>JASFAT010001712.1:0-673022 GCA_031353405.1 Baronia brevicornis | reverse complement strand
TGTTATCATCCTTTTTTATAAAATGGGTTAGGCAAACGAGTTAGCTAGAGGCTAGAGTACCCAAACGCCTACTCGACGGCAAACTAGATGGTCGTAGAAACCGCGGAAGGCCTAGCTCAGACGGCTAGATTGAGTCGAAGACGACTTAAATGCAATCAGTGAAAGCTAGCGGCTGGAAAGAAAAAGCTAAACTAAGATCTGACTGAAAAAAAACTATTGAACCAGGCTAAGACCCACCTGCGGCTGTAATGCCGTGATGATGATAATACAAGTTAGCGGATTACCTTATGATAACTTATCACCGTCATCTCTGAACATCCTCATTAATCTGCTAACAGAGGTATGGTAATGGAAAATGGAGTGGAGTGGTAAAGGATAGCAGTTCACACTCACCGTACAAGATGGGCTAACCGATAAATAATACCACTAAACGCCGATGTTATATAAGAGATACTTCATCGATGGAGCTAGGCACTATAAATGGCTCATGATGTATTTGCTGCTTAAAAGTTACTATTTCACCAGAAAAGTTTCATGCCCACTATTTGAATTAGCGGCGATACAGTACGGTGCGTTTTTCCCTAAACTACATTCCACGCACCCCTATTTCGTGAAATCTAGAGCTACCGTCAGAGGTATTTCGGAACCGATATGACATTGGATCGTTTACCACGCTATATCATAATAATATTAAAATTAAAATTTAAATTCTTTCCACGCACCACCACTCCGTGGAATCAGCTACCTTCGGCAGTTTTTCTCACCCCATCAGGCGGCACGCTTGCTCGTTTGCCCTCTTATCCCACTATATATATATATATATATATATATATATATATATATATATATATATATATATATATATATATATATATATATATATATATATATATATATATATATATATATATATATATATATATATATATATATATATATATATATATATATATATATATATATATATATATTTATAATTGTATCTATGTGTAATCGTTTGTGTTTTTTTAATTTTAATTGAAATGTTTTTGGTTTTAAGTTAAGTGTACACGATAACATAAAAATAAAGGATAAGAAGGTACAAAGTAAACAGTTTGGAACATTTTAAAATTTAACATTTACCTAAGCCAAACACGATTACGTAATTGGTAACCCGCTACCCGCATATACAATGTGCCGTCTGATAATAAGGGCGGGGTAATACGCCTCGTATTCCACTCGTGTGGTGCCGGCTGCTTTATTCTAGTAAGTAGATTCAGTAGTTACACTTTGTAAACGTCTTAACGTTAGCGAAAGTCATTTACAAACACAAACGCGTGCGTATAGAGAAACAACCTTATGTCTGTTGGAATAGAGCTTAATGTTTTAATGCCCGAAAAATTTCTTAGAGCTTTTACCGAGGAATAAATTATTGAGGTAATAAATAATAATACCAGCCTACGTATATTTCAAAATACAGAGTAGAAACTGCGTCCATACAAAAACTGAAGCTGGCTATGCTAAAATATCCAAGTCACTCAACGAGGCCCCATTTAACTCACTGTAACAATTAAAGTTAAATAAATAACAGTAACAACTGTTACTGTTATTTATTTAACCTGATATCCAATAGTTGATGATCCTACTTACTTAAGCTTTAAAGAAAAATAAAATCTATAAAATCCTTTGATTTTTCGTTCAAAATAAATTAAACAAATCTCATAAAAATTTGCTTTTTTTTTTCAAAACCTAATAAACTATCACCGCATCGGAAACAAAATGGCATTAAGAGAGACGAGACGGCGCAAGAAATGATTACTACATTGTTGAGCTCTTAAAAATGTGGTAATAAAAACAATATATGTATATTTGTGACTCACTGTGACGTCACTTAACGTTTGGCTCTCGTACTACCATACCTGATAATGTCTCGTGTTGAGGAGAAACACGTGTCAATGTAAGGTGGAAAAGTAGTAGTGTGTGTTTTTTATGTTGTGGATAGTGGTTGGGAGGTGAAGAATTGCTGACGGCCGTTTTAAAGGTAAGATTTAGTTTCAATTCCCTTTAAATCCACTTCATCCAGTAGAAAAAGACACATTTTTAATTTTCTGTTTTTGTTTGCTTGTCCCGGATCGTATCTAAGTAAAAGTTCTAACTGTCCACATAGTAATGGATTTCCGCAAAGTAACGCCTGACTCCATTAATTACTTTAAAATTAATTGTAAGTACTGTCTGACTAAATAGTTTTAAAATAGAATGGGCCTTTTTTGTGTTTTGCAATGTTTCAATGTTTACCGTGAATAGCTGGCGCAGTTATCTTTATATTAACAGCTCGTTCTTCGACAAAAGCCTCGACTAAAAACATTCGTTCTTCTCTATCTATTACCATTCTAAATTTTGGACCTGCAACTATTTTAAGGTCCTTTTCCATCAGTTTGTTTGTCACCCTTTACTCTTTTTGCCATCCTTTGGATAGCGCTCTGATATTATTATGTATCCGATCACATTTATTTCTCTTCATATTTTAACTTATATGTCTTGTCTATTGTCATTTTAATGCCTTGCATATTTTTTTCTAATCTTTTTCTTTTCTTTGATGGCAATAAGTTACAACTATTACACCAGTGTCAAGTAAAATACAATAATATCCAATCTCTTGAAATGTAACAAGTCAGTTCATCACGTTACGTCTTGATAAAATGGTGGCAATTTTACCAAAAACCTTCTATGGACTTTTTCAGTCAACTTAAAAAGTTACGATACACGCATTTATTTCATATCACTTCACTTATACACTTCAATCGAACTATATTGCATAATACGCCACCACAATTAAACAATATAATTGATAATAATATATGATTATGAAAGTGAAATAAAAACACAACGTCACTGATGTAAGTTGGCGGGAAAAGTCTGGCATCTTTTTATAATATACACGTTATTCAAAAAAAAACAATGCAAATTTAAATTCTTTCCTCGTATTTCATATGCTTCAGGAATATAAATCTAAAAAAATAAAAAATAGAAACGTATAAAAGAACTTCGTGATATAACAACATGCGCATTTGCGTGTCACCCTTAGAACAGGCACAATGTGTTCGTGTGCCTATTTCCACAGTGATTTGTCGCGCTTTATCTCTTTACGACCAAACGGCGATAAACATGATAATGTATGAGTGCCACTTAAAGTTTTTTTTGTATATCTCTATACTTGTGATACAAAAACTATAACAGAACCATAGCTATCTACATTTATTCAGACACATTAGAAGTCAGTTTTCTACAAAGTGTAATAGTTTTTTGAAGACCTAACTATTCATATAGAGATAAATATAAAAGTATAAAACTAATCCTATGTAATCAATATATTATATCTACAGAGATTTTTTATTTCTTTTAGTTCATATACATTCTAGTATTATAGTTTCTTTTGTATGCCTCCACTAACAACCTCGTTTACTTTTTCGTCGTTTTTCGATTTGTTTCCTAAACAGTAAAAGAACAGTAGTATATTTTCTTCTCCTTCGATCCTGTTTTGTATTTCTGCGTTGAACTCTCGTATAACTATAATATTTTTGTATGCATGTTCTTTTATTGTATCTGATAGCATAGAATGGAACTCTCTCCATTTATTTTCATACTTATCAGTGGGGGAGTAAACTGATTGCTGGCTGGCAGAGACTGGATGTATGTAGTCGAAGATAGGGCTAAGCTAGGATGTAAACACCCTGTCCCACCCAACCTATGTCCAGAGATAGATTGCTATGCGCTGATAATAATGAAACTATGATACATTTACTAAGAACTAAAAATAGATCGTTGTACTATACAATTGTTTCTATTCATTCTACAACATTTTCGTATTTAGGTAAATATCAACAATTTTTTTCACAGCCCATACATACCCCACTGTTGGCCATGAGCCTCCCCATTTTTAGAGGAAGGGAAATTAACCCACCACAGATCACACATTATATGGGATGCATATGGGATTGGGAGAGTACATACATACTTTTATTGTTTACATCAAACCTTTTCCTCATTTGTAGCGGTAAATAAATCTTCTTCTTCATTGAGTCAGCGATCAGACGGTAGATAAATAAATGCTTATAAACAATCTGACAGAGGGAAATACTGTTCACGCGCCAGATTAAGGGGAGGCTACAAAGACTGAGTGAGAGAATAATATTATGTGAATTAGGAACTTATGACGCCTTTGCTATATCACTTTGGGTAAACACTTGGTGCTCTAAAATGGGCGTTCGGAGACGTAAGTTTTATTATTTTAATGTTAAGTTTAGTTTTAAAATAATTTTCATTTATTTAATAATTGTGAATCCCTGGTAACAATTACGGGCCGACTCTACTTTAGAAGTGGTATAACTTTACAGAATATCGACTTTGTTGGTTGAATTTTTCTATGATACCGAGATTTGGTTAGTAAGTGCAGCAATTTGGAGGCCTATTTCATTCCCCTTCTTTTATTTTCTTCTTTCCCTACCATTAATTCCTCCTTCCTCTCCCATCTCATTCTTCAATACATCTGTATCTTCAGTATCGTAGGTGTCCATGTGTGGCATTGGTTATTTTCCATCTGGAGGCCTATTTGTTCATTTGAGTATCTATTCGATGAGAAAAGTTATTTATTTTGTTAATTTGTGTAAAAGTAATATTACAGTTGGGTTTGTACTGTCACAAAAAGATAAAAAAATTTATACACTATAAATATATAGTTATAAACTATAAATATATAGTTTCAGTATGTATTTATGTTTATAAAGTCTTGTAACAAAATTTTCAGACTTCCCTTAGGTAGAATGTCCTATATTTCATGAATGTGTTTATATAATATTTCTACAGTTCTCGATCATTCTGATATTTGAATTCCAATTCACGTAATATCTCTTTCACGAATTTTATATATTACTTCAAAAGCTTGGTCGGATATTTATTGAATGTCATTTATTCGTTTCAAAATTTTGGATTGACGAGATGAGTGATATGCTAGAAATAAATCTATCAAATTTTTTTATTTATCACGTTTACAATAAGGAGTTTATTTAAGCTTATATATTATTGTATATATTGGTCTATCTGAAAATTGAGTAGCTTTGCGATAATCCTGTGGGTTTGGTCCAACGGGTGGATTGATGATCATAAATTGGGTTTTGTTACTAAGATCCTTCAGTCCATCTACTGGTATTTATAGTCATAGATGCTTCGTACGCCATTCACAGAAAGGTATGAAAAGGCTCTATTCTTTGCCGGGAATCACACGCTAAATATAAGAAATAGAAGATAATTATTAATGGAGTCAGGCGTTACTTGTGGAAATCCATCACTATGCGGACAGTCAAAAGTTTTACTTAGCTAAGATCCGCGACAAGCAAAACAATAACAGAAAATTAATAATGTGTGCTGCTGGATGAAGTGGATTTATTTGAAACTTAAATCAAAAACTTACCGAAAATCGGCCATCAATTCTCCACCCACCAACCACTATACACAACACCAAAAGTGACTTTTCGGTTATCTTCCATAAAGAGAGAGTGTTGTACCAAACACACACTACCAATTTTCCACGTTGTAAACGACACGTGTTTCGCCCCAACACGAGGCATCTTCAAGTATAGTAGACTCTACGGAAGACAACCGAAAAGTGATTTTCAAGAATTTCCAGTTCCAGAGAAAGTTTCACATAAATCCACTTCATCCAGCAGAAAAACACACATTATTAATTTTCTGTTATTGTTTTGCTTGTCGCGGATATTAGCCAAGTAAAACTTTTGACCATATATGTATGTTTTTTTTTTTCACTTTCTTTCTTCAAATTAGAAATAACTTGACAAACTACAAACGAAACTATTTTGAAACACGCGCTTTGAGGATTCCGCATTACTTCGAGTTACCAATCACTTATTTGGTGATGAAAACGCCGAACCGAAGTTAGTTGCGTTGATTGTCAATATTCATTTGTATATGGACAGTCAAAAGTTTTACTTAGCTAAGATCCTAAACTCTTTTGAATATATTCTCTTAAAAAAGTTTGAAATTCGTTTAATACAATAAAATGAATTGTCATATTTACTAAATAATAAGTGGTGACGTAAGTTTTGACACACCTGTATCGCTCACATGTTGTTTTCTTACATTGTGGGTAGGGGTTGTTTATATAAGGCGCCCGTTGTAATGGCGGGTCACTTTTCGGTTGTCTTCCGTAGAGTCTACTATACCTGAAGATGCCTCGTGTTGGGGCGAAACACGTGTCGTGTACAAGATGGAAAAGTGATAGTGTGTGTTTGGCGTTGTGTATAGTGGTTGGTGGGTGGAGAGTTGATGGCCGATTTTCGGTAAGTTTTTGGTTTAAGTTCCAAATAAATCCACTAAACCCAACGGAAAAACACACATTATTAATTTTCTGTTATTGTTTTGCTTGTCGCGGATCTTAGCTAAGTAAAACTTTTGACTGTCCATATAGTGATGGATTTCCGCAAAGTAACGCCTGACTCCATTAATAATATTCATTTGGTTTCACTTACAAATTAAATTTACTGAAGGGATCAATATAAACAAATATATCATGATATATATACAAGTATACATAATATACAAGTTTCAATAGATATCGTACAACAGAAAGCGGAATTTAATGAACTATATTTGAAATGAAATCAATATATTTCTTTGCGAATATATGTATACATGTAGGTGTCATTAATTTTTTATTTTCCTTTATTTTATACTCCTAAAGGAGTATGCTTATATTTTTAAAAATATACAAGGCTTGTCACATGAGTTCTTATTATTTCCTTTAATAACATTTTTAAGGGAACTAACTGGTTTTCCCTCATGGCGTTTCAACTTTCAACCTTATATATGGTAGATACAAACGGAATCCCGACGGCAGACTAATAGAAATAGAAAAACTTTATTTATGACACCATTTTTTTACAATTACCAAAATTAAATCCTTAATAATATTCTATATACAAATAAAAACACAAAACAAAAAGAAAATAATTTTAATCTAACGAGTGTCATAAAATGGTTCTTGCTCAGCATATGCCGGGCGCACTATTGGAGCACCCGGCGCTGGTTTTCAGCAAGAACCAACGTGGTCAGATCGCGGACCACAGTGACGACATTCATACTGACACACTCGTACATACAAATACATCCATATATATAACTACTCATACTCATACACACATACACATAAATACACGTACAGTACAATGGAATTAAAAAACACAAAGTCATGTATTAAATTCACCGCGTCCAAAAGAACAAGTTCCTGACTGCATACTTAAAATTAGATTTTTGTATTTTTTTTTAAATATATTTATTGTATGCAAGTCACGAAGAGGTGGTGGCAAGTTGTTCCAACATTTGGTTGCGGCGTACTTAAAGCTACGAAACGCAGCTGAGCAGTGGCGAGGAACAACCAGCAATGACCTAGGCGCTCTGGTATCGCCAGCGCTATTTCGTTTACGGGACCATGTTAATTTATTATATAAATATGTCGGGGATTCGTAACGAATCATACCAAATAGAAGGGTAGCGAAATGAAGCTCCCTGCGGTGTCTCATTTTTATTATATTTTTGTAGCTTTATTTATGTATGGCGTAACATGTTCCCGTGGAGCTATATTAAAACAAAATCTTGCACATGCATTTTGTACGCGCTGTATAAGTTTTTCTGTTCGAGCGAGCGTAATAGCGGTATAAACATCAAATCAAAGCCATTATATTTGTATTTGTACACGAATTGTCACAATGCAGTGACGGAAATAAGTATAACTGATGCATGTTGACTGACTCTGTGGTTGATATTACACCTACCCAATATGATGACCACTACCCAACAGAGGCTCTCCACAAGTATAGAAGTGCTTACAACAGAAGCGTTTTGCTCTGCCGATGATGATTTAGGTATCTACATATATGAAAAAGAAAATATCATCAATTTAAGTAGTGGTAGAGCCACAGTGCAGACAAATACTTTGTCAAGAACGGCATATTGTTTGTCTGTAGTATGAATGGGCCGGCTCGCCAGGAGAAGTACCACATTCCCGCAGAAAACGGACGTCTGACTGGTAGCTTAGGTACCGCGCTTCGTACGGTAAGCAGTTAAGTTCCGGAGGCCCAATGACAATTTCCTTTAAGGCCGGCAACGTTTCTGCACTGCCTATGGCACTGTGGATGTCTATGGGTGGCGTTGGTTGCTTTCCATCAAGTGACACGCCTGCTCGTTTGCCGTCCTATCCCGTAAAAAAATATTAATCAAAAAAATATTCTCAAAACTATCATCAAATCGGCTTTTATATGTTGAGTCAAAACTATAAAGCAAATATTTACGAATTACCAAAAAGTTGGCTTTGTAATATTTTGAGATGAAATACAACAAAATGGTAAAGTACAAAATAGAAATCGTTTCTAGGATATAAATATTACTTTTTATAGCAGACCAGGCAAACGAGCATGCGGGTGACCTGGTGGTAAGCGATCACCGCCACCCATAGATATCTGCTACGTTGGTGAGACAATATAGTTTTTTGTTATAAAATTATGTTCCGTATAATATATATTCAAGCCTATCCCCCGCAGGTTGCCAGAGACCACAGAGTTCCATCCGCTACCATTCATCGAAGCGAAACGGCTCTCCATTGGTCGCTTCTCGCCCTCGTGAGAGTTAGGACGTAACGGGTGGCGAACCACGTCGCCGTCATTTTTCAACAAATTAGGTATATTAAATTCTTGTTAGTGAATCTCACGAGCCGCAAGGGAGGATGGAGGTCAGCCCCAGCAGAGCCCTGCATGCTGAGGTATGGCACCATAGTACCCGGGGGAGCTCGATCCCGGAACGGTCGGCACACTTGCGGCTAAGCTTGCCCTTAGCCACGCATCCTTTGGCACGGCAGACCGTAGATTGGCGGAGAGGAAGTGAAAGGAAAGAGAAGAAAGGAAAGGGCAGGAACGGATATGCGGATTTGGGGGGGTTACCAGACTCGTAATAAATATTTATAAATCCATATATATATATTTATTCCGATGCGGGAATCGAACCCGCATACATTGACTCCGTGGGCGGAGGGTCCCGCCACTGAGCCAGTTAGTCGTATAAAACATATATTTTTTTTATAAAATTTTATTTTTTCTCCACAGCAGTTTTAAATACAAAATATTGTACAATATTCTTAAATAAAGTTTTAACCACTGTATGACTACGGTAAACTTCTTCACAAGTTAAACAGAAAGTTTGAAAGTAAACTTTAGTTTACACGAGGCCAAACTGGCTGCGACATTGTAAAAGGCAACGACAAAGTTTAAATATTGAGTTCAAAAGTCCATGAAAAATGGTTGTAAGAAAAATATTGTATTATAATATTGTAGTGATATGGTTATATATTTTTTTTTATTTTTCTCTTCTTAATTTTTTTTTGTTGTTTTTAGTAAGCAAACACAGTTAGTAGTTAAGCGATTAGAACCATGATAGTATAGTTATTTACAAAGTATGTTAAGGTTCTATAGAAACCAAGCAAAATATGTTTAAAACTGAAATGTATATATTTATGTATATGTAATTAAATCACTATTTAATTCCATTTTTAATACATATATAAGTATATATTATATTACATTATTATATTATATTATACAAATATACACGCACACGCACACACACATATACATATATACACACAATTACAAATTAATTTACTTAACATCTACCATCCTACCATCTACCTACCATCATAATTTACATACATAATTTATTCAAAATACCATCACAAATCTGCAAGATTGCAAGAATAAACGAATGGAATGAAATAAAAATTAAACGCCTGTGTAAATATTACTGATTTAATTATATTTATCGAATTTACCTTATAAATTGGTGGGGACGGTATACGGTATTATAATAATTGTGGTGATGGTTTATTTATAATACACTAGAATTTTCTACAAGGATTAGGCATCATCAACACCAAAAGTAAATCACAAAACACAACACTCAAACTGTAATACAGAATGTGACGTGATCAGAACATTATAATAGCTTAAGACGATAAATTGGTCAACAGGTGAGGCCAATTCGCCTTAACATAATTCAAGTCACGTGTCTATGGAACATATCCAGATTTCCCCAAGCGCGATTAATAAGATATAATAACACACCTTTATAGTATCCCGGACATGGCTATAATTTGTGATGAAATAAAAAAACGGTATCGTGTAATAAACTGACTTAGATAGTGATATATATATATATATATATTTTTTTCTGCAGCCCATATATGTCCCACTGCTGAGCACGGGCCTCTCCATTTCTGGAGGAACGGACAATAACCCACCACGCTTGTCCAATGCGGATTGGCGGGGTTACCAGACTCGGTATAAATATCTGTAGGCCGTACATATATTTATTCCGATGCGGAGATCGAACCCGTGACCATTGATTCCGTGGGCGGGGGCCCCGCCACTGAGCCAATTGACCGTCTGTGAAAAATAGTGATATATTAGAAATATATTATCACTGTATCAGTCAATTTATTACAGGGGAAACTAATTTTCTAAGTTAAGACGCATTTATTTTTTTATATTTTACAAGATATTTAAAACTAATATACAATACAAAAACTTGTACATCATTACGAAAACAATACAGGTTTTATCTGCAAGCTAGCGAAGTGCTGTGATTGCACGCTTTACGTGCGTTTCGTTTAATGGATAAAATAATATCGATTCGTTCAAAAAACAACTATAGACTATTAAAATCGTCAAAAATGATAAATATCGATAAAAATAGAACTACAGTGTAACCTCCATGTAACGTCACTCGATTTAACGACAAACTCCCTAAAGCGTCGATATCACTCGACTTTGGTTGTCTCAGCTTATTTCCCATACAATGATACATTCTATATAGCATTACACCCACTCCCAATAACGACAGCAATTTAATAATATTTAATAGACAAATAAATTTTGGATTCGGTGAGAAAAACCGAGTATCAAGAACAAGATGAAGAATTTGAAATGGATGAGCCTGAGCCTCCGCCGAGCATTAAAGAAGCTCTGGAAGCAGCTAAATTATTGAAAAAGTACTTTCTTTATCACCAGGATGCCTTAATATCGCAAGATATGAATAAAATAATTAAAAAAATACAACAAAATTACTAGTGCAGCAAGAGACGTCAGACGCAAATAACATACTATACTCAATAACGATCAAATAAGAATTGTTTTTTATGTAATTACTAACACTAGTCTGAAATAAACTTTTTCTTTTTCTAATACAGATTTATCTTCTCTCCATTTAACGACAACTCTCTATAACGTCAAAATATGCACAGTCCCTTGAGGGTCGTTATATATAGAGTTTGCACTGTATTTTGTTTTTTCACTATGACGAATCTTAATATACCTGATTCGTTAAAAAATGACAGCGACTTGGTTCGCCACCCGTCACGTCTTGTTTCCCACGAGGGCGAGAAGCGACGAACGGAGAGCCATTTCGCTACGATGAATGTGAGAGGAAGGATAGATGAAAAGATGGATGAGTGTGAAGGAAGCAAGGAAGGTGTGTCGGGATCTTAGCAGATGGAGATCTGTGGTCTCTGCCTAAGACGACAGGGAGACAGGCGTGACTATATGTATGTATGTATTTTGTTTTTTTTTTGCGAAAATTTTGCAACCGAGTTTACCAAAAATGAGGTATCCATTAATGTTGAAAATTGATGACAATTACAACTATTATGCCAGTGTCAAGTAAAATACGATAAAATCAAATCTTTTGAAATATAACTATAAGTCAACTTATCACGTTACGTCTTGATAAAATGGTGGCTATTCTACTAAAACCTTCTATGGACTTTTTCAGTCAACTTAAAAAGTCACGATACACGCATTTATTTCATACCACTTCACTTATACGCCTCAATCGAACTATATTGTATAATACACCATCATAATTACACAATATAACTGAAACTAATATAAGATTATGAAAATAAAATAAAAACAAACGTCACTTCACACAAAAATCTTACGTCACTGACCTAAGATGGCGGAAAAAGTTTGTCATTTATTCATTTTATTTTATTTAATATTTTTATTATATTTCACTGAATTATATTGATTTTTAGCAGAATAAACGTAGCATTCTACAACGATTAGTATTACAAGATATTTAATAAATAATTTATTGTATAATATAATATATGTACATACTGTTAAATAAAAATAATTGATTGTTTATTTCTCATAAAGTACTTTCATTGTTACTCCTCTTTCAATTTGCCCGGAACTGCATTGCAAAAGTACTACAAATCGAGAAACATTTAAATGTGCCCTGCTCTATTTAGCTGACAGCACTCAAATGCAGTTGCTTTCCTATGCGGATTGAAAACGTTGGCAAGATAAATCTATGTACATTTGCGACAGATTTAGCTATTTATTTATATTGTATGTGTATATGATAAATTACACTGAAGATCTTTTCTGCAATTGTGTTTCTTCAAAATTGTTTCTATACATTTGATAATTTATATACCTATAGAATCTTGAATCTTGTGCTGTTTCTTTTTTATGGGATCGATATACAAACAAAGGCAAGGGTGTCACCTTATAATAAGCAATCAAATCACCTCACAGGCATTTGTAATACCAAAGGCTTTTTTTTAAAAAGAATAACAATGTTTTAAATGTTACTAGAATTCTTTTTAACCATTCTAACTAGGCTTATACGGCTTGTACTAAGAAATGGTTCACATCAATAGTTCAATCATCATCATCAACAGCCTATCGCAGTCCATTGCTGGACAAAGGCTTCCCTCAAGAAGCGCCATCTAGTCCGATCTTCGGATTCACGCATCCAGTTTCTGCCATCCGCCCTGCGCAGATCGTCGCACCATCTAGTCGGGGGGCGCCCCACACTACGTTATACTTATTTCTTCTTCATTAAGGAAAATAAAGACATTTGCCTTGTAACAACAAGTGCCTTGAAATATATAATAATTATATAATATATAATAATTTAAAATGATGACCAATTTATCAAAACTTGTTACGGAGATCTGAAGTACGTTTAAAAAGCCGCTTTCAACTTTGTACTGACACGAAGCGATATTCGATTTCACTTCATTTTCATCATCAATAAGCGGTAACAGTACACTGATGGATATTAATCTCCCTTAAAATTTAAAGGTATTGCCATAATACCCACGTAATGGCGGATTAGGTATTGGAGATTGGTTTTATTATTCAGGTAAATCCTGCTGCCGATCAAATAACAGTAGATTTGATTTTAGTGATCTTTTGATATTGAACGAGAGGTCAAATAAAATTATATAATAAACTGATAGTAATGAAAGATTGAAAGACACTTTACTATGATACTCGAAAATAAAAATGAAATATTGCATATTTAATATGAACAGTATCATAGTGATACATTGATAAATGTATCATTAATGTAATAATTCTTTTTTTGTTTTATTTATTTTTTTTATATATTCACACCTATCCCCCGCAGGGGTTGACAGAGACCACAGAGCTCCATCCGCTACATTCATCACAGCGAAAGGGCTCTTCATTGGTTGCTTCTCGTCCTCGTGAGAATCAGACCGTGACGGGTGGTGAAACACGTACCCATCATTTTTCAACAAATTAGGTATATTAAATTCGACTTAGTAAATCCCGCGAGCCGCAAGGGAGGATGGAGGTCAGCCCAGCAGAGACCTACATGCTGAGGTAAAGCACCATACTACCCGAGGGAGCTCGATCCCGGGACGGTCGGCACGCTTGCGAATAAGCTCGCCCTTAGCCATGCATCCTTTGGCACGGCAGACCGTGGCGCCAATTGGCGGAGAGGAAGGGAAAGGATAGAGAAGAAAAGAAAGTGCAGGAACGGAAATGCGGATTGGGGGGTTAGTAGACTACAGTATACCAAGCAAAGTGAATAAAAAAAAGTCAGCAAAGTAAAGCGAGAATCCATTAATCATGATAGTTATATAACTGAAGGACTTAACACGTTCTCCTTTGACCTTCAAAAATATGGCTGTACTATACCAATATAATACTGATATTGATAGCTTGTCAACTATATAAGTATCACAAATTACGCGAATGTGCTGATATAGATTTTTTTCATATTAATTTTGATTTATATCTAATCAATTGATTAAAATCAATTAATTAGATATAAATCTAAATGGTGAAATCCATTAAAGAACCACAGTATGATCCATTGGAGTGACAATGAGCTTTTTCACCACTTTTCATCACCCAAAAATACCTATCGAGTCATATGGCTTTGTTATTTTTTTTAAAGAGACTAACTGTTAACCAAATGAATGGAATGTTGTCTCCACATCCAAAACTTGGCAATCACCTCGCGGATTGAATAAAGGATGGTCAGGAGCAGCTGGCAGAACTGGATGCAATTGGCAAAAATAAGCGCAGGACAGAGAAAAAAGGAAGACTCTGGTTTCCGAGGCAAATATCCGCTTCGTGTCACTTAGCCAGCACATTAAGTAAGTACAATTTTACAATCTAAACTCTACAGAATTCTTATTCAGAAACGATCATCGATTTTTGTTAATAAAGATATCATGGCTGACTTCAGCTATATCGTGCTTAAACTGGCCGTGTTGTGAAGTCGCGGTGAGAATAGTTCGTCAAGTCTGGCTCGTGGCGTGCACTGCGGAATCCGTCACGAGAGAATTCGCTAAGTGCACGTCATCGACCTAGGTAAGCTGTTATTTAGTGATTACCTTATCACGTATACACTGACAGAATAATAAGTTGCTTTGCAATTAGCATATATTTTAGCAAATAAATTTTAACCTTGCCACGATTCATAATGTACAGTCCTTTGCAAAAAAACACTAGCGGTTTTCATTTTTCTACATTATTGATAATAATATAGTTCCAAAGAGATTTCAATAGCCAAACTATTTTACTGACACTTAATAAAGAGTCTGGATATGAAAAAAAGATAATTCCAAATTCGAAGCTTTTGTTTTTTTAAATAATCCCCTTCTTTACGTTGCGAAAACTCGGCAAAAACTTTTCGCGTACAGACGGAAACTGGATTTTTAAAAAAAGAGGCTTTGCATATATATTCGCATAAAAATTCGCCGTTACAGCCTTGGACACTCTCGTATAGATATATAACGTAAATGTGCGATGAAAACGAAAAGAATCCTGGACAGGAAGATCAACAAGGATCCCAAGAACACAGCAAGCAGATCACCTCTGTACTTATAGTTCAATATTTTCACAATTCTGTTGTTATCATATGTATTGGCGTTCAATACAGCAAACATAAAAAAGTAAACGATGAGAAGGGGGTTCAATGAAAAATGGTTGTTTGACCAAATGTCACAAATGTTAGACTAGATAAAATCTTTGTGATAAAACAGTTTGAGGGACGGCAGAGATGGATTGGATTTGTCGTTATTACCACGCAAATGATTCGAGAAAGAGAAAATAACGAAAGAAAAGGTTCAAAAAGAGAAATAAAAATAAGCAACAAGAAATAAAAAATGTAGAATCTATTTAATATACAATATTAACTAATAAAAGGCGGACAGCGCATTGCTCCAATGCATTTATTTCTACTAAGGCCCCCATCTCTTACCTAGTCCCACTGGAATTATTTTTCCTCATTCCTTTTAGAGATCCCTGTTGGTCCATGAGGAGGTAAGATATTATTTTTCTTAACCCCTTGTGGACCTATTAACTGGCGAAGCCTTGAAAAACAAATATTATATTTTACTAATACAGCGACGGGTACAAAAGAAATTAGATAGCAGGCAAGAATCCCTAAGGAATTAATTCTTTGCTTATTTTTCTTTAGCCTTGAGATATCTATTTGTTATCCGTTATTTTAGTATTTTAGAAATACCTATGGCTTCCATTTTTTTCTTACACTAACAAAGCTGATACACAAGGTGTCGTTTGCGTTGAATTTTTTAAATACTTTATATGTAGATTTTTATAACGTTATTAACGTTATTTATAACGTTATCAAGATTTTTATAACATTATAAAACTTATCAACGTTACCCATTAATATATAGATATAGAGCAAAGATATTAATCATGGAAGGGAACGAAGATTTCATTCATATATGTCTCCTTGACTATAATAAGATTATTTTGATCAATTATAAGTGTTTTAATGAAATCTCATTGCAATAAGTTACCTGTTTTAAAAATAATGCATACAGATAACCGAGATAACTAACGATAACTGACAATTTAAAGCAACGATAGTCTTATTTGTTTCCGAATGCACTCGCGTTATTTAAATATACATATATATATGAATGATGCACCACTGATACTTTTGAGAAAATAGAAAAACATGTTTTAAAAACAACACTCTCTTAAATAATATTATAATACTGTATTTTATTTCCTAAGTTGCTATTAGTAACTTGGAAAATGACATATTGTATTATAATATTAATTAAGAGACTGTGGTAATCATACTTGAAAATATAATATATTAATTATAAACAAATCTAAGGACTCGAGAAAATATTTTTTTACTTCATTTTACTGCAAATTATAAGCTTTATTTGTTGTGTGAGTAGAAGTTTAAAATAGGTCGTCCCTATTTCAGGCAGCATAGTTTACCTGAGTAAAAAAATGATGGTTTGAGCACATAGAGAGGATGTTTAAAAGACGATTGATAAAAAAAATACGAAGTGTATGTGGATAGAAGTATCATAACTTCTTAAGAAAGACCAGGTCAATAGTACCGCCGAAAATGTAGCAAAAATGTGTGCTGAGGTCGTAGTAGAAGGAGATCTGTGGTATCTGCCTACTAAAGTCATAACTAAACAATTATATACAACAATAGATAGCCCAGTTAGTAAAGACTGTGCTTGCAATCTGAGAACATGAGTCCGCATCTTCCCTTAGATTATTTTTGTGAAACATATTTTCTAACACAAGAACTTCCATAGCTTAATTGGAATGGATCACAAAAAATCTGTTAACATTAATATATTTCTAATCTCTTTTAAAATCTAATATTTATTTTATTCATATTACCGTAACTCCCAGTATAAAATAATTTTCACAACCAAGTAGTCAAAAAGGTTTGTTTTTCTATGGGATAGGAGGGCAAACGAGCAAGCGTGTCTATTGATGGAAAGCAATCAACGCCGCCCATAGAGAACCGGCACCGTTTCCGCGACTCCTGCGGTGTCGCGAAAACGTTGCTGGCCTTTTAGGTATGTGTAGGCTTGTTTTTTGAAGGTGCCAATGTCGTATCTATTCGGAAAGACCGCCGAAGGTAGCTGTTTCCACAGAGTGGTGGTGCGTGGAAAGAAGTTTCGAGAGAAACGCACGGTAGTAGATCGCCACTCGTCCAGGTGGTGGGGATGAAAATGGTAATCACATGTCAGTTAACTGTTTAATCTAGCTAAGTATAAAATTAATTTGTGTGTAATAATATATTTTAATTCTCTTAATAAGATGTAAGTTCGCCTTGAATACGCACACATTCAAAGCGAACTTTCGCTCCATTCGAGGTTCGAGCATGTTACTTTTCTCTTCGAGTCGTAGTTCGACGTAGGATTAATAGGGTGAATTAAATCAACCTACCTGTTTATTTTGATAAGATTGTGAAAAGTATAATAGTATTATATAAGCAACTACAGCTCATTTAGTAAGCCTCGGGCTTAGGAATCTGTACATCGTTATCGCATTCTCCATTAGACTATTCGTCAACTCTTCTCGTCGGTCATACCTCAGAGCCTGAAGACAAGTCTTCAACCAGTGCTTCTTTTACCATGCCGCATCGTGGACACTGACGGTCCGTCTGCTTAACGAGGTCAAAGTCGCTCAGAGACCTATGGAGAGAGCCACGCTCGAGGTTTCTCTGGTGGATAGAATTTTTACTAAAGAAATTTGCCGAAAAGCCAGAATCACCGACATAGCAATGGGCTAGATACGTTTGTAGAAAAACCGACAATCGTTTGATTAAACGAGTGCTGCAATTGAGACTACATCTCGGCAAACTTAGTGTGGGCCGCCCTCCTGTTAGATAGACCGACGACGTGCCCAAGGTGGCTGGCAATAACTGGATGCGTGTAGCCGAAGATCAGGCTAGGTGGTGCGTTATGGGTGAGGCCTATGTTCAGCAATGGACTGCCGTAGGCTGATATTGATGTTGATATTAATTGGACTATTCAATGTGGAGTATTCGTGCTAAGAATTCTAGTCATATTATAAACTTAAATGAACCACACATCAACAAAAGATGTAACATGACAAGCTGACATAAGTACACAAGATAATTAATAGTATTATTTTTTTACTTGACACTGGCATATCAGTTATATGTAATTGCGATCAAGGTAAACAAACAAGAATAAGACTAATAAGACAAATATATTGTTTCAATACGTAGGTAGCTAGATTGTTGCAAAAATTGTTAGCCACAAAATAAATCTAATCTCTTTTGTTCTTGAAACTATTTTGAACAGCTAATTTCATTACAAAACTCCTTGGTGAAAATCATTGGCTACTTATTTGTAGTTTTTTTTTCATATTTTTAAAAATATCGGTGTCCGCAACATTTTTTTTTTTCACCAAGATAACGCGCCCGCTCGCACAACTGCTGGAACCATCGACTATTCGATATATTCGTGAATATATATAAATATATAAATGTTACCCCATCTTCCGTACAGCCTAGACTTAGCCATGCGTTTTGAAAGCTGGTTCATCAGAATGCATGAGTGAATAGAGGTTGAAGGGATATATTTTGGAAAGCTAAAAATAAAGATTTTTAATATTCATACTATTCTTCATTTCACTAACAATTTCTTGCAACATACATAATGTATACACATGTACATACGTATAGTCACGCTTGTCACTCTGTAGGGTTAGGCAGAGATCACAGATCTCCATCCACTACGATCCCGACAAATCTTTCTTGCTTCCTCCACACTCATCCATCCATTCTCTCTCATTCATCGTAGCGAAACGGCTTTCCGTTCGTCGCTTCTCGCCCTCGTGGGAATCAGGACGTGACGGGTGGTAAACCACGTCGGCGTCATTTTTAACGAATTAGGTATATTAAGATTCGACATAATAATCGGTATATTAATTGATTTGTCATTTGTATACATATATGCAATAAAATAAGTCAAAGTTCGATATATAATTTGAGTCCATCGTACCTTTAATGTAAATCCCAATTCTCGGAAGCAATTTTGGGATTTGTGACGATCACGATATAATACGCTTTGCGGCGGTACTCGTAATAAAACGAACCTTTTAATGGGACAAAGCAATTGGAATTCGTTTGGCCATGATGACCGATTTAACAGATACTGCGGCCGTTGAAAATGTAATTGGCTCCAATGTTTGAACGTTAAACAAATGCCTTTGACGAGATCGCTAGGTAACGCTTTTATGGAAAGTTTCACCGGAAACAAATTTATATATATATATATATATATATATATATATATATATATATATATATATATATATATATTTTTTTTTTTCTTTCTTTTCGATCATCATAACGATAATGTATCACTAACCTACATCAAATTATCTTTTTAAGATCGTGTCCATCCTACGGTAGTTTGGAAGTATTCGTTATTAGCGATAAGACCGCCATTTATATAAATATTCAATTAATAATTGTATTACTTTGTTTTTAGTGTACAATAAAGAATATATTTATCTATTACTTTTTTCATGTAGTGGGTGACACTTAATGTAATTACAGTTTGTTTTTAAAAATTAAAATAATATTGTTTCTAATATTTTTATTTTAACAATTTTTTGACCTTTGTAGGATTTTACTTTAATTTTTTTTTTTTACATTACGTCTTATATTTGATGTGAAATAAGAAACCATAACAGATACGCAAGGCGTTATACGTTCTTAAGTGCGGTTATCTGACGTTGCGTAAAACACATTAGACTCATAAATTTCGCCATGCTTATCCAACAAAAATCACGCACCTTTTTGCCACTGGTCTCGGGCGAAGTAGCTCTTTCTCATGCAAAATACATGTACATCGCACGCAACCCCTCCGCGCCGATTTATTTTCAAAGGGAACAATGCGAAATAATAAAAAAAGCGTCGTACGTGCGAACGGCGCTCGTTCGCATCGCGTGGCCTTGAGATAATAAGCGATGGGTTTGGCGGGAATTGAAGTCATTTTTTTTTTACTTCTATAATGGCAATTAACTATAACCATTGACCATATATAAAAATATTACATATGTATGTATATATGTGTTTAAAAAGGATACGTTATAAGTTACAAAGTTTTTCTTCGCCTATTAACATATAATAGGTACTTTTCCCGCCAACTTACATCAGTGACGTTATGTTTTTATTTCATTTTCTTAATCTTATATTGTTATCAGTTATATTGTTTCATTGTGGTAGCATATTATACAATATAGTTCGATAAGACTTAATAATTGAAGTGATATAAATTAAATGCATTTATCTTTTAAGTTTAAGTTGACTGAACAAGTCCATAGAAGGTTTAGGTAGAATATCCACCATTTTATCAAGATGTAACGTGACAAGCTGACTAGATATTTCAAGAGATTTGATATTATTTAATTTTACTTGACACTGGCTTAATAGTTTTAACTTATTGCTATCAAAGAAAAGAAAAAAACTATTATTCCACTGTCAAGTGAAATAATAACAAGTAGAAACAAGTATCTTGAGTAGACAAAAATACCAGTCTACTAAAGCATTTGTCTTAAATAGTTTATTACATTAAAAAATGCATACATATAGTCACACCTGTCTCCCTGTAGGGTTAGGCAGAGACACTTACACATTCTCCATTCGATACGATTTCGACACACCTTTCTTGCTTCTTTCACACTCATCCATCTTTTTATCCATCCTTCCTCTCACATTCATCAGAGGATGATTAGTATTGAGACGAAAATGCTCTTTTATCAGTGAAAACAATGACGAGCCATTTCGCTGCGGTGAATGGCAGCGGATGGAGCTCTGTGGTCTCTGCCAACCCCTGCGGGGGATAGGCGTGAATATATATATATATATATATATATATATATATATATATATATATATATATATATATATATATATATATATATATATATATATATATATATATATATAAAACAATTGTTTTTTAATAATTTTAAGTGAAAATATATAGTGTCTGCATATCAAATAAACGTCTATGTGTCTGTGATGTATGTTAATACCCACACTATGATAATTTGTGAGTTGTCAACCAGACATCCCCTTTCGCTCTCTCTGCGATGTAACGCCGTAACACGAAGACGTGTTTATTTTACCTGACCTGATATATTATACTATTGAAAACTTATTAGCCGCGGGTGGGCCTTAGCCTGATTCAGTATTTTTTTCCAGTCGGATCTTCGTTTAGCTTTTTCCCTTCAGCCCCTCACACCAATTGTCTTTAAGTCGTCCTCGACTCCATCTAACCATCTGAGCTTAGGCCTTCCGCGGCTTCTACGGCCAACTGGTTTGCCGTCGAGTAGGCGTTTAGGTACTCTAGCCTCGTCCACCTGTACCACGTGCCCAGCCCAACGAAGGCATCCAATCTTCATGGTTTTGATGACGTTCGGCTCATTGTACAGCTCATATAGCTCGTACCCATCGCTCATTTTCCAACACAGGACCAAAAAGCTTATCTTTTTTGGTTCTAAATATATAGTATTTATCTATTCAGATTATTGTACAAAAATAGTGATGTAGATTTCAGTGTATTCAAATGATAAATCATGGCGTCGTTAAATCTCAGTAAGAATGTTGCCCCTTCAGATTGTTAGGAATGCGAGCCTTTGAGCAAGACACGGGTATGTCGACGCTTTGATTATGTGGAAGCGAAGTGCGCTTTTCACATCGAAAACAAGTCTTGACGTGCGTTTAAGGACTTTTTCATAAAGAGTCAGATTGTTTTGTGCATCAGCGAATTGTAAAATTAGGTCGAGAGAGATTAGCTAGAGCCTATATGAAAAGAGACGACTAGAGGAGGACATAATTAATTAAAGCTTTTCACGGTATATAGTCTATAGTTAAATAAACAAAGGATAAGATCAAGAAAGACTATATCTACGGAGTTCCTCTCTTTGTAATTTCTCCGTCCACAAGAACGTCATTACGAAATGGTAGGTAAAGATTGTTGGTGTATTAGCGTTTAATAAATGAAATGCAATTTCTTACGACGAAAAATAAAGAATTTTAATCCTCATGCGGGAATTAAGCCCGGGAAGATTAACTATGAAGGCAGTAACTTTGCCACTAAGTCATTGAGATTGTTACTCTGTATATTTAGTCGTCCTAGCAAATGTATAAATAAATCAAATTTATTTTCTGATATCGAAAAATAAAGAATTTAAATATGAAAACAACATTAATCGAAGAAAATAAGTGAAAACGTATTAAACGTATTAAGATCCGCGACAAGCAAAACAATAACAGAAAATTAATAATGTTGGTTTTTCAGCTGGATAAAGTGGATTTATTTGAAACTTAAACCAAAAACTTACCGAAAATCGGCCATCAATTCTCCACCCACCAACCACTATACACAACACACGCTACCACTTTTCTACCTTGTAAACGACATGTGTTTCGCCCCAACATCCGATCCGAGGCATCTTCAGGTATAGTAGACTTTACGGAAGACAACTGAAAACCGCGACAAGCAAAACAATAATTCTCTGTTAGTGTTTTGCTTGTCGCGGTTCTTAGCTAAGTAAAACTTTTGACTATCCACATAGTAATGGATTTCCGCAAAGTAACGCCTGACTCCATTAATAAAGTATTTTGACATCTGTCATTTACAGCTGAGCACATGTTTTAGTTCGAAATCATTCCACAATATGTCAAATACCGAAGATAGAACTTGCCAAGTTGGGCATACAGATTAACGATAGATAAGTCAGGCAGTAAGCACATTGGTTATCATGATGGATTCGTTAGCATGGTGATCTCTGACCTCAGAAAGAGCAGAATTCGTTCATGCGCGCCATCGTGGGAGCTGCTCGCTATGTACGTAATGACGCGACAGACCTCAAGATGGAGAGCATCCATGAGTTTGTGGTCCGGTCGGTTCGAAAGATATTTGACCGATCCGACAATGCACCACACTCACACCTACAAAACTTTGCTGCCCTCCACCTGAGGGACACCCGCTCCCACGTTAAATCCTCCTGCCGCCACCTGGCTCCCACAAGGGGGGAGGACCAGCGACAGACCCAAAGTAGGAATAGGTTCAGTCACTTCTTGACGATGCGAAGTCGTTGGACACCCAAAAACCGTTGAGAACACCATCCCTGAGGCTCGACCCCACATCCCTGTGGGTGTGGATGTTCCCGTATACATCTTATAAAAAAGTCAGACTAGAACATATTGTGTGTTATTCATTTTCGGGAAAGATAACTTCTTACTACACCGTCTTAATCTCCTATTACATAAGTTATCTTAGGAGTAATTAATTCTAAATGCGGTTTTTCCTTAAGACGACTTACATTAATAGGATCCAAACATTTATATGTTTAACATGTACTTTTGACCTGGCTTTTCTTGAGAACTTCAGCGATTTGGTCTAGGTATCTTCTCTTTGATCTTTCAAAACCGATCCTTCCATCAACATCCACAACGTTAATTCCTTTTATCAGTCGTCTTTCATCCATCATATTTATTCGCTCAAACGGTGAGCTTGTATGAAGAGAATGATGAGTGTGGATGAAGCAAAGAAAGTGTGTCAGGATTGTAACAGTTGATGGTGGTCTCCGCCTCACCCCACGGAAAACAGTGATCGTATGTATGTTCATACATGTCAACATACAGTTGACATGTATGATGTTTTTATGATAATAACTCCAACAATAATGTCACACAAAATAGTCCTATAAGCAGAATGTGTAGAAGCTATAATTGTATATGTGCTCACACAGATACTTTTAATATTAGTTTAAATTCTTTTAAAACTTATCTTTATGGTCTTACATACTCATCTTAATTTTTGTTTCTTTTTTTAGCGTTTGTCTACCCAATTATACATATGAATGAAATCATAAATTCCTCATATTGTTATTGTTAAATATTGATTGTAATCATTCTGTATAGTAACTATAGTAACTGGACGTTAGGTTTACTTTAAATTCTTTTGCATGCTTGTGATCTTATATTTTATTTAATCTGTATTCTGTAACTATACATTTTGTAATAAAAATAAAATAAAAAATTAACTACGAAATTTAATTCTTATTTTTAACATTCGCATTAATTATAAATCGGACGACCGATTGGCCCAGTGGCGGGGCCCACCACCCACGGAGTCAATGGTCGCAGGGTCGATTCCCGCATCGGAATAAATATATATATATGGATTTATAAATATTTATTCCGAGTCTGGTAACCCCCCAACCCGCTTTTTCGTTCCTGCCGTATCCTTTCCTTTCTTCTCTATCCTTTCGCTTCCTCTCCGCCAATCCACGGTCTGCCGTTCCAAAGGCTGCGTGGCTAAGGGCGAGCTTAGTCGCATGCGTGCCGACCGTCCCGGGATCGGGCTCCCCCGGGTGTTATGGTGCCTTACCTCAGCATGCAGGGCTCTGCTGGGGCTGACCATCCTCCCTTGCAGCTCGTGAGATTCACTAACACGAATTTAATATACTTAATTTGTTGAAAAATGACGGCGACGTGGTTCGCCACCCGTCACGTCCTGATCACGAGGGCGAGAAGCGACCAATGAAGAGTCGTTTCGCTGCGATGAATGGTAGCGGATGGAGCTCTGTGGCCTTTGCCAACTCCTGTGGGGGATAGGCGTAAGTATATAAAAAAATATAGAAATAGGTAAAAGAACTTCTGTAGAAAAAACTCTGTAGAATCGAACCCACAACCATTGACTCCGTTTGGGAGGCACTGAGCCAATTGGTCGTCCAACGGTTTATTAACACACTAAAATAAAAACGTGGAAATCATTACACAAAACACAAATTTTATAAAATTTAAAAATATGGTTGTTAAAAATGACGATGCGGATGATATCGGAATAAGTACAACAATAGTTATTCCTTTTGTGATTTACGAGTATATAGTGTATTTAAGATGCATCTTCATGTATAAAGCCTTCGACAAAGGTGAAACATTAATTTACTCTTTATCCATAAACCTTTGGGTATGAGGATGATTTTATAAAAATCCGCGGCGATGTAATAAACTGGCGGCGCTTTGTAGTTTTATGAAGTTTGTTATCTCGAACTAAACGAGGGCCGCGTTGTGTTTATGCCGAAGTTTTAAATATAAAACTAACATTCACCGTAAACGAACTTCTGTGCTGAAAATATAACGTAGGATTATAGTAACATTACATTGCAATTCTTGTTATATTTCTAATATCATCTTAACTCAGAGATAGTAAACATTTTTTGTTACGGAATTAAAAAAGTATACAATTAAATTTTGCATACATCCTCAGAAGAAATGGGATGGGATTAATGCAATTATCAGTAACTGGGCAGCAAAGTCGAAAAAAAAAACTAATCTGCAATCCCCAATCCACTTAGGGTAGGAAAGCGAAACGCTTGCTCCTTTGCTATCCCATAAAAAGAAGGTTCCCATACCACAGGCTGCATTAAGTGCTATATATAGCTTCAATGTACGTATATATTAAATAATTTTAAAGTATTGCTTAAGATATAATTAGCTACAGCACTGGCCACTGTACCATGATTACAATCTGGCCAAATGTATCTCACAAACCTGCCGGGCAATTCATAAACAGTGTACTATGCGGATTTTTTATTGTAACAAATATCTTTTAGTGTTTTGGTATTTACGTTTTTGTTATATGTTTACGACAAAAAATGTTTTTTACATACAATACCAACACATATTATTCGTTAAATGTAATTCATTTGAATCTTTAATTGATAACAATATAGCCGATACTTATTAGTGAAAGTCAATGTCAGCAGCAATTCCTCCGTCAAAATTGAGGGGTCTCGCCATAATCCTTACGCTAACCATCCGATTTGGAATAATAGTTTAGTATTAACTATTAGTAAAAACGCACCTTGGGTGATCGCAACTTATGTAGATGTTTGGAATGAAACTTATTGGTGGTTTGTGTAATTGTATTTAGCGCAAAGAAGTTTTTCCGAAATTTTTCTACGAGCATTATTTATGGTACAAATGCTAAAAGATGTTGAGAGATGAGACATAAAATTAGATTTGTTACATACCTGCAATATTGAAGCTTCCAATAACGAGTGTCCAAAGGGATAGCACTCGAGTGGGGCTTGGGCGTATCGAGCACTCCATGCTGACTATTGATTTATCAAAATAATTGCTTCAAGTAGTTCACGGCGTACACAGTTTTAGTCCACTCTCCTATTCTGTATTCTCGCTCCCGGAATTTACTGAAACAATGGAAAATTGGGTCGAAATTAATTCAATCACACCCAATATTAGAACTTTAATCAATAAACAATTATAGTTTCGAAGTCTCTTGTTCTATGTTCAATATATCCTATTAGAAACTTTAAGTTTTAAACATATACAATACATACATATATTATCTATACAAGAAATATTTCGTATATACTACGAATTTGTAAGCTATATATTTCATCATTATTCTGAAAAAAAAAATACAATATAATAATAATATTTGTACTTTACACTTAAAATATTATTGAAAAATGTTAATTTAATTTTTACAAAATTATATTTTGCAATTATATCAGATGTAATAAATTTATAAGAGTAGTGAATTTGTTTTTTGAAGGAATTTTGGAAAAATCATCGTTGCAGAACATTGGCATATAAAAAGAAAGATTTCAAAAATTTTTTTTTAAGAATAAACATTTTTATTAAACATTTAACTGAATTGGTGTTTTTTAATATATATATATATATATATATATATATATATATATATATATATATATATATATATATGTATATATATATATATATATATATATGCATATATATATATATATATATATATATATATATACATATACATATATATATATATATATATATATATATATATATATATATATATATATATATATATATATATATATGTATACATACATGATTAACATGTATTTATTCCAAGTCTGAATCTTCTGCAAATCAGACTTGAATAAGGCTGGCTGTTAATTGTTTGATTTCTAAAAATACTGTTTAAAAAAACTTTCAGTTTACGTACATAACAGCAATATAATTAATGGCTTTTAGGAAACCATTAGTAGTATTGTGTTCAATAGATAAGTATAGAGAGCGGTGGTAATCAATCTTCATATTTACCAAAGAACCACTAGCATCGACCATTCGTCTCACTAAACTGCTATTAATGAATCGACATCCAAAAGCGACTACTTACATTAATTATAATTACTTTCCTATTTAGTAGTATTACATCAAAGGATGATTTATTAGATGTTTTTAATAATAGCGACGACTTAACTAGCTCAGTGGTGAAGCTACTGCTTTTGAAGTAAGAACAAATATACGTATCATCATCATCAAAGGCACAGCCTCGGATGACTCTTGGCCTGGTATATAAGTTAAATTGAAGACTAATATATCGCAGTATGTCTAAGAAACAATGTTCATTTTTATTAGAAATAGTTTTTTACGACTCTCATTACTTTTATAAAATATTTCAAACGACTGTACGCTTGTTTTGTAACTACCAGTGATAGATTAATAATAATTGCGTTAGTATTACAATTGTAATTGTAATATTATAGCGGTAAGTTCTTCGAACGCCGAAGTGCAAAAGGTCGCGTTAAGCTATATACTGGGTCGGCAATATTAATTTACTGTCTAGAGTTTAATGTGTTTATTTTTTAGACTAAGGCATTCAATGGGCATTTCCAAGACATGATAATTATTTTACTTGGAAATGAAAATTTTATTTTGCGACTATATAAATATTAAAGAATATGTAAAATACATTATTTTCTTAATACATAAAGATTACATATCAATATGTTCTTCCACGCTAATCTCCAAAATTATTCTACCGATTTTAAAGTAATTTCCTATGAATGGTTGGTTCCAGTTTTAAAGGTAGAAAACTTTTAGTCTCGATAGGTAGCGTTATTGAGGTATAAAAAAATATTTTTTCAACAAAAATTTTATCTTATATGTTCTTTAATTCCTTACTTGAAACTACATGCAATCCCAACTGTGGACAATGTCTACCCTAGTCCACTAGTAGAACATAAAATTAACATTATATAAACTGAAAAAGTAAAATTGATATTTCAGCTAAAAGTGAGTAAGTTAAAGGACTTAGTTACTTTTTCAGCCGGTCCCTCTCAAGTTTCGCCAAAGCATTAAGAGGACGTTAAAAATTCAAGAAAAAGCGGCGCACCCAACTGCGGCCCACTAGAGCATACTTACCGGGGTCTACGAGAAAGCGAGTGTGATGGAAATACTTAATAACGTTCACGAAAAGGCGAAGGCAACTGGTTTAACAGCCATTGCAAATATTATGTTACACGTTCACGATTTTGGAAGAAAAAAAATTATATCTATATTTTTTTATATATATAAACTGAAGTACAGAAACATAAAAAGAAATTCTGATCAAGCATAATATTACTTTGATCGTATTTTCAAAGTGTTTTTGTTACGCGTGAATGAAGTAACAAGTTTATTTAAAATATTTTCTAGAGCACGAATGGACTGGTTTTTAGACATGTATCCCATGTCCTTCTCCCCCTTTCACTTCCTTTAATTATATCCTATTATTCACGTCCTTACCTGAAGAAAATCAGGCATTTGCAGTGTCTTTCGAAGACGAAAGACACTGCAAATGCCTGATTTTCTTTCGCAATAGCGTACGCTTAACACTGACTATCAGGTAACTCGCTTGCTAGTTTGTCCCCTGTTTTTTTTATAAAAATGGTAAAAGTTACGAAGTGTTCAATTTTTGAGCAAAAGGATAGTGTATTCAATTACCATATCGGGGGAAGAAATATTTGTATAGCATATAGAAGAAATAATTGTAATATTTCTTCTAAGTCAAGGTGTTCTGTTCTTATCATTTGTGTATTTATGGTTGTATCCTAATGACGATCTAATTGGTTCAGTGGCTAAGACACTTACTAAATCTTAAAGCTATCTTCGGTCAATATTATCGATTTGCCGTATCGGGATAAATATATCAATTATTACAGGTATTTAATTGTATGTCTTGGCGCCCTGTAAATCCACTTTGAATAAACGTGGTAGATTAATATCCATTTCCTCGAGGAATGGGAGGGCCCGCATCGAGCAGCTAGCCATATATAATCTGTAAAAAAGTGTTTTCATGGCTCTCGTAAAGAATTTTCATGTAAAAATCTACTTAAACATGTTTTTAACTATTTAAACATTGTGCCAGGTAACGAACTAATAAAGACACATCGTAGCTACTGCATTCGCGTAAAGCGCTAAACGCTACGCGACGCGTGCTACGACAGACCGTGTGCAACTAAATACGACAATTGAACATTATATACGTGGAGTGCAATATTTAACTACCAAGTGTGAATTTTAATGTTGCAGGTTGTTAATAATACTTTAATTTAAATAAATTAATAATATAATACATAAATGTGTTCATACATACATATGATGTCACTGATAAACTAAAGATGGCACTGCGGATGTCTATGGGCGGCGTTGATTGCTTCTCATCAAGTTACACGCCTGCTCGTTTGCCTTTCTATCCCATATAAAAAATATTACTGATATTAATAAAATACGCCATTATAACTGTTAACGACGATCATCATTTACATTCTAAAGTGAAGAACAAAAAAATCTGACAAAAAAGTCTTTTAAGAAAAGAAATCCGGAGGCTCGTTTATTTTTGTGTATATTATCTTTAAGTTGAATCTCTTTACGGGTAGCGGCTATCTATGCATTTAATCCACTTTCTCTTTTTATCTTAAGACAAGGGAAAAGGGAAAAAAGGTTTGTGTCTTTTGTCCGCAACCCCTGATAACAGGGTGACCTTTTCATCTCAACGTTTATTAAACGAAAATACACCTGTGCAGTCGTCAGACGCCACTGCGGAGATTTCATTAAATTCAATGGAGGGTGGTATAATTGGAATCCTCTGAGTTATTTTTCTTTTATTATTTCACTGTATTCCCTGAATTCATTACATTTATGTTAAAGATGTTTTTTCTTGTTTGCTGGATTTATGGCTTTGAAAAAATTACGAATATTTCATTTTACTACCGCAGATTTGTTAAGTGCTTTTATATATATTTTTTTTCATTACTTTTCTTTCTTTTTTTCATATATTTTATATCTTGATTTGATGATCATTTTATACATGATATAATTATAGTAATAGTTACTAGGTTTTTAACGAACTGACAGAACATATATATGAGAAATACACTTTAATAGTTTACTATTACTATAATAGTTAGAAACTGTGAATGTAAAATATGCTGAAATTGAGGAGCTTACGACCACTGATCTCAATAGATCGATCTTAATAGGTCGTTATATTAAATATAAATATATAATATACATAAATACATCTGCAATTTCATATACATATATACACGCAAACGTATAAATAAATTTCATAATTAATATAATATTAAAAAAATACATTATAATATAACTTTACATATACATATTTAAATAATAGCAAGTGATGATATCGATGCAAAAAAGCGAAAAACTGTAAATGACACAAAGGTGTCAAAAGCTAAAAGGCCGGCAACGCTTCCGTGACTCCTGCGGTGTCGCGGTTGTCCATAGGCGGCGTTGATTACTTTCCATCAGGCGACACGCTTGCTCGTTTGCCCTCCCATAAAAAAAATGTCAAATTTGTTTACTGCATATTCGGATCAGAGAAAAATACTGCGTCGAATTGTCGAATCGAATTGTATAGTGTTGAAACTGACTGTTTTAGAGTGATCAGATACAATTTTTCAGAAATCTCACAACTTTTTATGGCTCTGGTTGTAAATTTTTATTTTGAGTTTTACTAAGTTTTCGCTTGTGTCGATATATTACGATCAAAACATTAAGTTGATTTATCTCCTATAGAGTTATTCAACTCAATTTGTTAAAAATTGAGTTCAAAACAATTCTTTGTTTTTTGTGCGCGTTTTGCCGTTGCGCGTTCGCGTTTTATGTTTTAAAGAATTTATTAATAATTCTTTAGAATTGGATTATTTTTTGTCTTATTAATGAAGTATAGTTTATTGTTTTCTCAAGAGGCGACCATTAACTATGACAATTAAATTGGGCTCGCAGTGTATTACGGGAACGTAACTTACTACGTGGCAAGTGTATGTACGTCCCGTAAACTCGCACGCGGTGAGAAACGCACCTGCGGTTGACAACCTCATTTGTTTAAGCCGCGGGTGCGTTCAGAGCTTATATTTTACTTCATGTCGCACGTGATAGACGCTATACCGTTGTAAGCTTACACTTTTTATATTTATTTGTTGCCTACTCAAGAACTTTTTTTTTCATTTCTTATTCTTTTTTTCTTTAGTGGCAATTATCTTTAACTATTATGCCAGTGTCAATTAAAATATAATAACAATAATTATTTTGAAATGTACAATTCAGCTTGCGGCTTTGTGTTGATAAAATGGTGGCTGTGTCAATCTTCTATTGACTTTAGCAATCAATTTAAAAAGTCACGATATACATATATATTTAATTATACGCACTTATACGCTTTAATCGAACTATATTCTACAATACGCTGCTACAATTAAACAATATAACTAATAATAATATAATGTAATGGATATGAAATAAAAACACAACATCACTAATGAAAATTGGCGGGAAAAGTTTAAACTTTTCCCGCCAACTTTCATCACTTTCATCTTTATTGTACGCGAATATAATAAAAACATTGAATATAATATAAAAGAGTATTCAAAACTACCAAAATAGGGTTGCGAAAAAAAATAAAAATTGTTAACTTATTATTAAATTCAAGCTAAATAAGAACTGCCAATAGGTCAGTATGGTCTTACTTTAACTAAATAAAGAGGGTGTATTTATTTTATTTTTTTTATTATATATTACGTATCTTTTTTCTTTTATATATATACATATATATATAAATATATATATATATATATATATATATATATATATATATATATATATATATATATATATATATATATATATATATATATATATATATATATATATATATATATATACGCAAACCAGCAAAAACAAATAGTATAATCTCTTATTATAAAATCCCTTACTGGCTATGCTTATGGAAGTATTTAATTATGTATGTATTTTAGCTTTATAAATAAAATTTGTTGTGATTTGTTTTTATAAATAGATGTTTGAGCTATAAACATTGAAAGTTGTAATGTTGAAGGGATAATAAATATAGGAACTATAATAATAATTCTTTATTTGCATAATGTGAGGTGTAACAAGATTAAAAAAGACGTTTAAAAGCTCCATCACATTACCACTTATAGCGTACAAATTTCATTAATTATTTATTTATTTGTTTATAGTGTTGACTCTAAGTGAACTATATACACCTATAGACACATAGAGATCTTAATAAATAAGTCGCTTATGGTTATAAAGTGTAAAATTATTAATAAACTGTTACATTGTCATTAAAATTATAATTGATTTTTTTGTTCATTTTATTGATAGAAGGTATATTATTGTATTATAATACATATGAACCCAATAAACCTTATTGGTTTTTCCTGGGCCCAGCCCTCTCTCAGTTTAATTAAATAATTTATTAATCTTATAATCTATAAAAACATAAATCATAATATGACAAACTTATCTATATAATATTATCTGATGAAAATCTTATGAAATAAATGGCGATCTGCATATGTTTTGAACGTTCAGATTCATCTATTACATACATCCGATCAACATTTTAAAGCAAAAAAGTCCATATATAATAGCATTTTGAGCGGACATATTTATTGTACAAGCAATTGGCTACACCAGTGATGGAGATACTAAATTTTGGTTGCCAATTTTCGGTTGGCAAGGCACTCTGGTTGATGTTTAGTCCCGCCCGTTAATCAGCTGAGTGGGCAGGTGCAGTTGGCTTAGATCCCAGTTGTCCGATGTTTTCACGAGTTACAACGTTGTGGTGTCGATACACTAAGCTACCTTACCTATGTACATACACTGCAATTTTGCGATGTTTTTTATTATTATATATATATATATATATATATATATATATATATATATATATATATATATATATATATATATATATATATATATATATATATATATATATATAATACCTAATATCATATCGAACATTTTTTTATTCATTACGATTTGTTTTTCCTGTTAAGTTTTGACTACATTTTTTACTAAAGTTGAAACATTGTACAATTAATGTTCAGCTTTTTTATTTATTGATTCTGAGGCGGTACGAAGTTTGTCGGGTCAGCTAGTACTATATAAAAACGCCATTATAGTTCATGACCGATACATAATTGTTGTTACTAATTTTTCTCTCTGGCTTCTTAATTTTTTTTGTTGATAATTCACGTAATGTCGATAAAGCCATCGATAAGAGAAGATCAAGGAGAACGAACTTTGACCAAATTGTCGAAGTTCTTAAGAAAGGCCAGGTCAAACCTACCAAAATTACCCTTAAACAACGAGCTTGTATGAATAGAGTGATGAGTGTAGATGATGCAAAGAAAGTAAATAATTAATACGTAAATATATACATATAGTCACGTCTGTCTCCCTGTCGGATTAAGCAGAGACTACAGATCTCCATAATTAAATAACTATTTAGTGCCGAAAATCTCACAATTTAAAATATGTAACGAACAATCAAAAATTACAATTTTCCAGCAAAAGGCAATGGCTCAGCAATATGCTGAGAGACTGAAGTCTCAGCGAGCGCTGGTTTTCAGTCATTCCTAACTCCTCAAGATAGAGAAAGGAAATGAAGGTCATATTGTCGCTTTAATAAACAACAATAAAAAAGAAACAATATTTTAACTTAAATTTTATTGAATTTATCAAAGCAAAGTAGCAAATGTGATCTGTGATCTCTGCCTACCTCTACGGTAAACAGGCGTGGTGTATATATTTAAAATTAAAAAATAAACGTTGCCAATATGACCTACATACATCAGATAGCACTCCAAATGCGCAAGTACGCTACAATAATCTTCCAACCAACGCAGAGTTTTTTTTTTTTTTTAATTTTCAATAAACTGATACTTCAAATATATTGTAACCGGCTTCAGTTTGACCGTCATTTATAACAAAAATCAACTTTAACAAAATATCATTACTATAAACTATAAACCCCCTATAATGCGTCAAAACGGATTATACTGAGAGACTAAATTGTGTGGGGCGATGATTCTAATGATCCAGTGATCAGCTGTAGCTTTCTTTCACAACCGAGTACCTATAGAGATTTGTAGTATAGACCGAGGATGATAGTCTCCATATATTTTTTCGGAATAAAAAAATCTGCCAAAGGACCAGACTCACCGGCATTCAAGTTAGCAATCTGCCAATGGGCTCGACATGTTTGTCGGAGAATCGATAACAACTGGAGTATACGAAAGCTGGAGTAGAAACAGCATCTCAGCAAACGTAATGTGAAATACCCCCAGCTGGATGGAGCAACGATCTCCGACAGGTGGCTGTCAATAAGTGGATACGTCTAGCTGCAGTAATGGATAGGTGACATGTTTGGAGAAATGATAAGAATAGATTTTTTGGCATTCTGTGTTATTTTATTAAGATATTTTCGCATTCTGTGTTAAATTAGTAATTGTATTGTAGGACAGGTCCTCTACTTGCGTCTGACACGCCTAGAAGGGTGAAGACTATCGCCCGCCTTTGCCTCCCATTGACAGCTTATTATAGGGTGTTTCTTGTTTTCAACACTTCAGATCGCTTTGATAGTTTATTTGAGTAGTGTATTATTTTATCAATATGTTTAAATTCATAAACTATAATTGTTATTATTTTGTTATTATTTGAAAATTTGAATAACGAAGAATGTTGTAAAATATGTTCAATTTTTTTATCAAAAGAAGCGTTGAAAACTGTGGTAGTGTTATACATCGACGCAAAAAAGCGAAAACGTAGTAAGCCGCAAAATGAAAATATAACCACCAGAGCCAAAAAACTTTTTAAGATTTTTGTTAAAAAATATATTGTGTTTGATCACTCAAGAACAGTCACTTTTAAAATTGTACAATATTTTTTATTGATCTTCGAACTGTGAGATCCAAACCATTTGAGGAACAGGGCGTTTCACACTATGTTTTCCAAAACGCGATCATCTTTCCAGCACTCGTTCAATGATATTTAGTTTTCCGACAGACGTAACCGGCTTATAGCCAATTCAAATCTCCAACACAAACGGTGATGTCTGTGAAAATTTAAAACAAAAACTTAAATCAAAGCCGTGGAGGACTTTACTTTCTACCCTTTAATGTCGTTTTTCGATAAGCTACCCAATCTGGGTGTTTCGGCTTAAACAAGCAACTTTCACTCGGTTCGATTATAATCTGACCTTGTTACTGAAAGTAAACAGTATAAAAGGATACGTTTTAGCCACACAAATATTATTTTATTATAATTTATTTACCGTGCAAGTTTAGGGAAAAGGTTATTTTAATATTGTTGATCTTTTCTAAATGTTATTAATTTATGTTTTATTAAAAATTAATAAATGTTATCGTAGCTATATTTGCTTGATTGTGTAGATATCACGCTTCGATCTGCGTTAAAATTTCTCAAATGTTTTGCAGGGCGATGTCGGATTATCGATTTTCTCGAATTATATGTGGTCCGGAATTTTTTGATTATTAATATTATTCCGCAAAATTACAAATCAAAGTATAGTTATTTAGTGATAGAGCCACGCTGCAGACGAATACTTTGTCAAGAATGGCATATTATTTGTCTGTAGCATGAATGGGCCGGCTCGCCCGGGGAAGTACCACGCTCCCGCAGAAAACCCCTTCCCACTCCCCCTCCGATTCCCACTCCCCCTCCCACTCCTACTCCCATAATTTCACTTTCCTTTACGGTCGGCAACGCTTCCGCACTGCCTATGGCATTGTGGATGTCTATGGGCGGCGTTGGTTGCTTTCCACGCCTGCTCGTTTGCCTTCGTATGCCATAAAAAAGAATCTATTTGAACTACGTCGATCGATCTATTGGATCTACGAGTAATACTACACATATATATATATATATATATATATATATATATATATATATATATATATATATATATATATATATATATATATATATATATATATATATATATATATATATATATATATATATATATATATATATATATATATATATATATATATAGTAGTAAATTAAACATCACAATGGAAAGGTATTTAAGATATTTCATTATAAAATAACATCATCAATGCTATAGAACTTACAAAAACAATAATGGTGTTACGTACAAGTTACAACCTGTCTAATTATAATTATGAAGATTTGCCGAATATTTTATGTACAATCAACAGTGATAGGCGTGTCGGGTTAGACAAGGTCCGAATTACCGCGAGTCCACTGTATTAAATAAATAAAGAAATCATATGTTATGTTAAGGTAATGGAAGAAATGATAGATGGAGCTAGATGGAGCGACGATCTGTTCAGAGCAACTGGCAGAGACTGGATGCGTGAAGCCGAATATCGGGTCAGATGGAAGTAGCCTATGTCCAGCAGTGAACTGCGCTTGAATGACTTTGATCACGATGATCTGCCGTTACTTTCCAGCAAGTAAAACTACATAATGTCATTCTAATTGCTTTATGAATAGGTAAGTTCATCCCTTTCCTCTTCCCCAACCTTCCCCTTTTTCACTCACTTTTGTATGTGTATTCAGGCTCCGCAAAAGATCACGCCGGTCCTCATGTAAAGACTTCTTGTCATTATTAATGGAGTCAGGCGTTACTTTGCGGAAATCCATCACTATGTGCATAGTCAAAAGTTTAACTTAGCTAAGATCCGCGACAAGCAAAACAATAACAGAAAACACTTTTCGGTTGTCTTTCGTAGAATCTACTATACCTGAAGGTGCCTCGTGTTGGGGCGAAACACGTGTCGTTTACAAGATGGAAAAGTGGTAGTGTGTGTTTGGTGTTGTGTATAGTGGATGGTGGGTGGAGAATTGATGGCCGATTTTCGGTAATTTTTTGGTTTAAGTTCCAAATAAATCCACTTCATCCAGCACAAGAACACACATTATTAATTTTCTGTTATTGTTTTGCTTGTTGCGGATCTTAGCTAAGTAAAACTTTTGACTATCCCCCTCTTGTCATAGTTAATCATATATTTTGGATGTGAAAATACATATAATATATTATACAAATGCTTCAGTGCGATAAACTTTACTCACTCTGTATACGCTTCGTGAATTTCAAAAATTCTTCCCGCCTAGACTCTCTCGTTCAGTAGAATCGTTTCATATATTCGGTTGCTTAGACACCAGACAAATAGGGACGTCAGTCACAGCGTCGCTCGTTGACGAGCGAAAATTGCTTTGATTCTCTAACAAATCTCAAAGAAAACAAATACTGCCGTCGTATTTACACTTGTGGTATCACACTGAACAATATACAAGAGTGTAACAATGACTAATTAGTACAGAAGTAACTATAATAGTTAGTTGCTTCATAAATATATAAAATAGATTCAAGTTGAATGTTAAGAAAATTTGATAGATTTATACATAAATAAACGACCAATTGGCTCAGAGGCGGGGCCCTCCGCCCGCGGAGTCAATGGTCACTGGTTCGATCCCCGCATCGGAATAAATATATGTATGGATTACAAATATTTATTCCGAGTCTAGTAACCCCACAAAGCCGCATTGGACAAGCGTGGTGAGTTTAATGTCCGTTCCTCCAGAATTGGAGAGGCCCGTGACCAGCAGTGGGACATATATGTGCTGTTAAAAAAAACATAAATCTCATCACCAGTCTTCTGAAATCTTCATCAGGGAAGTGCATGTGGTACTCTCCTGATGAATATTTCAGAAGACTGGTGATACTATAATATCGGGGTTTAGTGGTAGTATTTTGTATTCAATCCAGACGCATGATTTCTTTCCCCTTCCTTTACTTTCTTCTTCTCCCGTTATTTATATTCTTTTTTTACGTGGGGAAATCCGTTACGGATTCCCTACTGACATAGGGGGACAGCCGGATTATGTCGAACTCTGGCGTTCGCGCGTCGACCGACTTAACCCCCACGATGGCCGCCATCCACGCGAGGGAGGAGTACTCTGATCGAACTTCTACTACCGGGGCTCCTCAGGCACCTAGCCTATCATTTACATCCTTACCCTAATGTATGTTATACATCTGCAGTGCAATTAAAATTATAGATTGCAGAAAGACGATAGTGGTAGAGCCAAGCTGCAGACGAATACTCCCCCAGGAAACAGGCGTCTGAGTGGTAGCTTAGCTACCATCCGGCATATGCTTCATCCGGTGAACGGTTGAGTTCCGGAAGCCCAACCCCCTTTACCCCTCCCTCTCCCATAATGGCACTTTCCTTAGATGCCGGCAACGCTTCTGCACTGCCTATGGCACTTCGGATATTTATGGGCGGCGTTAATTGCTTTCCATCAGGTGATACGTCTGCTCGTTTTCCTTCCTATCCGATTTAAAAGTCAACAATAGGCCATATAAGGGCCTTAAAAAATCAAAATTAATACTTACATCAAGCAAAAAGCATTGAAATTGAAAAGTTTCAATAGTTTTCGTTCTATATTTGACTGGCAAAAGGCGAAGGAGTAAAATCTAGCGAAGTATATTTGAATAGTAACTCAAAGCTGTACTTAAACTAAAACTTATCTTAAGGCGCAACTATTGCCTTGGCTTAAGATTCGATAAGTTCTACAGGTGAGTGGAAAGGCGCAAATCAGGTCAAGAGAAATCGATTCGTGTTTTCAAACTACCACACACCGTATGCAGCGTTAGGCAAGTTAAATGTTCCCGTTCAAAACTATAAATTGTATGGAGTTAAGTAGAATAAAATAATTACTATTTGTTATGGAGAACCAGACTCGTTGATATTATTTGTCGAGAAAGTAAACTGAAGTGCCTGAAGTGGCTACAGGCTGGACACATTTGCCGTGAACTGACAACTATTGGAGTAGAGTAGTGACACATTGATAAATGTATCACTAATGTAATAAAACTTTTTATTTAAATATATTAAAACTTTTTATATTATATTATTTCATTTTAAATTCGTAATTTAAAATTTCTTCTACAATCTCGGCATACTTCCCTTGCTTTCTCCAAACTCTTTATTCTCCTCTTGCAAGCCCACCGGTTAAGGGTACTATTGTTCTAGCGTTTCTTAAAAACTTCAGCAATTTGGTTAAACTATGTTTTCTGTGGTTTTCCTCTACCAACCCTTCCATCCACATTAGCAACATATGGACAGTCAAAAGTTTTACTTAGCTAAGATCCGCGACAAGCAAAACAATAACAGAAAATTAATAATGTGTGTTTTTCCGACAACCGAAAAAAACACTTTTCGGTTGTCTTCCGTAGTCTACTATACCTGAAGATGCCTCGTGTTGGGGCGAAACACGTGTCGTGTACAAGATGGAAAAGTGATAGTGTGTGTTTGGCGTTGTGTATAGTGGTTGGTGGGTGGAGAGTTGATGGCCGATTTTCGGTAAGTTTTTGGTTTAAAGTTCCAAATAATCCACTAAACCCAACGGAAAAACACACATTATTAATTTTCTGTTATTGTTTTGCTTGTCGCGGATCTTAGCTAAGTAAAACTTTTGACTGTCCATATAGTGATGGATTTCCGCAAAGTAACGCCTGACTCCATTAATAACCACATTAGCAACGTAAATTTCTTTTGCCAGTCGTCTTTCATCCACCTTCTCTATATGCCCATACCATATAAGCATCCCTTTCTGAACTTTTGAAATTATAAATAATTAATTGAAATTATTTTATATAATATATATTGAGATATAAAATGTTAAGTGAAAAGTGTGAATAAAGTATGAATAAGATATAAATGTACAATGAATTGAAAATTAATATTAATTTGACTTGGAAGAATTTCAATTACATCGAAGATAAAACCCCCTAAAGATCCCGGGTGTCGCCATAGTAGTACGGAAGGCACGCTACACGCTACACGTGCTGAAGTGGAGACCAAGTCTCGGTGCTTACCGTGTCTAGGCAAATTTAGTGCGCCTAGAAAGTATCCTATACACAACAGTGAACTGCTATATCCTGATGATTATAAAGATGTAATATACATAGATATGATTAATGGAGTCAGGCGTCACTTTGCGGAAATCCATTACTGTGTGGACAGTCAGAATTTTTAAATTTAGTTTAGCTAAGATTCGCAACAAATAAACAAAAATAGAAAAATAATAATGTGTGTTTTTATTGGAAAAAGTAGATTTATGAAAAATTTAAACTAAATCTTTCGGAAAAACGGCCGACATCAACTCTTCACTTCCTAACTACTATAAACAACACCAAACACACACCACCACTCTTACACAATGTACACGACACATATTTTGCTTCAACACGAGCCATCATCAGATATAGTAGACTCTACGGAAGAAAACCGTTAAGTCAACTTACATTACGGTACTCTATTAGATTATCTGGTTTCATTTATAAATACGTTAAAGAATTACAATACATATAAAACAGTGCAGGAAGGTAATTACTAATATTTTAAATAAAAATAAGTATAAATATATTATTATTTAATTTTTTAAATCATATAGTAGATAGTCTTCGACCAGTGTGTCTTGCCTATACTCTCTTACGGCGCCGAAACGTGGACACTGACAGTCTGTCTGCTTCAAAAGCTCATAGTCGCTTAGAGAGCTATGGAGAGCTTTGCTCGGAGTTTCTCTGGTAGATATGATTCGGAATGAACAAATCCGCCAGAGAAATAAAGTCACTGACATAGTCTTTTAGTCTTTCGAATTAGCAAACTAAAATGGAAATATGCTGGTCACGTTTGCTGGAGATCCGACAATCGTTGGAGCAGACGACTGCTAGAGTGGAGACCGCGTCTCGGCAAACGTAGTGTGGGACGCCCCCGGCTACATGGTGCGACGATTTGCGCAGGGCGGTTGACAGAAACTGGATGCGTGAAGCCGAAGATCGAGCTAGATATTTATAACTAATATATATCGACAAGCTACTAGTCAACTGGACTAAGCTTTTAAAGAATTTAAAGCCCCCAAACGACTTGAAAGGATGAACGGCTTAACGGCGGTGTATTATAAAGCACAGATAACGGTCTACTTTGTTTGGCACAAATGATCATTCATCCATATTTGGTCACTATAACTGTGTGAATAACAAAGACGCTTAGACCTTAGCCATTTTCTATAGCATTGGTCATTTTCTATTGTTTCTACTATATTGTAGAATATGCGGACCTCACGAGGCGGTATCTTGCGAGGCGATTATGGAGGAAATGGGTAAGCAATATCTATCCATGTAATAAAACGAATCTGCGATCTCCAATCCTCATGGCAAGCATAGGATTACAAGCCCACACACACATAGTTAAAGTATGCTGTTACAACTGTATGGAATAAAACATTTATTTATGTTCTACTTATTATTACGACGACCGATTAGCTCAGTGGCGGGGCCCTCCGCCCACGGAGTCAATGGTCGCGGGTTTGATTCCCGCATCGGAATAAATATTTATATCAATTTATAAATGTTTATTCCGAGTCTGGTAACCCCCCCCCCCCAATCCGCATTTCCTTTCCTGCCCCTTCCTTTCTTCTCTGTCCTTTCTTTCCTCTCCGCCAATCCACGGTCTGCCGTGCCAATGGATGCGTAGCTAGGGGCGAGCCTAGTCGCAAGCGTGCCGATCGTCCCGGGATCGGGCTCTCCCGGGTACTATGGTGCCTTACCTCAGCATGCAGGGCTCTGCTGGGGCTGACCTCCATCCTCCCTTGTGGCTCGTGCGATTCACTAAGACGAATTTAATATACCTAAGTAGTCGAAAATGACGGCGACGTGGTTCGCCACCCGTCACGTCCTGATTCTCACGAGGGCGAAAAGCGACCAATGACGTGCCATTTCGCTGCGATGAAACGAATAGGCGTGAATATAAAAAAAAATTATGTTTTATTGAAGTTACGACCATTTAAATCGAGTTTTAAAATCTATTTTCTTATATTTATTAAACTATACTATTTTATTCTTGAGAATATTTTATGTAAAAAAATCTAATAGAATGAAGAGCTCTCAGAGCTTTATGTGACAAGAAAATGTATCGCAATTTTTCTACCACCCAACATCTTATTGCCAAGTAAATTGGAAGTCTGAAAGAAAATCTTTCAGGTTACGTGATGAATCTTTTGAACTTTTAAATTATAGAATATTGTATTTCCATTTAATTTCACTATATATTTTTATTATTTATTTACAATTATTGTATTCCATTCGGTCTAATTTGGCCTTCCTATTTTCAGAAAAATGGACATTAACCCACCACACTTGTTCAAGGCCGATTGGTGAGTACAAATACCGATAAGTAAAGCATATATTTATCTTGAAGTGGCAGTCGAGTCCGCAACCAATGACTCCGAAAGCGGTAACTTCGCCACTGAGGCGACAAAGTCGTCCACATAAGAAGTCACCTTGGTCGAATTTGTGATGACATCATTATTAGGATCTCATATATGAAGATACGTCGAAAACTAAAAACTTTAAGTAAAGGTCAAAAAACATAAATTTTAGAAAATTAATTAAAACCATTAAACTTGTATAGATTTAAAAAGATAACCGTCGCTTACACAGTATATATTGCCTTCCCTTATCACGTATCCATCCCTCTTCGGAATATAAAAGAACGAAAACTTACTTGTTAAAGCAACTTAACTGTTTAATCCTGAGTAGCTTATTTGTCTAATACTAAATAATTCCCACGACTTTGTTTGATTTATTTTGTTTAATTGTGTTTTTTTTTTTGTATAAAATTTTCTTTACTTTTGTATGTTAGTTGAAATATAAATCATTTTTTGCAGCCCATAAATACCATCAGACACGGGAGTTTTTCATTTTGTAGGATTAGGTAATAGTAGGATTTAAGTGTTACTTATTTGGTTCTTAGGTGCCGATAACGCTTCGCCAATGCTTTTCGTGCTGCGGATGTCTATGGGCGGCGTGGATTGCTTTCCATCGAGTGACACACCTACTCCTTTGCCTATCTATCCCATAAAAAAGTACAATGGAAATATAATATATACATATAATATCGTCGTACTTGCTTTATAAAAGGACCTCTTCCAGTAAACAATTGAAAAACAAAGAATATATTTTTTATGGTATAAGAGAGCAATCAACGCCGCCTACAGATACCTTTAAGGAACGTGTCATTATGGGATGGGGCAGGGGGAAGGAGGAAGTGCCTGTGAAACTCTTACTGCTCTCAACAGCTCAACAGCTCACCGAACGACGCGCGGGTAGCTAAGCTACCACTCAGACGCCGGTTTTCTGCGGGAGTGTGGTACTTCCTCGGGCGAGCCGGCCCATTCATGCTACAGATAAATACGTTGAGCTTGGGTGGATTCATCCATTAAATAAGGGTTGACCAAACGAGATATAGTTCTGGACTAACAAAAATACTGGATATTACAATAACAAATAATTTCAGTTTTCAGTTTCGTTCATATTCGTTGTTGCCAGACGCAGTACATAAACAAGTAAGTAATTTGACAGACAGAAGCATCTTGGAAAAATAATTTCAAATACAAAGTTAACACATGAAAGTGGAATTATTAAACCGACCCCCAGGTACCACATTAACCTGAGCATGGTGAGATTCGAAATGGGGTCAGCCCAATCATGCTAATGAAAACAAGCCATGCAACCTGGCCCCCATGTTAGCCTCTTGAATATTCAACATGGCTATTTTCTTAAACACCTCTATACTGTTGTTGCAATCTTAAATTATTTCCATATATTAACTCGCAAAGCACCATTAGTGGCCTGTCTAAAAATTCAGTTTTTTTGCACGAAAAATGTATATTTTTTACCTTCACAATCATGTATGATGACACTGCCAAATTAAAATTTCATTTCACTTGTATTGTACAATGTTAATACAGTTATATATAATTACATTAAAAATAAAAATAAATTGTAATGTTACACTACTCTTCCTGCTTAGTCGTATACTCCTGGCTTAGTAAAAGGTGGTAGCCGCTTTAGGCTCGTTCATCTCTTTCCATCCGTGGCACTTGGTCTACAGTCGGTAATGGAACACTAACATACTTTCATGAAGTCTGCCCGTATTTTGAGTAATCGGTAGCGAGACGGTTGTCCTTCTAATCTCCCCTGTATCATTAAGATTTCTTTGCGGATGATATGCCCAAGTATCTTAACTATTCGCAATTGCACAATCGACGAAGCTCTTTGGGGATGGAAAAGTTTTATTCTATTAAAGTTTCATTTTATTCTCAGCAAACACCTGCAGCACCACAGCTCAAGGACGTCAATCTTTTTATGATGTTATTGATGAATCGTCAATTTTTTTTATGGGATAGGAAGGCAAACGAGCAGGGATGTCACCTGATGGAAAACAACCAACGCCACCCATAGACATCCGCAGTGCCATAGGCAGTGCAGAAGCGTTGACAGCCTTTAAGGAAAGTGTCATTGGAAAGCTGTGGGGGAGGAGGGAGGGGGGATGGACCTCCTGAACTCAACCGCTTACCGGAGGAAGCGCGGTAGCTAAGCTGCCACTCAGACGCCGGTTATCTACGGGAGTGTGGTACTTCCTCGGGAGAGTCGGCCCATTCATGCTGCAGACAAATAATATCCCATTCTTGACAAAGTATTCGTCTGCAGCGTGGCTCCTTATTTTAGAGTTTAAGACAAATTTTGTATAAATATTTGTTTTTATTAATAAAAAAGAATTTCTTGATATGAATTTTATTTAATTTTATAGCTAAAACCTTCATCTTTAATCTAATATAGTAAAAAAAATCTGAGCAATAGATTTTTTACGAGAATATTTTGACCAAAATATGACGGCGTGAATCCATTTTTTTGCTCACGAATATATGTAATATATGCGGGAATTGAACTTATGAACATTGACTCCGGTAGCAGTAGCTTCGTCACTGAGCTAATAAGGTAATGTAGTATTTAGAACAGTCACCAAGAATTGTAATAATAGTAAGATCATTGCTAGTTTTCTTTTTAAAAAAATCTTTCAATGAACTTTAGCATTATACAGTATTAGTGCTATTTTACATTTCAATTTGTACTACCAAAAATAAATACGAAAAGTTAGCACTAGGCCGGTTGCAAATTGCTCTTACTAAGCACAGATCGTGTAAACTTATATTAATAAAAAAACAACACGTGAATGTGAGCGTAAGAATGCCTTCAAACGTTCGCCAGACGTGGTAGTAATAAAACACAAGAAAAATTGACGAAACGAGTGTAGCGCTCTGACTCCCTGTGGAGTTAAGTCTTCCTTCTTAACATTACAAGTTTTACACTAAAAATCGAGCACATAATAATGTTTAGAAAGTTTCAAAAATAACTGACTAAAAAAAACTAACTTTATTGGCGCAACGAGCAAAAATGGATCTTGGCCTCCGAACAAATCTTTCAACACCGCCACGTGTCCAGTGCCACCTCCTGCCAGTTGTAGATTTAAAGGTCACGCAAGTCATCCTCCACCATGATTCTCCAGCGGTACCTGGGACACCCCACAGGATGTCCAGTCGGCGAACCACATACATTCTCTTGACCGCACCATCCTCCTCCATCTTCTCAACGTGACCCAGCCAACGAAGTTGGTGAGCCTTAGTCTCTCCTATTACATTGGGTTGGGCCACCAGATGCTCGATTTTGGCATTTTTTCGATTTATATTTACATTTTTGGCATTTTTTCAAAAATATATCGTCATATTTAATAGAATATCACTTTCTTGATATCTTTATATATTTAAGAAATCGAAAAATCAACCTCAAATGGAAAATAAATAATTTTGTAATAGATAGATCACTTTTTTTACAACCCATATATCCATATGTCTCTCCGTTGAGCAAGCAGCTTTCCTATTTCTAGGTTAACGGATCCATTAACCCAACACGCTTGTTTAAGATAGATTGGCAGGGTACCCAGACTCGGAATAAATATATGAAAGCCATATATGTATATAAGGGTATTAATTCCTATGCGGGAATCGAACCCGCAACCACTGACTCCTAAAGCGGCAGCTTCACCATTGAGTCATTTAAGTTGGCAACGGCTTGAATCATGGAGTTGAAATAAATTATCATATTACCAAACTTCTTTCAATTTCTTTTTGTTAGTCAAAAATAACAAAAATATACTAGAACTTCATGATTATAGTATATTCTATAATTATATTTTTCCCTATGGTAAAACAACTCCAGTCTTAAAATAACTGTTTATCGACAGGAAAAAACTTTGCTTATCCGAATACAAATTGGGGGAGATAATATGTATTAAAATATATCTGATCAAATTTAGTAGAAACGGACACTTTATCTTTTAATTATCAATACAAGCCAATTTAAAATAATTTTCGACGAAGGGTGGTCCCACACAAATGGACGGTCACGTGATCAGGACGTGACTCCCTCACGCCCTACTTTCATAATCGCAATTAATTTCTTCATGGGCTAGAAATATAATTATTACATTCAACACAAAACCATTAAGTACTACTGATGCAAAATCATGAAGTACTACTATCAAGGTAACTAATATTTTTAAATTTACTTGATTTTTATTATAAAAAATACAATTTTATTGCATTGAAACATTGATAATGCAATCTAAATAATAATAAAAACTTTATAGGATAATAATCTATCTTCTTCTAAGAGTGCTTCTTCGACTTGCGAAGGTTGGCAGCCAATTCAGCACAACTTTCCTCCTCCTTCGCGAGGTGCAGCAGTTCTGGAGCACTCGCTATCCCGGTCCACTCTCTTGATATTTCGTAACCAAGACTTTCTTTTTCGACCATCCTGTCTGTTTTTTGCTTGCAATTTTTCCCATCATAATCAGTTGCAGCAATTTGGACCTGTCATGTCTCATGATATGACCCAGATAAGCAACTTTTCTACCTTCGACGGTCTGCAAAAGTTCATGTTTTTGCTTGTCTTGTCGGAAAACCTCGTCATTGGCCACCCTTATAATCTATATCATATTTTTTAGTAATAATAGCCAAAGCCATGGTTGTGGCCTCGCTAAAACCACCATCACCTTATTCGACGATCTATCACCACGACCACTCCGTCAGGAGTGTATGACTAAACAGAGGAAGTATATAGGGCCCACATATATTCATTACGATTTTGACTATCTCACCAATCAACTTTGGATAATGTAGGCGGGTCCATTATTGGTATACAGTTGGGATATGTGTATATGCAAAAAAGACAAACACCCAGCAAATAGGCTTAACTTAGAACGTTTCACAATAAAAAATAACTCAACAATAAATACAACATGCAAAATAAGCATTAAAATGTCTATGTGCCCGACATATTAATGTAGTCAGGCGATATGCTTTTTTAAAATACAACATTCAATTCGAATTAGTTACTTTAGAATATTATATATTCTAAAGTAATAAATATATTACATACGCTTGTGACCACCAATTTGTTCAGTGGCGGGGCCCTCCGCCCACGGACTCAATGGTCACGGGTTCGATTCCCGCATCGGAATATATATGGATTACAAATATTTATTCCGAGTCTGGTAACCCCGCCATTCCACATTGGACAAGCGTGGTGGGTTAACGTCCGTTTCTCCAGATGTGGAGAGTTCGGTGCTCAGCAGTGGGAAATATATGGGCTGTTAAAAAATTATATATTATATTTATATATGTAAATTATATCTTTTCGTAAAGCTTTAAAAACCTTTTTTTACTCCGTAACAAAGATCCGTTACTTTAATACCCATAACATTAAAAAACATAACTGAAATGCCGGGATTAAGCCCAAACTTTATTAGGTACGAACGGAGCAATACGAGGCCAAAGTACAGGCCCATTATTAAAATTCCCACAGCCAACGCTCCGCTATAACAATATTTTCAAGTCAGTAAGCTGGAAAGAAAAACTGCGCTTAAATGGATTTGGCATATTTTATGATAATATTAAAATTTACAAACGATCTTAGAAATTACCAGAGGGGTTTTCTTGTTTCTTATCCTAATTACTATGATATGAAGTAAAATAAAGAAATCCGCCGAATTAGGAATCTGATCGTAGTATAATGTATTTGTTATGTGTCTGAAAACTCACAAGCTAGAATTAAAGTTCTGATAAATTAGAGTTCTGGTACTAAGACCGAGTCATAGCAAAAGAGCAAATATGTTGTCTCTATTTGATGTGGACTTAAAGGGTTGCCAATGACGAGGTTCTCCGACAAGTCACCGAATTCCACAACCGCACAACTCGTCGTAAAGAAAAAAATCATCCTCACCACCTGGATGAGTGGCGATCCACTACGGTGCGTTTCTCTCGTAACTTCTTTCCACGCACCACCAGTTTGTGGAATCAGCTACCCTCGGCGGTCTTTCCGAACCGTTACGACATTGGAACCTTCAAAAAACAAGCCTATATATACCTAAAAGGCCGGCAACGCTTCCGCGACTCCTGCGGTGTCGCGGTTGCCCGTGGGCGGCGTTGATTGCTTTCCATCAGGCGACACGCTTGCACGTTTGCCCTCCTATCCCATAAAAAAAAAGTCAAGCAAAAATGTGAACTTTTGCAAACCGTCAAAGGTAGAAAAGTTGCTTACCTGGGTCATATCATGAGACATGACAGGTACAAGTTGCTGCAACTGTTGGGAAAAATTGCGGGCAAAAGAAAAGTTGGTCGAAAAAGAAAGTCTTGGCTACGTAATATCAGGGAGTAGACTGGGATAGCGAATGCTTGAGAACTGCTGCACCTCGCGAAGGAGGAGGAAAGTTGTGCTGAATCGGCTGCCAACCTTCGCAAGTCGGAGGGGCACTATTAGAAGAAGAAGATTTGGTCTGAGTGACAAGGAGCTATGGAAAGAGCTATCGAAGTTCCTCATCAAGTTTCTATATGCAGAACCTTTTGTAGTCTCACCGATCAAACTCACCGCAAAATGGATATATCGTCAACAAAAATGTATAATTCATCATAATAACTAGGGAAGACTAGCAATGTTATATTATCCTTCGCCGGGACAACGACACAAAATGTTTTTTGGCATCTGATGCAAGAACACGCCACTGGTCACAATATTAAGCTGCCTCTCCCTAATTGCCTGCCCGAAACTCGCTCAGGCCAGCGATCACGGCATCGTTCCATCCTAGGACGACCGAGCGGGCGTCACCATCATTAATGCATTACAGCCGCGGGTGGGCTTTAGCCTGGTTCAGTAAATTTTTCTAGTCGGATCTTCGTTTACCTTTTTCCCTCCAGTCCCCCACACCGACTGTCCTTAAGTCGTCCTCGATTCCATCTAGCCATATGAGCTTAGGCCTTCCGCGGCTTCTACGCTCATCTGGTTTGCCGACGAGTAGGCATTTGGGTACTACATCCATATCACGTGCCCAGCCCAACGAAGGCGTCCAATCTTAATGGTTTTGATGACGTTCGGCTCATTGTACAGCTCATATAGCTCGTGGTTGTAAAGAGTACGCTATCGCTCGTTTTCATTACATATATGCTAATTACTACTACTACTTACTACTATCTACTTAATATGATTTAACACAATTTCAATTATTTCCACAGAAAATAATGAAATTCACTTTATTAAAATGTTTTTAATAATTTTTCATAGCTTTGTTGCTTACAAAAGGAAATGATACCAGCTCGTTATATGGCCGTCCATTTACATATGACCTCTGTTCTCTGCATACCTGTTTATATTTGTAAATATCTCTCTTTGATACCGTTGCAGCAAAGAATAAATTTTTATACAAAAACATATACATATATTTCACAATAATGATAAAATGTAAGTTTTAAATATAAAACTGTTTTGATAATTTTTTTATATATCAGACAAAATCTTACTGTTGGGCTCTATGCCCAATTCTGCCGCATTTCTGGAGAAGAATTGGAAAAACAACAAAAACCCAGACTCGGAATAAATACCCTTGGTTAATATATGTAGACCATATATTTATATAATATGCAAGGGAAGAATTCACGACCATTGACTCCGAAAATAGTATTTTCGCGTCTGAGCCCATTAAGTCGTCGTCGTCGTTTCCCATTTGCAAAAAGATTAAATAAAAATATAATACAAAAAAGAGGATACCTGCAGAGTTTCTTTCACCGTTTCAACTCCGTTCAGAAGAACGTTCGTTCATTGCGAAATGGTGGTAGAAAGCTTTATTGTTAACAGACTGACGACCGATTGGCTCAGCGGCGGGGCCCTCCGCCCGCGGAGTCAATGGTCGCGGGTTCGATTCCCGCATCGGAATAAATATTTATATGGATTTTTAAATGTTTATTCCGAGTCTGGTAACCCCCCAATCCACATTTCCTTTCCTGCCCCTTCCTTTCTTCTCTATCCTTTCCTTTCCTCTCCGCCAATCCACGGTCTGCCGTGCCAATGGATGCGTGACTAGGGGCGAGCCTAGTCGTAAGCGTGCCGATCGTCCCGGGGTCGGGCTCCCTCGGGGACTATGGTGCCTTACCTCAGCATGCAGGGCTCTGCTGGGGCTGACCTCCATCCTCCCTTGCGGCTCGTGGGATTCACTAAAGACGAATTTAATATACCTAATTTGTCGAAAATGACGGCGACGTGGTTCGCCACCCGTCACGTCCTGATTCTCACGAGGGCGAAAAGCGACCAATGACGAGCCGTTTCGCTGCGATGAATGGCAGCGGATGGAGCTCTGTGGTCTCTGCCAACCCCTGCGGGGGATAGGCGTGAATATATAAAAAAAAAAAAAAAAAAAATATTTATAATACATATGTTTGTATGTGTATTATATGCATTTAAATTTATATAATAAACTTTTAATTTTTTGTACAAGCTGCACAGCCTCCAAATCAATTTTCTCAGTTTCATTTACAGGTTGACTGATAGAGAGCCCAGTGGCATTAAGTCCGCCTGTAGTGTACTTAGTGCAAAATTTTTATTCTCTATGTAGTTTATTCTGTATTTTTCTAGCAATATACGAATATTTGTATCCCATCATATGTCAAATAGATTGCGGCAGAAGATGTAGTTTCCTACCAATACTTTTGTGTGCCCAAAGTGCGAGAAAAACTGACATCCGATTACTTTTTGCCTCTTATCCCATATCAGATTTAATTCCGTCAGGCCGTGGTGCGGATGTGAATCGAAACGGTGTACGGATTCAAGAGGCCCTTCACTGTCTTGAAGTACATTTCGTATATATATAATATTATATATCGTAACTACATTATTGTGTGATAGTCGATAATAATGAAATACTGAAAATAGTTGAAAATATGTTATAATAATTAATAAGCAATGTGATAAAATATTATTTTATAAATTCTATAATGCAATCTATAGCTATATAAATTAAGTCCGTTTCCCCAAAAATCCTCATTAATTTTTACTTTGAGATAAATATAAAATGTAATTTTATTAATATACTACTTTTTAAATTAAAGATAAACTACATAATGAGACACCTAATCATTATGTTCATACGTCGTCTGCCTTAGGATAGGGATATGAATATTGGTCGGGGTAGTTGTATTTAACAAAAGGAAAAAATGGAGAGATATAGGAGGGGATAAAGAAGAAAAGGAAATAGATTTTGTATTTTATACAGAGTTAATATTATATATGTCCTATAATTAAACACAAACTTTTCCAATTTGTAGGAGATAGATACAATACTACCACGCTTGTCTAAGGTTGAATGGTGCGATATTCAGACTCCAAATAACCTAGATCATACATATATTTATACTGATACGGGTATTGTACCCGCGACAGTTGACTCCGAAAGCGGTAACTTCGCCATTGAACCATTCAGGTCGAAAAGTTGTTATTGAAAACAAATAATACATATCAGCATTTAAGTGCTCCAGAGTAATTCAAAGAGATTCTGATAAAAGGTTCACAAAAGTCTCGCCGCACATCTGAGATACCTCCTAATTGTGGGGATCTATGGGAGAATACCACCAGGTGATCCAAATGCTCGTTTGCCTTTATACTCTTCTATAAAAAACAAATCAATGAAGTTTTTATATAATAATTTATTTAATGCACTTATGGTTTTTACGCAATGATGAATTAGTCGCTTGGGGAAGACCGACGAAAATATACCTTGACCGAATTACAAGAGTACCCTTAACCGGCAAACTTGCATGTAGATATGGAGATCTGTGGTCTCTGTCTACCCCTATGAGAAACAGGCGTTATAATATTTATGTATGTAATGATAAATTAACAAATATGATTTGATTTCACATCTAAAATTAAGATATTTGGAAATCCGTAACATCCATGTAATATCTTAAAGTGCGCCTGTATGAAAGCGTTCCTCAAATTGTTATTACACTTAATGTCACACGCATAGGTCCTACTGCGGAATCCAGCTTGTGATTCCGTCGACACATCTTGTTCAAGATAGGCTTATGTAAATTAGGATCAAGTATTAAATCCTCTATGCGAACATGGTAGTATAGTCGATAACTAGCAAAATTTCCATATAGAAATTTTTGAATGCCTATTCACTTTTATAATTTACATTAATAATGTTTTGGAATTGTTAATAATGTGTGGGATAAAGGCGTCCATGAAAATAAAATGTTTTTCTTTTAAACTTTTCTTTTGATTTTATTCTACTTCACGCGCGTATATATCGTAACTCAGAATTTACCATACTCTTTTTTCAATTCGCACTATTAGTTCACATTCTCCGAATTCTATAAAGTGGTAGAGCCACGCTGCAGACGAAAAAACGCTGCTTTGTCAAGAATGGCATATTATTTGTCTGAAGCATGAGCGGGCCGGCTCGCCCAGAGAAGTACCACACTCCCGCAGTAAATTGGCATCTGAGTGGTAGCTTAGCTACCGCACTTCGTACGGTGAGCGGTTAAGTCCCGGAAGCCCAATCCTCCTCTCCTTCCCCCTCCCCTTCCCCTCCCATAATGACACTTTCTTTAAATGCCAGCAACGCTTTTGCACTGCCTATGGCACTACGGACATCTATGGGCGGCGTTGATTGCTTTCCATCAAGTGACACGCATACTCGTTTGCCTTTCTATACCATAAAAAATATGTGAACAAAAAATACCAAGGATTAACGTTTTTTATCTCTGATACGCATTTGCCCTTACGTTTTCATATTATTGCCACAGTAAACATGAAATAAGAGAAAAGCCATAGATAATTCACGAGTCACTCAAGCTTGCCTAACGCTCAATTACCTTTGAAGGCGCCTTCTGAATCGCTGTATTTCCCAAGTATCATTTCTCATGTTTCGAATGGAATGCTTCTGTATCATCTTTATTCAGTTACCTTGTATATTTAGGATAAAATATAACTATTTCTTTTGATGTTTTTATCAAAGCGAAATTTAGGTGTTTGAACGTAGTAATAAACTTCTCTTACGACCTCTTATTTCATTTGGCTTATTAACGTTTTTGTCTCTTGTTCTTCACTACTTGATATTTTGTTACTTGCTTTTATCATTTATTAGAATATATTTCGTAAAAGTTTTTATCATCACTGTATCAATTTGAATCTAAACATTTCTCAATATTTGATATTAATACTTGAACCACAATATTTATTCAAATTAACTAAAGTATTATCGTATTTGCTTTATGGATTCCGACATAAAAAAGGACTACTTCTATTTTTCCGAGGGTCTTGTCTGTGGCAATTATTGGTGAAAATACTTATAAATTGATAGCAGCTTATATCTCATGTGGCACGTATAAGAAGAAATGCCCTACCATATTCTTCATCGAAAACCACACGGAAAATCTAAACGACTTGCATAATAAATTTTGCGATAAAGAAATCATCAATTTAGGTCTTTTCGCATTTCTTAAAAGTAATTTGGAAAATAGTCCACCTTCATCACACACGTGGGGATTAAGATAACACTCCTCATTTCTGAGTGAGGCCAATGCGAAAGCAGAAAGAACTATTGTAAATTGATTTTTTGATTTATCAATCAGTTACAGTTAAACACTTACAATAGTTATCTGCTTACCTTCTTATCTTCTTCTCGAGGGTCTGAGGGTTTGAGGCAACTATTAGTGAAAATACCTGTAAATTAGTAACCAATCAATAAACATATATATATACAATAAATATATATATATAAGGAGTTTCGAATAATTGGTAGTCAATTGATTGGATTTTTTTTAAATTTTTTTTTACTTATGTGTCATTTTACCCTTCCTATAGTTTTTATCAAAGGGAAGACACAATATTCTTCTGTTTTATACATTTAGTAAAATATAAATTCCACTTGACTATACTAGGGTTTTACTAAACTAAAATTTTTTTGGTTTAAGTACTTTTGAGTATTCTTACTTAGTCGTGTTATTGATGAGCTGGTCTTTGTTTCACCTTTTCTTTTATGAAATTTAAAGTTGAAGCCGATTTATTGAAATATAATTAAGACCCACTGAGAAAATAAAATCGATACCGTCTACTTGTAATGTGAGCGACTGGTACTACGATCCCAAGCCAGTAGAGGCTAACTCACAACTTAGAATTGGATTACTTGAAGTAATGGAGTCTAACAGGATAATAACGTCGAGAAAATATTAAGAAGTATCAATGTATTGCTGCTATATATATATTTGAAAAAAAAATATTAATTTATTTATAAAAAATAATATTATACATGGAGAACAAAATACGTTCTTAGAATTCTATTTCTTAAAACGATGATAAATGAAAAGGGTTATATATGAGAACAAATGAAAGGACAGCCAGCTTAGCGCGAACTAGTTTACTTCGTCACTCAGTACAGCCGTGGTCGCAGCCACAGATAATAAATACAATAACTATACATATACCCAACAAGAAGGTATTATAATGAAACATCATAAATGTATCACTAATGCATTGAAATATTTTATTTTATATAACTTCTTTTTTTACATTCGTAATATTCAAATTTAATGTGAAAAAGAAATAAAATGTTATAAAACAAAATGCATTAGTTCGACTGACGTCTTTTGGATAGATATGTGGGTAACATTCCGGCATAAAAATTTAAATATTATATATTGAGATAAAAAATATAAAGTGAAAAGTATGAATAATATATTTTATAAATGTACAATGAAACGCAAAAATAAATTAATATTATTTTGAGGAATTTTATTTGAAGAAGCACCCTAAAGATCCCGGGTGTCGCCGTAAGCAGTACGGCTGGCACGCCACAGTATATAATGTATGTATTTAAATATATTTATATACATAATCATTTTTAAACGTTTTGATAATAATTTAATGTATTGTAGTAAGAAAAAATCATATTATTTCAATTTAAATGATATCAAAAGCATTAATAGATATAAAAATATTATACGGCGTAAAATTATCCGTTTACACTCCTTATAGAAGACTTTTGGAAGATGTTTCGTTCTGTAATATATAATTAAATAAATAATATCGTGAACGTTGTATAATATTTTGGTTTCCTAAAATTCATTTTATTAAAATTTTTTTAATAAAATGAATTTTATTAATATCATTTTATTAAAGACGACCGATTGTCTCAGTGGCGGGGCCCTCCGCCCGCGGAGTCAATGGTCGCGGAGTCAATGGTTCGATTCCCGCATCGGAATAAATATTTATATGGGTTTATAAATGTTTATTCTGAGTCTGGTAACCCCCCCGATCCGCATTTCCTTTCCTGCCCCTTCCTTTCTTCTCTATCCTTTCCCTTCCTCTCCGCCAATCCACGGTCTGCCGTGCCAATGGATGCGTGGCTAGGGGCGAGCCTAGTCGAAAGCGTGCCGATCGTACGAATTTAATATACCTAATTTGTCGAAAAATGACGGCGACGTGGTTCGCCACCCGTCACGTCCTGATTCTCACGAGGGCGAAAAGCGACCAATGAAGAGCCGTTTCGCTGCGATGAATGGCAGCGGATGGAGCTCTGTGGTCTCTGCCAACCCCTACGGGGCATTAAAATCTACTATTATGATTTAATAATTATTAAATCATAATAGTAGATATTAATGCCTCTAGCAATACTTACTGTGACTTTCAGTGACAATCACAGTCATTGGTGTCATTGAGCGTAGAAGCGAATTAAAATCATTTCTAACACTGAAGGTACACTGCCTAAGCACCGGGAGATAAAAAAAATCTGTTAGCAGTTACTGAGGCTATATGTAAATAATATCATAATCAATTATCGTCTAACTTTTCTAATATACAATAAAAATATTTCTATTTATTTACTTACCATAAGTTGACGGGATTGTTGGTTCGCTATTTAAGGTAAAAAAAAATTATTTATTCATGTTCTAAATCTCTTAATAAAGACGTAATTAGCTAGTTAATTGTATCAAATAAACTGTTTTACATCTGGTTTTTGATTTTATTGTTGCGTAATTTGGTGATACAATTGAACTATTTAAACTAAAAATTTGTTTTACAAAAATAGCCCGTATGATTTACACGGGGAGGCCCTAAACACCGCAGTACACGTCATACGTCTCTTATCGAATTAATAATGAGAAATAATAGAGCTTTAGCCGTGTAATAGCTTTCTATGATATGAATGAAACCCTATTTCTTTCACAGTAAGAGTAAAATTTATTTGCTAACTAAATAGGAGTATATCATTTTCAATGGAGGCCATAGTTTCGAGTATAGGGCAGTTAAGATTGAACGATAACGATTCTAATATGAGCCGGAACAACACAGGCAGGTACTACTAGGCCACTAAGGAAAATAACGAAATTTATTATTTATTCTCAAGTTGAAATTTTTCGGTTTTATTAATCAAAATAATCGTAAAGCGCATCGTGTAATTGATCAGAACGTATTGTTCCCTCAACGATAATAGCTACGTGTTTGCCAGAATGATTACTTCATTAATTAAGGAAGCTTGTAACCGTTTCAGACTGCTTGTTCTTGTATATTAATACATTATATAAATATATAATCATATAGAACTATGTTTCCCAACATAGGCCCCATGCCCCATAGGGAGGCAATTCGAAAATGGACTCGTCCAGGGTTTAAATTAATCTATATGGACAGTCAAAAATTTTACTTAGCTAAGATCCGCGACAAGCAAAACAATAACAGAAAATTAATAATGTGTGCTTTCCTACTGGATGAAGTGGATTTATTTGGAACTTAAACCAAAAACTTACCTAACTTAAACGAAAATCGGCCATCAACTCTGCACTCAAAAGTCAAGTTTTTGTTGTCTTCCGTAGAGTCTACTATACCTGAGGATGCCACTTTTCGATAACTCAAAAGAGAACTAGCAGAACACACTGTTCAAATTCATTCTAACTGCTGCAGGGAAGGTAAAAAAAAAACAAAACAATGCAGGTGACTCCTGCAGTGTCGCGATTGTCCATGGGCGGTGTAGATTGCTTTCCATCAGGTTTCATCAGTCATCTCCTATACCATAAAAAAGGTAATGACTAACGGCAAATCCTCCTTACTTACTTACTTACTAAAACTCTTATGCGTATTTCTAAGAACACTTTCTGCTTTGTACTACCAAGAGCTGTTTATGTAAATTATTGTGGAAACTAGATGCTATGCTTATTGTTATAAATTTTATGCCTGTATATGATTTAAGTTAGTGATACTTAAGACGAGCGAAGTGTGTTACCCCGCGTGTTTCAAGCTACCGTTCTAACTTGAAATAAATATTTACTAGCCTCTAAAGCCTCTATTGTTTGCCAATTTAACACTTTACAACGTTCCTATAAATAATTAATTCTTCCATTTTACATGCAAGGGATTCGAAAGCGTGACTGACATCTGTGTTTGCTGATAGGCAATTTTGCAGCGAGCTAATTGGAAATTGTCTTGCTCCTTTTTTATTCTCCTCCGTGAATGTTATTTTATTTTTGAACGATTTTACTGTAGCAGTAAAAACACATTGTACTCGCTTTTCGCAACGAACCCTAATAAATATTTTTTCTTCTCTACAGTACGATCTCGCTAATCGCTATTGTAATAATTATTAACCTTATTAATAATTAACCTCATTAATTATTAACCTAATTAATTATTTACCTTATTACTTGTTAATAATAAACATTAAGAATCTTGATATTGTTTTTAATGTTCATATTATGTATTATTGTTTCTACGACAGTAATTTGTTTTTTTTTTTGCCAAAAACAATTAATAAATTTGTTAAAGTAAAAATTCGTGACATATTGCGAGTATAAAAAATGCGTAATTTTATAAAAATGTGAGAGTGGTGTTAAAAAAAATACTGGTAATAATGCTCATAAGGTTACCTTCTCTTCTTAATGTTTCTAAATTCTTAACCGGTTATCCACGGATCACTGGTAGTTTCTTTAAGCACCCGTAATATAGACTTCGAAGCTATCTTAAAAAAACCCTTTATTCCTTTACATTTTTAACATGTAATATGCTTTTAAACTGTTGGTGGTCCATGGAAAGACAGACATTTTATTCAATTGATCTCTCATTACTAAAAAGTGCATTGGTCTAAATTATAGATAATGCAAAAATCATTAGTTGCATTTTATTTTATTTGAAGTTTTTTCACCGGACAAATTTAAATTAACCAAATATTACAACTTAGAAACAATAAGTAATCCTTCTATGTCTCCTTATCCTAATTTGGCTATTTCTCATAATTTTAAGTGATCGGTACTTTTTTAAAAACCCATATATGTTCCACTGCTGCGCACGTGGCCTCACCATTTCTGGAAAAATATTCATAAACCACTACACTTGTCCAAGGCAAATCGGTGTGGTATCCAAACTCAGAATAAACCTGAAGGCCCTACATATTATATGTCTCAATGTGTTGATCGAACGCATATCCATTGAATCCAAGAACGGTAGCTTCATCACTGAGCTCATCATTTAAGTAAGATGTAATTTTCGAACCACTTTTGCTCTGAATTTTTGACTGTCTTTAGGTATCTATATATTTTATATATTATTATAAAACAGTTCATAGTGGACCTAATATTATTTTTGTTGATAAATTTATATGAAGAAAAGTATCGTTTCAAGTATTTTTTTCCACCGCTCGTTTGCCTGATTTGCTTTAAAGAAAAGAACATAAAATGAAACTGAAAAACTATTACGGGTTTCAATCTAATATTAACAATATACATTATAAGACACACACACACGCACACACACACACATACACTAGTATATAGAATAAGTTTTTAACAATAGAAAGATTATTGTTTATTAATAAATAATATATATTTCGTTCATAATTTAGGTAAGTTACATTTAATTTGTATGTTATCAAAATTTTATTGTATCATAGTTATACATTGATAAATGTATCATTAATGTAATAATACTTTTTATTAGAGTACATTAAAACCTTTTATATTATATTATCTCTTTTTAAATTCGTAATTTTAAAATAAAAAAGAAATAAATTATTTTATAAAAACAAAAAAACATTCGATCAACTGACGTTCTGGATGTAACATATCGCCTTTCCTTGCACAAGTAAATATTATTTATAAAGTGTGAATTAAGTATGATCAAAATATAAATGTACAGTGGATAGAAAAATTAATTAATTTCATAACATAGAAGATAAAACCCCCTAAAGATCCCGTGTGTCACCGTAAGCAGTACGGCTGGCACGCCACAGTACACAAATATAGAAATAAATAATATATAAAATAGAATATAGAGAGAACTTCAATGTTTTGCTGTCAACCTGTATTAAGGTACCCAGTAGAAAGACAACTGCCAATATAAGTACTAAAATTATTATTAAAATTAATACTTTTATAATAACATCACGAATAACTATTCTAAAAATATCAATAAAGTGGTATACAGCTAAATGTAGTCATTGATTAGGTCAATTCGTGTCCTACATAGAAAATTATCGCTGAATACAAAAGGCCCTCGTTTATTGAATCTTTATAAATAGGTAATGCTCGCAAAGAAAAATCCGCTTTTAAACTTTTATATTCGATTGATTTTTGAATTTATAAGCCTGCATGTCACAAATGGCCTTAATAGTTCATCATTACGATAAAGCTTTATTTAAATTTTGATTAATGAAACTAATGGTGCTTTTTATGGGATAGAGGGGAAAACGAGGAAGCGTGTCGCCTGATGGAAAACAATCAACGCCACCTATAGAAATCTGCATTATCGGCATTTGAGAAGAGTAGGCTTGTTTATTGAGGGTTCCAATGTCGTATTGGTTCGGAAATACCCCTGAAGTGTGAACGTTTCAGAAAAAACGCATCTTACCAGATATTTATGATACATTACAAAAGACACAGAAATAAAGAATGAAAATTTTTTAAACCCTATATTTGTCCTACTCCTCCTCCTCGATGCGCCTTCATGAAAGAAACTGACATTAACCCACAATAGTTCACTTGAACGCTCTGTCCAGCAATTTGGCGAGGCACGCAAACTCGAAATAAATACCATAATCGACGCAAAAAAGCGAAAACCTCACACATTGTATTTAATCAGTCAAAAACAAACAATATCAACGCTATACAAAGTTTTCTATAAGTAGAGCCGTGAAACTCAGACCATACGACGGAGTATTTTATTCTGATCCGAATCTGTGTCATTAACAACGTTTTCGCTTTTTTGCCAAGATATGTAGATATTTATTACGACAGCAAAAACGAACCCGTGACAATTGACTCCCGAGATAGCTTCACCACTGAGCCAATTAAATCGTAAATATATTTGATTATTATAAAAATATGTACTATGTTGTAAAAAAAACGCATAAAATTGGGATAAAGAAGGAGGTAGCTAAATTATATATGATTAAAAAAAATTATACACGTCACATTTTATTATTTGTATGAATATTAATGAGTTTATATTAAAAATATAGATGTTGGTATACATAACTTTCCTTTCTGGCATTAGACAAATTTCTTGACACTTTCATACCGTATCTCACCATATTTTATGAATATTTTCCCGGAAAGTCTGGCATTATACAAGTCTGGATTGAACGTATCTCATAAAGAATTTCAAGATTTCTTAGTAATAAATATTTTGCGTATAAGAATCGCCTTTTAGATATATGTCGTTTAATATTTAATAGTTAATCCGTTTAATATATAATTCTTAAATATTTATGCGCCATTTTGTTTTATCAAATGCTAATATGAAATTAATTAATAAAAAATGTATTTCACAAAAATTATAGGATTAATTTTATATTATATATTTTATATATACAAGTTATATATAATATATATTAATACATATTATATATATTGGTTTAATATATAACGTATGATTTATTTAGTTGTGTATTCTAAGAGACGTATCAATCTGGTCTTAAAAATAGATGTTTTATATTAAAACATATAGAGACACACACACACACACACACACACATATATATATATATATATATATATATATATATATATATATATATATATATATATATATATATATATATATATATATATATATATATATATATATGTATATGTATGTGTGTGTGTGAATATATATTTTTTCCATTATATTATATGTTTTTTGTTTCATATATTTATTCCGATACGGGGATCGAATCAATCAATCTGACATTCAAAAACCTTTATAAATAGAGTTTACAATTAATTAACATCGTTGAAAAAATTCATACAAATTATTTTTTTAGTAGGTACGTTGTTTTTAGCAAGACAGTTTTAAATTACGAAAGCACCTAACGGCAGTGACATCGTACAGCGGAAAATATACCCGGTTACAGATAAGCGCTATACAGTGCAGTGCGGTCAGTGTTTGGACCGCTTTGTATGGAGCGACGCTATTTCTTGAACGCCTGTACGGTGCACGTGAAACTATTGGTTTTGATTATCGCTTGGAGGTAGTCATTATGCCAAGCCCTTTTAAATCTTCACTGTATATACTATAAAGGATATTTACATGCTCTCTTAATAAAAGCGATTCAGTCAAGGCATGTTCTCATTGGTCTTCCCCTACCGACCGGCAGGGTCCGCTAGGGTCTACATCCGCAACGTTAATATATTTTATCAGTCGTCTTTCATCCAGATCCAAAAGTACCCTTAATCAACGAGCTTGTATGAAGAGAGTGATGACTGTGAGCGATTTGATGAAGCGAATAAAATTTACCGGCATCGTAACAGATGGTCTATGGTCTCTGCTTATCCCTAAGGGAAACAGACGTAGTCGTACGTATGTATTGTATTTAAATAAAATAAAATGCGTCTGAGAATATTACTAGTATTTTAGTTGAACACTCCGTCATCAATCAATACAGCTTTGACATCCCACTGCTGGACCTAGCTCATAATTACACACAGGTTGATACTGGTATTCATCTAATGGTTTTGCTCACTTAGATACCTCATACAATATCCACCCAAACATCGGCAACAAATTTGTGATGCCTATGGTGTTGCAGATACGAGGTAGACACCAAAGGTGGAAGATATACTAAATAAAATGAAAAAGTTGAAATGGTGATGGACAGGACACATGACAAGGGGCAGTAGGATAAAATGGACGAAAATTATAACGGAGTGGCAACCACGTGATGGTACAGAAAGAAAGGTAGACAATTTAAGAGATAAACAGAAGACATCAAGGTTATTGGAGGGACAATCTGGTACAGAAAGGAATGTAATGGAGAAGAATAGAAACAGCTGGAAGAAATCTATGGACACGCTGAACCACAAAGTCCGATGTGTTTATTTTTTATGGGATAGGTAGGCAAACGACAGGGCGTGTCACGTGATGGAAAGCAATCAACGCCGCCCGTAGACTTTCGCAGCGCCATAGGCAGTGCGGAAGCGTTGCCGATCTTTAAGAAGTGTCATTATGGGAGTGAGAATGGGAGGGGTGTAGAGGTAGGGGGAGGATGTTTGGCTTCCGGAACTCGGCCGCTTACCTTACGAAGCGCGGTAGGTAAGGTACCAATCGGACGCCGGTATTCTGCGGGAGTGTGGTACTTCCCCGGGCGAGTCGGCCCATTCATACTATAGACAAATATTATGCCATTCTTGACAAAGTATACGTGTGCAGTGTGGCTCTATCACTATCAAAGTTCAAGTTCCAACATTTGTATGTAAAAGAAAACAATAATAATAATTATTAAGTATCAGCAATTAAGGCTTAATAATAATGTAGTTAAACGCGACAACTCCTCAACAATTTTCTCGTATATAATAACTGGCCGGTCGACTTACATTTACATGGAAACAAAAGAAAAGCAGTTTAAAAATTATTTACTTTCAAAGAGTAAGTTACGTCGTGCCGTGCGGTCAGCGTGCGTGTCCCCAACGCTTATGGACACGCACGGACACGCACAGACACGCACGGAACCGCGCAGTAAGGGGCGGGGCCTCCGCGACAACCACGACGCGTAAGGTCAAATATAATGTATTTCCAAGTACTGAAAATTGAGGGTTGAGCCGTATTCAGTAATGTCTTAGAATTATTGTTACACATAAGTACACATCGTTTATTTATCATATACTTGCTTTTGCCCGCGGCTTCGCTCGCATGGAATTTGGTCTGCCATATTAAGTTTCGTGACACATCATTTTAAATAAATTTATTTTTTTTTTTATTTAATTTATGGTTCACAATTTTGGTTACAGTGGCTTCCACATAAAAAGTAGATATATGCTGTTGCGGACTTTTATTTAGAACTATTCAAGATAAACAATCCTACGGTATATCATCTTTGTGTGACTCCAATGGTTTAGGCAGCGTACGCCAAGATAACTCTCAGAAGCCAGATTTTTTTCCGACTTAATTGACATATATACATCATTACAAATTGTATCCTATACGTTATTCCGATGTATAACCTATATTACTATAAAGTTTCATCCAAATCCGTCCAGTACTTTTTTCGTGAAAGTGTAACAAAAATACATCCATACTAACAAACTTTCGCAATTATAATATTAGTAGAAAGGAAGTAGGAAGGATTATTTTAAGGCCCAATCTAATCCATATCGACTAATATAGTATTGTAATCGAATCGTATCAAAATCGACTTTCGTTAAATTAATACATTTTTATTTTGTTTTCAATTTCAACTAATTAAAAATTGAGTTCGCAAGAAAGATTGTTTCATTTATTTTCCTTTAGGACAAGCAACGTAGTATTTAATTGGATATTGTCTATTTTATTAGTACTCGGATAGTGTTTAGGCTATAGTTTATGAAATTTAACCTTTATTACACTTCATAAATGATTGCCAGGTGGCAATCATTAATGAAATAAAGCCACCTGAATTGTAATATTAAAATTTCATTTTAATATTACAAGTTAGCGAACTTGTAATACTAAAATGAAGCTTTCAAACTACAATACTTTGAAAGCTTTAATTTTTTTGTCATTAACTTATTATGTGAACAGTTAGTACTTTTATTTAGCTAAGATCCGCGACAGGCAAACAAAAACAGAGAAATACTAAATATACTGTCTTCTAGAAGACAACCGGACTTCTGGTAGCGGATGAAGCTCTGTGGTCTATGCCAACCCTTGCGGGGGAATAGGCGTGAATATATATATAAAAAAAGAAGAAGATACCCGTTAAGTTAACAGTTGTCTTTCGTAGAGTCTAATTCCCCTGATGATGCCTCGTCTTGAGGCGAAACACGTGTCCTGTGCAATATGGAAAAGTGGTAGTGTGTGTTTGGTGTTGTTGATAGTGGTTGGGAGGTGGAGAGTTGCTGACGGCCGTTTTTTTCTGGTAAGATTTAGTTTAAGTTCCCCGTAAATCCACTTCTTCCAGTTAAAAAACACACCTTATTATTTTTCTGTTTTTGTTTGCTTGTCGCGGATCTTAGCTAAGTAAAAGTTTTAAATATTCACATAGTAATGGATATACGCAAAGTAACGCCTGACTCCATTAACCACATTAATTTATTGTCATAATATACATTTACAAACTTGATTTCTTCCTTACTATACATTTTATCGCTTGATTTGTTACTGTTTATTTTATCGGTACTTTAATATTGTTTGAACTAAACTTTATAAAATTTAGACTTTACTTAAAAAACTAATTTGATTGTGTATTATGAAATTAATTCAAATATTGTAATATTTTTAAAAGTTTCATTAGTATTTCTTTCTAAAAAAATAGTTTACCAATTGATTGGATATAATTTTATGGGTACTTAGTTATGGTTTGAATATAATTTTTAAAAGATAGTTTTTATGCAACAATACAGTAAAAACTATAAAAGTATTTTTGGTTTAAATTTCTTGAAATATTCATGTCTTAATAATTGTTTCAAAGAATGATTTTTTCTTGTAAGCAATATTAACCACAGAAATATAAATGTAACAATATGTTACTTATTATAGCGTTACTTCTTAGTAATAGTATAGTTAAATTATAATTTAGCTATATTTATAGATTTGCTGCTAATACATAATTGAAGTTTTTAAAATATTATTCAGAATTAAACTATTAATTTTAAAGATTACAGACAAACATAATCGGATATGATAACACTTTTATCCGACACATTACAAACTTAAGCTGTTTTAATTTTAGTAATAACATTCTTTCTGCGTTTTTATCATCATTCTTTATTTTTTAATAATATAGAAGGAAACCACTTAGTTATTATAATCTCCCTAATTTATCTCTTAATGTTAAAGAAACGACGTGAATATATAAAAAATACTATCGTAATATACCTTTTATCTAGTAGCGATCCAACTGCGGTATTGACCTAACATGTTCCGTCAGACAACTAAAGATTCCTCCCCTGCCAATGTGATGCCCTCTCCACAGTTCCAAAAGGGTTGCTTGACTGAGGATCCCCCTTCGTCACCAACATTCCTCACCCTTCATATTGTTCTCAGCCAACAATTTGCCGACACGCAACTCCTTCAGACGAAAGCGTAAAGGCCCTAGGGTAAGCTGCGCCCTTCCAAACAAAAAACATTTCCTTTCTTATGGGTTTCGTATAACTTTTAAGGACTAACAACGAGACTTAATATAAGCACCTGCAGATTATACAAATGTTTATCTTGATCCGGAAATCGAACTTGTGACTCCGAGAGCGAATACTTTGGTACTGAGATATTGGTTGTTTTGCATACATAATTACAAAAATTATTAATATACACGAGTAAGTAATTAAAATAATTTTTAAATCAATAAATATTTGTTTTTTTTACAGCCGCGTCCCCAACCTAGTAATTTATATAAAATAATTTAAAATTATAAATTTACAATAAAGTTTAAAAATTAAAAATTAATAAAAACACTACTTACTTAATGCTAGAAAATCCACACAACACTTAGAATCACAAAACACTTAACAAAAAAAAAGCAACTGTTATTACAAAAGTCCGATTGCAGAGCGAAACAACTTTATAACTAGTTAGTTTAGAACAGTGGGACACACACTTAACAAATTAGTTTTGGCATAAAAGAGCACAGTAAGTTGTCCACTTATTCGATATACAAGTGTCCTAGCGTGAGTCATTATCGAAAGCGAATTGACAGGTGTCACGCGCTCGCAAACTGTCCATTCACGTATACGTGACGTCACGACGTAGCCAGGCTACGGTACGTAGCGGACGGCGTGCGGCCAATTACTGAAGTCCGCACGCAAGCCCGCGCTACAAGCGGTACAGCGCATGCTCCCTCACGATTGACACCCGCCAAGCTTTCGTAGCAAAACTACGCGGGCGAATATTCATAAGTTAGTTTTAGTTCCGTTTCGACAGATGTTATGGCGTTGGAAACCTTAAAAAAAGCATTATATATTTCTGGAAAGCCGGCACTACTTTACAATGCCCATTTTGCACAGATGTTTATATATTCTGCTCCATCCGTTAGCGCGCTTCATACAACTTCGTTTAATTCATAAAAAATTTCAATTTTCTCAAAAAACAACCATAGACCTTTTGATGACAGTTTTTGACGATTTTAATAATGGTCAAAAATGAGAGATATCAAGAAAAATATAACTATTTTGACAATAACCGTGGATGCCAACAAGCGCATCACCAGACGTTGATTGCTTTCTATTTGCCGCAAAAAAAAAATTAAAAAAATATTTCGCGTGAGTACTGCTAGGTACCTTAATAGATTCGCATGTCTGTCTCTACATTTACGTTATTATTATTATTAGTAGATTGACTTTTAAGATGAAGAAAAAGTTATTTTAATACTCGCCATACAATTCAAAAAGTGTTGGTGGTCTTTTATATATATATATCTATTCATGTTTGGGTTGACTCAACCAGCCATGCCGATATGCCTCTTTTTTTGCCTGATTCTGTCACATGTGTTACACCAACAAATTTCGAATGCTTATCGTGAATTTGACCACAACTTTTTCACTTCACAATCTTAAACGTAAACTAGAGATTGGGCACTTAACGCTAACGTATGAGGCTACGATACTACCTTCACCCCTATTACGATTCTATTAGTTCATTGGCAATAAAAATTAATCTTATTTTATTTATGTGTTTTACAAAAAAATAAAGGTCTATAAAACATAATTAATTTGTTGAAAAATGACGTCGACGTGGTTCGCCACCCGTCACATCTTGATTCACTTGATCACGAAGGCGAGAAGCGACTAATGGAAAGCTGTTTCCATAAGTCTGCGATAAATGTGAGAATGGATGAAAGGATGGATGAGTGGAGGAAGCGGGGAGGGTGTGCCGGGATCGTAGTGGATGGAGCTCTGTGGTCTCTGCCAACCCCTGCGGGGGATAGGCCTGAATATATAAAAAATAAAATATATATTTGTCCTTATTCGCTCTCTCATTACTGAGGATCGTGGTCACTAACACCCCTCAAATACATGCCGTCTCCATCGGTTCTGATCTACAGTAGCCCTCACCACCTGTTGAGAGTTTGAAGAGTATATAGCTTCATTCACTTGTTTGGACCGTCTTTTTGGTGACCGTTTCGGCGACCTGTAGTAGTCTCTTCCCTTCGGTATTACCAACAATGAACCCTATTTTTAATGGAGTCAGGCGTTACTTTGCGGAAATCCATCACTATATGAACAGTCAAAAGTTTTACTTAGCTAAGATCCGCGACAAGCAAAACAATAACAGAAAGTTAATAATGTGTGTTTTTTTAGACTCTACGGAAGACAACCGAAAAGTCACTTTTCGGTTGTCTTCCGTAGAGTCTACTATACCTAAAGATGCCTCGTGTTGGGGCGAAACACGTGTCGTTTACAAGATGGAAAAGTGGTAGTGTGTGTTTGGTGTTGTGTATAGTGGTTGGTGGGTGGAGAATTGATGGCCGATTTTCGGTAAGGTTTTGGTTTAAGTTCCAAATAAATCCACGTAATCCAACAGAACTACACACATTATTAATTTTCTGTTATTGTTTTGCTTGTCGCGAATCTTAGCTAAGTAAAACTTTTGACTGTCCATATAATGACCCCTATTGTTGGTTAAGGAGGTAGAGGAGATGTCTTCGCATAATGTGTAAAATATACATACATATATTATCAGTTTACATTCCTTTTAAACAATGCAAATACTCAATTTATGTTTCATACCGAAATATTGTAGCCACTACAATAATTATTTCTGACAATAGAAGTCTTCACTTAGCCCGATATCAAAGACAATACAAATAGTGTTCTTTGTTTGTGAAGTATTTGTCAGCGAAGCACCGTGTGCCCTTAGGTCTGTTATTAAAAGTTAAAATAACAGTGTCCTTTCAGCAATTTGTTTTTTCTATTGATGGTTCTAATATATCTGTCTGATTACTTTACTTTCATATGTTTTATCCTTGTGAGATATGAAATTAAAGGTGTTTGTCGCTTATCACAACCATATTAAAATATCATGGCAATTGCTGAACACGTTCGTTGCAGCACCGAAAACCGCTCGAGTAGACGAGTGCTGAAGTCGAGATCGCGTCTTGGTAAACTATGCTCCCCGGCTATCTGCGCAGGGCGGCTGACAAACTGGATGCGTGTACCCGAGGATCAATCTAGGTTGTGCACTTCAGGAAAGCCTTTGTCTAGTATTAAACAGCCACAGATTATTGATGACAAATATTTTTATTTTTAATAAAACTGTAAGCTAATGGTATACATTTACAACGATAAGATTAAAGACTCGGACAAGATCAAATAGAATTTGATCTTGCTCGAGTCTGCTTCAAATTTGACTTTATATTGCTTTTAGATGTCGTGTGATAATTAAAGAAGTGATCAATATAAATAAGAGTAATAATTTCGAGATAAGGAACGCAAAGAAAGTTATTCGTAAAAGAAAACTTGGCAAGATACGCTTAAGATTATTATTAGTTCATTGGCGCTAAAATTAATCCAGTCGGGCGGGACATCTTTTAAATCGCTAAAAGCTTTAACATCCATCCCCTTTTATCAGAACGATTGTACAAAACCACTCAACCCTTTTAAACCCCAATCCGAAGTGCGTCCGGTCGTTAGCAGACATTAATGGAATCCACCCGGTCGCTCTCCCGTGAAAATAACAAGGAGCAAGGATTTGGCAACTCAATCAGTTGTTTGAAACAAAAACATTTCCCCTGACATTGAAAAGTGCGCTAGTTTTGTCGTCCGCTATATCGATCTGAGCTTAATCAAAGTTTCTGCCACATATAACGTATGAGGTGCTACCTCATACGTTATATGTGGCGTGTGGATCATTTAACAGAATATCGGCCTTACGTGCATTAATAGCATTTCGTACGTTGAGTGTCTGGACTCGGATGCCGATTATTTTTTCTTCTTCTTTCTATTTTCATTTCCTTCTTGCCCTTTATCTCCTTCTTCTCCTTCCACCACTTCCTTTTTTCCCTGCACTCCCTGCTAAATTCACATCGATCAGATGTCCATGGGAAGCAATGGGTGGTAACCATCGGGTTACCTGCTTGTTCATTTGTCAATTGATACCATAAAAAGAGGATTTTTGTAATTTTTGGAGTTGCACTTTACGTCACATAACATCACTATCCTGCAAAGGTGTGTCACTTCATATGTTAAGCAAAATGGGCTGACTACTGTTGATAATAGTAAAAAACAACAAACAAACAATACCCTTTTTTCTGAGGTTGGTTAAAACCGTGAAATAATTCAACATTTATTAACATTTATTCTCAAAACATCGACGTTTTATTGTAAGTCACGTCGTGCGTCTATTTCGTAACAAAGCAACAAATACAGCTCGCTATCTACGTTTCAAAGGGAATAAAGGAATGAAAATATATGGGTTCCATTGATTTTATAACACGCTCCTTTGAAACTGTATCGCCGAAGCGTCAGTGCGGATGTTTTGCAGCGCTGCACATTCTGAACAGTCTTTTTACGTCGTTTGTCTTCGCGTTAAGCTGGCCACTCATTCTAAGCTTACACAGCTCAATTTTAAGCCACGCTTAGCGGCGCAATATGTTAAGTTCCTCCTACGCTCTGCATTTCCTCCTTATTTCGTTGCGCCTAAAATATTTTATTAAATCAAATAAAATTTACTTATAGGTAAATTTATTTATTTATTGAGTTACCTAAACTGTGTACATTGAAATTTAGATTTCAAATTAAAAAGTACACTTCTTCTATCTTATTAAAAGAGCGGTAGGCAAACGAGGAAGTCGATCACTTGATGGAAATCAACAACTGCCACTCATTAACAGTTTGACAGCAGATACGTGAACTACATTAGGACCTAAGGGTGTTAATAATGCAAGGGACGGAAGACAACCGAAAAGGTTTTCACTTTTCGGTTGTCTTCCGTAGAGTCTACTATACCTGAAGATGCCTCGTGTTGGGGCGAAACACGTGTCGTGTACAAGATGGAAAAATGATAGTGTGTGTTTGGCGTTGTGTATAGTGGTTGGTGGGTGGAGAGTTGATGGCCGATTTTCGGTAAGTTTTTGGTTTAAGTTCCAAATAAATCCACTAAACCCAACGGAAAAACACACATTATTAATTTTCTGTTATTGTTTTGCTTGTCGCGGATCTTAGCTAAGTAAAACTTTTGACTGTCCATATAGTGATGGATTTCCGCAAAGTGACGCCTGACTCCATTAATAACACGTTGTAAAATCTATTATGCGGAAATTTAAATTATATCTAGATATTAATTAAATCCTTGGCATAGAGGTTTTCTTTTTGCTGAATTTTGTCAACATCGAAAGTTGTTGAAGATTGCGTCAATATATTGAGTGTTACATGTACAATCATTTATTCTATTACTTGGCAACCATAATCACAGTTGTTTAAGATGATATAATTCTCTCAGTGTTGAAGCTACCGCTTACGCGTTCGGTCTCCGCATCGGGATAAATGTATCGTCATCATCAAAAGCGCTAAAACCGCGGGTAGACCTCGGCCTGGATCAGAATATCCTTCCAGTCTAATTTATTCTTCGCTATCTCTCTCCAACTCGTCATGCCGAGAGTTCCAAAATTTTGGCTTCGTTGACTCACCTGAATTTTGGTCTGCCTTGGTTTCTTCGCCCGTCCGGTTTTCCATCCAGCAAACGTTTCATTGCTACAGATTAGTATTTTACAGTTTGTATACTTTTCTCCAGAGATGGGAAGGACGCGTTTCCTGCTGTGGGAAATATATTTGCTCTAAAAAACACATATTCGTCTCTATCTAAGTGGGAAGTGCTGTCTGAGAGATGTATGGTGTTTATATGTATATATATAGCACCCGTTATAATAGCAAGACACTTAATGATAATCTTCCGTAAAGACTACTGATGGTACCTGATGATGTCTCGTATTGAGACAAAACAAATGGTACATTGTGGAAAAGTGGTGTGTGTTCGATTTTGTTGGCATTAGTGACATTAGTTGGGAGGTTGAGATTTGCTATAGCCCGTTTTTCGGTAACATTTGGATTAACTTCTCTGTAAATCCACTTCCTTCGGTAAATCATTATTATTATTTTTCTGCTTTTGTTAGCATATCGCGGATATTAGCCAAGTAAAAAATCTGTCTGTCCACATAAATAATGAGAAGATTGTCAATTTTCACTACTTTTTTTCCTATATAAAAATACTATATAGAAATTGTATTGATTGTCGATTGTACAAATTAAATTAAACGAATTAGTCAATGATAATTAATGATATACAGTAATAAAGGCTTTATTTATTTATATATAGAAATTGTGTAGAAGATTATATCCGTCCGATGTCACCTTACGTTATGCTGCTGCAAAATGTTCGTTCGTAGATTATGACAGAGAGTCTTATAAAGAGTTTTTCGCGGCTACTGAGTTATAGACGGTTTTGTCTCCTATTTATTTTTAATGTATATATATTGTAAAAACGAGGCATAAATTCTAATTATTGTTATCTTGTTGGATTAATTTTCTTAAATATATTATCTTAAAGATTATGATAAGATTGTGTATTTTATTAAAGATATGTACTTGATTGAGTCAGACGTTACCTTATGGATAGTAGACTCTACGAAAGACTTTTACAATTGTCTCTCATAGAGTCCACTACACCAAAGTACACCTGGTATTGAGAAGATACGTGTTGTGTTGTTGGATAAAAGTGGTATTGCGTGTTTGATGTTGTCATTAGTGACCATGGCGAGGTATTGGAAGATTTGCTGGCGACATTTTCTCGGTAAGTAATTCTCTATACACTTCTTCGCAAATACACAATATTATTTTTCTAGATTTCTAAATTTTAATTTCTATTCGTATTCAAAAGAATTGTTGATTGACACTTCGTTTCTCGTGTTATTGTTATATAATTTTTTTTGCGATCTATATTGAAATATATGCAGTATTAGGCAAGAGGAGACCCATTTCTTAAGAAATGGACGTATATCCACACACGTGAAAATAGCGGTCTCTTGTCCAAGGTAGATTGACTGGCACTTAGACTTAGAGGTAAATATTTATTTGGAATTCAAGAATCGAATCATTGAATACATTTTATATTGAATATGCATCAAATTTAATTAATGTTGTTTTAATAACTTATTCACCACTCCTAAAATCAGAATTTAACGTTCCTCACTCAACCCTAACTTACCTTTGGATAGTAAATCGTATTCCATTTTCAGGGCATTTTCATCCCGGCTCTTGGTTATGGCTTTCTTTTTTCCCGGGCAGGAAATGAAAATAAGCAGCAAATAAAAGTGCAAGCGGAATGGCGGTACTCGTTTTAAATATCGCATTTCTGTTGCTTGTCTACGAAATGCTAGATTTCAGTCTAGACTGTAATTCAAACACTTGAATAAATAATTATATATAATATATATATATATATATATATATATATATATATATATATATATATATATATATATATATATATATATATATATATATATATATATATATATATATATATATATATATATATACCCGCATTAAGGCCGCCTTTTAAAAATGAAAGAATGAAAATACTTTTTATATAAATCCTTTAATTTTACCGAAATATGACCTAATTGGCTCAGTGCTTTAGTTACTGGTATTAGAGTCAATTATTGCGGGTTCAGTTCCCGCACCGGAATAATCGGCCCCTCGGTTTCTGAAGGAGTTGATATGATGAAATTGATAAGGTGAATTGGTAGCACGTCTAGACTCGGAACGAATACCTACCGGTCATACATATGTTTTGCCAAAACCTCTGGTAATTATTCAGCTCAGTGGCAGGGCCCATATCTGCACAGTCAATGGTCGCAGGTTCGACCGAATATTCCGAGTCTGGTAATCCTGCTAATCTACATTAGACAAGCGTGTTATTGTTCGTTTCTCCAGAAATAGAGAAGCCCATGACCAGCTGTGGAATACATACATATATTTATCCTGCTATCGAAACCGTGACAGTTGATTTCGAAAGCAACGTTGTCTACGTCATCGACGATTTGGTATGCATGTGTATTGTAATTTATTTAAACGTCAAATTGAGGTCTATTAAGGATATACACGTATCCTTACAAGTGAAACATTCCAGGATATTACTTTTCATTAAAATCATGTACGGATAATCTCAGTAAATCTGTTCCGAATCCGATAAGCCAGATTCGCTCTTGTATGTCTTCACTGCCTATTAGAGTCGCTGTGGCCGAGCTAAATAAATAACAAATATTTAAATTAGTTTTTAAAGATAGTTGTTAAAATAGCAATGTAATAATTGTGGTAGCGGTTGGAGCTCTGTGATCTCTGCCAACCCCTGCGGGGGATAGGCGTGAATATATAAAAAAAATAAAAATATTATTAATAACATTGTAATAATAATAATAAATAAAAATTATCAAATTTAACGTACGATAATAATTATTTTGATTCATACAGATTTGTGGAGACCACGTCTTGACAAACATGGTATGGGAACATGTCTGCTAGATGGAGCGAAGATCTGCGCAAGACGGCTGACAGAGTGGTGTTGCCGAAGATCGTGCTAAGTGGTGCTTTTTACGGAAGGCCTATGTCCAGTAGTTGACTGCGGTTATTAATAACGATGATGATTATTGATGAAGTTAAGCATTACTTTGCGGATATCCATCACTATGTAAATAGTCAAACGTTTTACTTAGCTAAGATCCGCGACAAGCAAACAATAACAGAAAATTAATAATGTGTGTTTTCTTGCTGGATGAAGTGGATTTATTTGGAACTTAAACCAAAAACTTACCGAAAAATGGCCAGTAACTCTCCACCCACCAACCACTACACACAACACCAAACACACACTACCACTCTTCCACCTTGTTAACGACACGTGTTTTGCCCCAACACGAGGCATCTTCAAGTATAGTAGACTACTTATAATGTAATAGAACCTCCCTTAGTCTTCCGTGTCATTAAACACAGCTTGGGTAAGGTTGGCTTATTGGTGAATGTGAAGATTAAATGTTAAGAAATTTGGTGTTGGAGGGTTTTGGGCGTCCGGAACTTAGCCAAAACAAAACATATATTATCGCAATAGCATAACTAACAAAATTTGTGTATGATTTTATTTACAATATTTATTATGAAATTAATAACACTGTAATATTTTTAAAAGATACTTACTCCGCTGGTTCAGTGACCTGAAGTGAATCTTGGCCTCCGAAACGAGAGTCAAAGGCAAACGGCCTTCATAGCCCATAAAAAAACCATGTAATTTACAGAGAATAATTAAGAACAAAAGTTAGAGTTAACGTTAATATGTTTAATATAGGGAACCTCCAAAATTAAGTATGTTGCCCTGGGGAAATGATGGATTGCTTGAATATTTAATAAAACTCAATTCATTCACTGTTCTCGGGAAAGGGTTGTATCTCAGGTTAAATATGACCTACATTTCTCATGAATTTTGAATGCCCCACCCTTTAGTTAACGATAGAAGACCAGAGACTTGAAGTTTCATGTCAATAGAAAAGTCAGCATAAATTATTGTTTTTCTGACTTAGCAATTTTCGTACTTTTAGTTTTTTTCTTACCTGCTTTCCCACAGGTGGTACGTCTGCTTGTTTGCCTTCCTGTCTCACAAAAAAATAAAGTCCTCATTACCTACAACACGTTGATTAACAGGAATATATAAACTAATACAGAAGTGAAAAAACTCGTTCAACTTCATTCCACGTACCACCAGTTTATGGAACCAGATATTTTCAGTGGATATTTCCGAACCGGTACAACGTTGAAACCCTTTCAAAACAAGTCTACTCATATTTCAATGACTAGGAACGCATTTATAATATCTATAGGTGGCGTTCATAGCTTTCCATCAGGATATGCTTACTCGTTTGCCTCCCTTTACCATAGAACAAAGTGAGTTGCCTAGTTCTAAGCAACCAGCGCTACTTATAGACATCCGCAATAGTAATGTAATTAATGACGAAAAGAATGTAATGAAAAGGGAAGAAGTAAGAAATAGGAAGAGATGATGAAAATAAAGATATGAGAAGAAATTATACCTCCGCATCTCTGCGCCAGACGTTCAAAACACGATAACTTAGACGCTACTCCATAACGCAGACGTTCTGTGTGAGTGTGGTAGTCCCCAATCATGCCGGCCCATTCATGCTACCATGGTTCCACCACTCCAAAGTTCTTGTGACTTTGGTTTAAACGCAACCATTTTTAAATTATTGCTACTTTGAATGAGTATTTTTTAACAAGAATTTCGCTTAAGGTAATACGATATAATAGCGAGAAATATATCGGAGATAATATTTTGATTATGAGCACGATCCCAATGGATCGTTCGCTAAAAGAACCGCAAACCTCGCCGCGGGGCGTGGATAATTACGTACGCATAAATAACATGTGATTCTACTTTTATTTGAAATCTTTATTTCTTTTGATTTGACTGGGAATATATGAATAATTTAATATTTAACATACTAAATTTAAAGTTTAAAGAATCCTTAACTCTATGACGAAATAAAATTTCTAGAAAAATTGTGGACTAGGAGAACAAGGGATAAGAGTCAATGGAAAATGTTGATAGAGACTTTTATCATTAGACAAACAGATAACATGGATGACGATATATAACATTATTTTAATATATTATAAACTATGTATTTATCTGAATATAAGTCCTTAACAGCGTCATCTGCGGGACGTTGTCTGCATTTATACGTCCCACAGCTTCCTAATTGGCAAACGGGGTCGATATCGATGTGACCCTGTATCGATGAGTTTGGGGCCCTTTCTGCTGGATGGCATTGCTCGCGCTCGATATAACTCCAATAAATGTACGTTACAAAGCCTACGAATCTCTTGCCTTATAACTACCGAACAAAACACTCTCATTTTCACCCGGTGTTGTTTAATCTGTCTCCTTCCAGACATAGTGCCAGCACCGCACAACGTATCACAAAAGTAGGTTCGATGCCCATCACTTGGATGTCTGGCCGTCTACCACAGTGCCATTTAATCGCAGTTTTCTGCCCCGTATCTCTGAAAATGTGGAACAATCTAGCACCTGCAGTGCTCACTAAGAGCGTATGTGTTAACCTCAGCCGGCAACGCGTATGAGATGGCTCCGGCGTTGTCATGAACATTTTCCGCCAGGTGTCCCGTATGCTCGTTTGCTTGCTCTGTTGTAACAAAAATACTACTAGTAAATGAAAAAGATGTATGTATGTAAACATAACCTTATAATAAGTATAAGGTTATGTTTACACATATATTTTTTTACTTTAGTTTAGTAGCAAAATAAAATAAATTAAATATACAATCCAACACATGAAACACTGAAAAAAAATACACCTACGCACAGTAATATATAACACACAAAAGCGCCGCGTCGTGATCTGTAATGTATTTTATTTTTATGTAAACTATATTTCTTTTTGGTTTGTATAATTTAGTTTATATTTTTAATTCTTTGTTTAAGTCTGTTGTAAAATTATATATATTAAGTATGGCAATTAAAATAATATATGAAATACATAAATGTGTCATAGAAGGGAACTGTCTGCCGTAGTACAGGATTCGCCCTAGTTTGTCAGACAGAAAAACAAAATTGTAAACTTGTTAATGATCAAAAAATATATTATTCATATTATTATTATTACTTCTCGCTCTTAACATTCCCCCTTATTTTTCATTAAATTAGTTACAGTATTATCGCATACACATATTACAAATTTATTTTTTAACATACTCGTTGTAAAAAGAAAATATATAGATTAAAATTTTTTATTTCCTCCTCTAAAGATTCTTTCTTTTCGTTGATAGCTCTTCAATACATTATTATGTCAATCTTGAATAAAATAATGAACATGTTTCTCGCTAAGAAAAGGACCAACTCATATCCTTCCATGGAATCAATATAATATTCTGTATATACCTACCCTACCAAAAATTAATAATAAATCTATGTTATCGAAATTAAAAAGAGATTTTGCAAATTGAATCAAATATTCTTATGTAAGTAAGCCTTGCAAAGCGCCTTAAATTATTAATAATACTCAAATATCGTGTTCGTGAAGCTTGTGGAACAGGCAAGAATGTTATAAAGAACAAAGTCGATATTGTTAGGATTTTTTGCACAAATTTACAATAGTAATATGATATTTAATTTCCACCTTTATATAATTCTAGTGGTATATCGTTAATATAGTACAATTAAGGCGTTAATAAAATAAACCAGTATCTTGATTGCAAAAGTCCGGCTAGATAGCCAGGGGCGTCACTACGTTTACCGAGACGCGGTCTCCACTCCAACACTCGTCTGCTCCAACGATTCTCGGATCTACGACAAACTTGGCCAGCCCATTGCCATTTTAGTTTGCTAATTTTAAACGCTATGTCGGTGGCTTTACTTCTCTGGCGGATTTGTTCAATCCGAATGATATCTACCAGAGAAACTCCGAGCAAAGGTCTCTCCATAGCTCTCTGAGCGACTCTGAGCTTGTGAAGCAGACGGACTGTCAGCGTCCAACGTTTCGGCGCCGTATATAATTTTTAATTGATGAATCATATGTTTTAAATAATATAAATGTTATATAATACAGTAATACAAATCTTCAGTGCAGTCTATGGATGAATATTTTATATTTTTTCTAGCTAAATAGTTAAAAATTCTAATGAGACCGCCTTAAATGAAAAATTAAATAACAATTACTGAGATTTATAAATAGGAAACATTCTAGTCCCTCATTAAAATAATTCCTTTAATTATTCGACGGGACACGCAAGTTTGCTTTTGAAATTTAATAACATGGCCAGCTTATACCTACCGTGGGTCAGGTATAACAATAATTAAAACAACGAGTTTTACATTGTAAACGTTTATTTTTGCAGAGAATTGCCAGATTATGCAAATATGTATGGATAAATTAGATTAACGGATAAATTTGGTATTTATTTAGGTTAAAAATGACTGAGAACCCAAGACATACATACATACATACATACATATCGTCACGCCTGTTTCCTGTAGGGGTAGGCAGAGACCACAGATGTTCATCCGCTACGGTCTCGGAACACCTTCCTTGCTTCCTCCACACTTATCCATCTTTTCAACCATCCGTACTCTCACATTCAATGTAGCGAGACGGCTCTCCGTTAGTCGCTTCTCACCTTCGTGGGTGGCGGGTGACGGTGGGGAGGACGTGACGGGTGGCGAACCACGTCGCCGTCATTTCTTAACAAATTAGAACCCAAACCTCAGAACCTAAGAGAATCACCATAAGTTATTATTAAAGGAAAAAAGAGACTGAGTAACCAAGGTTTCAATAGATCAAGTAGAAAGTCAAAACCATTTGGGGAAAAGGAGAAAATTAGTATTTAATCCATCATATATTAATCTTATTTATATTAAAATATTTGATATTTTATATTTATATATAAATAGGTTATACGAATTTAACGATATTTAAATTAATAAATGGTCGTCCAGTGGTCGATAGTCGACCTTGATTATTGATAGTATTTTTATCTCTCTGGATTTCTCCATATGAACTTTAACAATACCAAACCTAACATTCTTTAATTTATTTTTATTTGTTATGTTTTTATTTATAAATTTAATTATTATAATATAATAATATTAATTTAATGAAATTGAAATAAACAATATTTCATAGATCAATTCATCAATCAAACCGATCCTTATGTTGCAGTAATCGCAAAGAGTTCCCACTAGTGAGTGATTAATGGCAGTCACGCCTCACTCAGGTAGGTTTTACGACTACGGAGGGAGCTAATTAATGACTGTTTGCCTCAAACGCCTATACGTCGCGTATACGACCGGCACTTTGAAAGAAAAACAATGTTCCTACTTGTCAACTGTGGTATTCTGGTTCCTCTTTTCACAAAAATGCCTCCTTTAAGTTGGAAAAATTGTTCTCTCTTTCAATATGCAGGCTTTTTCAGTTACTCAAAGATTTTTCTCACTATTTAAAATGTATTACAGAATAGAAAATTGTTAAGACAACGATGAAATATCGTTTAATTGATGGTATGGTTTGTTGTTTTTTTTTTATAGAATAGATAGGTAGAAGGCGGTCTCTTCTGATGAGGTTCCTATGCACATCCTCAAGAAAACTGTAGATGCATTGCCTAACTTAAAGTAGGAATGTGAATAACGAGAGAAGAAGGAAATAATGAGACAGAAGGAAAGAAGTGCGTTGGAGGCACTCACTTTTATACAGATTTTATAATATACATATATAAAATAAAGATCTCATCATAAAGATCTCATATCTAGGCAAATTTAAGTAATACTATTTTTTTTTATTTGTTTCATATTTTTATGGGATAGGAAGGTAAACGAAAAACCATTTCGCTTGATGGAAACCAATTATCGTCGCCCTGCAACAGCTTAAGCTTAGCTTAAGTAGCTTAGCTACCGCATTTCGTCCACTAAGCGGTTGAATTTGGGAGACCCAACCCTCCTCTTTCCCCCTCCAATAACCTTTCCTTAAAGGCCGACAATGCTTCTGCACTACCTATGGCACTGCGAATGTTTATGGACGGCGTTGATTGGTTTCCATCAAGTGATACAACTGCTCGCTCCCCTCTATCCCAAAAAAATGCGTTGCTGACCTTTGAGATAAGAAGATGTTTTTTGAAGGTTTCAAAGTCGTATCGGAAATACCGCTGGAAGTAGCTGGTTCCACTCGGTACTGAATTGTGGAAAGAAGCCTCGGAAAAAAAAGACTATAGTGGATTGCCATTTATCCAGATGGTGTCGACTAAACCCTTTAATAATTATTTATAATTAGCAATGCAATGTATCCATTTCAACTATCATAAATTGCGTATTTAATAAAATATTTTTAATATAATACTTAGCACTACTAAGGCTTCTTGGAAGACACTTGCAGACATCTGCCGCTTTCGACATTGAGGGCAGAGACATAGACAATTACAGAGCTCGGTGACATCTGTTTGGACGACTTATGTGTAATAAAGAAAGCCAGAAAATATGTATACAGGATGTTCTTTTTCTCGAATAAAAAACAAAATATAAGGTTACATAAAACAACGCTTGTTTTACAGCTTCTTATAACATATGACGTGATGATCAATGGTCTATTTAAAAATTAAAAAGATCATTGACCTCTTTAAAATGGACACGTGACACGTGCCAACGAAGTGTACCAAGCTACTGGTGCGGTTTATTGACTCGTGTCCACGTGACACAGATACGTCACGGTCCTCACGTTTGTAGTGGTACATATACAGTTGAAATAATATTTCTAATTTTGTATATAAAAATAAAATAAAACATATTGCTTGTATGATAAACTACAAGTGGGTCATTTTTACACGTAAAGTAGATCACTTGATATAAAAAATACTGTATATATTTTTTAGATACTTTTTCAATATATGTTCAATATTCGAGGAATCAATTGATCTGAAGCAGCGTAGTCTTTATATGTTTTAAAGCAGCTATTCACTATATTAATAATAAAAGGTATTATAGCATTAATAAGTTTATGATCAGCAAGAAAATTTTTCTATAAAATTCAACTTGTCAATTGGCATACATTTTTTATGTATATAGTAATTTTACTAACAATAATACAGATAAAATAATATCAATTGATTGAGGCAACGAGTTTTGGTGAATTTCATAAATGTTTGCATTAGGCGAAGAAAATAAAACATAAAATATACGACCTGTATACTATATTTGCAAATAAATGTCTTAATTTGTTTTAATCAACTCAATGATTACATGATGTAGTATAAAGAACTTATTAATTATTTAATAAATAAAATGCTATACACTTGAGGTTCCCTGTCTTGCGGCTGCCATTACAAACATACAAACAATATAGACTGAGACTCGGAAAATAAGCACTTAGCCACAGGACCACTTCAAAACAGATACAATACGACTGACAATAACAATATTTTATTATATTTATTTTAAAATAAAAGAATAAATACAGAATATGTGGACAGTCATAACTTTTACTTAGCTAAGATCCGCGACAAGCAAACAAAACAGAAAAATAATAATGTGTGTTTTCTACAAGAAGAAGCGGCCGTCAGCAACTCTCCACCTCCCAACTACTATCAACAACAACAAACACACACTACGACTTTTCCACATTGCACACGACACGTGTTTTGCCTCAACACGAAGCATCATCAAGTATCAGACTCTACAGTAGACTCTACGGAAGACAACCGATAAAGTTTTCTTTCGGCCGCTTTTTCGGTAAAATTTAGTTTAAGTTCCCCGTTAGTCCGTTTCTTCCAGTAGAAAGCACATCTGCCTTTTTTCAATAATGTTATTATTTTTCTGTTTTTGTTTTCTTGTCGCGGATCTTAGCTAAGTAATAGTTCTAACTGTTCACATAGTAATGGATTTCCGCAAAGTAACGCCTGACTCCATTAATCAAATACATATTATTTTAAGTGACTTGTATTTAATAGGATGGGAAGGTATGCAAGAAAGGGTGTCGCTTGGTGGAAAGCGGTTACCACCATCCATATACGATGTAGAAGCATTGGAGCCTTAAGAGGTAAAATAAAACATGCAATAATAATAATTATCTTTTTCAATTCCTTTCTTCTTTCACTACAACCCAGGATGGGTTTTTTACTTCCACCACAATTTTTCCAGCTCCATACGTTCCACTTCTTCTTTGGTCTTACGCATGGTCATTTCTATCTTTTATTTTTTTTGTCAAAGTCCTAGGTGTTCTGGCGACGAACATCCGTCACGTGACCCGTCCAACGTAATCGTTGTGCTAATGTTTCATCACTAAGAAGATGGTTCAGCTTCTCGTTCATTCTCTGCCGGTATGTACCATCTGTCTCTTTTATTTTTTAATTCCACGTTCTTATGACAAAAACTGGGTAGTCAATATGCTATATGCATTTATAGTTCGACGTTCTTTGTAATTCATGCCTGACCTATTAAAAACATAGACACAACAAAGAATAACGATGAATAACGATGATGAACGATAAATGAGAAAATGATATGTTAATCATGAATATTACATACATACATATTGTCACGCCTGTGTCCCTGTAGGGTTAGGCAGAGACCACAGAACTCCATCCGCTACGATCCCGATACACCTTCCTTGCTTTCTTCATACTTATCCGTCATTTCATTCATCCTTCCTCACATACATCATAGCGAAATAGCTCTCCGTTCATCGCGAACGGAGAGCCGTTTCGCGCCCGCCCTCGTGGGAATCAGGACGAAACGGGTGGCGAACCAGGTCACCGTCATTTTTTAAAAAAATTAGGTATATTAAGATTCGTCATAGTGAATCCCACCAGCCATGAATATTACGAAAAAGACAATATAACTAAATTTTCTTCTAAATTTGCAGTAACTTAAAACATTAGCAAAAGCTTAATATAAGACATTACTTAAAGTATGAAATCAAATGAATTCACGCAAAATTTCTAATTTCATTATGACAGCGAAGGCGTTGCGATATTGTGATAAAGGTGTCAACGTGAATAAAGCGGTATTAAGTAATTAATTTTGATTGTATATTACTAAGTCAATCTAATTTAGCTTGGCTATACCATAATCAATAAATTGTTGCATATTACAAAACGTATATTTTGTATTAATGTAATTTGAAGGCAAGTGTTATATTGGTCGTACCTTCTTAGTTAATGGTTCCAGGTTAATCTCGATTGAAACTGTAAAATTGTTTTGCAACATAACATTTATGTCTAATGTGTCTAAAAAGAGTTCATCGAATTTTCTTCTAGTCGCATCAAAAGTAACACTCATTGTTTAGACAAATGTTCATTTGTCAAAATAACTTGGAAGAGATAGTACTTAATGTAATTAAGCAAACATTTAAGGCACTAAGAATATATATATATTATTATAGAATCATTACCAAGGCATTACACCCGTGGGTGGGCCTTAGCCTGGTTCAGTAAATTTTTCCGGTCGGATCTTCTCCATCCAGTCGAGTCTCCAGCCCCTCACACCGATTGCCCTTAAGTCGTCCTCGACTCCATCTAGCCATCTGAGCTTAGGCCTTCCGCGGCTACTACGACCATCTGGTTTGCCATCGAGTAGGCGTTTGGGTACACTAGCCTCGCTAACTCTATATTATAGAATAGAGAAGAAAAAAATAGAAAGGAATAAAATATAGTTCGCTTTAGATTTTAATTTCTGTTGGTATATATAAATATTATATTCTGCGCAGGTGACATTCAGGGGATTTCAGTGGTGTCAAATAACTTTAATAAAATCGGTATTTTAATTGACAAATATACGAATAGACTTTATCTAATCTAGTAATCTTATTAGGATTGCCATTTTTTTATCAAAGTATGATACTAAAAATTGAGATACTGAAATAACTCTTACATATTTCCTAACTAATAATGGTTAATTTTTAGCATTTATCTGAATGAAGTGCGACTAAATACTTGTGACAAAGTTTGCGACATAACCTGGTCAAGCAATAAAGCACGGGAGCACCTAAATGTCAACTCGCTGATCCCACACGTAATATAAGCGGGCGCGAATATTGCCTTAATATATTGCATATTACACGTGTGCACGGCTTTCTCTATGAAAGTTTTCTCAATAAAAAAGATAGAGTATCTCGCGTTAGAAATATAGTGAGACGAAACCTGCAATATGATTTTTGGTGAATGTTGTATTGTATAATATATTTTGTAATATTACTTAAAACTCTACTTGAAAGGTCAGGGAGTATCTTTGCCTAGCCGCCTATCCGGTAGTTATGGTATTGATACACGGGTACGTGATCCCGGCCTCCCGAGCTACTACCGTATCACTCCTTGTCTTCCGTAGCATTAGTATCATATCCGTATCATCCTGTCTAAATCCATCTTTCCTTTCTCCTGCTCTTTCCTTTCTTCTGTATCCTTTTCTCTCCCTCTCCTCCAATTCACGGTCTGCCGTGCTAATGTATACGTGGCTAGGGGCGAGCTTAATTACAAGCGTGCCTACCGTCCCAGAATCGGGCTCCCCGGGTACTATAGAGCCTCAACATGCCGGGCTCTGCTAGGGTTAACCTCCATCCTCCCTTGCGGCTCGTGGGATTCACTAAAGACGAATTTTAATATGCCTAATTTATTAAAAAATGACGACGACGTGGTTCGCCACCCACCACATCCTGATTCTCACGAGGGCGAAAAGCGATTAACGGAGAACCCCCCCCCCCCCCGGCTACATGGTGTGACGATCTAAGCAGGACAAAGACTGACGGACCATCGTGCAATGGACTGCCGCAAGCTGTTGATGACGATGATACATAAATATCATCAGTAGTCTTATCACTAAGCCAATTAGTCGTCATTCTTTCATTATTACGTGATACAATACAATAACAAAATTATTGTATAGGTTATATGTTAATAGAATAACATAATTTATAGACATGTCAAGCATCGAGAGTAGCAGGAATGCAAATGTTCGGAATACCGATGTGCAAGGAAACGTTAAACTGAGAAACAAACAAGGTCATTACAAGCACAGTTGAACGGTGTCTTGATTACGTCACAGGCGTGGCATTGCAAACTAGTTGGCTAACAACGTACTCGGCATACGTCTTCCTACGCTTATTGCATTAAGGCGCCATAGTTGAATTTAATATAAGATTGTGTTAACTGTTCATTGAAATATTAATGCACGGTACATAATATTCGATAAAACACAATATTCTAAACAAAATCATTACCTTCAACCGCACGAAACGGGATAATTACAAAATTACAAAATGACAAAATTAAACATATATATATATATATATATATATATATATATATATATATATATATATATATATATATATATATATATATATATATATATATATATATATATTATGAAGCATGGACGATATAATAACGAACGTGGACGCTGACAATCCGTCTGCTTCATAAGCTCAGAGTCGTTAAGAGCTATTCTCGGAGTTGCCTTGGTATATATAATTCGGAATGAACAAATCTGCAAGAGAACTAAAGTCACCGACATAGCCTTTCGAATTAGCATACTAAAGTGGCAATGGGCTGGTCACGTTTGCCCCCCGGCTAGATGATGCGACGATCTGCGCAGAGTGGCTGCCAGAAACTGGATGCGTGAAACCGAAGATCGGACTAGGTAGCGCTTCATGGAGGTGGTCTATGTCCAGCAGTGGACTGCCGCAAGCTGTTGGTTTACTGATATATTATGAAGCATTTAAGACAAATTATTAAAAAGAAACCAAGAAGAAATATTAGGCAACGTCCAACAATATTAAGACAAATATTCAGACGCATCAAAGAAGAATTATTAAGAAAAAATCATTCCATCAATCAATCAATCATTTGGATAAGACCTATGGACTAACAATGTCTGTTAAACATGAAAATAAATCTAAAAAAGAAGAAATACTACTACGTATTAAAGAGAATGACAGGCGGTTGTCAGCTGTCTCGATTTTATGTCACCCTTATGAGAACGTGTGGATTTATAAAGTTATGTAAAAAAACTATTGTAATTTAAATTTTATTTTTTTTAAAAAAACACATATGTTTAATCGTAGTTTATTACAAAATATTCCTAGTATTGTGAAGGAAATGGAAGAACATAAAAGAGCTGGCGGGTATCTGGCAACTGATGATGAATATTTAATGGTATCTGTAAACGTTAGTGATATAGAAGAGTAAAGTAAGGAGAAACGAAACGGGAAGGAAAAGGAGACGTTGGATCCTTGCACTCACCATTCGAAACGCTGTGGAATAGAAGAATTAATTTAACGCTGATATTCTATGAGTGTGTTATCCTATCTTTGCACGGTACAACCGCTAGTTGTCAATTTCTACTCAAATAAATTAGATTAAGTTAATGTTATTAAATAATATTTATTGATTTTGGCATCACTTTCGATACAATTTCTCCGTGACGTGACATGACAAACTAAATTTACCCAGGTCGCAGCTCCGTTGATATCTCTCCGTAACATTCTAAGTTTATTGCTCCGCCAGCTAGCGGAGTTCGGGTCGCGTTGTCACTTGTTTCGTGACACCGCAGTGTTTGGGTGCCAAATAAAGTAACAGCCTTACAAATGTATATACATATACATACATATATATGTAGAAATATTTTAGTATTATTGGTTTATTATATTATTTTCGCTTTGTTTTTTTTTTTTTTTTGAAAGAATACTAGCAATGTTATGAAACTTATAATACTTTTGCTAGGAAATGGTACACGTGAATTGTCTAAACAAGAATACGCACTCACGATGTACCTTGCTAACAAAACTATTACTGCTTTTATGTTGAAGTAATATTTTTATCATATTAACTAACTCACTTTGATTCCTTTATATATTCGTATAACTAAACATGTGATATTTTTTTATTCTTAGTTACAATGACAAGAGAAATACACACTATCAAATTTACTGAAAATTACACCTATTATACTAGTATATAGGTATTTTATTTTTACATGTGGGAACAACAAGTAGCCTCTTTTAAGAATAAATAGAAAACTTTATTTATGAGACATTTTTTTACAATAGCTAAAATTAACTTTTCTTATTTTTTTATATTTTTATATATTCACGCCTATCCGGGGTTGGCAGAGACCACAGAGCTCAATCCGCTGCCATTCATCGCAGCGAAACGGCTCGTTATTGGTCGCTTTTCGCCCTCGTGAGAATGAGACGAAGACCACTAAGACGAATTTACTATACGTTTTTTTAAATTAAAATTAATTATGAATAAAGAAAACAAAAAGAAAATAATTTTAATTTAACAAGTGGCATAAAATGAGTCTTGCATGCTCAGCATATGCCAGGCATTCTATTGGAGCACTTGGCACTGGTTTTCAGCAAGAACCAAGGTGGTCAGATCGCAGACCACAGTGACTATATTAATAACGGTGACATAAAGAATTCTTAAATATGTTCAAAAAATCTTTAATTTCATAATTTGAATTTTTCATAGCGTCTTTATGTGCATAGTACATTAACTCAACACCAAAAACAAATGTTACATATAGTATTATGTTAAAGGAACTAAAATCGAATATTAATGGAACTAAATTCTACTATAATATAATATTAATGGAATTAAACGTGTTACTACAAGTGGATATCATATTACAAAACTTGTTACAAAAGTTTGTCTAGAAATATAGAAATGGGGAAAATATATCTCACGTCTCTAATACCACACGTAATGATATCTGAAACGAATATTGTGTTAATATTGTATATTAAATGTTCACACGACTTGTTCCGTAAAAGTTTCCTGATAAAGGAGAAATACGTTCAGATTCCAGCGGAGCGTAGGTGTTATGTCACAAATATCATTTAAAGAAGGCTGGCAAAGTTTATAACATAACTAAATTTTTTTTACAATATTATATATTATAGACTTGAATTTAGGAGTAAAAATTCAGTGTAGAACATATAATTAAATAGATTCATAAATAAAAATACACTGATTTCTAATTTTACCATTTTAAGCCAAAGAAGCATTAAAAGAAGTATGTTTAGCAGATTAAATATCTCCGTTAATACTAAACATAAATCTCAGAGAGGATCATTGAGCAGGAGCCTCGATGATCCTCTTCTAAATCTGCAACTGATTTTAATCAATAATAATTAATAATATAATATTAATTTAATAATTATTTGTGTTAATTTTGTTTATATTGTTTATGTCAATACTCCAATAATATTGTGACGAGCCAGACATCGTCATTATTAATTTACAAATAATATTAAATTGAAAATAATATAATCCCATCATATAGAGTTAATAGAACCCATATATTTACTTAAAATAATAAAATATCAGGTACGCTAAAAATCATAATTTTGATATATTTATAAGGCATATATTTATATGTATATGCCTTATTAAAATTCATAAATATAATAAAATTCATTAAAAAGTAAGATTAAATATTTTTTTTTAAAAGTGAACATAATATTCACTGATAATTTATTAATACAAAAAAAACTTCAAGTCGTTCTTGTGAAGATTGTATATGGCTTTAAGTTATATAGAAAACCTGACTAAAAGTCAAAGACATCCATAGTACACAGTTGCAAATATTTGTTAAGTAGCAAATAAACGAGTCATACATACTGTTTTAAACCTGCAAAGATTTTATTAAATTAATTTTATGAACGCAATGTAAACTGTAAAGAAGCAAGGCAGTACAATCCACCGCTAAACATGGCTGCCTACAAATGGCGGATGGAGTCATTACATAAGTCAGGGATATAACACTCCTACAAGTCAGAAGCTCTCTGCGTTAATTGTAAATAAATGATTATAATAAATATTATTGAGAGTTTAATAATACTTTATTTATTTATCGTAAAACAAAATTTTTTTTAAGAAATATTGGTAATATATTCATTGGTTCTAGAGAAATTAGGTCGTTATTAGAAAAAAGATTAAGAAGATTAATTAAGAATAATGAGAAAGGCGAGTGAAAGCAGGTAATCAGGTGAATGGAGCCCTGCAATCCTTTATGAAAAGTCAGAATGTGTCTAAAACGCCAAGTCTGGCCGACTGGCGGTTCATCAGAGGGTGCTTGTCCCGATTCTAATGTACCGTACATTGAAAGTTACAGTGAAAGTTGGGTTTGGCAGAAGACTTATGAAAGCAGACTGAATGAGGTGGAAATGAGAGCCTTAAGAAGTATGTGTGGCGTAACTTTGAATGATAGAATAAAAAATGAAGATATAAGAGAGTGATGTGGAGTAAAAGAAGGTGTCATGACAAAAGGAGGGCCTCCGAAACTCAAGCGCTCACTGGACGATACGCAGTAGCTAAGACCACTCAGACGCCGGTTTTCTGCGGGAGTGTGGGACTTTCTCGGGCGAGCCGGTCCATTCATGGTACAGACAAATAATATGCCATTCTTGTCAACGTATTTGTTGGCAGCGTGGCTCTAACACCACAGATTTCAACAGGATTAGATTTTGACCTACATACTTCTCAAACGCCGGTAATGCTATTGATATGCCTATGGTAGTCCAGATGTCTATGAAGGCGGTGATTTCTTTCTATCAGGCGACATGCTTACTTGTTTACCTTTCTATCGCATATCTTTTGTTGATAATAACAGTATAATAATATATTTATTGATCATTTATAATTTACAGTTTACAATTTTGTCTCACTGCTTGCCGAACTAGGGCGAACCCTGTACTACGGCAGACAGTTCCTTACTTGCCATACTAAATATACTTTACAAATTTAAAAAACTTTACTAAATTATACGAACCAAACAGAAATAAAAAAAATGAAATCACCTTACAAATAACAATGCGGCGCTTTTGTGTGTTATGTTTTAGTGTGTGTGTTTTTTCTAACCTTCCCCTTTTCTTTTTTCAGTGTGTGCATGTGTGTGTCTGAATGTATGTTTAATGCTATGCTATGCTATTCTACTAGGTTAATATTTATTTAATATCAATTCTATAGGTTTATATGCCAGGTTTGATAGCCATTTGTTTATAAGTTTTAGTGAATTGATATTCAGATTATGAGACTTCTAAAAGTATAAATTTTAAAGTTTGTTTTTAATAAACACTTCAACCTCATGACTTGCACTTGACGTCAACATGCGTGTAGATATGGAATAACTAAGTAGTACACTAGGTGACATAATTAACGCCTGTGTTTGACGCCGAATAGAAATTCACAATTGCAAGTGGAATGAATAATTTAACAAACAAATACAGTTACAGCACACTCCTTAGCCAGAGGCTTAAGGAAATAGCTTCGACTAAGACAAAGTCCACAGGTCTCCATCCCTTACGATCCCGGCACTCCTTCCTTACTTCCTCCACAGTCATTCATTTTTTCATCCATCCTTCCTCTCACATTCATCGTAGCGAAACGGCTTTCCGTTAGTCGCTTCTCGCCCTCGTGGGAATCTTCTAATACGTTAGATTAGAAGATTCAGCAATATTAGAAAAGGTGACAGCTAACGTAATAAAAACAGTAAATCTAATCTAATTTTTTATGGAAGATGTAAGCAACGGATAGGGCAGGACATCACTGCTGAGTATGTACATATAATATATCTGCACTACCTAGGCCATTACAGATGCATAGTAAGATTTAAATAAGGGAGGGGAAGAAAGAAACTAAAAGAAGAGGAAGAGAGTTGCGACTCTGGCTCTTAACGCTCACGAACGAAGCGCAATAGAAAAGCTAAATAGCTTTTGGGCTTTTTTATTTATTATTTAATGGGTTTTCTAGGACAATCAATCCCATTCATGCTACAAAAAAAAATCCGACGATAAATTCGTCTGCACCGTAATTCTACACATAAGATTGAGTAATAAATTTATAATATACCATTTTATATTTACTTATACACTTGTATATAATTTGCTATGCATGCAACCTTTCGCTTAATATAACCTGTCTATAATAAATATAACATTTATTAATATTTACTTACACACTTGCATATAGCTTGTTATGCATGCAACTCTTCGTTTAATATAACCTATGGCTATAATAAATATACCATTTATTAATAATTAATTATACACTTGCATATAGCTTGTTATGCATGCAACTCTTCGTTTAATATAACCTATGGCTATAATAAATATACCATTTATTAATATTTAATTATACACTTGCATATAGCTTGTTATGCATGCAACTCTTCGTTTAATATAACCTATAGCTATAATAAATATACCATTTATTAATATTTAATTATACACTTGCATATAGCTTGTTCTGCATGCAACTCTTCGTTTAATATAACCTATGGCTGTAATAAATATACCATTAATTAATATTTAATTATACACTTGCATATAGCTTGTAATACATGCAACTCTTAGTTTAATATAACCTATGGCTATAATAAATATACCATTTATTAATATTTAATTATACACTTGCATATAGCTTGTTATGCATGCAACTCTTCGCTTAATATTACCAATGTCTACTTGATTTAAGTGGTTCAATTATTTGATTAGTGTATCTGCAATTTGGGATGTTAGGAGGCCCGATCATATATTGGTACTTCAACTATCGAAATCGCTTTAGTAGTGTATGCTATTTCTGCTAATTCAGATACAAGGCTTTAACGCAAAATTCCTATCGTGGGTTATATCGAGACTTTGGGAATCATTCATGATTGCAGCTGTGGTGAATGATTCCCAAAGTCTTATGGGCTATATTATATACACGATTATATAGACGACCGATTGGCACAGTGGCGGGGCCCTCCGCCCGCGGAGTCAATGGTCGTGGGTTCGATTCCCGCATCGGAATAAATATTTATATGGATTTATAAATGTTTATTCCGAGTCTGGTAACCCCCCCAATGCACATTTCCTTTTCTGCCCCTTCCTTTCTTCTCTATCCTTTCCCTTCCTCTCCGCCAATCCACGGTCTGCCGTGACAATGGATGCGTGGCTAGGGGCGAGCCTAGTCGCAAGCGCGCCGATCGTCCCAGGATCGGGCTCCCCCGGGTACTATGGTGCCTTACCTCAGCATGCAGGGCTCTGCTGGGGCTGACCTCCATCCTCCCTTGCGGCTCGTGGGATTCACTAAGACAAATTTAATATACCTAATTTGTCAAAAATGACGGCGACGTGGTTCACCACCCGTCACGTCCTGATTCTCACGAGGGCGAAAAGCGACCAATGACGAGATTTCGCTGCGATGAATGGCAGCGGATGGAGCTCTATGGTCTCTGCCAACCCCTGTGGGGGATAGGCGTGAATATATATAATATATAATAATAATATGGGCTATATAATAATTTAATTTTACAATTTTCTTACTTTGCACATGATAACAAAGTTTGATAAACAGTTACGAATGCTTATCGAATATTTTCAACGGACTTCTTTTTGTTTTCTGGTCGCAAGTAATACATTCACCAAGTGTAGTTTTGTTGTGTTGTGAAACAAACAAGGTATTTCGATTAATACTGGGCGAATATATACACCAAAGTAATCAAGAGGAGTGAATTGAATTTAATTTTGAACGTCCGACGTCCTGAGGGACGCCGTCACCACTGCTGTGGTATATAGATAACAATTGATTCTTTACACAGCATATTATATTATAGTAAAATAGAAAATAAAGAAGATAATGTTTCTATTTAAGAAAATAATATGATATTTCTCATAGTATTAACACATTTTTGATATATTTATATAAGGAAATATTACATTTAATTCAGCGTCTGTTAATGTTGACTTTTTATCTGCTAGCATTTTTTCTTGTTTTTTTTTTTGTATAGAAACGATAGGCAAATGCCCAATCGGGTCATCATCATCATAACTGTTGTAATTCGGACACTAAAAATGAGTCATTTACCTTATAGAAAGAGTGTGATTAAGGGGGGGGGGGGAAGAAGAAAGTAATGAGAAGTAAATAAAGGTGGGGAAAAAATTAGGCTACCGAATCTCTACATTTACTAAACGAAATGCAGTAAATGTAGAAAACACAGTGAAATGTACTTAAAGAGTGGTGTACTTCTCTAATCAACGAGAATAACGAATGTCCTGGAATTCATACCATAGCTCTACTAGATAGATAGATAAATTTATTTCCTTTTGCAGTATACATTTTAATCAATCAGATATCAATTCAAATTACAAACAAATAAAAATGGTAGACGGCTCTGTCAAAACCTCCACTCACCGAGCAGTGAAACTGATTTTCTGCCACCGCCCGACGGAGATGCAGTGCATCGCAACTTGAGAACACAAATCCCATATATATATATATATATATATATATATATATATATATATATATATATATATATATATATATATATATATATATATATATATATATATATATATATATATATATATATATATATATATATATATATATATATATATATATATATATATATATTTCAATATATTCAATATCAGCCCGCGGCAGTCCGCTGGACATAGGCCTCACCCAAGGCGCGCCACCTAGCCCGATCTTCGGCTACACGCATCCAGTCTCGCCCAGCCGCCTTGCGCAGATCTTCGCTCCATCTAGCAGGAGGGCGTCCCACACTACGTTTGCAGAGTCGCGGTCTCCACTCCAGCACTCGTCTACTCCAACGATTGTCGGTTCTCCGACAAACGTGTCCAGCCCATTGCCACTTCAGTCTGCTAACTTGAAGAGCAATGTCGGTGACTCTGGTTCTCCGGCGAATTTCTTCATTTCGAATATATATATATATATATATATATATATATATATATATATATATATATATATATATATATATATATATATATATATATATATATATATATATATATATATTATTATGTTTTTTATTGATTGTCATATATATTTTCCATCTCATTCAGAGAAGACTGGGCGAACGAGAAGACGTCTGTCCGAAAGAGGCGTCCCAGGTGTGGCAGGAGATGACGCGAACAGGACACGGTGGCGTAACATTTGTTCGGAGGCCAAGATCCATTTTGGGTCGCTGCACCAACAAAATTAGTTAAGTTAGTTCATTGAGAGAAGTCATAGGTCATAGTCAAAAGGTGTTTGAGCTGAAATTTCTCATTAACTCTGCTTTATATAACGATGCAATGGACAACGATAAACATGTAGAGGAATTTTATAAACTTTGTTTTTGAGCATACTTCTAATTGCCACTTACGTCGCGTGACTGGACAACATTAAAACATCGTGTCACGCTAACAATTTACATTTATTATATTTCTCCAGTTTTTAGAGTAAACTCGTATTATATTAATTTAATAGAGAAATATCGCATTACCCGTATTGCGTTACTATAATTAAATAATACTTAAACAAACTCTTTTGTGCGACACTGGTTTTAAATTGCTGTGTTTTTGATTTCGATGGACATGACATACAGATATCTTTTTTCCATAATTCGCTACTCTAAACTGTTTTGTTTTGCGTGTAATTGAGAAAGAGGGAAGGCGAGCGATAAATTGCGGGCACTCATCTCTCAACACTTGCCGGAAAATATATTTGAGAAAATATCATATTGTTATATTTTATTATTATATTATTCTCTTTTATTTACATAATTTTCTCTTAATAACAATATTATTAATATAAAAAAAATCTATAAAAATAATATTATTATTAGGGTTATTAATCCATCGTGGCGGGATAAACCAAGCACACGAAGGATTATGCTTTATGGATTATGGATTATGCAGCAGTTTCTGCCTGAGTAATAAAACAGAAATAGCAATAGAAAATACTTTATTCATGACACCTTCTTTTACAATATTTACAATTAAAACCTTAATAATATCATAATATACAAATAAACAAAACAGAAACAGAAAATAGAAAATACTTTTAATCTAATAAGTGTCATAAAATCATTCTTGGTCAGGCGTTCTATTGGAGCACCTGGCGCTGGTTTTTTGTAAGTTGCAATTCTTAATCTGCCCGCCAAGTATTTAGATTACGGAAATATGGAGAGTACATCTTAGAGTCTACTGAGTATTAGTAGTAGACTGATATTAATGATGACGAATATTTGTTGTGCTTGCTGAATTTGAATTTTCCTCCATTCATAAAACAATAATAATATTAATCATGTATTTCGACACCACAAATTTACATACATATATAGGTTACAATATAGAGAGTAAATAATACTTATGTGGCGGGCTAGTGCCCGCCCGGAGTGACTGAGGTTTTAAGGTGTGATTTATAAGGGATTTACCCGTAATTACTGGGAAAGTATGGCAACTATTGGCTCTTTGATCATGATTGCCTCGTTCATCGAACAAGAGGATACGCCACGTGCAGGTGAGCTTGACGATTGGGGCAACCAGCCTATTTTGCTCCTTTACATCCCGAAAGAAGAAGTCGCTATAGCCGAATCGGCTAAGTAACATTGTTTTATTTAGAATAAATAAAAATGTTTACGACTTTATACTCGTGGATGAACGTCTTCTACGTACTCTTTTTTTTTTCAAAGTTTTTAAAAGACAGCTAAGTCAATTTGTCTTTGAACTCGAAATTTCCAAAGTTAGTTTTCACGTTGCCCGGGTGTGTTACGTTACACAAAGGCTGGTCAATATACGGGGAGCTAAACTCCCTGGGGCATTATGGCACGTCATGACCTATCTTTCAGGACAGTAAAGGTGCGTTAGGCAGGCGTTATAATGTAATTAAATTCCCAGAGGCCAACGTTTTCATAGGACCGCTGCATAAACTTCATGCATAAGCCACGAAACTCTGAACCCATTTGCCACTTGATAAGTACTTTTATTCTTAAGTGTTTTTTCAAAGATAACTGTTAACTGACTAATATTTTTTTTACTATTTATATATTTATTATACTACTTTTTCTTACTATTTGTTGCTATTAACTATTTTTAGCTAGAAGTACAACGCGTTTTGCCTCGATACGAGGCGTCCTCAGGTGCAGTGGACTCTACGGAAGAAAACCGTGAATAATATATATATATATATATATATTATATATATATATATATATATATATATAAATGTTAATAAATAGTCGTGACCATATTACATATATATTTTTTATGGGATTTTGTCATCATGTTTTTCTCGCACTTTAGCAAATGGATTACCATTCGCTAAAGCGAGAAGAACATGTCTATCTATTGTATTTCATAAATAAAAGCATTGCATACATTTAGAACATGACATAATATTATGAGTTTGTGTTTGACTATTATAACTTTACTGGACGTAATAATCCTGCTATAGATGGTTGGACGAACTATTATTTCGTTCGTTTAGTAATACTAATAAGTTATATATAATAATAATAGTTCGTTTATGAATAAACATTTTCACGTTTCGTTATATGTCCTTAATAGATCTGATATAAGAGCTCCAATTTGTTTACGAATAAAACTGTAAGTATAAATAGCAAATATAAATTTCACCTTTAATAGTCTGAAAGTAGAATTACGAGATGGGTCGAGGGTCGTGAATAACAACGGTTAAGTGAAACAAGCGACAACAATGTCGTAAATGTGCTCACTGAACGTGGACCCCGAAGACAAGTATTTAGTTGCTCCAATTTACAGCTACACATTTTTCAGCCGGCCCTTGTTGCTTCGTTATCTGTGTAATACTATCGCATTCGTCATTAGGTCAATTGTTTATGAGCCTCACATAATCAATCAAATCATGATTGTTATAATGAACGGACACTCTGGATATGTTGTATATCTATAAAATCCAGTTCTGATAGATATAAAACGTTGCTCTTGTTGTCGGAGTTCGTAAGTATAGTAAGTATAAGTTCTCGTTAACCTGACGGTCGACTCTCTTTAAAGTGCGATCTTTTCTCATTCTTTATAGGTTACCAAACCAATAGAGTCTTTTTGAGCCAGCAGAACGTGAATGTCATCTTACTTCATGATTCTTCAATTTTTCTCTCTATCGAATATGAAATGGAAAGAGGTATTCCATGAAGATATCACTTTTATTATATGTCATATATCGTACGAGCATGGCAAGATATCATTTAAAAAAATAACATTTTTAAATTATATATTTCATCTTTACCAGTTTATGCCGACTCTAAAAATTAAACCTGTTAGCAGACAATCCGCGGAGGGACCTAATTACAAAAGTTTCAGCGATAGCACTTTGCAAAGTATTGAAAAATGAATGCAGATCTTCGATATTTTCCCGAGAACAAAGTAATTTCAACTGAGATGGAGTTTTGCGTTGGGAAGAGATTAAAAATAAAAGTCACTGGTGCAGTTTTAAACTATGGTCAAGATAAAAGCTTTGACTTATCTTTTAGACTTATTAAGCGGAGTATTTTATAGTTAGTGCCGATATTGTATACGCCTATTAAGCTTAAATTATTATTATAATTATTTTTTTTAGTAAGCGTGTCACCCGATGGAAAGCAATCAATGCCGCCCATAGGCATTTGCAGTACCATAGGCGTTGCCCTCTTTAAAAATGTGTAGGCAAATTTTTTGAAGGTTCCAATGTCATATCGGTTTGGAATTACCGGTGGAGATAGCTAGTTTCACAGGACAATGGTGCGTGAAAAGAAGGCTTGTGACGCACCGTACTGAATCACCTTTCATCCAGATTGTGGGAATGAGACTTTGTACAGAAACGAACATTAACCCACAACGCTTCTCTAAGGCGCATTGGCTGGATATTCAGACTAATAATAAAAATGTCTCTATTGTGTATTGTCTGTTTATATCGATGCGGAAATTGAACTCACAACTAAAGACTCCATAAGAAGCAATCCTGCCACTGAACAAATAAGTCTTTAGTTCGAGCCTTATTCTATGTCAAGAACTACTTAATGGAAAATAATTAAAATTGCTTTTGAATGGAAAAATGTATTCGTGGGGTCTTTTAAATATGTAAATTGGCCTTTCGTTTCTTTACAAATAACTTTTAATATTTTATGTTCGCTGTTTGTGGTTACAGTCATATATATATATATATATATATATATATATATATATATATATATATATATATATATATATATATATATATATATATATATATATATATATATATATATATATATATATATATATATATATATATATATATATATATATATATATATATATATATATATATATATATATATATATATATATATATATATATATATATATATATATATATAACTAAGGCCAATTATTAGAAACGAATCAGTGATATGTATACAATTACATTTATATTTTTACAACGTTGCCACAATGAATATAATGGCTTTAGCATGTCACGTATGTTACTCGTGTTACTTCAGCATAAAACGCGTAGCCATAGCAAAAAGTATTATTTTATAAACTATGTAATACAGAATAGTATAAATCGTAAAATATTTTCACAGTATACCAAAAATTCTACAACAAAATTAACAGTGAGGAAACTTTTGACACATATAAATATCATAACAATAATGTATCACCAACCAACATCAAATTGTCTTTTTGACGTTGTTTTTATGCTACGGTTGTCTGGAAGAAAGCGATAAGACCACCATTTGTAAATAAAAATTACAATCAATAATTGTATAACTTTGTTTGTTTTTGTTGTACAATAAAGAATATATCTATTTATCTTTTAATTTTGTTGTATTTTTTTATTTATTCTAAATGAGTGGCCTTTTTCCAAACCGACAATGAAAAAACAGGTCTGTGTAGGCTTTTTATATCAAATGCCGAAAACGTTTCTGCAATTCTAAAAAAATATATATTTTTCTCACACTTCTTACTGTTATCTAGCTTATTTTATGGAATTCTTCGTATTTACTTCAAAATGGGTAAATAAAAAAAATTTAAAATTTTAAACGAAATAGCTGCAAGGAGAAATACGTGTTCTTTCTTAAGATTGAAACCCTTGGTCAATTAACACTTAATAAAGGAGAAAGAAAGGAAACCTAGGAAGAAGATGAAACTCAACCCAGCTGCAATTTAAGTTTAAACGACTGTTTTCGCCATTAAATAATTAGAATACTGTAAAACGTCACGACTAATGCCCAATCGGTAATAAATATTCAATGCGAACGCATAATGCGTATAAATTATGAAAGGAATTTAGTATTCGAAGCTAAATTTACGGCGAGTTATTTATAGACTAATTGCCTGTTATTTTGCAACTGGTTTATTATAATGTATTTTGAGTGAATAAATTAAAAATTACTTTATTCAGAAACTAGTTTCACCGTGAATTGAAAGTAGGTAACATATTAAATTAATTAATTTTTCTTTACAATAAGACAAACGCATTGCCTTTTTTTACACAAATACAGAATGCCTTTTAATAATTGTTTTTTAAATAAACAATTTTCACAAATATACGAAAAAAATTCATGAAGCCAAAACAATGCATAAAAACTTCTTATACAGAAAGAAGGTTGGAAATATTTCAAATGTGGAGCTGTGTCGACTGGACGTAGAAACTTAGAAAGAAAAGTTTACCAATAAAGAAGTATTAGACAGGCTAAACGAGAAACAGCGAATCTTTCAGCTAGTTGAGAATAGAAGTGTAAATATGACTGGGATTCATGATCACAATTTTGTTTTAAATATCCTGCAGATATTGGAGAGAGAAGAAAAGGAGGTAAATAAAAAATAAAGAAGAATAATAGGAATTCTTAAGTCCACATAAGTACATATATATATATATATATATATATATATATATATATATATATATATATATATATATATATATATATATATATATATATATATATATATATATATATATATATATATTATTTTTTTTTATAAAATTAATAGTTCCTTTACCATCACAGAAGTGAGCAGTTATTTTTATTATTTCAATTATTTTCACTGTATTTACTCTATAATCTCAAAAAAAGTAAACTCCTTGGTTTTAAAACTAATAACAATACTTCTTCTGTCTAATTTAGTTACTGTTTGTTTTTTTTTTAAATAAATCTTTACAGCTACACCATTGCTTTTCATAACATCAAGTTCAGTGTTATTCTGAGCTTCACTGACCTTTGCAAGCAGGTAATTATAGTAATTAACATGACACCCAGTAACATAAATCATATTCAGACCGGGTCGCCGGCTGTCATCTCTTCCCGAAGGACAACAGACGCTTGCAAAATTAAATTCAATTAACTGGTCTTGATTAGTTTTGGAGGTTAAATAGGTGTTCTACAATTCAAAATCACATCTACACTTCTTGATTAATATATACATATACATACATACATATCTTCACGCCTGTCACCCATAGCCGTAGGCAGAGACCACAGATCTCCATTTGTTACGATCTCGGCATACTTTCCTTGCTGCTTCCGCATTCAATACTCTTCTCATGCAAGCCTGCCAGTTAAGAGTACTCTTGACTTGGCCTTTCTTAAAAACTTCAGTAATTAAGATAATTCAAGGTATGTTTTCCGTGGTCTTCCCCTACCTACCCTTCCATCCACAATCACAGAGTAAATTTGCCAATCGTTTTTTAACCATCCTCTCTATGTGCTCAAATCAGCTAAGCATCACTTTCTCAACTTTTGTCACGACACCTTCTTTTACTTCATATAGCTCTCTTATATTTTCATTTCTTATTTTATCATTCAAAGTTACACCACACATACTTCTTAATGCTCTCATTTTCACCGTATTCAGTCTGCTTTCATGACTCTTCTGCTAAACCCAACTTTCACTACCGTACCTCAGAGTCGGAACAAGCACCTTGATGAACCACCAGTCGGGCCGTTTTAGACACATTCTGACTTTTCATAAAGAAGTGCAGGGCTCCATTATTTACAAATAATATCAATTAAAAATTAATAATACCAGTAATTGTTAAAGTCATTGAAGCTATCGCTCACGGAGTTAACTGTCGCGGGTTCCATTCTCTCCTTAAATATGGTCTTTCGTAATCTTCTACTACCGACCATTCCGTCCACATCCATGTGGTTGGTAGGGGAAGACCAAGAAAAACATAACTTGACCAAATTGCCGAAGTTTTCAAGAAAGGCCAGGTGAAGAGCACTCTTAACCGACTAGCTTGCATGAAGAGAGTGATAAGTGTAGAGGAAACAAGGAAAGCATCCCGAGATCGTAGCAGATGGGATCTGTGGACTCTGCCTACCCCTACGGAACAGGCATGATGTTATGTATGTAAGTATGTATTAAAATAAAAATATGTGTCTAAAGAACTTTTTTTTTTAAATTTGACTTCCAGAGTTTCTAAAAATTCTTAGGAACCCTCTAACAATTCTAAAAAAAAATAGTACATCAACATTGTACATTTTTTTACAGCCTATATATGTCCCACTGCTGAGCACGAGCATCTCCATTTCTGGAGGAACGGACGTTAGCCCACCACGCTTGTCCAACGCGGATAATTGGGATTACCAGATTCGGAATAAATATTTGTAATCCATACATATATTTATTCCGATGCTGGAATCGAATCCGCGATCATTGGCTCCGCGGACGGAGGGCCCGGCCATTGACCCAATTGGTCGTAATATTTGAAATTTAATAATCGTTCTGACAAAAAGTTGTGGTTGAGTTTATCTATGTAGTATAAGACAAATTAAGGTACATGATGCATATTTAATTTTCACAGCTCTACTGGTTGGTACAAACCTGTAGAAATACAAGCTTAAAATTCGCCTCGAAATTTATGTGTTCTTAGGAACTCGCTCCGCTGCTTAACGAATACGGAATAATATTTACTTGACTTTATAATGCAAATCGGGTTCTCGTTAATAAGGAACTATATTACACTTCATACTTACTTTATTACACACCTACATATATATATATATATATATATATATATATATATATATATATATATATATATATATATATATATATATATATATATATATATATATATATATATATATATATATATATATATATATATATATATATATATATATATATATATATATATATATATATATATATATATATATATATATATATATATATATATATATATATACAAAGGTGTGTAATAAAGTAAGTATGAAGTGTAATATAATTCCTTATTAACGTAATTCCTTATATATATATATATATAATGCTACATACTCTTAATTAGATCCATTATATTTGTCTGCCAAAGCTTATAAAAAATATTTTGGAATGCCAAATTCATTGATAAACAGATATTGCAAAAGAAGATTTATCTTATATATAATAATCGTCTATGTCACACTTGCACTTATATATAATAATCACATCTTATATATAATAATCGTCTATCTATGTCATATTTCCACAAAAAACACACACACACACACACACACACACTCACCCACAACTCATACACATATAATCACATGCACATACATGTACTCGTACGTTAACAAACAATTAGCTTTAATAAAAAAGCTAATATTTGATTTTTTGTCGTTACTAATTGTTTTCTTGTTGTTCCTTTTATATAATATAACATATAATATATTTTATTTTGTCTTAATGTTCTAACGTGGTGCTTTTGATTTTCATCAATATACATATATTTGTATTCATCAATATACATATATTCATTGTTATATATGTATATTGATGAAAATCAAGAGAAATATATATTTATTTTTATGAAAGAATAATATATATTTATCTTTTATATAAAAGGTATCTTCGAATAAGTTGTTGTTCTCGCATGAAATAAATAAAAGATAGGCACCTGATCTGCTGTGCATTTCATATTGGCGTGTCCACGGGCGACAGTTGTTGTTTATATTCAGGTGATCTGCTTGCTAGTTTGCCTATCTATTCCATAAAGAAAGATAAATGAAAAAAATATCAGTAACAAACTAAAGCATCTCACTTCCCCTGTTGACACACAATAGTGCTGAATTATCTGCAACGCAATCAAACACCGAACGCCGCGCCCCGGTAACGAGCTTATTTATTCCCGGACGATAACGAGGTCTACACGTCGACCGAGTCGTCGAGTTTGATTGTTCTACGAATTCGCCGACATATTTTATGTTTTTGTCTCGTGTGTGCATATTCTCTACGGTAGTCAATTGATCACACAAGCACCCAATTATTAACAATTTACTGTCACAAACCATATTGTGTCTCACAGGTGCAGGTGTCTTTATTTCAGACAAATGGATATTAACACAACGATCTTGTTCCACGCTGCAGACGAATATTTTATCAAGAATGGCATTATATTTGTCTGTAACATGAATGGGCCGGCTCGCCCAAAAAAGTACCACACTCCCGCAGAAAACCGGAGTCTGCGCGACCGCGCTTCGTACGGTGAGCGGTTTGCCTTCCTATCCCATAAAAAAAGGCTGATTGGCGAAGCATTCAGATCGGGATAAACACCTGAAATGTACTTATGCCAATGCAGGAATCGGAACCACAATAAGGCTTGTCATATGTACCATCATCAACCCAAGGCTATATTTTTTTTCACAGCTCATATATGTCTCGCTGCTGAGCACGGACCTCCCCATTTCTGGAGGAAGGGTCAATAATTTATTATTGTCCAATGCTACGTGTCCACGCTTGTCCAATGCAGATTGGCAGGGTTACCAGACTCGGAATAAATATCTGTAGGCCATACATATTATATATTTATACCGATGCGGGGATCGAACCCGCGACCATTGACTTCGTGGGCGGGGGCCCCCGCTACTGAGCCAACGGGTTGTCTATATATGGCTATATATAATATGTCAATTTAAAGCATCACTAATTGCCTCAAATGACACCCTAATTGGCGATATTACCGCTTTCAATTCTAATGCTAAGGGATCCAATATCGATATAGTATTAACGAAAATGTAAGAAAAAAAGCATTCTCTTATAAAGTAAAATCATTCTTGTCTGTCTACATTTAACAAGTAGAGTGAAGATTTTCGTAACATCACTTGATTTTTCCACGCTCGTGGATCGCGTCCAATAAATTGCGCCGTACTGTCAGATGTGAAATGGGGTTTTTCAAAGTCACCCCGTCTGACTGTATATATACACAATTACATGTAATTGCAAGGGTAGTGGAACTTTCAATCATATGATACTAATTTAAGAGACAATAGCTTAGATGAAATGGATTGTGCTTACGGCCTGAGGTCGTGAGTTCATATTTTCCACTTATAATGACTTGAACAATATTTTACTAGCACAAATATTATTAGCTTAAAACCAATCAACAGCCTGCGGCAGTCCACTGTTAGATGTAGGCCTCCATGGCCAAATGTCATCCAGTTTCTGCCAACCTCCCTGCGCAGATCGTCGCACCATCTAGCCGGGGGAGCCTCTCACGCTGCGTTTACCGAAACGTGGTCTCCACTCCAGCACTCGTTTGCTCCAACTAGTGTCGGATCGACAAACGTGACCAGCCCATTGCCACTAGTTTGCTAATTTCAAAGGTTATTATGATGACTTTAATTCTCTGGCGATTTTGTTCATTCTGAATCATATCTACCAGAGAAACTCCATGCATTGCTCTCTCCATAGCTCTCTGAGTGACTCTGAGCTTTTGAAGCAGACTGGCTATCATCGTCTACGTTTCGGCGCCGTAAGAGAGTACAGGTAGGACACACTGGTCGAAGACTTTAGTCTTCAGGCTCTGAGGTTAGAATAATTAACAAAAACTCCAGTTATATCAAAACGTAGCTAATCTTCTTTAAAAAAACTTACACATGTAGATATGTTAAATAGTGGTAGAGCATGTAACGCACGAATGGGTCGACTCAACTAGGGAAATGAATCACAGAATGACAGAGCTAATATTTTTCTGTTATGTTTTTCTATGAGTACAGAAATTCACAGGTCCAATTCCTTTCTTCTCCCATTAATTTCCTTTTCTTCTCTCAATATTTACATTTTACAGCATAGAAGGTAACGCACTTATAGGGTCATTAGTATCGCAGATGTTTATGGACAGTAATTGCTTGATGAATGAACACTGTACGTGTTAAGTCTTAAAATAATTATACAATAATAATAAATATGATAATGAAGATAATATAATAATTTCACTCGCCGCTTCTGTATTAAAATTATTTCCTAGTTCAAAGTAATAAATTAGCAAAGCTGTAATTGTTTGGCCGAGAATTATAGTTGAGTATTTCTTACAACGTTTAATTTCGAATTCCCTCTCAAATGTCACCGTTTGGAGCCAAGGTCTGAAGTCAGGTGATGTACACTTACGGCTATTAAGCTGAAACCACGTAATAAATTAGATGCACCTTCTCCACTGTTCCAAACCGAGTATTTCAGCCTGAATAGCTATTGGTGGTATGTCTACCATTTACCTTCAGCTCTGGTCTTCATAGGTTCGTTATTCGTAATATTAAAATTTCTTATACACCACTGTAATATTAGGCCGTTATTTCCCATTATACATAGAATAAGCTATTTTTTTACCACCTTCAGATACTCAAGGTTGGAATATAATTCGTTTGCTTCTTAAGAAGAAATTGAGTTTCTTCGGAGAAAATGTTCGGATGGGGCTTGCCCCATCCGAACATTTTCTCCGAACAAACTTACCCCCCATCTCTTACCGTTTCACCTATAAGATGTTAGTGAGTCAGTCAGTGAATGGTGCAATTTATATAATAGTAATATTTCGTATCCAAAGTATACAATGACAAAATATAGAAAAATTGAAAAGATATCTGCTGAGTTTCCTTAGTCATTCTTCTTCGTTCAGAACCTTATTACCTTATTAAGAAACCTTAGTACAACTGTTACTATTGATAACAGCGCCATCTATTTTCTCTGCTTTGTATTACTAAATGAGAAAAAGCTGATCATTATCTCTTATTTCAAAGCTGATTATTATCTCTTATATGAGAAGAAATATATGCCGTTATTAGTGCTTTTTGCTCACTGTACGGGCATTGTACTGGTATGAGATCGACCCATTTCCGAACTAGACGCCTTTTAGTAGTAAGCCTTTTATTTTTTCTCCGCCTAATGCCAACCGTCAACCGAACCTTTCATGAAAAAACAAAATCTTAATTGTTTGCAAGTTAAAGAAATTAAATGTTAAAGAAATAAAAGATCTTTATATAATTTTATAATAACTAGAACGTGAATTATTAATGTTGATATCAATTTAAATAGATAATTGTGTTAGAAATTTCAACCGTTTGACCTAAGTAAAATTGCCACGAGCACGATAGCGCACAGTTTTTACATAATTCAATCTACTATTGAAGATGTGCTTGATTTGTAAAAGATATCTTAAAGCATTAAGTACCAATAACTGGATTTATTTTATGCAATTAAGATTAAAATATTAATGCAATCAGGCGTCACTTTGCGGAAATCCATCACTATGTGGACAGTCAAAAGTTTTATTTAGCTAAGATTTGCGATAAGCAAAACAATAACAGAAAATTAATTGTGTGTGTTTTTCTGCTGAATGAAGTGGATTTATTTGGAACTTAAACCAAAAACTTACCGAAAATTTTTCGGTTGTCTTCCGTAGAATCTACTATATCTGAAGATGTCTCGTGTTGGGGCGAAACACGTGTCGTTTACAAGGTGGAAAAGTGATAGTGTGTGTTTGGTGTTGTGTGTTGTGATTGATGGGTGGAGAATTGATGGCCGATTTTCGGTAAGTTTTTGGTTTAAGTTCCAAATAAATCCACTTCATCCAGCAGAAAAACACACACTATTACTTTTCTGTTATTGTTTTGCTTATCGCAAATCTTAGCTAAATAAAACTTTTGACTATCCACATAAGATTAAAATACACAATATAATATAGCTAGCTATATTGTAGAAATATGTGAGTTTGGACCACGGCGCACATTTTCATTGCGAGTCGTTGAATGGATTCAAAAGTCCTATTGCCATACAATTGATAGCGCTCATACCGTATTATGAAAATGTGGTGAAATAGTTCAATTTATTCGTTCCACTTAGCCGTATTGAAGATTTCATTCATGATAAGATACCGTGCATGCGTTATGTTTGACCACTTCAATATCGAGGGTAGACATGTAAATGGTTTAAAATAAAGGTTGTTAGTGGAATATGAAGACGATTCATATTTTTATTTAGTGATTGCTATGATTGTTTTGAATAGCCCATATACAATGTTCCATTGCTGGGCATTTCTTGAAAACTAAGCCCTAAACCCACCCGCTTACTCAAAATGGATTATGAGGATGTATTATATCCTGATGTGGAAATCGAACTCACTATCGGTCTCTCAAAAAGCGAACATTTTGCTTACTCCTGGCGCTACAACCCGGTGTGGCTCTTGGTCTACTCCACAATTCTTCTCCATTCAGGCCATCTCTATTCCGGGTAATGCACTTCTTTTGTTTTTTGTAATAGTTCCGCTTGAGAGTTAGGTTTTCCTACCTCACTGCCGGTCTAAAGCTCGGAAAAAGAGAAGAGTTCGTCGCAGGGCCAACTAATATAAAACTTTTGAAAAAATAAAAAAATATATATACATATATATATATATATATATATATATATATATATATATATATATATATATATATATATATATATATATATATATATATATATTTTTTTTTTTTTAATTTTTCAATAATCTTATATATGATCCAATTTCCGCTGACTCTATTGTATATATATATTACGGAATTTGGATCATTAGTAAATAGATAAATTAAAACGTTTAAAAGTTTGAAAACGATCAGTTCGTTTTACGTAAATTTTTTTTGGTAATAAAAGAATTAATTTTCCTAAAATAAAAGTCATGTTCTCTATGTTTAGGATTGAATCGTTGCTTGGTAACATCTCTTTGGCCATTGAAGTATGAAATTGCTCCGTTATTGAGGTTAAGTGGTCATCGGAAAGTTCAGTCTTGATTGCAAAACTTTCATTCATTTCATCCTTCATAACGATTTCCTGTACAATATTATACTTTTGTTTATATTGGAACATCATTGGATTTATTGACATACATACATACATATATACATATATACATATGTATATATATATATATATATATATATATATATATATATATATATATATATATATATATATATATATATATATATATATTTATTCTGCGACTTGATTGAAATATTTTTTTATTTATATATTCACGCCTATCCCCCGCAGGGGTTGGCAGAGACTACAGAGCTCCATCCGCTACCACTCATCGCAGCGAAACGGCTCTCCATTGGTCGCTTCTCGCCCTCGTAATAATCAGGACGTGACGGGTGGCGTACCATGTCGCCGTCATTATTCAACAAATATATATATATATATATATATATATATATATATATATATATATATATATATATATATATATATATATATATATATATATATATATATATATATATATATATATATATATATATATATATATATATATAAAAGTTCTATATTATATACACCTATGAATGATTCAGTGTAAGTATGCATCATGTGGATATTTTTTTTGTTATTAGTTTTTTTAAGTAGGCTACCAATATTTATAATATACTGAGTTAAGAATTCTGGTTAACCATTCCAACTAAACTTATAATGCTAGGAAATGGTTCACATGTGGATCTAAGCTCATAATGCTAGGAAATGGTCCAGTGGAGGATACAACGTACGGATCGTAAGCTTGATTTTGCCAGCCGAGCCATTGCTGCTTTATTGAGGTTGATAGCGTTGTCAAGTATGTCACCTGATGGAATACAATGAACGCCGCCTATAGACATCCGAAATACTATGGCGTTGCGGATATCTATGGGCAATACAGAAGCATTATCGACCTTTGAAAAATGTGTCATCAATATCTATTATTATAAAGTTGACCCACCGTATGGACAAAAACTGGGGCCAGGCACACCAACTATTAATTTATAAATGTGACTTGTTTTTTGAAAGTTCCAATGTCGTATCAGTTCGGAAACACTGCTGAAAGGATCTTGTTCCACAGGGCATGACAATATTTTCGAAAACAGCACACCTTGCTGACCAACATCTTGGAGCGATAACGTGTGGTAAAAAACCAAAGTCACCAACATTGTTCCCCATGTTGGCTAATTGAAGTAGCGATGGGTTGGTCAAAATTCTTGAAGAACTGAAAACCGCTAGAATAGAGACCACGTCCTGACAAACTTAGTGTGGGACACCCCCTAGCCAGGTGGTGCAATTTGTGCCAGGCGGCACAGTAATATGGTTTCGTGAAGCCGAAGATCAGACTAGGTGGTGGTTCTTGGGGGAGGCCTTTGTCCAGCAATGGACTGCTAAAGGCTGTTGATGATCATGCGGTAAAGCCTTCTCTGTAACTAATCTATCCTCATATAAATACTACATCACTATCAGTCAAATAGCTGAACAGTGTATTGCTAACCTGCATCATTGAAGAGCGCTGCCGTAATCTCTGTAGAAATAAGATGTTGTGGGCAGGCGGACTGGAGCACGAAAGTTTTGCGCACTTTTTTATGGGATAGGAAGGCAAACGAGCAGGCGTATCACATTATGGAAAGCAACCAAAACTGCTCATAGACATCCGTAGTACAACAGGCATTGCAGAAGCATTGCCGGCCTTTAAGAAAGGTGTCTTTCAGGTTCCAATGTCGGAAACAACGCTAGAGGTAGCTGGTTTCACAGGGTAGTGATGCAGGGAAAGAATTTTCTACAAAAATGCACCGAACTTTTCTGTTGGCGGTCTGGTACCGATCTTTTTATTTTGTTTTCTCTATTTATCTTTAAAGTCAATTAGTCCATTACTAATTGCGCAAGGACGGGTTTAAGATTTATATAATCAACTATAAGATAATAATATACTCCTTGTTATATTTTCAGAAACCGTTCGGAAATATTTCAAACAAAGTGACATTTTACGTCTCTTAATTTAGATATTGTCAAAATTATTCTCATTTAGGGGGCAAAGTTAAATTTCTTGTGACGAATTATTCATTACGTACACTCATTGAATATTTATTGGGAAATTTGCTTTATTCGACAGTTGAAAGGATTTAGATATGAATTATGACAAAGTTGTTTTTCTTGGGCCCTGACATATATAAGTTTATATGGACAGTCAAAAGTTTTACTTAGCTAAGATCCGCGACAAGCAAAACAATAACAGAAAATTAATGTGTGTTTTTCCGTTGGGTTAAATGGATTTATTTGGAACTTAAACCAAAAACTTACCGAAAATCGGCCATCAATTCTCCACCCACCAACCACTATACACAACACCAAACACACATTATCACTTTTCCATCTTGTAAACGACACGTGTTTCGCCCCAACACGAGGCATCTTCAGGTATAGTAGACTCTACGGAAGACAACCGAAAAGTGATATCTTTTCTGTTGTCTTCCGTAGAGTCACTTAACCCAACGGAAAAACACACATTATTAATTTTCTGTTATTGTTTTGCTTGTCGCGGATCTTAGCTAAGTAAAACTTTTGACTGTCCATATAGTGATGGATTTCCGCAAAGTAACGCCTGACTCCATTAATAATATATAAGTTTTTCAATAGCCTAGGAATCATTAAAAAAAACATGTATTAAAAAAGCGGTAGCAAGAAGATTGACAGGTCTCAGTTATCATGATACTGAAAATCTGCTACGACCAGAACTGTAAACTGTAACTTTTTAAAATAGATATTTAATAACAACTAAATATACATTACGAACAAATACACACACATTTTAATATATAATAAATAAGGTTTAATATTTATTTCTCTATAGATAATAATCAATTAGAAATAAGGCTAGTGAGCTGAGACAGACTCACCCATAGTTGATGCACTAGCCCGCCACATAAGAATTTTTTCTCTCTATATTATAACCTATATATGTAACTTTGTGTAATATATAAAACGAAATAAATGATTATTATTATTATTAAATATACCAAAAGGATATGGCGATTAGATTAGTTAGTTGCGATGAAAGAAAAGTAATAATCCATATCACCGTCAACAGCTTGCGGCAGTCCACTGCTGGACATGGGTCTCACGAGAAGCGCCATCTAGACCGATATCCGACTTCACACAACCAGTTTATCTCTGTCAGTCGCCCTGCGCACATCGTCGTACCATTTAGTCCATGGGCGTCCCACAATACGTTGTACTATTATCCATATAGGGTCCATATGCCCACTCTTGTTTAAGTTTTTTTGTTAAAGGAGGATCAATATAGGTGAAATATGAAAAGCTGAAATACACCTCAAATAGAACAGTTTTAAACTATACTCACTGAATATCTTTAGCTACTATTACTATTTTTATCTATTAATACTTTTATCTTTTCCATAAATCCAACGGTTGACTGACAGAGAATGCTTTCCGGTATTAAGTCGATATTTATACCAAAAATGTACATTAACCGCTACAGGTAATTCTAGCTAAAGCTTGACACGAGCGCGATAGCATTTGTTGTTTAGCGCGCAGTAGGAGAAGTCACTCTCATTCATCGCTAATATTGTGTACTAGTAACGATTACAATTATTTTGCCGATACGATGATGTTTAAAATAGACATCACAAGGAGAACAGAGAAAATGACATCAAAAAGAAAAGATTTCATTGGCATTTTTAAGAAGAATAAATAAATATGTAAAATAAATATCGACGTTAAGAGGTGATGTATTTTTCCGCGTTTCGTATGGCGAATGCAAGGATCTGGAAGCTCTCTTTCCCACTTCCATTACTTACCTCTTTATGGGAGGGCCATTATTCTTATCTTACCATAGAGTTGGTAACGCCAGATGCCCTTGAAGTTAATGAGCAGCAATGTTTACATACCATCATGGTACTAGTTTGCTCGTTTACCTATTTTCTTCCATAAAGAAAACTTACATAAGTTTCGAAAAATTTTATCCTTGTATCTTGTGCGGCAACGTTGATATTCGCACCGCAACAAATAACTTGAAACTCCGCCAATACTTTAGTAATATATCAAATTTTATACTCCATTATAAAAGATATGTCTTTGCATAAAACATGACATCCAACTTCCATTTACTTTTGCTTTTTATCCTTATGTAACTTACAAACAGACTTTTGGGGAAACAGGGGAATTTTGATACATTAAATTAAAATAAAAGTGGTGAAGTCCTAGAAGAATGGATCGGTTGATCGAGGGAGTACCGTGGCCTTACAGAATATCGAAGTTAAGTGATAGCATTTTTTTGTCATTTCATCAGCGCCATTTTTTTGTCATTTCTCGCATATGAAACACAGTAACATCTATTACTGTGTTTCATATGCGAGAATCATTTGGAAGAGTCAAATCCTTACCCCTTCCCTCAATTCCCATTATTTACATCATTTTTTCACCTATTTCATAAACAAGTTATAATAAATTAAAAGCCAACCTACTTTTGATTCCCTGTATTATTTTGTTTAATAGGGAAATACCTGCGAAATTTCTTCTCCGTTTATAGGAATCTCATTACGAAAAGTTGTAAGAAGCTAATTGTTTATATGGACAGTCAAAAGTTTTACTTAGCTAAGATCCGCGACAAGCAAAACAATAACAGAAAATTAATAATGTGTGTTTTTCCGTTGGGTTTAGTGGATTTATTTTCTGTTATTGTTTTGTATTATTAATTTTCTGTTATTGTTTTGCTTGTCGCGGATCTTAGCTAAGTAAAACTTTTGACTGTCCATATAGTGATGGATTTCCGCAAAGTAACGCCTGACTCTATTAATAAGCTAATTGTTAACAGAGTGACGTGAATTTTTTTAATAAAAATTTTTACTTATTTATTTATTATTTAAGAAATTATTTATTTAATACAAAATCCACAGCATATCATATGCTAACACTTATATAAATATTTAAAATTTCTGGAGCCAATTATGGATTTAGATGTTAATTATGTTCACTTATATAATATTATTATAAAATATATACAGCTTCGTTGATACTAATATCTAATACTAATCAAAAACGTGTTATGTATGTAATATCTAATATGTTGTATGTGTGTGTGTATTTAATAGTAAAAGTGTGAGTATATTTAATAATAAATGGTATCAGTGAGAATTTTTAGAACGTGTTTTTTTTAATGCGGCTTCAGTATTATGAAAGAAATTTCTTTATGTAACTTATTATAGCAATAACGTGTATGAGAAATGTAAAAATAAAAAGTTTAAATATTAAATACAATATAATTTTACACCAATAAAAATATTTTTTATTATTTTATCAATGACAAAGGCTGCTATCGTATTAAACAAATTACATAACAGAATTAACGATAACAACTGTGTAAATTGTAAACTTCACCTGAGATATTAACACCTTGTGTAATATATTTAACCCTTTCTGGGATACGGGTCGGGCTGCGCAAAATTAGATTTGCCGAGTTATAAACAACGTTATTGGCGTAACCTACTGTGGACCCACTTGATTAATAACTGAACATCGCTTTATTAACTTTTCTGCCCTTATATGAGTTTCCCGGGATTATTGCGTAATTAAATATTATCTTAATATATGTATATACGTTTTATAACTGTCCATACAAACTTTATAGTTATAAATTAAACACACACTCACAGACACGCACACACTGAAAAAAATACACACCTACATACATTACACCACACATAAGCACCGCGCTAATCGTGATTTGAAATCGTTTTATGTTTGTAAAATTTCGTTTATAGTTTTTAATCCTTGTTTAGTCACGAAGCAATGGCATGAAACCCGCCTGCTGAGCAATTTGTGCAATAAATGCCAAAAAAAAACTTAGATTATAAAAATGAAATAAAAACACGTGACTAATGTACGTTAGCGGGAAAGGTTCTGTCTGTCAACGCTCACATCTATATTTATAATTATCTATCTATGTATCTTCATATTTATATATGTATAGTTAGTATATCCTACAGTTAAACTAACGATGCTCAGAGCTCCATCTGCTATGATCCCGACACACCTCCTCCACACTCATCCATCCTTTCATCCATTCATTCTCTCACATTCATCGCTGCGAAACGGCTCTTCATTAGTCGCTTTTCACCCTCGTGACAATCAGGACGTGACGGGTGGCGAACCACGTCGCCGTCATTTTCAACAAATTAGGTACAACTTTGTTTTTGGTGTATAATAAAGAATATATCTATCTATTACAATTCCATCGAGCGACTTGCATCGGGGTTGCCAACATCACGACTTAGCTATAACTCCACGTCACGTAACATAACATGCTGCAAACGTTACAATGTATTTTAATAAACACATACAAAGAGAATTAATTACATTTTATGATATGAAATAGTAATAAGGCTAATGCAGTCGCGTTTCACTCAATTCTCCGCGACACTGCCAACGGCGCAGACGCGTTTTAACTGAGGGAAACAGTGTTTGCATCTGAAATGCGCTCAAAGATGTAATTATACCGTCTGAATGCGAAATGAGTGAATGCACTAACGCCATTACTACGGATTGTTTTGGTTGCATTCTCTAATATTCCGACTGGTGATTTCAATTTAAAAAAAAATTGAAAACATTACTCCATTTTTAGTGCTGTTTTCAATTTCAAAAAAATGGAGTACTGTTTTCAATTTTTTGTTTACTAATATCGCAGTTAAGGAATTAATTAAAAAAAAAACTTTAGAATCTAATCTAATGAGAACTCACAAAGCTAACATACTAAATTGAATTTTAATAAATCATTTATTAATAGAACTGGGTTACTAGTGCCTCGTTATCACCGCCACCCCACTGATACTTACATGGCCAGCGGTATCGCTTACGTCAAAGTAAGAGGCTAGTAGTAGGTTGAACAATCCCTCATTAATAAATCCGATGTAGTATGCAGAGAGACGAAACATCTCTACGTACAGATAATGGACTGAGATCCTGCTGTAGTCGACGATTTGGGTCGATCTCGATTGGATGCGGTCAAGTGGATGGAGTTGATTTTTGCGCTGAGCTCCAGATCAGATGAGAGTGGTATGCCGTACATCAACTTGTACTTTATACAGTGGGTGATGATATGAAGTCTGCTTCGAGCTGCTAAGCAACCCAGTTTTCTTACAAACCAGGCAAATCATCTATAGCATCTTTAAAAAGGCGGCCAGCTAACTCATTCTTCTGTTTACAAATACAGTAATAATATCTTCTTTCACTGATATTAAATTGATATAATGATCTTCGAAGCTTCGTTACATATTCGACTAGTTTTATATTAATAAATTCATTTCGAGCGTTGAAACTAAAAACGATCTTCGGATGAAAATACTATTACATAAATAATACCCTAATAATGAAGCAGTTATTGCCCACGCAGTCCATATAGTAAACAACTTGATTGATTTGTTTACTGCGAAAACTGACACCTACACAGTTTAAAAATAAAGACAACGGACGAAAATACAGATTAGAAATTACAATAAAAAAATATATTTTCGGTGCATGATTTGATATGTAAATAATACAGCCATAATAGTACACTACTAGGTATTGGTAACCGAAAAGCCGACCACTTTTCGGTTGTCATAAAAATAAATATAAATAAAATAAATCTATGATTTTACTTTCTTTGCCGAGAGATTTCTCGGCATAAATAACCAGCTACCGTCAGCGGTATCCGAACCAATACGACATTAAAATTTTCAATAAACAAGCCTACTCTTATCTCGAAGCCGAGCGACGCATTTACAATTTATGCAGGTGTTGCAGATGTCTATGGGCGACCTTGATTGCGTTCGATTGGGCGATACGTTTGTTCGTTTGCCGCCCTATCCTATATAATAAAAGAAATTAATATTTATCATCTTCTTCATTTGCAACTGAAGTTTCAAATTACGTTAAAGTTCGATTTTTCTTAACAGTCCATATATGTCCCACTGATGAGCACAGGCCTCTCCATTTCTGGAGGAACGGACGTTAAACCCACCACGCTTGTCCAATGCGGATTGGCGGGGGTTACCAGACTCGGAATAAATATTCGTTATCCATACATATATTTCCTGATTCTCACGAGGGCGAAAAGCGACCAATGAAGAGCCGTTTCGCTGCGATGAATGGCAGCGGATGGAGCTCTGTGGTCTCTGCCAACCGCTGCGGGGGATAGGCATGTATATAATATATATATATATATATATATATATATATATATATATATATATATATATATATATATATATATATATATATATATATATATATATATATATATATATATATATATATATATATATATATATATATATATATATAAAACGTATATTATATTTATTCCGATGAGGTAATGGATCGAACCCGCGACTATTGAATCCGTTGACGGAGTGCCCCGCCACTGAGTCAATTAGTGGTTTGAAATTTGAATATAAACTGATAATTACATGATACAATATATTTTGAAGATATTGACCAAATAACCATATTTCAAGTGTGCTGACTGTCCCAGGATCGGGCTCCCCCAGGTACTATGGTGCCTTACCTCAGCATGCAGGGCTCTGCTGGGGCTGACCTCCATCCCCCTTTGCGGCTCGTGGGATTTAATATACCTAATTTTTTGAAAAATGACGGCGACGTGATCCGCCACTCGTCACGTCCTGATTCTCACGAGGGCGAGAAGCGACCAATGGAGAGCCGTTTCGCTACCATGAAATGGTAGAGGATAGAGCTCTGTGGTCTCTACCAACCCCTGCGGGGGATAGGCGTGAATAAATAAATGAAAAAAATATTTCAATCAAGTCGCAGAAAACACCCTTCGGATATCATGATTTCGTTTTTCAATTATTTCACCCGAAACGATTCTCGCATAATCCGTAACGCGCAACACAAAAAGGGAACGATTACGTAAACATTGGCAGAAAGACTTTCTCAAACTTGGCAACAGTTAATTATATTCGAAGAAGTGATATCTTGTGAAAAAAGAAGTTGAGGTAAACAGGCCCGTAACTTTAAATTGGTTTTTCTACCGCTCAAGAGAAATATTAGAAATTTGATTCTTTATATCCGGAGAGGTCGTTAAAAGTAAAAAACGGTTACGCAATATTAAATATAATTGACTTGTAAGAAGTGTTGTATTTTTAAGGGGGATATTGGATTAGTAACTATTTGTTTATGAAACATTATGATGTTTCATAAACAAATAGTTACTAATCCAATATCCCGTATATTAATATTCTTTAGTATTTATATAAAAAATATTTAAAAAGAAGATTATATTTAACATTTTTAAATTACGATACTAGTCATTGCTTTGTGACTTTATTACATTATTTAGGTGTCTTAATAAGAAGTAGTATATATATGGATGTTTGTGTACGTGTTTGTATTAATGTCGTTACTGTGATCCGCGATCTGACGATCTGACGACACGTTGGTTCTTGCTGAAAACCAGCGCCAGGTGCTCCAATAGATTGATATGTCGTATAGTTAGTTTATAGTAGAGTTCTTCTAAGAGTGCCTCTCTGACTTGCGAAGGTTGACAGCCAATTCAGCACAACTCTCCTCCTCCTTCGCGAGGTGCAGCAGTTCTGGAGCACTCGCTATCCCGGTCCACTCCCTGATATTACGTAGCCAAGACTTTCTTTTTCGACCAACTTGTCTTTTGCCCGCGACTTTTCTCATCGTGATCAGTTGCAGCAACTTGTACCTGTCATGTCTCATGAAATGACCTAGGTAAACAACTTTTCTACCTTTGACGGTCTGCAAAAATTCACGTTTTTACTTGAGTTGTCAGAGGACCTCGTCATTGGCCACCCTTTCAGTCCAGCTAATAGCGAGCATCCGTGTATATGTCCACATTTCGAACGCTTCTATACGTTTTCTGAGGTCTTCTTTAAGCGTCCAAGCCTCACATCCGTATAGAAGAACGGGTCAGATGTAACAGTGGAGCATTCTAATGCGCAAGGAAGGTTTGAGGCTGCGATTACAAAGGACACGTTTCATCTTGTTGAAGGAGCTATGAGCGATTTCAATACGGGTTTTTATTTCTTGATCACTTTCTCAAGATTCATTTAACCAGTACGTAGTATAATATAGTAAAGTAGGAAATTTATCACTTTCATTTATGAAAATGGTAGGCAAACGAGCAGGCTATCTAATTTTAATTAATCACCGTAATCCTTAGATGTCTGCTACACCAAGGGCACTGCAGATGTATAATATATTCTAGGATAAGATAATAACGGGATAGTAAGAAGAAAGTATTGGAAGGAAGAAGGAAGGAAAAGGAAGAGGAAAGGAATTTGGTATCCTGATCACTTCATTCACCGTACTAAACGCGATAGATATATCTACCATTTTACGCTGATATTCTGTTTTTTATGGGATAGAAAGGTAAACGAGCAGACGTGTTACCTGATGGAAAGCAATCAACGCCACCCATAGACATCCGCAGTGCAAGCGCTTAGGTCACGAATGACCAATGAAGAAAACCTTTCCTAGTGTAATATAATTTAAAAGCTATACATAACGTATTTAAAAAGCTATATTGTATATTCTATTATATAATAAAAATAGATATAACAAAATTATATAATAAAAAATATACTATTATATAATAAAAATGCCTATAAAATTGATGAACATATAGTGCTTTGTACTTCGCGATAGTATCAAATTCAATGTCGAAATTTACGACTTTTACACAGTAGCAAAAAAAACGTATACACAGCAAGGCAAAAACAAAGAAACGTTATCAGTCCGAAAACTTATTCAAAGTTCCGTCATTGTTTGCCATCAGGAAACAAAGTGAACGAATAAAAAGCATCTTGTCGCCTAACGGAATCAAGTTTCTCCAAGCAATTAAGATAAAAGCTACGACAAAAACCTTTGAGACCCTGGGTCGCTTTATGGCGTAATAATAATGATTATAGTCATTAAAAATATTACGCTGAATTGTGTTTACGTTGATTAATTTTTAATATAGGCGAAAGTTACACGCCTGCCATCTGGGTGAGTGGCAAACTCCAACAGTACGTTTTTCCCGAAACATCTTTTTTGTATCTCAGCAGTATTCTCACCCGAAATTACATAGATACCTTCACAATACTAGACTACCCGTTTGTCGAAGGCCACCAACGCTTCTGCGATACCATAGATATTACAAATATCTATGGTCTGCGTTGATTGCTTTTTATTAGGTGGCATGCCATATAAATGTATACGAGGTGTGTTCAGAAAATAACGGGAATTTTTAAATTTAGCGGGTGTGGACAGTCCAATTGTCATTTTTTTTTTATTATTTTGGTATACATGCCCCTGAAGTATACACACACAAATAAATAAATATTTTTTTCATAAAACGATAATTTGAATACACCTCGTATATTATATGTATGTATATATATATATATATATATATATCCGCCACTTACACGGCGTCCTCTATATATATATATATATATATATATATATATATATATATATATATATATATATATATATATATATATATAGAGGACGCCGTGTAAGTGGCGGAGGGCCATCTATACGTCCACATATGTATTGTTTTCTCTCTATATTGTAACCTACACATCTCATATTGTGGTATCGAAATAAATGATTATTATTATTATTACTACTAATGAGTTAGGATACCTAATAAGTGACATTTAAGCTGGAACAATGTTTTGGCCACTCAAGTGCATTACAATACCATACATATAATAAGCATTCAATGTGTAAACTTATAATCCAGTTAGTATAATCAAAATTTTTTTTTCAATTTTCACAATTGGATCGTCTTGTACTTAATTGTTGTCAAAACAAGTCTCGGCATTAATACTCGTGAAAACATAATCACATAAATTTGGTTTACACTTTCCTAAATTCCACGCTTTGCATGATAAAGCGGCGTAAATCTAGCCCCGGGTAGCCTTAGGTACATAAATATAGCTGCAAGACAAAAATTTAGTGGCCAGAATTCTTGTTATTTGTAAATTGTTAGAAATAATCTTTGACACTTTTTAAAACTATAGGATAAAAATTAGAATGAAGAGTATTTTTTAAATTAAATAAAATATTAATGTCAAACAATAGAAACACCCAAAGTTGTCCAAGTTGAATTTTTAACTGCTAACAGGATTTAGCATTAAAGTTAGAATTAAGAAAATTTTAAAAATATTTAAAAATACTATTAAATCTAAGACAATGGAAGACTTGAGATAGTTTATGATTTTTTATTTGAATACAAAGAAATTTTATAATATCATAAATCATTATAATTTTAACATTTACATAACTAGATAATACCTTCTTTACATTCGAATACTCGCATTCTTTGATCAAGGTTCCAGGCGCGACAGCGACTCAATTGAGCACCTGGCTACTCAATGCAGAGTGGATGACTTTACCTACCTAACCTATACGCTTAACAAATAAAATCATGTGGATCTCAGATCAGCTGTAGATCAAACCCGCAGTGAAACATCGTGAAGCAAATCACATCTGCCCATCTAAAAGTTGCTAAGTAATCAGGACCGATTCATAGTGTAACGAATGAGAAGATGATAGTACCTTACTACATTACGGCTCTGAAATGACATTCCTCTTGACATTAAAAAAGCCTCAAACAATTTTTTCGTTAAACTCAAAGTCCGAAAATTGTTTAAGTCCTGCTCATAAGGATAAGAGTAATTGTTGCAAGGTATTGTGGCGTGCCAGCCGTTCTTCTTACGACGACACCCGGGATCTTTAGGGGGTTTTTATCTTCTAAATAAAATTCTTCAAAATTATATTATTTAATTCTTCTTATTTCTTTTTACATTTATATCATATTCGTTATTATTACCTTATTATATTTAATACTTTTTAATTTACATTTTATGTATGTGCTGAACGAGTGACATGTCTATATTATATAAGACGTCAGTTGAACTAATCTTTTTGTTTTTCTAAAAAACTATTATGTATTTGTATATATATGTATGGATAATGTATGTTTGTGTGTGTATGTGTTTACTCGTGTACATGTATTGTATGTATTTAAATGTATATAATTTTTTCGTTAGTACAAGCTGCACCACTTCCAAGCCAATTTTCTCAGTTTCGCCCGCAAGTTGACGGGTAGAGAATTCCTTATGCTGTTAAGTCAACCTGATGTGACTTTGGTGCAAAAAAAAATTAAATAAAAAAAAACATTATAACTAGATATACATACATACCTTCTTTGTATAATATATAACCCAGTTATAATGCGTTGTCCAGTTATCTAAATGTGTATCTGTAAAAGATATATATTGCATCAGTTATTTGGTAGCTACTACTAGCCTATATTCAATCCACGTATCACAACCATCGTGCACTGTAAAACACGTTCGGGCCGTACACACCCGTATAAATCTACCCAAGAGACTGAAATATACGTGTCCGTTCAGCCATCGTAATACGCATGAAAGAAATCCCAGTAAAGTATGAGTTCCTTTTGGAATTGGGTATCACACCTTAATGCGTATTTTATTTTACGTTACCAGCTGTCATCAATATCTATTATTATAAAGTAGTTCCAACATATAAACAAAAACCGTGATCACGGCAACCAACCATCCTATCCTATCCTACTAATATTATAAATGCGAAAGTTTGTGAGTATGGATGTATGTTTATTACTCCTCCACGAAAAAACTAGTGGACGGATTTGGATGAAACTTTACATTAATATAGGTTATACATCGGAATAACATATAGGCTACAATTTGGAAAGGTTTTTCTGTAATTTTAATGATACATGTCAATTAAGTTAAAAAAAATCGCATCTCTGAGAGCTATCTTGACGTACGCTGCCTAAACCATTATAGTTAGACAAAGATGATGTACCGTAGGATTGTTTGTCTTGACTATTTTTAAATAAAAGTCCGCGACAATATATTATTTTATGTGGAAGCCAATATAACCAAAATTGTGAACCATAAATTAAGTAAAAAAATATATTTATTCCAAATCATCTGTGACGAAACTTAATGTGGCATACCAAATTCCACGCGAGCGAAGCCGCGGGCAAAAGCTAGTTAATTTACAAAAATGTGACAATTGTTTTATATAAAATGTCAAATTATTTTAACAGGATTTTGTCCTCGTGGTATAAAAAGGCAAACGAGCAAGTGTGTTACTGTATGATGAAAGCAATCGATTCTGCCCGTAGACAAGTGCAACATTATAGGTATTGTAGAAACAATGCCAAGGTATGTTTTCCGTGGTCTTTCCCTACCAACCCTTCCATCCACATTTGCAACGTAAATTTCTAGTTTTTAAGAAAGGCCAGGTCAAGAGTACTCTTAACCGGCGGGTTTGCATGAGAAGAATAATGAGTGTGTAGGAAAGAGAGAAGTATGCGGAGATCGTAGCAGATGGAGATCTGTGGTATGTGCCTACCCCTACGGGAAACAGTCGTGACGATGTGTATGTATGTATGTAGAAACAATACCGGCCTTTAAGATCTATGTATGCGTGATTTTTTAAGGTTCTCAGTTCGAAAATACCATTGCAGATCACTGTTTTCGCTGGGTATTAATGCGTGGGAAGAAGTTTCGTGTAAAATACAACGTACTGATCGTTTTTATGTATGTGGGTGGGGATGAGACTTCCGTATAAATCTGCTATGACGTATAAATGTACTGGCAAATCCGTGGAAGTACCAAGTTCTTGCATAAAACCGATTTGATATCTATCTATATATCAAATCGGTTTTATGCAAGAACCTGAACCATATGACCTGAATGATAATAGGTTTACTCATATTGTTCATTCGAAAGTCAGAAGACCAACCTTGCCCTCACCTTAGCGTAACCTTAGTTAACATTATAAACGTATTATATCTCACTTATGAGTAAACACGGTCGTTAGGAGACTCACTTTTACAACAAGTCAACCATGATTCAAATTTATAAATACATGTAACTCGTTTAGTTCGTGCTTTAGTGCTTCTTATATTTCTGTACAGTGCAGAAACGTAGACGATTAGAGAGGAGGAAAATAGACGCATTCGAAATGTGGTGTTGGTGACGCATGATCCTAATACTGTGGACAGCATTCCGCACCTTTGTGTCTATCCTTAAAGAAGTTGGAATAAAAGACCGTCTATCCACGGTATTCCGACGCCGTATCCTCAGTAACACACATTATCCGCCGCCAAGATGAAAATTTGGAGAATTTGATCGTATGTTTAAACGTTGAGGGGAAAAAATCCAGGGGTAGATCCCCGATGAGATGGTCCGACCAATTGTGAAGTGGTCCGATTGGCTGCCGACCCTAATAAATGGAAGAGCCTAACAAATCGCTGGGTGAAGTCTGGTGATCGCAATCTTCAGACAGGAAGGATCGACTAGAGAGAGAGAGTACATATGTATCCCGTACAAAATATTTTAATGGGCTCGCTATTGTTAAAAAAAGAGGAAAATAATGCAATTTTATTGGCGTTTTTATAATGCACGATAATAAATATTATAACATTTGTTGGACTATATTACTGTAATTTCAATGCACAGTGACCATTGTGCTTTAAGTTTTGTAGGCTTCCTACATAATAAATTTTATTTACTAACATATTCCGTGCATAGCTTTTTTATTAGCAATCTTAGGGACTTTGTTTTTATATGTCTTTCGTACTGGTTAGAGACCAACAACATATAATATTTAAGTTTCGAAGCATTGAACATTATTATATAGCAGACTTGAAAGAATTTCTTTAAAATACAATATATCACTATGCTCGGAGTATCTGTCGTAAATATGATTCCGAATGAACAAATCCGCCAGAGAACTAAAGTCACCGACATAGCCTTTCGAATTAGCAAACTAAAGTGGCAATGGGCTAGTCACGCAGAGAATAATTAAATGTGGTTGATGTTCGTAATAATTATTCAATCAATCAATTTAAGCAGCAAAAGTTGGTAAGGATCGGTCTTACGATCTATACCTTGTGAGTTTGTATTCTCCATTATATATATATATATATATATATATATATATATATATATATATATATATATATATATATATATATATATATATATATATATATATATATATATATATATATATATTATATATTATATTATATTATATATTATATTATATTTACGACAGATACTCCGAGCATAGTGATATATTGTATTTTAAAGAAATAAAAGTACTGCACAAAAAATTATGATAATTGTTTGATATATTTTATTATTAAATCCAGCATGAGAACAATCTTATTTTTTAAGGTTATACATCAGAAAAGAAAAATGAATATGGACATTCCCGAAACTGTTTGTTACATCAGACTATCGTAGCGAGGCAAGGCAAATAACGGTTTACATTTCAAGTCACGTTCGGTGCTGTCTTAACATTTGAATTGTTTCTGGACAGGCTGTCCAACCTCCGAAGCATTTTCGGCATATAAACATTGTTATTTGTAACCCTCCTCTATAAATTTAGGTAAGATTTCTTGTGGTGGATTTTTTTTATTAATCATTATATCATGTGAAAAGAATAGCTTATTTTAAGATACATTAAATGTAAGATAAACAAATACCAATAAAGCTGATTACTGTTTTCCCACAAGAATTAATATATGTAAATTAATTAAATTAAAAGCAGTACTTTAGAAAATAAAAACAATATCGAAAAGGCAGAAATAAAATTTGACCTTTCGAGAAAAGGCGACCGATTGGCTCAGTGGCGGGGCCCTCCGCCCGCGGAGTCAATGGTTGCGGGTTCGATTCCCGCATCGGAATAAATATTTATATGGATTTTTAAAATGTTTATTTCGAGTCTGGTAACCCCCCCAATCCACATTTCCTTTCCTGCCCCTTCCTTTCCCTTCCTCTCCGCCAATCCACGGTCTGCCGTGCCAATGGATGCGTGGCTAGGGGCGAGCCTAGTCGTAAGCGTGCCGATCGTCCCGGGGTCGGGCTCCCCGGGAACTATGGTGCCTTACCTCAGCATGCAGGGCTCTGCTGGGGCTGACCTCCATCCTCCCTTGCGGCTCGTGGGATTCACTAAAAGACGAATTTAATATACCTAATTTGTCGAAAATGACGGCGACGTGGTTCGCCACCCGTCACGTCCTGATTCTCACGAGGGCGAAAAGCGACCAATGACGAGCCGTTTCGCTGCGATGAATGGCAGCGAATGGAGCTCTGTGGTCTCTGCCAACCCCTGCGGGGGATAGGCGTGAAATTATAAAAAAAAAAAAAAAAGAAATAAAATTTATACAAAAATGAAAACAGTAATGACTTATCATCCAAAGTTAGCTTTTGTATTTAAACTAATTAAAATGTTAAAATAAAGACGCGTATATTTTGTGCATATGTGCACAGCCAGTGTGGCTTATGAAAATAGATTTTTTATTATTTAAAAAAAAACATACATTATATAGCGTACACCTTCCTTTATTTTACATATGAAAAAAAAATCATTATAACCTATTCATGGAATACATAGGAAGACATGGAAATGGGTCTACTAATGATAAATAATCACTGCCGCCCATGGATATCTGCAAGACCAAGGTTAAATTAGAATCATTATTTATGGCATTGTTAGCTTTTCGGTTGTCTTCCGTAGAGTCTACTATACCTGAAGAGGCCTCGTGTTGGGGCGAAAGACGTGTCGTTTACAAGATGGAAAAGTGATAATGTGTGTTTGGTGTTGTGTATAGTGGTTGGTGGGTGGAGAATTGATGGCCGATTCTAGGTAAGTTTATGGTTTAAGTTCCAAATAAATCCACTTAACCCAACGGAAAAAACACACATTATTAATTTTCTGTTATTGTTTTGCTTGTCGCGGGTCTTAGCTAAGTAAAACTTTTGACTGTCCATATAAAAGATCATCGTTAACTACATATTAATGGTAGTTATAGGTAGAAAAAAAATTTCATTAATCGCAGCAAACGGAAGTCTACTGTTCAAGCTTCGTCTTTTTCCATGAGGAATGTTCTGAAGACGTTTTTTGGATGATTGGTGCCGCTGAATTCCATCACCAAGAAAAGTTTCCTCAGCGATTCAGTAGGGTGCGTTTTCACAGAAACTTCTTTCCGTGCACTACCAAGCTACTACGGAAACCAGCTAGCTATCGTATAGGTATTTCCGAACCGATAGATTGGAACCTTCAAAAATAAGTTTAGACATACATACATCAAAGACCACCAATGCTTCTAGAATTTTAAAGTTGTGATAAATGTATATAGAGGCATTGATTGCTTTCCATCAGGTGACACGCTTGCTCAGTTACCTTCCTATCTCATAAAAAATAATAATAATATTCCACCTTCGCAGTCAATGATCACGGGATTGATCCGTAAAAAAAGCTATCGGTATTAGATTTTATTGACTGCTGATAACGAATGATGATGTGGTTAGCCATCATATTAAGATTTATTCAATCATTAAACCATCAAACTTATTTTTTAATATTTGCGATACAGTTTTCACGGAAATAAAAAGTAACTTAACCAGCCAACTAGCGCTATTAAAGATGGTGTCTTTCACCGCCCCTCCAGGAAACCTCGTTACAAGTTTAAATTGGCGTTTCTCAGAGTAACGATAAGACGTCACTTGGTTCCTGGAGGCTTAATGCGGTAGTCTATTACTAAGCTTTGTAAGTATTCATGAATTGTTAAACGACAACGTCAAACTTTTAATAGTGAAATTCGAAAATTATAATAATTATTGTAAGAGATCTTTCAATAATTATATAGATAAATTAGTAATATATAAGTTAAATTGACTTTTTAACATAAAAAAATTGAATAAGAAATGAACGTATAAGAGAGCGATGTGGAGTAAAAGAAGGTGACATGACAAAAGTTGAGAAAGAGATGCTTAGATGGTTTGGGTACATAGAGAGGATGGATGAAAGACGACTGGCAAAAGAAATTTACGTTGCGAATGTGGATAAAAGGGTCTGTAGGGGAAAACCACCTAAAACATACCTTGACCAAATTACTGAAGTCTTTAAGAAAGGCCAGGTCAGGGTGCCCTTGACCTTAACCAGCGGGATTGCATGAGGAATGTAATGAGTGTGGAGGAAGAAAGAAAAGTATGCCAAGATCGTAACAGATGGAAATCTGTGGTCTCTGCCTACCCCTACGGGAGACAGGCGTGACGATATGTTTGTTTGTATGTACTTTTTAACATAAATAGATTATTTATATTATAGCCTATTTATGTTTATTTATTACTGTTAGTGCTAAGTTTAATCAATTCCTGAGGTTGTCGTACGATGCGACTGTGCGTGTTCCAATAATTAGAGACGGAACAGGAAGACACTCCGCGAGTATCCTCTATCTTGTCTTTTTCACAATTTAGTATTATGAGAATTTGAGAAGTATTGCCATAATCTTCACGTTTGCCGGGCACATAGAGGTTCGCAGATTGGTTATTATTACTTGCGATTATTAATATTAGACTCCGCTACTATATACTGGTTGTTGTTACCCTAATCATACAACACTAGGAAAGAAAGGGTATTGCTCTCTTCCATTCTAGAATTAGGCAGCAATTTTAATGCCATAAGACAATAATATCACAACAGTAAAATTTTATTATTAAAATTTTAATAGTATCGTGTAAGAATTTAAATTTTGGTTTGGTTTTAAAATTTTGGAATGCGTTTGAATGCGTTATCAATCAATCTGTGCCGTATTTCCCGACCGGGATTCTTGAAGAAAGAACATAAATCTTTTGTGAAGTTTCCTCTACAAGATAGGTATTTTTCATGAGGGTGCCAACTGCCTGATTGATCACGATATTAAGGATAATGCGTGAGTCAAATGCTAAATGATTATGTTCTGGAAATTTAGCAAAAGTTTAAGATAGTGATAAAAAAGCTATTTATTTCATTAATATTACATATTCATAATGGCTTGATGGTAAAATCATTATGCTTGCCTACTGAGCCAAGGGCTTTAAATTCAAATCCCAGTCGTATCTCAAATAATAAAAAAATAACTTAATTTATAAATGTTATTTATGGGAAATTTCATAAAATATATACTTACATAGATTTTACTCTGAATTATTTAAAACACTAAATGCTATTTAGTCATTTCTGAATATAATATTATATACATACCTGAATTATTTAAAACACTAAATGCTGTTCATGGCAGCCCACTTAATTACCGGCTGACAAAATAAATAGAACACTTTTTATGGTGCTACAGTCATGTTTGCATTGTTGGCCGGAAAAGAAAAGGTTTTATTTTTAGTATCAGCGTGTTTCTTATGGTAAGTTCAGGAAAAACATCTTCTTTTCCCTTCTGACCTGAAAGAACTACAATTTCATAGAATATTCTACTGTGTTACTGCGTTTCTTATGGTGATTATAATGAGGTTTTGGAAGGCTAATCCCTTTATCCTTATTTATCTCCGTCCAATTACTTCGAATCCGTTTTCCTTCTTTCTCTCTTTGCGATTTTTTTAGAGTAGACTCAATGTTTTTAATATTACTAGAATTCTTGTTAAACATTCCAACTAAGCTAATGATGTTTGTGCTAGGATATGGTTCACATGAATAGTCCAGTGAAAGATACGAACTCACGACATTCAGATCGTGAGACCGGGGCTTACCGACTGAGCTATTATTGTTTACTTTCGTATTCCCCTCCCACTATAACATTCTTACCCTAAGACTGATGAAGTATCTGCAGTGCCCTTTGTACTGCTGATGGTTACGAGCAGCAGTGGTTATTTACCATGAGATGATCCTCTTGCCATATTGTTTATATTATTAATGGAGTCAGGCGTTACGTTGCGGAAATCCATCACTATGTGGATAGTCAAAAGTTTTACTTAGCTTCACTTTTCGGTTGTCTTCTGTAGAGTCTACTATACCTGAAGATGCCTCGTGTTGTGGTGAAACACGTGTAGTTTACAAGGGGGAAAAGTGGTAGACTGTGTTTGGTGTTGTGTATAGTGGTTGATGTGTGAAGAATTGATGGCCGAGTTTCGGTAAGTTTTTGGTTTACGTTCCAAATAAATCCACTTCATCCAGCAGAAAGACACAAATTATTGATCTTCTGTTATTGTTTTGCCTGTCGAGGATCTTAGCTAAGTAAAACTTTTGACTGTCCACATATTGTTTATAGTAAAACATGAAAGAACGTAAGAAAGATTTAACACTTCGTTGAATGCCATTTACGTTTTAATCAAAACAAAAGCAAGGCACAAGTCCTGTTTATAAGTAGATTGAAACAAACTTGTCGAACTGTAACGACAAGTTCCAAGGAACGTAACGCTTTTCCCCCAGTTTATTTAAACATTGGCTGTTGAAACCAGCTGTTCACCAATTAACGGATCAAGTCATTAATTTACTTTAGCTTCACTTTAGCTTTTGCCCGCCTCAAACTCGTATCTATGCAGTATATCTTTCTAAGATTTCGGGTCGCGCGTATTTTCGGACGTAACGTGACATTCTTTTGACAAACTGTCTCTGGTGTTTTGTTTCCAGAGTAGAAAACAGCCGCCCAACATCATAGAAGTGATTTGAAAAATATATATAAGATAGTTAACCACCAAAAACCCAAAGTCACGAACTTTGCTCTGCAATTGAGCAAATTGAGGTGGCAATAAACTGATTACGTTTGTTAGAGAATTGCTGTACTAGAGAATGCGTTCTGGACGTCCCCTCCCCATCAGGTGATGATCTGCTCAGAGCGGCTGAAATAAACTGGATGCGTGAAGCCGAATTTAAGGGTATGTAGTCCGAGGAAGCCAATGCGATAGCAGACCAGTAATGGACTGCTACAAGTTGTTGATTATGATAATAGTAATGATTAATAGGTAATTAATAGTGTCAGGCGTTACTTTGCAGAAATCCATTACTATGTGGACACTCAAAATTTTTACTTAGCTCAGATCTGCGACAAGCATACAAAAAAAAAACAATAATGTGTGTTCTATTGGGAGAAGTGGATATACGAGGAACTTAAAATAATCTTACTGAAAAACGGCCGTCAACAATCACACACCACTCATCCACAATGTACACAACTTTAACTAAAGTTAAAAAAAAGTAGCTTAGTATACTGAAAAAGTTGATGAATGACTGAATGAGTGATGAGTAGCGATTCAGTACAATGCACTTTTCCCAAAATTTCTGTGCACTCACTACCACTCTTTGCAATCAGCTACCGTCAGCGGTTTTTCGAAACCGTTTCGATATTGAAACCTTCAAAAAACAAGCTTACATATACCTGAAAGGTAGGCAACGATTGTGCAATGCCTCTGGTGTTGCAAATGTCTATAGGTGGCCCTGATTTCCATCAGATGACACGCTTGCTCGTTTGACTGAGTACAAAAACCAAGGTGCAAGTCCCAATCCAACCGCTAAGCATGTTAATTAAAAAAAATTCATCCCTCAATTTAATAAAAAAATATTTTATTTGCCTGAATAAAATAAAAAATAGCCTTATATTAAAGTTATTATATTAAATAATGTAAGTTTGATAAACTATATTTCTTTTTGGTTTGTATAATTTAGTTTCTAATTCTTTGTTTCAGTCTTTTCTAAAATTATATTAAGTATAGCAATTAGAAAAATATATGTAATATATAAATGTGTCATAGAAGGGAACCATCTGCCATAGTACAGGGTTCGCCCTAGTTCGGCAGGCAGTGAAACAAAATTGTAAACCTGTTAATGATCAATAAATATATTATTATTATAACTTAACTATTAACATATATAATCTTATCTTAAACAAAGGAAGTGCCTCAGTTTGTGCTAACAGGGGAATGGATTCCCATGTAGTGCTGATTTTAAACCACTCCCTTTGGAAGAAGAACAATGTGCTGAGGTAGATTCTTACGACTGACAATGAAAATGACGACTATGATGGTCATCAAAAATAATAATTTGGAGAATGAGTATAAATAAATATTAGTTCAAACCGCCTGCAACTTGGCCAATAAAGAAGTGAAAAGTTACCCGCGCCAAAGATAGTCACCAGTCTATTTGAGTGCCGGCTATGTGGAGTTTTTAAATCTTGTTTCGCTACTTTCCCCAGCAAACCTTGTTACAAGTTTAAATTGGCATTTCTCTGGGAAAAGTTAAGATACTATTGACTGTACATTTATCAAGGAATCCGAGAATAGTAAAAGAAAATGTTTATTAATTATGAAATTTCGATATTCAAAATGTTTTACTTAGACATATAAAGTAATGAAAAATAGTTAAAACTATTTGACGTCAAATGAGAGAATCAATAATTAAAGATAGTGCATTGTTCCTAATATTATCAGTTCAAACGTATAACGATCACGGGGAGGATCGTGCAGTCAAGAGAGCGTATATGGGTCGCCCAAATGGACAACGTCCTGTGGGGCGTCCCAGGTACCGCTGGAGAGACATGATCGAGGATGGCTTGCGCAACCTTCCTATCTGCAACTGGCAGGAGATGGCGTCGGACAGGGTACAATGGCGTAAGATTTGTTCGGAGGCCAAGATTCATTTTGAGTCTGGTATCCAACATAAATATTATTCAAACATTATATTGTTGTCTATTGTAATAAAAAATCTGTACTCTCGTGACAAGACAATGATCAGACAAATCATCAACTGCTATACCTGCGTACCTAATACCCATACAGTACATGTACACCCACAGGGATGTGGGATCGTACCTCGGAGATGAACCGCGAGTTGGGAAGTTGCTCACTCAAACGGGCGACCATCCCCCTAGATACTGCTGTTCCAGCGGCTTTTAAGCGTCCTTTAACGACTTCACGTTGTCGAGATATAACTGAACCTATTCCCACGTTGGGTTCGTCGCTGCTTAATACCAAAAAAGCACACAATACCACTTTTCAACTAAATATATAATACATATTATAGTTCTCTTGAATACGAAATATCTTCAGGTATACGTACGATAACGCTTAGAAAAGTAACTGTATTTAATTTCGTGATCTGTTTAAAATTTTCTTTCTCAATTTTGTTAAACACATTCTTTCATTTTAATAAATCAAGTATTTTTGTGCTGCTAACACAATGCTTACGATAATGTTAATGTATAAGCCAATATAATAATTAATTTCACAAACATGAAACCAAACGACTGAACACGGTTAATCGGAATAAATCGATTTCCGGCGCGCGGTAATAAATAATTCAACAGGATGAATTTAACATCAAACAAGTATTCGCCGCGGTGGAACAATTTAAATGTTAAAACGTTAAAAATCGCGTATTTGCACTCGCGACACGTAGGGCGAACCGCAGATACCTTTTCAAAAATTATGATCTCTCGTTATGGGGCGTGAGGCTGAATTTCATTCCTATGTTCGCACGTGCTGCAACCGGTACAATGTGTTTGACTTTAAATTATTCATAATGCTCATCGCATACGTTTCCATGACGGTCAGTCAACGAACAGAAGAAGAACACAATGCTTTTTGCTGCGCACGCTTTACGTCCAAAGTATTGGAATCAAACGGAAGAATCAAACCCAAAAGAAGAAAAATTGCATCAATTTCTTTAAATGTGAACAGTTAGAAATTTTACTTAGCTAAGATCCGCGACAAGCAAACAAAAACATAAAAAAATTAATGTGTATTTTCTACTGAAGAAGTGGATTTAGTCAGCAACTCTCCACCTCCCAAACACTGTCAACGACACCAAACACATACTATCACTTTTCCACACTGCATACGACACATGTTTCACCTCAACACAAGGCATCATCAGGTATAGTAGACTACGGATGATAACCGTTAAGTTCCCCGTAAATTCACTTCTTTCAGTAGAAAACACACATTAATATTTTTCTATTTTTGTTTGCATGTCGCGGATCTTACCTAAGTAAAAGTTCTAACTGTCCACATAGTAATTGATTTCCACAAAGTAACGCCTGACTCCAATAATCATACTTTCTTTAAAGTTATTTTGAAATTCTATTATGTGATAAAAAGAAACGTTTAGTGTTTTTTTTGTGCAACCCTAATGTCGAAGGGTCGTGTCTTCTTTTAATTAGTGCTACAGAACTCTGGACACATATACTTCTGAATAACCCAATGTCGTAATTAACTGGCAACACCACAGGTGGTAAAATACCACAGTTTCACCATTCGCGGCAAGAAATCGCTACTGAATTGCACGCTGTTTAACATTGACCATCAACTTATTTGATGGTATTTTTACAGTGATAGAACCACACGAATGGGCTGACTGAAGTGGGTTAACATTATATTACATTCTTCCAAAATATCAACGTCAATTTTTTATCGTTACCGCAACTGCAAGGAAATTGAGACCCTACCCCTCTAATTCATTCTTCCCCCTCCTATTAAATCCTTTTTACACTCTCATTGTTCACGTTCTTATATAATACATCTGCAGTGCCCTTGTTTTGCCTATATCCAATGTTTAAATTCTTAGAAGAGTAATTCATTAGTGTACTTATGTATAGTTTGGTTTTGCAGCTGATAGATCGATATGTAAAATAGCAATTTTTCAATAATTTAATTTTAATATCAATTATTACTACAAACATATGTAACCAATTGAATATTATACTTTGTAATAAATATAAATCTTCATAAAATTATTAACCAATGGATTTTGAAAATATTACCCAGCCTTTCTATGCTTTTATGAAATGCATGCATCAATCATGGTTTTTAACACGAAAAAGCTTTTTAGCACTGAACTGCAATATAAAATTATGAATATTACTGAACTATGAATGTAAAATGTAACACACGGGGTACATAGGTGCATTGATTTTAAATAAAAATGTGACATACTTACTTTCTGCTTATGTATATGTAATTATTTTGTATAATATTTAGTTTTTATTCATTAATTAACTATTTAATTTCAGATAAGTATACTAGATCATAAAAACTAACATATATCTAATTACATTAAATATTGTTATTAACTCAATAAAATAGATATAAGGGCTGTCATTACTTCTCACTCTCCTCTTTCCTCGTTATTGACATATTAATAATAAGCATTTGCCCGTCGGACGTCGGGCGAGGGACTTTTACACCCTACCGCGTTTGCAGGGTACAGAAACGTGTTTTAGGACATATCCATACTACTCGAGCCAAATCTTAGAAACAAACAGCTTTCCCGGTCTTTATCTGTCACAAAATGTGCACAATTTTTGGCGTCCTGAAAGGACTTCATTTCGTCTCTAGATGTGTCTTAATCTTGAAACTCGATCTCATCACATATTCTTACCCTCCTGGGAGGCAGGCAGCGGAAGAAGGATGTTTTTTTGTGAACGATCGTCCATTAGAAGTACAAGCATGGTGAGGAGCGAACTTGTTCAGTTGTGTGGTCCATTATGGGGTCCATCGAAGCCTTCGAACCATATGTACTTTTAAGTCGTGGTTTAAATTCATCCTGAGTTCCTAGGTGTTATGTAATTGCTGACTCGTACAATTATGCGCAATGTTTTCTGCTGGGCTTGAATTCCGCTGAGCGGGACAATGTCCATGGTGTTGAACATGGGAGGGACTTTTTAATTATTATAATGTGACTATAGTAGACTCTACGGAAGACCACCGAAAAGTCTTCCGTAGAGTCTACTATACCTAAAGATGCCTCGTGTTGGGGCGTATCGTTCGTTCGTACCGTTTACAAGATGGAAAAGTGATAATGTGTGTTTGGTGTTGTGTATAGTGGTTGGTGGGTGGAGAATTGATGGCCGATTTTCGGTGAGTTTTTGGTTTAAGTTCCAAATAAATCCACTTAACCCAACGGAAAAACACACATTATTAATTTTCTGTTATTGTTTTGCTTGTCGCGGATCTTAGCCAAGTAAAACTTTTGACTGTCCATATAGTGATGGATTTCCGCAAAGTAACGCCTGACTCCATTAATAAATGTGGTTTATCAAATGTTAATCAAAAATTTATATTACTAACAATTTCGACAATATTTGAAACCATTCTGTCACTTAAAACTGAATACAAATTTATTACAGACCTATCTCCCGCTGTGAGGGACTATGTCCATAGTATTGAAAATATTTATGAGCAGCAGCGATTACTCATAATAAGGTTTTACTTATAAAGGCTCTTGTTTTACTACCTATTCTAATAAAAATGCTGAAATAAAGTATGCTCAGTTGACCAAACAAATGTTAATCAATAAATCAGAATAACCAACAATTTTGACAATATTTGATACCATTCTGTCACCTAGAACTGAACACAAATTTATTGCAGACTTATAGCAGAACTCAGCATTATTTTCAACGCCATATTTTATTCAACAGCCACTACCGGAAGAGGAAGCTATACGTACTGTCAAACCTCAGTCCCGCTTCGCATCTGAATTTGAAGCTAACTTCCTATGCACATTTCGAAATTCAAAGTGAAATTTATTTTGCGCTTACAAACGGGTTCTGTTACACAAAAATTTATACACTGATACTATACATATTAGTGTCACATATGTCACAACATCCAAACTGGCTCAGTAGCGAAGCTACCACTTTCGAACTAAACGGTCACGGATTCGATTTTCGCATCCGGATCAATATATGTGTGACATTCAGGTATTTATTCTGAATCTGGGTCACCAATGCCTTGAACAAGCATTGTGAGTTAATATTCATTCGTCCAGAAATGGGGTGGCCTTGTGTCCAGCATTGGGATATGTGGGTTTTAAAAAATATGCGGCAAAGTACTTTCATTAAATGAAAAATATATTTATATATCCTTCTAATAAGATATATGTACTAGAACAGATCTTGAAAATATCTAAAAGCCAGGACGATGTCTAGAAAAGTACACATTGCTGAAATATTTTCGAGTTTGGAATGCTAGAATTTCAATCGTTTTACCTACATAAAGGGCAAAGGTGCATCGAAAGAGAGTTAAAGTTTAATACGGAAGAAGATCGGAAGAAAATAGTAGAAAAGAAATGAAAGTAAAACGAAACTAGTGGCCGATTTCATTTTTCCGATTCTGGAACCCCAGCTCATAACAATATCATAAGTAAAAATGTAAGAACATAGATTTATGTTCTCAGATTTTTGTTTATGTTATTTTCGTGAGAATGATGATTGTAAAAGCAAAGTTTCAGCGTAATGTGACGTCGTGAATAAGTTATGACAAGTAGGTCGTGAAAGTTTAGTTATAAACTCACACAAAGTAAGAAACCTAAAAGCTTTTAAGTCTTAATTAAACTATAAGCTAATGGCGAGTTGAGAGCGTAACTTGCAACATGTGACAATAACAAAATGTTTTAATTAAAAAAAAATAACTTTACATACATATATACATACACATTGTCACGCTTGTTTCCGATAGGGGTAGGCAGAAATCACAGATCTCCATTCGCCACGATCCCGGCACACCTTCCTTGCTTCCTCTTCACTCATCCACCTTTTCATCCATCCTTCCTCTCACATTCATCGTAACGAACGGCTTGCCGTTAGTCGCTTCTCGCTATCATGGGAATCAGGACGTGGCAGGTGGCGAACCACGTCGCTGTCATTTTTAACAATGACGGTCGTCGTCATTCACTAGTTCACCACCCGTCGTATTGGGCATCCGGAACTTAGTGGCTCACCGTACGAAACACAGTAACTAAGCTACCACTCAGAAGCCCTGTTAAGATTGACAAAATATTCGCCTGCAGCGTGGCTCTTCCACCACCAGTTGTACAGTTCATGGTGGAAAACTGCAACTTAATTGGACGGTGGTGAACGGTCATCCATCGAGGACATTGGACTATTGGATTGAGACTTATTGTTAAGGAAAACAGATATATTCAAATATAATGAGATATTAAACGTAGATACCGTTTCAAGAAATATACCATGCAAAAGATTATGATTTATGGTGGACATGTGATACTTTAAAAGCATACCTCCAGGAAGCATCCTTTAATTTGATCTTTGACTACTCGTATTTAGATTCTACCAGCCGTTCCTCTCTGTTTGCACGTCTCCAAAAAAGCTGTGGACGACCCAGTCTGTTTGTTATGACACGGTCTCCACTTCTGCACTCGTCTACTTCAACGTTTTTTGATTCCTTATAGGCGTGATTGGCCCATTACGAAATTAGTTTGCTTATTCGAAGGGATTTACTGGCGGTGATTTGTTTGATGGTTTTCGATTGGACTTTGGTTTTAGTGGATTTCTTCGTTGTGAATCTACTAAAGAAACTCCGAACATAATCAAATGAGGAGTAGAAAGTGTTATTCAATACACACAGCACATGCAGTACTTTTATTTGTATTTAATGTTATTATATTTTTATACATTTGATTACCGACCTAACCATACAAAAGATTGTGAAACTGAAACGTGAACACTGGCAGTTCATCTGCTTCACAAGCTCAGAGTCGCTCAGAGAGCTATGCTGGGAGTTTCTTTGGTATATATGATTCGGGATGAAGAAATCCGCCAGAGAACCACAGTCACCGACACAGTCTTTCAAATCAGTAAATTGAAGTGACATTAAGCTGGTCATGTTTGTCGAAGATCTGAAAGCCGGTGGAGCAGACGGATGCTGGAGTGGAGACCGCTTCTTGGCTAATCTAGTGTGGGACGCCTCCCGGCTAAATGGTACAACGATCTGGACGACGGCTGGCAGGGACTGGATGAAACCGAAGATCGAGGTAAGTGGTGCTTCTTGGTGGTGGCCTATGTGACTGTGACACATTAAACAAGGCTCGGGCTCAATAGTTCCTAGTAATAGTAACAACAATGCTAGTCTTTTACCAAAAATATCACTTCCTTAAACGAACGAAGTAACTTCAGTATACAGAACTTGTTTCTTTCCATTTTCTTAATCCATATATAGCACTAAAATATTCATATTGTTTTGATTTATCTTCCTTGGTGGTCTTCCTTTCAGTTACAATGTAAAAAGGTTCTCGTAAAAGGGTAGATAATTTGGAATCATCAATAGTGAAAAGGAAATATACGTTTTTGGACACGAAGAGTTATTGGCCTGTATTTAAGTATTATTGAAATAAGTGCTTTGTGGGTTCCTTTTTATATTTTCCGTGTATATATATATATATATATATATATATATATATATATATATATATATATATATATATATATATATATATATATATATATATATTGGTAAATAGCTAGTTTTTAGTTAACTTTAGTATAGTAAATTCAAATTAAAAAATTAAAACAAAGGAAGATAAAAAATTTTTTGCAATTTTTGTGGTAGGTACTATTTTTTAAATGTGTATTTATGAATTTATAAATTTCCAAAAAAAAATAGAGAAGAAACTGTGCCTATGATAACCATTGCTATACATGGTATAACATCTTGAAAATAATACCTTTAATATGTGTTTCTTTAATTTACAAACCTAGAACAAGTAACCTAGTAACACATAAGTCTTGGTTACTTGAGTAAGGGAATTTATTATTATTAAAAAGGCCAGGTCAACCTTAACCGATGAGCTTGCATGAAGAGAGGGATGAGTGTAGAGGAAGCAAGGAAAGTATGCCAAGATGGTAGCAGATGGAGATCTATGGTCTCTGCCTACCCCTACGCGAAACAAGCGGGATGATATGGATGTTTGTATATAATATTAAATTTCTTTAATTTTTATAGTATATTTATTATAGTATATGATGGCAAACGAGCAGGCGAGACCCCTGATGTTATTCTTTACAAAGTCTTCGTCTGCAGCGTGGCTCTACCACTACGATAAAGTTTTAGTCGTAGAAGATTTTCATAAGTAAGTATAAGCATATGGGCTAATCTTATTAAAAATGGCAGAGTTGATACGTCTAGAATTTCCATAATGTTTACAATAAGATGGTAAATTATAACACAGTTGTAGGAATAGTATGCAAATTTCTTGAATATGTCGATATTTGACAACGCAATGTGGAGGGTACGTATCGAATACAGATAACTGCCATAGTTCTCTGATTCCTAGCGAACTTTGCATAACTAAAGTATTCAACAGATTATTTCACCTGGAACGTATCGTTGGCCTAATTATCGGAATTAGGAACTCTAAAAACCATTTTACTTTTTAGAAGAACTTTTCGGTTGTCTTCCGTAGAGTCTACTATACCTGAAGATGCCTCGTGTTGGGGCGAAACACGTGTCGTTTACAAGATGGAAATGTGATAATGTGTGTTTGGTGTTGTGTATAGTGGTTGGTGGGTGGAGAATTGATGGCCGATTTTCGGTAAGTTTTTGGTTTAAGTTCCAAATAAATCCACTTAACCCAACGGAAAAACACACATTATTAATTTTCTGTTATTGTTTTGCTTGTCGCGGATCTTAGCTAAGTAAAACTTTTGACTGTCCATATAGTGATGGATTTCCGCAAAGTAACGCACGCCTGACTCCATTAATAATCAAAAAATAATATTTTATACTTATGGAAAGAATGATTTTTCTTATTCGTCTAAAATTTACACTAAGTGTAAGACTACTTACACTAGTAAGATAGATAGTGTAGTAGATGGAGCGACGGTGGATAAGGAGTGTGGTACTTCCACGGGCGAGCCGGCTCATTCATGTCATAATTAATGTAATAAAAATTTTATTAATAATGTATTGCATTTCAATTAATCTTACCCATGTATTCTGTATACTATATAACACGGGTGTTATTTATTTTAAGGTGCACTTACGAAAATTAAAAGCTTTAGCAAATAGCGTCTCTTAATCGAGGGGCTGAAATAGTCACGCTATAACAAGGAAATTATCTTGAAATTGTTCAAGTCACTTTACGTTATCGCCTTAATATATTACCTTTTTCGGATTTTATAAGGATTTTGTAGAAATTGAGAGTAGATAAATAGTGGTAGAGCCACGCTGCAGACGAATACTTTGTCAAGAATGGCATAATATTTGTCTGTAGCATGAATGGGCCGGCTCACCCGGGGAAATACCACACTCCCGCAGAAAACCAGCGTCTGAGTGGTCCGGAGGCCCAACACCCTCCCCCCTCCTCTTCCCATTCCCACGTCCACAATGACACTTTCCTTAAAAGTCAGCAACGCTTCCGCACTACCTTTAGCGCCGCGGAAGTCTATGAGTGACGTTGATTGCTTTCCATCAGGTGACACGCCTGCTCGTAAGCTGACAAGCATGTCGTTCAATGGAAAACAATAAATGCCACCCGTACACTTCTGCATCACCATAGCCATTGCAAAAGCGTTGCCGGTCTTGGTTGTTTTTCTACCTCTACCACCTAAGCAGGTAAAGAAAGAAGCTCTTAGTATTAATAGTTATAATTATTTAAACAAATATAGTGAACCATATTGTCCCTGAGTATTATTTAAATTACTAGTTCATAAAACTACGTTGCCTTATCTTGGTGGAGCCGCACAGAACTTTATTGTCTCTGCGATATTTGCATGAACAATTTCCACTGGCTGTCTAGAAGTGGGCGGGGGATATAATGAAGGAGGGCAGAACTTCTCGGTCATTATCTGCATCGGCAGTAATTGAGTCGGTGCGCAGGTATTCTTCTTTACGTTTTGTGCTCACATTTTTCTCAGGGCGATTTCAAGTTCGTAAAAATAAATGACAATTTCTACCAAAAACTTCAAAACACATTTAAAAAATAGGTAACATACGATCTACTTGGCTGAGAAGCGTAGTTACTGCTCTCTATGTGAATGGTTGCGTGTTCAATTTCGACATCGAGAAAAATATATGTATGGCTTGCTGATATTGTGTCTATGAAGCTTGCCAATTCGACTAGTAAATGCATGGTGGGTTATTGAACCTCCATACAAAAGTAAGAAGGCTCCTTGCCTAGTAGTGTAGACATATATGGGTACTAAAAAATTCATCAAAAGCTTTGAAGAGCCTGAGCTTTGAAGAGCTAATTTGTCGAAAATGACGGCGACGTGGTTCGCCACCCGTCACGTCCTGATTCTCACGAAAGGCGAAAAGCGACCAATGACGAGCCGTTTCGCTGCGATGAACGGCAGCGGATGGAGCTCTGTGGTCTCTGCCAACCCCTGCAGGGGATAGGCGTGAATATATAAAAAAAAATATATAAGCTTTGAAGAGTTCTCCGAGGATTGTTTAGAATAATTCTTGCCACTGAATTCCATTGCCGAACAGATTGCAGCAATAAAAAGTTTCATCCCTACTACATGGACTGAATCCCTACTACAGTGAGCAGGCGATCTGTTACGGAGGAACTACGATATGGAACTTCTTGTCACACACCACTACACGTTCGTTTCGTAGTAGTGGAACTACTTTCAGTGGTAATTACGAACAGATATAATATTAACATCTTCAAAAACAAGCCTCCGTAATTCCTCAAAGACTGGCAACGCTTGTGCAACTATGATATGTCAGATGTCTATAATCGACGTTCATTGCTTTCCATCAGTTTGCCCGTTTGATTTTATATCCCATTCTTCTTCTTCTAAGAGTGCCTCTCCGACTTGCAAAGGTTGGCAGCCAATTCAGCACAACTTTCCTCCTCCATCGAGAAATGGCAGCAGTTCTGGAGCACTCGCTATCCCGGTCCACTCCCTGATATAACGTAGCCAAGACTTTCTTTTTCGACCAACTTGTCTCATGCCCGCGATTTTTCCCATCATGATCAGTTGCAGCCATTTGTACCTGTCATGTCTCATGATAAATTTTATATCCCATAAAAAAAAAAACTTTTGTTAATAAAAGTTTATTTGCAATGATTTTACCTTTTATATTTTCATAACTTGTTCAGCGCTCTTTACGTTACGTCTTTCCCTTCGCTCTCTAATTTTGTATGCTCCGTCATTTCTCCGCATTTATTTTTCTTTGCGGTCTAATTTTCTTTGTTGTCTCCGTCATTTTATAACCAAATTTCGCGAAATGAGGTCCACGGTTGAAATGAAATTGGTATTCACTGTGAATTGAGCTCGGCTAAGTTAGACGGAGCCCTTACCATGAACACGCGCCATCTTGATTCGTAATTTTGTTTGTGTTTTGCACGAATTCAGAATATTAACGTTTAATATCTGTATCAACAATGAGACACTGCTAGGTTTTTCTCGTGTGGGATATCTGATGTTCACTTATCTCCGGGGTCATGTTGATTCAATAATAGAATTGAAAAATGAAAACACTTTTACTACAATATCATATTGAAAAAGTTCGATGACTGCCATAGTAGTAATGTGCTGTAATATTTTCCCCTTCATATAATGTATGATTGTTGGATGCGGGCGTTGTACTATATACTACTCCGGTTTAATAGATTTTATAACAAGCAGTATGACACACTAGAAATTTCTGGAGACACAGACGTCAACCCAACATACTTATGCGAAGTGAATCGGCAGGAGACACAGACTTGAAATAAATAATTTGAAACTCTGAACTACTTAGGTCGTTGTTTCTTTCTTTACACATTTGACGTCGAATTCTGTATGTGAATGTAGTATTTTATTCGAACGATTGATGTTTACTCTTGTCTATGAATTATTTAAGTTTACTTTGAATACTTACAAATTAAAATTTAATTTGTAACATTACATCCTACTTTCTACTAATCCTACTGATATGTGTGTTTGCGAGTTTGTGAGTATGGATGTATGTTTGTTACTCTTTCACGAAAAAACTGCTGGACAGATTTGGATGAAACTGTACAGTAATATAGGTTATACATCGGAAAAACATATAGGCTACAATATGTAATGATTTTATGTAATTTTGGTCGTAATATAATGATACATGTCAATTAATTCGGAAAAAAATCTGGCCTCTGAGAGCTATCTTGGCGTACGCTGCCTAAACCAATGGAGTTACACAAAGATGATGTACCGTAGGATTGTTTGTTTTAAATAGTTCTAAATAAAAGTCCGCGACAGCATATATCTACCTTTTATGTGGAAGCCATTATGACCAAAGTTGTGAACCATAAATTAAGTTAAAAAAATATATATATTTATTTAAAATGATCTGTCACGAACCTTAATGTGGCAGACCAAATTCCACGCGAGCAAAGCCGCGGGCAAAAGCTAGTTCATGATAACGTAGCAAAATACGCCACGGAATATAGAAGTCGTTAAATGAGGTTTTAAATTATGATTGCAGCGCAGTACACCCTTACATTTATATATAATAATATACACTTGTCATTAACCTGCAAAGAAATTTTGTGAAAACATTGCGGGACATCGACACCGTGCTCTAACGAATTATACCGCCAATTGCTCAGTTCTTGCTTCATTTGGTTTTGCATCATCATTTCATTATTACTTATCTGTGTCACTACAGCGCCTATAATTATATAGATTAATCTGTGGTAAATGTGGTGGATGCCAAAATCATTATTATTATTTTTGTTATTTTTAGATTTACATTTCTTTCTGGCATTGTTTATTTACTCAAATCACAAAAAAATGTATATATGACATCTATAAGCTGCTATGTGTTTGTAAAAACTTCATAATTCATAACAAGTTTGAACTATTTCTGAACAAATAACATCTTGCAGTATGTGTACAGTCAGAACTTCCGTCAGTCAGAACAGTCAGAAGATCCGAGACAAGCAAGTCAGAAAAATAATAATGTGTGTTTTCTACTGGATGACGTGGATTTACGGGCAATTTTAACTAAATCTTAACGAAAAAGCAGCCGTCATCAACTCTCTGTTTCCCAACCAACTACTATCAACAACACCAAATACACACCACAAGTTTTCTAAATTGCATACGACACGTGTTTCACCTCAACACGAGCCATCATCAGGTATAGTAGAATCTACGGAAGATAACTGTAAAAAACATAAAACTAAGTAAAAGTTCTGACTGTCCACGACTGACTGTAGTAATGGATTTTCGCAAAATAACGCCTGACTCTAATAATCACATTGCAATATATTGCTTAATATGCAAAGAAAATTTCACCTTTATTAAGTTAGCAAAACAGTGCTAAACAGCAAACGAGAGTTTTTATCCATAGGTACACCATGTTTATACGTGTGTTACACATAAATTTTTCACAAATATGCGAAACAGGACGTAGTGAAATTTCCTTAAGTACGAACTAACGAGCCCAACGCTTGCATGGACCTGTTCATGGTGTGCTAACATGCGAAAGTGCACGATACTGCTTTTATTTATGTGTGAATGACGTGTTCATATGCTTTTATTGAAGACCAATTGGCTCAGTGGCGGGACCGCCTACTGACTCAATGGTCGCGGGTTCGATTCCAGAATCGGAATAAATATGTATATGTACGTCTGACAGATATTTACGACCAGATTCCAAGTCTGGTTATCCCGCCAATTCGCATTAAATAAGCGGTGGGTGTGTTAAAATGTCCGTTCCTCCAGAAATGGGGAGGCCGATGTCTAGCAATGGGACATATATGTTAAAAAAAATATTTTAATTGATATATTTTTTATTTATTCCTAGTTATTTTATTATTTTTGTCTACAACTTCTTTGTTATTTTTTTAAAGAACACTAACAATGTTTTTAAATATTATTAGAATTCTTGTTATTCTTAATTATATAATATACTATAAGAACTCTTAATTTAAATTCCAAGTCTGAATGTTATCTTACCCATCCAGTTTTAGACCAACAAACATTGGTATTCCACATAAACAATCCACTTCTAAACCTCCAATTACTATAACAAATGAACAACTAACAGCTTTGCAATCCTATTGGCGAAATCCTACAGAAACCAATCAAATAGTTCATTCTACTATTAGACCTACCACTGTTTCTGTGAATCCTCAGTTACATAATTTATTTACACAGTCCCAATCGCCCCTCTATACATCGTCAGTGGGACCTGTATGAACTGAATGTACACAGCATCTTTCAATAAATGAATAGTAATTATAACTTTTAACACAGGTTATATATTCCTACAATTAAACTAACGATGACACCTTACCGTGACAATTTAAATTTTTTTTTTATCATGTCTCGTTCGTTATTTTTTTTTCAGTCGATATATACATGTATTTTTTTATATATTCACGCCTATCCCCCGCAAGGGTTGGCAGAGACCTCAGAGCTCCATCTGCTATGATCCCGACACACCTCCTCCACACTCATCCATCCTTTCATCCATTCATCCTCTCACATTCATCGAAGCGAAACGGCTCTCCATTAGTCGCTTCTCGCCCTCGTGGAAATCAGGACGTGACGGGTAGCAAATCACGTCGTATATACATGTATGTATGTACGTCCTATGTATATATATATATATATATATATATATATATATATATATATATATATATATATATATATATATAAATATATATATATATATATATATATATATATATATATATATATATATATATATATATATATATATATATATATATATATATATATATATATATATATATATATATATATATATAAAATATGTCCCCCTGTTTGGCACGAGACTTTCCATTTGTAAAAGATTACCATGTACAAGTCTCAATGTGAGGATCGAACCCATGACCATTCACTCCAATGGGCAGCCTCGCCACTGAGCTAATGGTTTGTCACGTTAATTCATTAACAATATTGCAAGAGCCTTTACCGCTAGTATATACAAATGGTTCTTATTTAGTAGTTAGAATGAACAAAACCAAACTTATGAACAAAATATTTCCCAAATAAACGTACTCTTGCGTGCGCAATGAATCAAAATAAGTAAGAGAGTCACAACTTAGATCGATCTTTCACCATTGTCTACCAGTCCTCGTCTAGAACTCTTTCAGGTCTCCCTCCATGGCAACACTCCAGCGGTACCTAGGATGACCGACCCGACGACGGCACTTTGGCTGCCCCAGGTAGGCGCGTTTCACGGCTTGATCCTCTCCCATGCGTATAACGTGGCCCTGCTAGCAGAATCTTTGTGTCTTAATCTCACCTATAATGTTGGGTTCGGTCACTAGGTCTTGCATCTCCTGATTCTCCTCACTGGTCATTTTTTTTGAGGATCTTGCGCTCTTTGAACGCAAACGTATGAATATATTTCTTTAAATAAAATCAAAATCTCATATCGTATTGTTAAAATGTAAGATGCTGAATAAAGATTGTGGTTGCACATAAAAGCTTATGTGTTATACAACACATAATAAAATGAGGATTCCTTAAATGTAAAACGTTCCATACCGTTCCGAGAGTCGTTGGGGCCCCTATAAAAATGTTAGTTCTCTTTTCATTACATTTTCGAACGTAGTTTTGTGATGTGAACAGAGGAGAATATACCTTAACGCCAATGAGCTTAAGTGTAAATTGAATTGGGTGTCCATAGTTTTATTTTACCAAATGTCCGATCTACCCATTTTGAATAGCTGTTATCAACGTTTTAAAGTAGTTCTTTGTTTCTATACTCGTGACGTACTATACAATAAACATATTGTTGTATGAAGGTTTCATGTTTTAAGCAAAAATTTCATTTCAAATAATAATTAATAACACACACACACACACACACACACAAACACACACACACACACAAACACACACACACAAACACACACACACACACACACAAACACACACACACACACAAACATATAGATACACATATACTTATACACTCTCATATGCGTCACTTACACGTATTTCTTTATATTTTATTTTATTTATGTTATTACCAAAAAACATATCAGTACACTCAATATCCACATTAACATAACCATCAAAGTAATCTGTGTTTATCTCTACGTGTTAATGTTTTAAGTGGTACGGTACGTTTTCCTGCACACGCGATATTATGTTATTTCCCCCGACGGTAATTTCACTGCGACACTGCGCCAATGTAATTTGAACTTCTTTATCCTCTTGTGTACTTGCAAAATGTTACCAAGTCGCTAGTGTTGTGGGAAATTCAAAGGTATCAAAAATCTTGGTTTGTATAACTATAGCAATGGGAGACGATAAAATGTTAAAAATATTTAATAAAAGAAAGTCAAATAAAGGAGAAATTCTGACGATCAAGTAAGTAAAACTGAAAATAAGATCTTTGAAATTTTAAAAAATGTATTGTAATTCAGTTTTTGTTTTTTTTTTTTTTTATAGAATAGTGTCACCTGATGGAAAGCAATCAACGCCGCCCATAGACATTCGCAGCGCCATAGGCAATGCGGAAGCGTTGCCGACCTTTAAAGAAAGTGTCATTATGGGATATGAGGAGGAGAGAAGAGGGTTGGACCTCCGGAACTCAACCACTCACCGTATGAATCGCGGTAGCTAAGCTATCACTCACACGCCGATTTTCTGCGACAGTGTAGTACTTCCCCGGACGAGCCAGCCCATTTATGCTACAGACAAATATTCCATTCTTAAGAAAGTATTCGTGTGCAGCGTGGCTCTACCACTACTAAATTCTTTTGTTTTTCTTTTTATCTTTGTCTATTGTTCTTTTTCTCTTGTAAATTTTGATAGTAAAATCAACAAGTCAACACGATTATTCTATTATACTGTAGTATAACTAGAACAATTTTCAAAATTTATATCGAGAAGTGGGCATATCACTTGTCAAGGCAATTGTAATTTAAATATCATGGAGATAAATCATCATGTTTAAAATTGTAGGACAAATGAAAAAACAAAGACGATAAAGAATTTTTACGGGCTAATTAAAAAATCTGAAGGAACTACTAGCCTTGGATTGGAAAAAATAGAATTCTTTACAATGACAAGTGCTTATGGATAAATAGATATTCAAAAGTATCAGTGGCGATTGTTTCTAATTATTATTGTTATTACTGGTTCTATGTGCAGATTCTAATTGTGTAGACGATTTTATTCTAAATAAACACACATACATACTTATCGTCAGGCCTGTCTCCCGTAGGGGTAGGCAGAGACCACAGATCGCCATTTGGTACGATCTCGACATACTTTCCTTGCTTCATCCACACTCATTCAATCAATCACACTCCTCATGCAAGCTCACCGTTGAAGGGTACTCTTTACCTGGCTTTTCTTAAAAACTTCAGCAATTTGATCAAGATATGTTTTCCGTGGCCTTCCCCTAGCAAACCTGCCATCCACATTCGCAATGTAAATTTCTTTTGCCAATCGTCTTTCAACCATCCTCTCCATGTGGCCAAGCCATCTAAGTATCCCTTTCTCAACTTTTGTCACGGAACGTTCTTTAACTCCAAATTCTAAATAAATGCCTATTTTAAACATAAGAGCATTATTTTTGTAAGTAATTAAAAATTGTAAGGTAATGGAGTTCATTTTTTATGCGTGAGATAGGCAAAAGACCAAGCTAATCACATGATGGTAAGTAAACACCGCCATCCATAGATACCTGCAATGCATGCCTAAACTAAGGTGAGGGAGGGTTTATTAAGGAAGGTGAAAAAGGATTTAATAAATGAAAGAGCAAAGCAAAGGAAGGAGAATAAATTTGGTCTTCGGTTCTCTGCAATCAGCGTACGAAACATGTTTACACAGTAGATGAGTTCGGAAGTTGACAAGCAGGTAATCTGCAAGTCGATAAAGTCCGTAATTCTATCACATTTCGAACATTATTTATATCGATATACATGAAGCGATAAACACATCGAGGTCACTCATCGATACGCTTAAGCGATTATACTCTGAACATATTCTAGGAAGCGGGAAGTGTTAGAGGATTTGTTAATAGGTTTACGTTAGAGGGATTATAAAGATTAACTTAGTTTGGCCTGGTATGTTTTTATATAAACTTAATTAAAAGACATTATTTATCATCGCATTCAAATATATCTAGGCAATCAAAATAGTGACGGAGGAAATTAAAGCATTAAGAAGTATGTGTGGGGTAACTTTGCTGATAGAATAAGGAATGAGGTTATAAGAGAGCGATGTGGAATAAAAGAAGTTGTCGTGACAAAGGTTGAGAAAGGGATACTTAGATGGTTTGGGCACGTTAATAAATAAATACTATAAATATGTTTATAAAAATACAAAAATCTAATATTAAGTATGCAAATAGGAACTTGTTCTTTGGATTGCGGTTAATTTATTACATGATTTAGTTGTTTTTAATTTTACTGTATGTGTAGGTGTATATGAGTATGAGTAGTAGTATATATATGGATGTATATATGTGTATGTCCGTATCAATGTCGTCACTGAGGTCCGTGATCTGACCACGTTGGTTCTTGCTGAAAACCAGCGCTAGGTGCTTCAATTGAACGCCAGGCATATGCCTAGGCGAGAATCATTTTATGACAGTAGTTAGATTAAAATTATTTTCTTTTTATTTTGTTTATTTGTATATTATAATATTATTAAGGTTTTAATTTTAGCTATTGTAAAAGAAATGGTGTCATGAATTAACTTTCTTTTATTTTTATTTCTATTTCTACACATTTTTTATTTATAATATATTAAATAATTCTTTTTTGATCTTGACTAAATTGCTGAAGTTCTAAAAGCTGTTAAAAGGCCATCTCAAAAGTTACCCTTAACCAACGAGCTTGAATGAAGAGGGTGATGAGTGTGGATGAAACAAAAAAGTGCGCCGAAGATCGTCGCACATGGAGATTTGTGGTCTTTGCCTACCCCTTTGGTGAACAGGCGTGATTATATGTATGTATGTATTACAAATATACTAATGCGATAAAAGTAATACAATTGTCAATACAAAAAATAAAATCACATTTGCCATAGATTGATAAAAATATATGTATAGCAAATATAAATCACGTTCACATTAGTTTTAAACACTACTAGTAACAACTTTGTAATTTAATCGTAAATTCAAGGTAAGTTCGTTGAATGCAAATACGTATAGTAAAGCTCGCAAACATAATATTTGCCTAGTTGCAATGCACAGTCGAAACTTAAAGTTGGTTTGTCGGGTTGAATTTGCTAATATCGTACGGAGCATAGAGAAATTAATTCATTTTGTTCTAATTCAGGTACCAGAGCTATGAATGGTTAATTATAAGTAAAGTTCTTTTTCTAGTATTAAAGCAATGTATACTCAAAGTTCAAGTCATAAGAAATCAATATATGTTTTACAAGTTTTATTTTAGTAACTTTTTTAATACTAATTTTTACTTTAAAATTCATGTATAAAAATAAAGGTGTGCCAAAGTTAAACTCGACAACTTGAACATATGACGTAAATATGGGATCAATGAATTATTTTGCGCTTCATTGACACGTATTCGCATGAAACAAACGAAGATTGTACACAAGTTTTTAATTGTAAAATATTATTATTTTGTACAAAAACATGATATTTTTTAAAACAAGCGATATTGCTTTTCGGATAAGTTATATTTGGGTAATACTCTCCAACTTTATAGTTAAGTCGAAGAACGAAACGTAACGAAGAAATAAAGCCACGCTCTAGGATATTTTTATCTGTAAAATGAAACTATATATATAATTAACCTCCCATACAATTTCAGGGTATTTCCGTAATACCCACGTTTCGTGGGCACATTGGATATTGCAGTGTTTACTACTCAGGTAAATTCTGCTGCCCACCTGCTTACTCTATCAGTCAGATCCATAGTATTTGCTTCGGAATAACTTCATACACCTCCGGGAAGATGGAATGGCCCATTTCTATTATATACCGGGAATCGCTTAGTCAAATTAGTCAGCCGATTTATTTAAACAAATATCATAATCTCGCAGAAAACTGATTTCTGAGTGCACTTTATTTAGATGATTAAGAGTCCCAGGATTAATTTCTTTCTAATGATCTAATAAGATTATATCAAATAAACGTACTATCTTTTTACATTTAAAAAACAAGACTACACATTTCTTAAGGTCCGTCAATTCTTCTACAATGCCAATGGTACTGCGGATGTCTATGAGCGGCATTGATTGCTTTCCATCATATGCATCATGCGTCATAAACAAGAAAATTGACTCATTAGTGCAGCAATTACGATAACTAAAGAAAAATTTTCAGAAACTTTTGTATTTAGTTCATAATATGCTCTCATATGTTCTCTAGATGTTTACTAACCTCTTGTTTGCAATACCAAAATGAATACATTTCACGCGAGAAACGTAAGCGGAAAGTTTCGTGTTCTACAATGATAAGAAATTTTAAATTAGCACATAAATGGTGCACCATAAGGTTAGTTTTACTTTGTACCGTGCTGAAATAAATGTTACTTTCCGCTTATAAAATTGTTGGACGTGCCACCATTATGCATAGGATTCGTGGTAAACAGACTTATCTTGTTGTATGTGAAATCGTCTATAATATTTTATTCTATTATATGTATATGTATTTTTTAGTACATGAACTTTCTTTTATCTAATATTAAGGTTTTTTTTGAGATAGGTTTTGTGATATACCTATTAGTTTATAGTTTTTAAAATTATCAATAAGAAGATGTACTTACTGGAGGGTGTGTGAGAAGGCATCACTTTAAATAAACTACGTTCGTAACCAGCCATGTTTACTTGTATCCTAGTCCATTACAATAGTGCAGTCGAAAATATCTCGTACTTATAGTTAAACAGGGATAAAAAGGTGTGTGTCGCGTGTTTTGAAATATTTATTGGAATATTGAGTGTATTGAAGCTTAATTCAGCATTGTTGAATACATAGGTCAAGTGATAGATAGAATATACTTTACCAAGAATGATATCAAAGATAACTTGGGATGTAACTTGTTCATACATTAACACACTAGAACTATAAGTAATATTAATGTAATTTATATTTAGCCACATTAATTAATAATTGAAAAAAGAACACATTAGTAACCATTTTTTGAGAAGTTAAAACAAGGGAAAGGAGGGAATAATGAAATATACGTAATAGAAGGTATTTGTGATCTTTTTATCAATTAGAAGATATGTCATGTGTGTATATCAGAAGGCATCAGTTTGAATAAACTGCGTACACTACTTACTGCGTTTTATAGGTATCCCAATACATTATAGGTTAAACTTAAATCTAACTAAACCTAGGTCTAACCTATCCTATTAGTAAGGTTTTATAAGATAAGAAATTAAAACAGGCCACTGTTTGTTGATATTCATTTACCATCAAATATATATGAATTATCAAATTACCAAATAATTATAATATATAATATAATTGCAATATTAATGACCAGTGTCTGGTCATTAATATTGATACTAATTATTGTACTTATTCAGTCCATACATGCCATCTATGGAATGAACATTACCCACTATGCTTATCCAAACCAGAATGGCGGGGCAAGACACGGAGTAAGGATTCGAACCCGCGACTCCGAAAGCAGCAACTCCGCTCTAATGTGCCCATGAAGTCGTTAAAAAAGTTAAAAAGGTTAAAAAATTTAAAATTAAACGCTGCTTATTTAGAGACAATGAGTCGACTAATACTTTATTGATAAAACATAAGTTTCCTAAACATTTCACAGATGACAGCACTAAGTACAATTTGTACATATTACAACTTAATTATTAATCACATAGCGAAATATGTCCTGTCCTGTCATACTGACAGGGCATTGTAATGTAATGTAATGTCTTTATTATATTAATCATTTGATCTACAAAATGTACAAATTAAACTATTCTTAAAATGTAAAACGAAGTTATATATTATAACTTTACATATATACATACATATCGTCACGCCTGTTTCCCATAGGGGTAAGCAGAGACCACAGATCTCCATTTGCTACGATCCCGGTATACTTTCCTTGCTTCCTTCACACTCAACTTCAGCAATTTGGTCAAGGTATGTTTTCCGTGGTCTTCTCCTATCGACCCTTCTATGCATTCATGTAAGCAGATTGAATGTGGTAGAAATGAGAGCGTTAAGAAGTATGTGTGGTTTAACTTTTAATGATAGAATAAGAAATGAAGATATAGAAGAGCTATGTTAAAAGTTGAGAAAAGGATGCTTAGATGCACATAGAGAGGATGGATGAAAGACGATTGAGAAAAGAAATATACTTTGCGAAAGTGGATATAATTCTTTTTTTTAAAGAAATTCTAGAAAAACTAATCATTATTATTAGAATAATTATTATATGATACTTTTAATATGTTATAAATAACGAAATATAAAATAATATAATATCACAGCCAATCGCCTTTTTAATTTTGTTTTATTTGATACTATATACATACTATACGGATCGTATTTTTTTTTACTATTTATTATCAATAATTGAATAGACTTGTGTTATTATCAAAACTGTCTATATTGTCTTTGCCACTAAGTTATATCCAAGCATCCACTTAAAGACATAACGAAGAGAGATAATGAAGTGTATTGAATCTGGTAACTTTGATAATTTATCATTTCTCTCAAGTGGGTCTTCTTCATGAATTTTGCCGAGACAGCAAAGTTTTAAAGATTTATCAACTTGCATTGATAGCGCTTGATTGTGAAGTGGAAAATATAAATTAATTTAAGATTTCAGTGAATTTACCTCTTTACCTTTATTTCAGTGAAGTAAGACAATTTCGAGATCGAAAAGAAGTTTTTTTTTAAACAAGAACTTTTACTTAGCTAAGATCCGCGACAAGCAAACGAAAACACTGGAACTGAACTGTTCACATAGTAATGGATTTCCGCAAAGTAACGCCTGATTCCATTAATCACGTTTTTTTTTTATTTAAAATATGTTGTAAGAAAACATTCATTATTGTGTGGATTAATTTTTAAATGAAATAAAAATTGGATAGTATAAAATACAATTATATTGGGTTTCTTTTGCTTCTTTAAAATATAATAATTTAATAATTATTTTAGTCATATACATACATATATGTATCAGTTACGCACTTATATGCAGCGTTGCCTTTCCATCAAGTGATACGCCTGCTCGTTTGCCTTCCCATACCGTAAAAATGTGAATGTATTCACTCAGAAAATCGAGGGCAATTTTTTTAAATGACACATAATGATTAAGTTATTTTTTGATAATAGTTATTAACATTAGAATAGTTTTTGCATTTCTTTGATTTAATTTTCTGAATACAGTACAGATAATTTTAAATTAATATAAATATATTATTTTACATTTTAATAACTGAGACATTAAGTGATTTTGTCGTAATCCCAACGCTTGGCGAATAGATTGGTGATTTTTTTTTTCTATATTTATGACAGTTATGTGATGAAATTGGATGGTGCACAGTAAGTTTCACTCTACTCCGGTATAATTCGATCATTTTTCGATTTCCGCAATACACATATATAGATATAACAGTGATATTGAATACATATGGACACTTACAAGATACAAGACTGTAGATTGGTTTTATTATAGATGTATGCTGCCGATATTTGTAGCCTGGTATTTGCTTCCTTAGTCGCTTAGGACTTCACAGGAAAGAACTCGGACGCCATAATCTAAGCCGGGAATCACAGCAAAATCAATGTTGAATTTATTGTTCGGTAAATCATACACACACAACAAATAAGACCTAAGTAAAATTATAATATAATCGTTTATCTGTTATTTCGTGTAATCCTGTTTTCTGTAGCAAACTTTAATTATAAATCTTATCTTGAATATAAGAATTAATACCTAAGTAAATAGATTAAAAAAAAATCAAAACCAGACAGTCAAATTTTTTGGTTAAAATTGACACACGAGCGTGGCCTATAGGTATTCGTATATAATAACTCCCGTTTTTACAATAGCGACAGTTCATTGAAGGTTTGCGATACAAGCTGCATGCGTATCGGAAATTCCCAACATTGTTTTATTTCGTGTAAAATATTTTAAAATTTTTATTTCTTTTTAATTCCCTTAAATAAATAAATTCTAATTCTATTCTGAATAAACTCTTGTTGTTTTTTTGTATTTTTATGATTTATGAGGCTCGTACACACTACGACTTTACTCAACAAAAAAATTAAAAAACAAATTGTTACCTTACATACACATATACGTCTTATATATATCAATCAGCTTAAGAGAGCGAGCATCTGACGCATCGAGCCTACCAATGATTTTCACCAGCCTATTTATGTCCCACTGCTGGACACGGGCCTCCCCATTTATGGAGAATCGGACATTAACCCACTACGTTCGGGTGGACTGGCGGGGTACCAGACACAAAGTAAATATCTGTTTTGTTTTTTTTTTGAACAGCCCATACATGTCCCACTGCTGAGCACAGGCCTCTCCATTTCTAGAGGAAAGGACGTTAACCCACCACGCTTGTCCAATGCGAATTGGTAGAATTAATAGACTCGGAATAAAAATTTATAATCCATACATATATTTATTCTGATGCGGGAATCGAACCTGCGAACATTGACTACGCGGGCGGAGCTCCCCGCCACCGAGCCAATTGGTCGCCAATTTAGAGCCAAAATATCTGTAGGCGACAAATATTACATATTTATCATGATGCAGGGACCGCACCCGCAACCATTGACTCCGTAGGCTTCAGCCCCGCTACTGAGTTAATTGGTCAATTTCGATCGAGCTGGCCTATTTACGCTACATCATAAATAGACCGAATCGATCACCGCTATACATGAAGATGTGAAGACAAAGATATGAGCGTCAAGTGGTAGGATTCTTCTGTGTTACCGCGCTTTGTATAGTGAGTACTGGGGATCTGAAGGTTTCTCAAAACTCCATTTCCACTTCCTTCGCCTTTACTTTTTTCCTCCCCTCTCACGAATTCTTCCCACCCATTATTCACATCCTTAACTTCGTAATGCGTACATAATGCATCTGAAATACTCTCAATCCGGTAAATACCAAGACTACTTTACCCACAGGCGAAATGCATGCTTGTTTCCCTAGAATAAATTGTGAAAATTATAAACTTGATGTCATCGTGCGCGTATTTTGCGTGTTGACTTATTATATTATGATATGTTACTTTTATTATCATCTTTTTCTTCAGCGATTTTTTTTTATAACATTGAAAATACTCTTCAAGTGTTCCGTTCTCATAAAAGAGTGCTCTTAAATAACTCTTAGGGGCTCCTTCGGAGATAATAATGCTGAAAAAGTAGAAACCTGCAAATTTTTCCCTTGAATACTCGACTGAAAAGCTTAGGTTTGTGGAGAGTAAACTCGACACCTCTAGGCTGTTTAATATAACGTGAGAATGCCATAACGATTGTTATATTTAACATTTAAAGAAATAAATAAGAAATTAATAGTAGAATACATGAATGAACCCAATGCAATACGATTTCAATCTTTAAGCCACTGACTATTGTAGTCATCAAAAATAATTATCAATTGTGTGGGTTCTAATATATATTTTAGTGTCTTAAGTCTATGACTTAAAACAAAAGACACTTTCTCTTCCTAGGTCTTCTTTAACTTTTAATGAAACAATTTTTCTTTGATACGATTAGAGAATAATTCAGATTTTGCATCTTGGATTACGATAGACATAAATTTTATCCAGTTACCTGAGAAGTAATTTATATTCAACAAATTTAAGATTCTATTCAAATTTGAACCTTAAATTTAGCTTAGAAGTCAGATACTCCAAACCACTGAGCCAAATGGTCAACAATTATTAACAGTACGTATAAAATAATAATAGAGATGAAAAAGCACCCAACCATATATAATTTTTATGTTTTGATAGAAATTTTTCACTTAGTTTTATTCTTGTTTAATTTATGTTTATTCTTGTAAGTGCTGTATATACCTCTTACTGATAGAAATATATATTTTAATAAAACTGTAAATATTGTTATTATAAATAAAATTATTTATTAAAACTGTATAAACAAGGTTATCCACTTGATAAAGCGTAAAAAATAATTGATTAAAAGCGTAATAAAGTGGAACACAATCATCAATCAAATTTAATCAAGTCGTGAATTGATCTGTGTTGACTTTAAGAACAAATTTTTTTATGAACAACTTATTTTCCTTAAAATTAGCTTTAAATCAAAACAAGTTGTTTTTCAAAAATTGTTCGTGTTTTTAACTCAATATTTTGTATTTCACTTTATGGATTTAGTAAGTAAAAATAAAATATAACCTTAAGCCAATATCACCTGTTTAATACTTAAAATTAGAATAAATTACTACCATTACATATGCGACCTAAATGACTTAGTAGCAAAACTTTTCGCTTTCATAGTCAATTAATGCAGTTTCAACTCCCGAATTGGGAAAACTAAGTATTAATTTCGTGTCTCAATGCCACTCAAATTCGCCCTGGATATAGGAGAAATAATATCTATTTTACCAGAAATCAAATTCCAATAGTGAAATATGTGCTATAAAATAAATAAAACTATTATAATGTATTTTATCACTAAAAACAAACCAGATAAATTGCCGTTTACTTAATTAAATACTGGCTGAATAGTGTTCGAATTAAAACTAAATTAAAATTTTCATCCCCTTCACCTGGATACAAGTGGCTCTCTATTAGTGTGGGTTTCCCAAGTAACTTTTTTCCAAAAACAATAACCGTGGTACCAAAGTTATTCAGAAATTAAAAAAAGAGATTAGAAGAGAGGGTTCTTCGAGGGCGTGGTATAAAGAAAGATAGACCACCTCTAATCATTAATGAAAACCATTTCTAGCCGAAAAAAACACAGACAAATTAAGTTAAAGGTGCTCGGTCTAAAAATTTATTTACTATTTGAATTTATTTAGCAATCTAAATTAATTCAAATAGCAAATAAATCTTTAATCTGAAAGTTAATGAATAGACGAATTCATTCAATGGAATACGAAGAATCTCAATTTGTTAATTTATTATTATACTTTGAATTTTAAATGGAATGGATGGATCGAATCTTTTAATTTAAAGAACCTATAGTTATACGTAAATAGTTTTATAATTATAGGATGTGGGGCCCTCCGCCCGCAGAGTCAATGGTCGCGGATTCGATCCCCGCATCGGAATAAATATATGTATGGATTTATATATATTTATTTCGAGTCTGGTAACCCCCCAAATCCGCATTTCCTTTCCAGCCCTTTCCTTTCTTTTCTATCCTTTCCCTTCCTCTCCGCCAATTCACGGTCTTCCGTGCCAATGGATGCGTGGCTAGTTAGTACTTAGTCGCAAGCGTGCCGACCGTCCCGGGATCGGGCTCCCCCGGTGACTATCGTGCCTTACCTCAACATGCGGGACTCTGCTGGGGCTGACCTCCATTGCGGCTCGTGGGATTCACTAAGGCGAATTTAAATATACCTAATTTGTTGAAAAATGACGGCGACGTGGTTCGCCACCCGTCCCGTCCTGATTCCCACGAAGGCGAGAAGCGACTAACGGAGAACCATTTCGCTGCGATAAATATGAGAGGAAGAATGGATGAAAGAATGAAAATACCCTCCCTGCCTCCTCCACACTCATGGACGGGGCAGGGAGGGTGTGTAGCGGATGGAGCTCTGTGGTCTCTGCCAACCCCTGCGGGGGATAGGCGTGAATATATAATAATATTAAAATTATAATTATAATGTTGTAGAAACTATTAATAAATAAACAGGCTCTCTATAACCTATATATGTCCCACAACTGAGGACGGGAACAAAAAGAAACTATTAATTAATTAACAGCATATAAAGCATGAAAAGGACTCTCACTCAGGCGTGACGATCTATGTGGATGGAACTTCGGGCGCTGATTTTCAGAGGCCCATTAAGTCACTCGTATAGGAGTGCTATATTATATGATATATGTATGTTTATTATATATTACTTATTTAATGTATAAAGGCGACTATAATAAAATTAAAATAATATTAAAATAAGTGAATAAATATGAATATTTTTTAAAGAAGACTAGCAATGTATTTAATATTACTAGAACTCTTGTTAACCATTCCAACTAAGCTAATAATGCTTGTGCTAGGATATAGTTCACATCAATAGTCCAGTGGAAGATACGAACTCACGACGTTCAGATCGCAAGGCCATGGCTTACCGGCTGCGCTTATAATAAATGAAAAAAGAAAACTTTTCCGGTAAAATTAAAAATAAATGTAATAAAAATGTTATGCCGCTAAATACTGCTTAATTGCTTATCATTAATATTTATATTACTAATTCTGAAGTAGAGAAGAAATTCTGAAAACTGAAGAAAAAGGGAAGAATTTCAATGTGTATAAATTCTAAATTCAAAACATAATATTTTGACAAATGAAGTTTAGAATTTTAAGTAACTCAGATGAAGCACTCCATGCGTACATTTTTCTTTTAAATATATGCAAATGTTATGTGTGTCACAGAGCTTAAAGCAGAAATTATAAATAATTTAGTACAAAGAAGTAGCAAGATACGTGCCGTATGCACAGCCACAATTTAACCTAAGTGACGTAAATCCTAGATATATTATGGTAATAAAATTACACCGGCTTACAATACAAGCTGAAACTTTTCATGGAAATTTAAAACTGGGTAGAGGTGACTTTTTTGGTCCTTGCGTTTAAAAAATGTTATATATTCAAAGTGAAATAATTTTTCTTTCTTATATTTATATTACTTTGTTTTAAATGATTCCATGTTTACGAACCAAGCCAATATCTTGAATCGGTAATAACTCTGTTTGTGGACAGTCAAAAGTTTTACTTGGCTAAGAACCGCGACAAGCAAAACAATAATAGAAAATTGAAGAAGAGAGACAACCGAAAAGTCGGTTGTCTTCCGTAGATTCTACTATACCTGAAGATGCCTCGTGTTGGGGCAAAACACGTCCCGTTTACAAGATGGAAAAGTGGTAATGTGTGTTTGATGTTGTGTATGGTGGTTAGTGGGTGGAGAATTAATGGCCGATTTTCGGTAAGTTTTTGGTTTAAGTTCCTAATTAATCCACTTCATCCAGCACAAAAAACACACTATCAATTTTCTGTTATTGTTTTGCTTGTCGCGGATCTTAGCTAAGTACAACTTTTCACTGTCCACGTAGTGATGGATTTCCACAAAGTGACCCCTGATTCCATTAATAATAACTCTGTTCTTACTACCGCGATTTTTTTTCTATGGTTTTGTTGGATTACCAAGATTGGGGTACTTTTCGATCTCTAGTTCGGGACGTTTTAGTTTTTAGACGAGATTATAAAATGTAATTTCACAAAAATAAAACGTTCTAATAATTTAATATCTATACTTACTTACTTCCTGCGGCGCTACAACCCTTTGTGAGTCCTAGCCTCCATTTTCAATTGCTTTAGGATTATCCGTTAGATGATATCAAATGTAAGAAGTAAAAAAATAGGCCAGCGATATGTGCCTGATTGGCGTGAAAAACGAATAATATTAGGGATAAACATAAAACAAACAATAACAGGAATGAACTTTGTAATGAAATTAAATTATCGATTCCAACTTGAAATCGATTGCAACATATTTATCTATATATCTATATTTTAAAATGTAAGTATTGAATTTAATATCTAGAAAAATCTAAGCTAAAGCATCGTTCCATCGATTCAAAGCACTTAGACGCTTCGCTAAGAACCAAAACACCTACTGAACATACTCGTATTTCTCATCATAAACCTGCAAAAGAATAAAACAGAACTTTTTTTAAGTTCTTTATCATACTAATAGTTTTTATTTAAAAAAATGGAAACTAGCAATGTTTTTAAATATTACTAGAACTTGTTAACAGATGCTTGTGCTAGGAAATGCTCCACCTAAATAGTCTAATGAAAGCTACAACATACATAGTATAACTTAACAGTCAAAAGGCCTAATAAAATTTACGTTGCGGATGTGGATGGAAGGGTCGGTAGAGGATGACCGAGAAGAACATACCTTGACCGAATTGCTGAACTTCTTGAGGAAGGTTAGATCAAAACACTGGCGAACTAGTATGAAGAGAGTGATGAGCGTGCATGAATCAAAAAAAGTGAACTGAGAACGTGGCACATGGAGATCTGTGGTCTCTGCCTATCCCCACGGGAAATACATACATACATACATTCGTGATATAATTCAGTCATACGTTCTTCGACCAGTGTGTCTTACCCGTACTATCCTACGGCGCCAAAATGTGGATGCTGACAATTCGTCTGCTTCATAAGCTCAGAGAGCTATGAAGAGAGCTATGCTCGGAATTTCTCTGGTTGATATGATTCGGAATGAACAAATCCGCCAGAGAACTAAAGTCACCGACATAGCCTTTCGAATTAGCAAACTAAAGTGGCAATAGGCTGGTCACGTTTATCAGAGATCCGACAATCGTTGGAGCAAACGAGTGCTGGAGTGGAGACCGCGTCTCGGTAAACGTAGTGTGGGACGCCCCCTGGCTAGATGGTGCGTGTAGCCGAAGATCGGGCTAGGTGGCGCTCCATGGGGGAGGCCTATGTCCAGTAGTGGACTGCCGCAGGCTGATGATGATTGATGTTTCATGATATATATGTAAGTATGCTCTTTAGTTTCGCTAAAACTCAAAAACGGCTGTATTAAAGCTACATATATATATATATATATATATATATATATATATATATATATATATATATATATATATATATATATATATATATATATATATATATATATATAGCTTTAATACAGAAGCGGCCGCGGGACGGTACTAAACAAGTACAAACTCGAAAGCCCGATCGGCCGCGTGACTGGACTGCATCTGGGAGCGGACAGTGGTCCGTCCGCTTCATATGATTTGATGCATATAATCTCGTGTAATCTCACTGCATGCGGCGGCCTAATTACGGCCTAGATTTGAAGATTGGAAGGTTGATTAGGACTGAAGAACGCTGATCAAAAGTTATAATCAAATAAATTGTAGGTGAAACGAGGATCACCGGGTATATAAAATATGTTTGAATAAAAAGGATTTTATGATATAATGCACTCGTCTACACCAACGGTTGTCGGTTCTACGACAAACGTGTCCAGCCCATTGCCACTTCAGTCTGCTAACTTGAAGAGTCGACGTCGATAACTCTGGTTCTCCAACGAATTTCTTCGTAAAAGAGTCCTGGCGTGGAGACCGCGTCTCGGCAAATATAGTGTGAGATGCCTTCTAAAAGACGGAGCGACGATCTGCGCAAGGCGGCTAGCAAAGACTGGATGCGTGTAGCCGAAGATCGGGCTAGGTTACTTTGGGTGAGACCCATATCCAGCAGTGGACTGTCGTGGGTTGATATTGTTACTGATTGATGCACCAAATAAAATACTCATAAGAGATCTTTTAGATCCCTTAAAGTAGTAAAAATTTTAAACGTAGTTAAGCAAAGCATGGAATTAATAGAGTGCGTTAACAGTTTATGGTGAACGTTTCCCGCGGGACGTGAAAATAATACGTGCTAGGAGCTTAGTGTGATTAATGTACGTTATGGACGGCTCCGCCATAAATATCGTTTCGCAGCTGCCTGTAAAAGCTCTCAAATTCACTACAAAATATATTTCTGTTTAAAGTAAATAATATTTATTTACGAAATACAAAATGTTGTTATGGAAAATATAGGCAAACAACCAACTACTGTGAACGATCACAATAGGCACTGCTGATAGTTTGTCCACCTTAGGGTAATGTGGACAGTGAGAATTTTTACTTAGCTAAAATCCGCGAAAAGCAAACAAAAATAGAAAAATAATGCGTGTTGCAACACCTTTCTTTTATAACATTAGATAACGTTGGGCGCCAGTGTAACACCTACCTGGGTTTTGCAAATAAAACCAGAGTGTTATCAGTAAAAAGAAATGTTTATTACATAAAAATAAAAAAAAAGAATCAAGTAGGTGAGACACAAATTTGTAGGTCGTGGGTAAACGGCCGATCTGATTTTGCCACGTAAGCGGACTAACACTCCCCTGAGCTAGCTTGCGCTCAAAAAAGAAAACCGCAGGTAGAACCCTGCAAGTTGACAGCGGTTTGCCCTCAGCGATTGTAAAGGATGCGCTGAGACACCTAAATGTCGATCCCTGAGCTAGCTAGCACTCAAAGAAATAAACCGCAGGTAGAACCCTGCCATTACATTTGCACCGCAGGTTACATACTGGCGGAGGGCAGGTGGCACCCTGGATCGCAGGTGACACCCTCCGTTACATTGTGCACCGCAGTAGAATCATTACCGCAGGTGGAATCAACCCCGCAGGTAAAATGTGCAGGTGAAACCCTGGAAGTGACAGATACCCATCGATTACGACTTGGCCTATCAACTTCCGTTCTGGTTAATCAGCGACAACTCGTGAAAAGCATTATGTCGAGATTGTCGTGGTGAATTAAAACCAAAACGGAATTACAAAATAAAAATTAAACACACATGTGCTATTCAAAACTTACCCTAAAACGGAGTTTGATTCCTGCACTTATTTTTAAAATAAATACTGAGCGAGGGCGCTCTTAAGAGACGTGACGGTTCCCGTTGATATTTCCATAACGGACAAACCCTCACTGAGGTGGTGTCGATCCTCGGCACCCGTCAGTAACTTCCATAAAAAAACCCGAGCGGTACACGAATAAGGCCGAAATAGCACAAAGGCGCGAGCGCCGCACCTACACCTACTTGAGTTTACAAATTCCTTCTCAAATTCCTTCAATCTGTCACCGCGTTGCTTTGAACACTTAACGTATGACAAGCAAAAAATGTTCGATGGCAGCTCGTGTTTAAGTTATAATAAATCATTATTTATTACATTAGAATAAGTATTTAAATTTGAATAATGTTTAGTGTACTAATACTAATATTTTTAACTTATACTTAAACTAACTAAAATTACATCATTTAAACATGTAACCTTCCGTTACAACGGACATAAATTACATATGTCACTAATGTAATACAACGAGATTTCGTATGGGAAATATGTGTGAGATTATAAGAAAAGAAAGAATTTTAGAAGAGATTAGTACAAGGAAGAGCACAAATAGATGATAAGAAATCACCGTCATTATAGCATATTTGCAACAATAAAACATACATATTCCAAATGTAGTCAAATATAATAAAATGCATATCCGTCTCCATGAGAGCTTTTTGGAGATGATGATGATGGGATGAAAATCTTGTTAAATTCAACCATTGGGAAAGAAAATCTATCAATAAATACTTAGTTAATAAGTTATTATTCGTTTGTGTATATTCATAAGACTTGCTTTTTTAATATTTGTACAGCCTATTGTTGAATGAATAACCCACGGCCACTGATTCAGAAAGAGTTAACTTCGCCACTGAGCCAATAAGGCAACTGAATTTTATTAATAAAAACTGAAACTTTTTTATCAAGTTCAAGTAGAAGAATATTAAAAATACTCCATTGTATCGGCAGGAGAAATATATAATTGATTTTTTTTTACTAAGCTGATAGAAATATCAGTAAATCTTCATCTTCAAGTTTATCGGAAGCCCGTCTACTTCGGATACAGTAATTAATCAAATATTTGCCCAAGTCATGAATAAATTGGCGAACAACTCGGGACGAACTTGATCCATTTCAGGAGGAATGAATTTAGATGAGCCACGGTAAGTTTTTAGTTGTTTATAAGGAGATGACTTGCAACTTGAGTATTCTTCGCGATTTAATTAATTTTCATAAAGATTGCCAAACTGGTGCTAATTGCAAGGTTCAATTATATTTTAATCATCACTATCGTTGATGGTGATGATTCTGTTAATGATTTTCCCTGACTACCACACTAAGTTAGTTAGTTTTTTTTTAACAGCCCGTATATGTCCCACTGTTGAGCACGGGCCTCCATTTTGGGGGGAACGGAAGTTAACGCACCTCACCACATCCAATACATATATACACTCCTTTGAAAACAAACGCGCACCTTACAGCCTTTGGCTTTATTATGGATAATATTAATATTTAAGTATGTCATTAGCTTAGATGATTAAAAAAAATTTAACACTTACATCCTAGAATCAGTAGTAATTTAATTAATGTAATCAGAAATCCGTGTGAAAATGGATATTTTTATGGGTATAACGTAACTAAGACTACGGGTTTTTTTATAGTACTTTAATAAAAATAGTCATGAAAAAAATACAAATTAATAACGAGTATGACCTGCTCTTGCAGCAATTACGGCATACAATCGTCTTGGCATGCTTTTCACTAGGCTTAGAAACTGCGCGTTGGCAAACAAAGTGTGGGATACTCACCCAGTTAGATGAAGTGACGATCTGTATCGAGAGGCTGGCGGAAACTGGATGCGTTTAGTAGAAGATCGAGTTAGATGACTAGAACCAACTCGCGGTAACCAATTTGCTTGCGCAACATAATTCACTGATTAATATAGGCATATATCCAGCAGTGAACTCTCGTAATTAGATTGATAATGATGATGATAAAGTGTTGTATTGTTTTATAGGGAAATAAAATTTAGTATTTCTATATATGCTGACTATACATTGTCTGTCTGAATTTAATATACCTAATTTGTCGAAAATGACGGTGACGTGGTTCGCCACCCGTCACTTCCTGATTCTCACGAGGGCGAAAAGCGACCAATGACGAGCCGTTTCGCTGCAATGAATGGCAGCGGATGGAGCTCTGTGGTCTCTGCCAACCTCTGCGGGGGGATAGGCGTGAATATATAAAATAAATACATTGTCTCACACGGGTAATGGAGATGAAGAGTCAGTTACGCTAAAACTGTCAGGAAGGATGGACGTCATTCCAATTGGTGTACAAGGAGTCAATGAATTAGCTCCTTTGAAACCAAGGAACCCTGTAAAAGGCAAAGGAGCAAGCGTGTTATTTTTGTATTTTAAATATTATAAACTAAAGTGATATTGGTAAATTCAGTTGGTGTTTCAGTGCATAAAATGATCAATCACCAAGTTATTTTAAGTTGAACAAAGAACACGCTGTACAGCATGGAGGGTAATCACTCAAGTGTAACCGGAAAGGACGCATTAAATATCTTCACGCTACATTGAATTCTGAATTAGCATTATAATCTGTCATGCAGAAACATTGGAGTGACACATCACATATACCATCTACCCGCTGAGCATAATAACAGAAGTTATCATACAATAATTTATTGTGTGATGTACTATGATGTACTGAGAGATGCGAACCACCACCAAACCATTTTTCTCAGTTTTTTTTTTTCATCCTTAGGTTGACTGGTAGAGAATGCCAACTGGCATTAAGTCCATCTATTGTGCACTTGATGCAAAAGATTAAATAAATACATCTTTATATCTTTTGTTTTGTAGTAGAGCCACGCTGCAGACGAATACTTTGCCAAGAATGGCATATTATTTGTCTGTAGCATGAATGAGCCGGCTCGTTCGAGGAAGTGCCACATTTCCTCAGAAAACCGGCGTCTGAGTGGTAACTTAGCTACCGCGCTTCGTACGGTGAGCGGTCTGAGTTTCGGAGGCCCAACGCCCTCCCCTTCCCACTCCCCCTCCGATTCCCACTCCCACTCCCATAATTTCACTTTCCTTTAAGGTCGGCAAAGCTTCTGCAATACCTATGGCGTTGCCTTCCCTCCACCCCTTCCCATAATGGCACTTTCCTTAAAGACCAGCTACACTTCCGCACTGCCTATGGCACTGCGGACATCTATGGGCGGCGTTGATTGCTCTCCATCAGGTGCCGCCTACTTGTTTGCCTTCCTATCCAATAAAAAAATATTAATAATATCCTACCTACGCAGTCAATGATCTATGTACTGTGATAAATACATATGTATGGCCTACATATATAAACAACCAACTGGCTCAGTCGCGGGGCTGCCGCCTACGCAGTTAATGGTCGCGGCTTCGATCCCTGTATTGTGATAAATACATATGTAATGTATGGCCTATGATATTAACGACCAATTGACACAGTGGCGGAGCTGTCGCCTGCGCAGTCAATGGTCGTGGGTTTGATCTCGGTATTGTAATAAATACATATGTATGTAAATAAAGATCAGAAACAATATCTCAGTTCGTTAAGATATGGCTGACGATCTAAAGTTCTTCTTGGATCTTCTTCTTGAAGTGGCTTTCCGATTAGCGAAAGTTGGCAGCTAATACAGCACAATTTTCCTCGTCTTTTAAATTAACGAAGGAGAAGTAAGCTAGCTAGTAATATATCAATTATATAATAATATAGTAATATTTTTACAAATATTAAGTTCATCTCATTAAGGAAACTGTCAGATGCAATTTTACAGAGTAGTACGGACTGCGAGTACTTCACGAGCAGAGTCGAAGCGAAGGAATTTAATGAGTTGACCTGTTAATTGACGACTGTTTCTAAAAAGATGTGCTTAAAATTAAATCTGTATGTTTTAGCATTCTTTACAATTTGCAGCGCATTTTTTTAAAGAAAACTGTTAATGTTCTGATATTACTAGAATTCATGGTAAATATTCCAATAAAGCTAATAGTGCTTCTTAGAAAAAATATGATTCACATCAATAGTCTAATAAAATAATCTACATGTGGATAGTCAAAACTTTTACTTAGCTAAGATCCGCGATAAGCAAACAATAACATAAAATTAATAATGTGTGTTTTCCTGCTGGATGAAGTGGATTTACCTGGAACTTAAACCAAAACTTACCGAAAAACGGCCGCCAGCAACTCTCCACCCACCAACCACTATACACAACACCAAACACACAATACCACTTTCCCATTGTAAACGACACGTGTTTCGCCTCAACACGAGGCATCTTCAGGTAAAGTAGACTCTACGGAAAACAACCGAAAAGTAACGCCTTACACCATTAATAAACCGAAATAATCTACGTTTACACAAATCTTACCAAACAAATCTATTTCTGCTTTTTAACGTGAACAATGAAGATCTTAGTTTTTAATTTTTTTCATATCGTATCAACAGTAAATATTGGCAAAATTCGTGTTTATTTATCTATGTTTGTGAATATTGCAAAGAATAATTTTCCTTTTCATAGCAACGAAGACGGAAACATTTTTATATATTATCCGTCAACTGAGCACTACGAACAGATTCCTTGGGACAGCTAGAGAAATGGGACGAATACATTTCAAGATTTACAAGAAAAATATCTTGTGTCCGTCAGAAAAATGAAATGTGGGTAAATAATAATTCTTGTATTGTTCCGTCGTGAGTGTGCAGCTGACGCGTTTCTGGTGGATATTAAACGTGGTACAATATACATAACACATGTTAGTATAATACTTATGCATTTATAAAGAACTAGCTTTTGCCCGCGGCTTCGCTCGCGTGGAAATTGGTCTGCCACATTAAGTTTTGTGACAGACCATTTTCAATAAATATATATTTTTTTACTTAATTTATGGATCACAATTTTGGACATTGTGGCTTCAATATCAAAGGTAGATATATACTGTCGCGGACTTTTATTTAGAACTATTCAAGACATACAATACATTCTCTTTATGTAACTCCAATGGTTTACGCAGCGTACGCCAAGATAGCTCTCAGAGGCCAGATTTTTTTCCAACTTAATTGACATATATCGTTATATTACGACCAAAATTACATTAAATCATTACCAATTGTAGCCTATATGTTATTCCGATGTATAACATATATTACTGTAAAGTTTCATCCAAATTTTCGTGAAAGAGTAACAAACATACATCCATACTCACAAACTTTCGCATTTATAATATTAGTAGGATAAAGTTTATGTAACATATGGCAATAATACAATGTAGTATAAATATTATTATCACAAAAAAGGCAGATAAACAAGCAAATGGACCTTCCGATGCTAAATTATCGTCACTGCCTATTTACAAATGCAATAATAGAAGAAATTATAGATACCTTGTCTGCGTACACAAAAGGGAGGGATGGAGGAAAAGTAATGAAGAAGAAGTAATTAGTATACAAGAAGGGTGAGTGAAGACAAAATAGTATCTCCGGCTCTGACCGCTTACAGAAGAGCGTTTTTGAACGAACTAATATAATTAAATATACTTATGTCATGAGATAATAAATGAAAGTGTTGTACATGGCTGTGAGGCTTGGACACTAACGCTAAAGGAAGAGTAGAAACGTCTAGTTTCAGAATGCAAAGTCCTCCGAAAGATCCTGGTCCCAACCAAAAGTGATGATGGCAGTTGGCGAAATCGAAAAAACGCTGAAATCGAGGATCTGTTGGCCCAAACCAATGTAATAGGAGTGACTAAGGCTCAGCGACTTCGTTGGTTGGGCCACGTTGAGAGGATGGGGGAGGATCGCGCAGTCAAGAGAGGGTATATGGGTCACCCAACTGGACGAAATCCAGTGGGGTGACCCAGGTACCGCTGGAGAAACATGAACGACGATGACTTGCGCAAACTCCAAATGTATAACTGGCAGGAGGTGGTGCAGGACAGGGCACATTGGCGTAAGGTCTGTTCGGAGGCCAAGATCCATTTTGGATCGCTGCGCCAACAAAGTTAGTTAGTATACATGGTGGTAGCAGTTAAAATAACGCTGTGTTGTGTGTTGTTCTTGTTATAGATAACATAATAGAAAATAGTGGCATAATTAAGTAGTGTAGTATATGTGCTGTATAATAAAAATATTGATTAAAATTGGAAATACCAATAGAAAGGAAGAATCATTGAAATACCCACCACCTACACCTATCTACAGATAAAATATACAACGTATGTTGTAAGTGGTAAAATGTATGCAAGTTGTGTCTTTTGCTATAATCGTTACATCGCAAGTGCACGAGAATTCATGAAAGCAGCCATCCGTTTAATGAATAACCGTACCTTGCGGCGCTTAACTTTTATTATCGTCTTAGAATTAAGTTTCCATTTTGATATAAGCTGATCGTGAGCTAATTTTTGTTATATCTTTAAATAATTTTGATGCAAATTAATTCAATAATGTTTACGTATTAAAATTTATAGATAATCTCTCATTTAGGTCATTAATCATCAAATTTAACGTATTAAAAATTATTTTTCTCCAAAATACTCGGATCGCTTTGTCGTTGGTTCTTTGTTAGACAACCATAAAATCTTTTGTGCAAACTCAGATTCGCAGCCGCTGCATTTTCATTGTACAGTTCGGTGTAATCGGGATTTGTTATTGGAAGTACATTTTTATTTTGTAAGGAAATGGAATAGGTGTCTGAAGTGTGCTTCGTTTGAAGTAAGTTACACCGCGATTGCCGTTTGAATTTTTTTTATCTTGATAGCCAGCTCAAGTTTTATTATGTTTTATTAAACATCAAACAATTATCTTTCATTTTATTCATATCATCAACATCAATAGCTTGTGGCAATTCAATGCTGGACGCTTCCCCCCAAGACGCGTCACCTAGTCAGATTTATACGCATCCAGTTTCTACCAGCCGCCCTCGGTAGATCGTCGCTCTTTCTGGCCGAGAGACGTTTTGTTGTATTATACATAAGTCACACTACATACACACCAGTTAGTGGAAAATTTTGCATATATATACATATATGTAGGATTTGGGAATGAATTGAATCTTCTTAATAACACCTTTTATTGATATATTTCACAATGTCCTGATTCTCACGAGGGCGAAAAGCGACCAATGACGAGCCGTTTCGCTGCGATGAATGGCAGCGGATGGAGCTCTGTGGTCTCTGCCAACCCCTGCGGGGGATAGGCGTGAATATATAAAACAAAAAAATTTCACAATGTTTCACCTGAACATCTTTATAAAAACTTGTAGCTCTTATAATTTCGTTACACTGTAAAGCAACTACTCTTAATACGCAACTCTTCTGAAATGCCTAAAATGATGTATATAAAGCGCTAATAGAATATGAATACGCAACGCTTCTGCGATGCCTAAAATGATGTATTTAAAGCGCTAATAGAATATGAATAAAGATACGCAACGCTTCTGCATTGCCGAAAATGATATGTTTAAAGCGCTAATAGAATATGAATAAAGATACGCAACGCTTCTGCGATGCCTAAAATGATGTATTTAAAGCGCTAATAGAATATGAATACAGATACGCAACTCTTCTGCAATGCCTAAAATGATGTATTTAAAGCGCTAATAGAATATGAAATAAGATACGCAACTCTTCTGCAATGCCTAAAATGATGTATTTAAAGTGCTAATAGAATATGAATAAAGATACGCAACTCTTCTGCAATGCTTAAAATGATGTATTTAAAGCGCTAATAGAATATGAATAAAGACACGCAACTCTTCTGCAATGCCTAAAATGATGTATTTAATGCACTAATAGAATATGAATAAAGATACGCAACGCTTCTGCAATGCCTAAAACAATGCAGATATTTATGGGCGGCGTTGTTTTTCATTAGGCAATACGCTTACTCGTTTTCCTTTCTATCCCATAACAAATGAATGGATGACCAATATTAAGTGTCTGTTCATCGAGGCAGAAGAATCCGGTATTTCTCTTACAGGGAAGGTTAATGTAGACATTTACATCCCTCTGATTGGGCTCCAAAAATTTGGACTAAAATCCTTATATTTGCTTCTAAGCCTGCTTTTGCGATGCGTGTTCTATCGCTTAAGCGAAGTTCCAGTATTGAAGAATTCTAGATGTGTGTACATTAGATGTGAACTATATTTTCATTTCTGATGTGAACCTACCTGTGAGCTAGCTAGCTAGATGAATGTAAACTATAAAAGAAAAAGAATAGAATGAAAATAGAATACGCTTTATTTGGCTGCCGTAGTACAATGCACAATTATATAATATTAACTTCAAAAAACTAAAGGGAAAGCGATATCCTTAAAATGATTATCTATTATATAGCTCAAGCCTAGCCCACCGCTCACGTCAAGTTTTCGCTTACGATACACGGTCGTAGTAGCTATTATGAAGAAAATAAAAACTTGTTTATATAAATAATATACAACAAAATCAATCAACGTCCCGGGATCGGGCTCCCCCGGGTACTATAGTGCCTCACCTCAGCATGCGGGGCTCTCCTTGGGCTGATCTTAATCCTCCCTTGCGGCTCCTGGGATTCATTAAGACCAAAAGTTATTAAAATGAATTCGTAAAAAATGACGGCGACGTAGTTCCCCACCCGTCACGTCCTGATTCCCACGAGGGCGCGAAGCGAGCTCTCCGTTAGTCGCTTCTCGCCCTCGTGGGATGACTCGTTTCACTACGATGAATGTGAGAGTAAGGATGGATGGAAAGATAGATTAGTGTGGAGGAAGCAAGGAAGGTGTGCTGGGCTCGTAACGGATGAAAATCTGTGGTCTCTGCCTACCTCTACGAGGACAAGCGTAACGATATGTATGTATTGTATGTATACAAAAAAAATTGGAAAGAAGAATACGTACAGGAAATAATTTATTACAGAATTCTATTAATATCAAATCATTACTAGTCTTCTTGAAACAAGAAACCCTTTATTTTAACTTTGTATGTTTAAAAAAAAGCAACTACAGCAAATTTTGCATAGTTAAAGCTTGTTGTACAAGTTCGGCACTTAGAAATAACTACACACAAGAGTAGCGTGGATAAACATAAACGAGAAATTTTCCGAGCAATATGAAATAACTGCCTTAACGAGCAAGCGCTTCGAATATTAATTAACACACGAGTTAACATTGTCCTACAAGTTGTTGTGAAGTCGGAAATTCAAAAAAATGTATGCTTTAAAGTTGATGTTTTTGTTTCTTGCGATAAAGCACATAACCTCAAAAACGGCAGTTACTTGGTTATTTAAGTGCTATCTGATTTTCCGCATAGAATAGAACTTACATTTCATCTCGTATAGTTTCATGACACTGCACTCGTGACAACGACAGCAATGTATGTCTGTTCGGACTACAATGCCTACACTTCAGGCCCTATTAAGGTTTTTCACATTTTTTTTATAAGTATATATTAAAAATCATTTATTTTATATATGTATGTACATATCTAAAGGAGGTTATGTTAAATCGAATAGCTACTGAAAAACTCCGAAATTTAATGTTTCAACATAAACTCAATTACTTTCATGGCTTTGTTCCTTTGACAAAGTTTGTTGTTTGTTGTTGACCAACAATGCTTTTGCTATTGATACGATTTATTGACGACGATTTCCTAGTGGCGCGAACTATTGCTTAGAACTGTTATTAACAAAAGGAAAGTTGTAACGAAATTTAGTTAAGAATTTTTAATTACAATACATATTAGTTTGAACAAAATTATCCAAATAATACATTGTTTCCTTTCTATATTAAATAATTTTAAACTACAGGTATACTCAAATACAATACTCTAAATGGAATAACTACATTTTTTATGGGATAGGAAGGCAAACGAGCAGGCGTGTCACCTGATGAAAAACAATCAACGTCAGCTATAGATATCCGGAGTGTCATAGGCAGTGTAAAAGGGTTGCTGGCCAATTTTCCATTAAATTGTAGAACTATACCCAATTCCAGTATAGTTGAATTGTGGGGTGCTGTGTAGTGCTAATTGTATTCAGTTTCTCCAACCTCTTCATATAGTATGTAATTAATCTGTCTCTATTTTGTGTGTGTGTGTGTGTGTGAAAAATTATTGTGTCTGTTGTAATGCCCGCATAACTACTAACTAGTTTCATACATGAATTTGTATGAAACTAGCTAATGTTCTTTTTACTCGCATACCATAATATACTCCGTTTAAAATCTATAAGACATGACCACAAGAATGAGATACAAGGTATGCACGAAGCGCTTCCTATATATTACAGTCTCTTTTAATATTTCTTTTTCCATTACTATAAGCTACCATAACAGTATTTTTTCTATGCTTACCACTAAAATTATTTTAATTTTAAGAAATGCACATACAATAAAATCTGTTTTATTAGAAAAGGCGAAAGAAAGGCCAGATAACAAGATAAGTCCGCTATTACAGTGCATTGTTATCCTCACAACATGTGAAGGATTTCCGGAAGATAATATCGTTTCCGCATTTCATAGCACAAAAGCCAATCATTTCAAAACTGCTTAAATACCTAGTTGTGTATAACAATATAAACTAATGGATGAGTATTAGTAAGTACAGTTTAACTGAAGAAAGAGACAAGAGGATATCTGTAGAATGACTTCCAACGTTTCTTTTTCGTTCAGATAAACCTCATTACGAAACGGTGGTGTAAAGCATCATTGGTAACAGACTGATAATTTAAAATAAGGAAGATTTAAATAATGGAAAGTTGGATTTGAATGCTGCTACTAACTTGTTGACTATGCCTCATTTATAAATTGATGGAATAGATATACAGGGAAACGTTGATAATTTTGATGGTTACACCATTTTAGAATCGTATTTCAAAGTCGTTTAAGCACGAATAACTTATTTACTTATACTGCACTAACCATTGAAGGTTAGGTACAAATTTCTAAAACTATTAACGTGAACCATAATAACGCTAGATCAAGTACTGTTAGCTCAGTTGAAATGATTAACAAGAGTTTTAGTAATATCAAAGCATTGTAAAATTTCTTTTATAAAAAAATATACGGTCACCACGTTCAAAATATATCTCACAATGCTTCCCAGAAAATAGAAAATGTAAATGACGCCTGTATTCAGGTAAGGCATACGAGAATATTTTCAACTCCTACAATTTGTACGGTACGAACAATGTTGAATATAGAAATAAACGGATACATGAGAGAAAGATTCTGAAGCATTCAGAATATAAAATATATTTAATTTAAAGTTTTAAATTAAATTTGTTTTTTATGAAGAAGATAGACAAACCTGGTGGTAAGAAACCACTGCTGTGAGTCTGTAAATCTGTTGTCTACTTCAAGGTAAGGATGAGAATGGTGGGAAAAAAGGATGCAATACAAGAAGAAAAAAAATAAAGCCAAGGGAAAGGAATCGGAAGATAGACGTTCTTATACGAATAGAAATTTTAGTTTTTTGTAACAAAATCACGGAATTAATAAGCTAAAATTGCAATGAGCTGGATACGGTTGTAGGAGAATTGATAAATGTTGGAGTAGACGCATGCTGGAATGGAGACCGCGTGTTGGTAAAAGTAGCGTGAGATGCCCTCGATCAGTTAGCGTGACTAAATCTATGAAGCTAAAAATCGGGCTAGAAGAGGCATCTTGGGGAATTCAATTTCAATCTATGGACGTCCACAGACTTCTATTACTGCTAATGATGATAAAACATATAAAATTGTATTAGATATAGCTGTATTGATGATTGTAATGAAAGTTGTTTTATTTCATACATACATACATACATACATATAATCACGCCTGTTTCCCTGTAGGGTTAGGCAGAGACCACAGACCTCCATCCGCTTTTTTGTATATCCGCTTGCGACTGAGCTCGCCCCTAGCCACGCATCTTTCAGCAATCCAACGTGGAATAGCGGAGAGGAAGGGAAAAGGATAGAGAAGAAAGGGAAGGGCAGGGGAAAGGAAAATAGGATTTAAGATTTTTTATTTCGTTTGTTTAATAACGAAATATTTTATTTGCATACTTGTTATATTAGGTGTAAAGCAACTTCACAATTATGAACCCCAGTAAGGGGTTAGCGTTAACGAGTTTAGTTTCGATGTGACAATCTAGCCGCCGCCATATACTCTGGAGGGCGAATGAAAAGCTTACCCATACATTAACAATGCAATTACATTTATGCGTCGTACTTTATATTTAACGGTTCTGTATATAAACCGCTTCTAAACGATCACCTTCACTCCATAGTTAGGGTATCTAACATTTTAACTAAAGAGTTTTTTTTTTATGGGATATGTAGGCAAACGGCAGGCGTGTCACTTGATGGAGAGCAAAGAAAGTGACATTCTGGGAGTAGGAGTAGGGGAGGGGGGAGGGGTAGAGGGAAGGGAGGTGGAGGGTGATTTTTCGAAAGACGTGAACAATAGGCTTGTTGATTCTATTGCTTATTCGTTTTTAGATATGTTTTGAACCTAAACCTGCCACTTTCATAAGTGGCAGTTAAATACTGGCGAAGCTGTTGCCATGGATTCATCTCCGAGGCATGAACTTGCCTTCCTGAAGCCTTTACAGGATGCATGAACATGCATCCTGTAAAGGCATCAGGGTGCAGATATCCTCTCGTTTTCTGACTCTGTCTACCGCTCTTTCTGTGTGTGTTTGTGTGTGTCTATCTGTCTGTGTAAATATAAATATAAAAATATGTTGTTGATATAAAATACAAATTTACGACATGCTAAAACAAAATTGACGAAATTTGTTTTATGATTTTTGGGGTCACTAATAAAGATTTACATAAATTTATTCCAAGCCTATTAGTTAAATGCCGTCAACATTAGAGTTTATATCATAGTGGAGTGCTTCTCGTACCACGGAGACATTATAATGGCAGGATTTGGTTAAGCCAAAGATAGATTGGCTGCTTACATCATCGCGCCGAGTGGAGTAATGAAAAGTAGGGGAAATATTTTTACTTTGTTTTGATTGTGTATAGTAGCTATCCCCTACTTGCAACATGGGAAGTTTTAAAATATTTTTCCGGTAGACAATTCCTTTCTATTAAACATGTATATTTTTAAGATATAAATGTGAAATTTCAATTGATTTAGAAAAAAATAATTAAAGACCAAAATTATTGGACGCAAAACATAAAAATTAAAATCGTATTTAATTCGTAATTTCAAGAGAATACCGCATTACCAAGTTTGACCCTTTTTCCAACAAAAAAAATTACCTACCCCTACGAAAAACAGCCCACAAGTGTCATCACAAGTGAAATCATATAACATAAACTTTTTTCATTTGTAGTGAATTTTAGAAAATTAATGTTAAAATACTTTATATATTTTGGCAACTATTGCCCTCAGCGTAAACGATTGCAACTTCAATAATCATAAAGAATCTCCATTCTTCCAGAAACGGGGCCCATTCCCAGCCCAGCCCATAAAATATATGGGCTGTGAAATAAATTTATTATGCAACCAAACTAATTAAAAGGCTTCGTAAACAGTATAATTATTCTATCAATTATATTTTTAAACAGTTTTAATAAATAATTGTAAGTGAAATTTGAAACATCCTTGTTTAATTGTTCAATAGCCTACATTTGTATTCATTTAATTCAATTGAGTTCGTGAAACGAGGCGAGACATGAAAAGTTAAAGAAAGCAACACTAATTTACATATCAGATGGACATTTATTTAGATTCCAGCTAATAGACGCCGTACTTTGTATATATGTACTATGTGCTTTGTTTTTTTTTTTTAGATTTATTATAAATTATTCCAACGAAAATTATGTTTATTTATTTATTGATAATGTTAATTTTTTTGTTACAAAGGCGGGTTTTCACAGCCCATATATGTCCCACTGCCGAGCAACGGACGTTAACCCACAACGCTTGTCCAATGTGAATAGGCGAGATTGTCAGACTCGGAATAAATATCTGTAGGGCATAGATATATTTATTCCGATTGCCTGCCACTGAGCCATCAACTCATCAACATCAAATGAGTCATCAACCCGTTCCAAAGTTTAATTACTGATATCGCGAAAGAATTCGAAATAATACCTAATAATAGTAATATACCTAAGAATAATACCTAATAATAATAGTACGAAAAGAAGGAACTTCGAGGAGATTTTCAGAGGCACTAAAAGTGCGACTGTAGGAGCTACATGAAAGTAGCTCTTTAAGTAGGTACACACGCGAACGAACATGAATCGTTAATATTTGAGTAGACCGAGAGATCTGAAGGATCTTCTCTGACAGATAGGTAGCCATTTAAGCTGAGAATTTATAATGTCGAGGGAGAACATTTCCTTCTTTTGGGTTTTGGGAGGATAGATTATTAATGAATTTTATGATAACAATTAAGAGATTTCAGTCATTCATAATGTTTCAGTGATCGATGAAATTCTCGTTCCTACAAAAAACATTTTACGACATTTTTAGTTTCGGTTTTAAGTTTTTCTTTTCACTTAAGACACTGTAAATTTGTGAAAAATTTAATGTAAGTATTATGATATCATGTAAATAGAGCGTTTATTAAAGTTCATACCAAGGGTTTTACCCCACGCCATTACGAATATTTACATAAAAAATTCCCGCTCAGAGCGTTGAAGCGCTAGGATAAATAATGGGGGAAGGCCCGAACCTCACCGTTATTATTGTCGCCGGTGATAAACGGATTGGTTTGTGAATAAAGTTGAAACTTTATACTCTTTAATATGTTTATACTCTTAATCGAAATTGCTCAATTTACAAGTATCTTGCCATGGAAAAGGCTAACGAACAAATGGTTCACTTGATATTAAATAATCACCGCCTCGTGTAGACATCTAGAAAAGGAGAATGGATTTAAAAGTGGTGAAGAAGAAAGAAGTGGCAAATTAAAAGAATTTGGCATTCACCCTACGGAATGCGGTAACACAGAAAAATTCAATCAATCAATGCAAATATTCTGTGAGGATGTGGTAATGTAGTAATATATTCATAAATGTATCACTAATGCATTAAAACCTTTTATATTTTATTACTTTTTTTGTACATTTCTAATTTCAAAATGAAAAAGAAATAAATTATGATATAAAACAAAATGCATTCGATCGACTGACGTCTCGAATGTAATATATCTTTCTTAGCACAAATAAATAAGTTTTATAAAATGATAATGAATTTATTCTTGCGTTTCATTGTACATTTATATATTATTAACACTCTTACTTTCTAAATATTTTTGTTTATGATCCAAAGTAAACGGATAAACTAAATTATATACAAGCAGGATGTATAAAAAGTAAAAAAGAGTATATAATAAAAAAAAATACTCAGCAACGCCGAGGTTTTCGCAACGCGATGAATGTTTTAGTATGTGCATAAAGCTCACAGAAAAAACATGTAGGTATAGCTGAAATCACTCGATGGTTTTATACAATAAATATTATTACGAGTTGGGGTTCGATGATCGGAAAAATGAAATCGGCCACTAGTTTCACTTCTCTTCACTTTACTTACACTTCTTCTCGTCTACTATTTTCTTCCGTATTAAATTTTAATACTTCGATTCGACCATTCGACGCACCGATGCTCCTTTATATATGTAAAACGATCGAAAGTTCTAGCATTCCAAAATATCCCAGCAATGTGAATTCTTTTCTAGACATTGTCTTATCTCTTTCCCGCGCGCAGCTGTTTTCTATTAACTGTTCTTGTCACGCATTGACGGACGTCTTGACAATTTATTTTCAATAAGTTGTAATGGTATGCTTGACTAGGATTTTAAGATTTCGAATTGAGGTTTTAATCGTTTTATAAAATAAATATTTTTCATGTGTTACGCAATAAGGCATCCGAAATGTTTGCGTATACCAGAACGAATGACTTTCATACCGTACTAAGAAATAAATACGCGTCTTTATTATCAAGCCAGGATGCCATTGGAGCTCGACTGCGGTCTAGCTTTAACGGCATCCTGAGGAAGTTAATATGTAAGATAGATTCTCCCACACTACAGCACTTCCACTAAGTGCTAGTGTGGCATTCATAGTTGTCGTTTTAGAATTAGTTTACTAACATAATTTTTAAGTGAATTGCAACTAATAAGTGGACCCGAATTATCTGTTAAATAAACATATTATTAATATTATTACTAAAAAGTGGTATTTTTTTAGATAACTATCCATTCAAATATATCATTTTTTATTGGATACGCTTTAAGATTTTCCGATAAATAATATCAAAAGTGTGAAAGGAGAATTTTTGTTTTTTGGAGTGACGAGTTCCCATGCCAACAATATGGGCTACAGAAAAACATACCATTATTAACAGTATTTTTATAACATAAATATAAAATATGTTATTGATTTTCAGGTAAATTAACAATAATAAGAGACCTGAATCCTAGATGTTTTAAATGGTTTGTGCTACTTGAGGAACTATATAATCCCATATAATGGAATGTAGTACTAAAATATAAAAAATAGACTGTGTCAGAAAGGACTTGCCGAATTATTCATTATAAAAAAAAATAGCTCGAGAAACGCGTACACTCTTTCATTACATAAATTTTCGTAATTCACCGTTGCTGCAGAGAATTTTTTATGCAAATTTCGTTAATGCGTTGCGGTGCACTGCAGTCTGTTTGGAGTCATATTTAATACACTTTTTATATAATTTTATTTATTTATTTTTTTCACAGCCTATACATGTTCCACTGCTGAACACGGGTCTCCCCATATCTTGAGTAACGGATATAAACCCACCACGCGTGTCCAATGCAGACTCGGCGAGGAGGGTGATGAGTACCAGACTCGAAATAGTAGGCCATACATACACCTATCCTGTTATGGGGAACAAATCTGCGACCATTGACTGAAAGTGGCACCCCCGTTGAGCCATTTGAACGTGAATTTTATTTATTTATATAGGTATTAATGCACATAAACTATATAAACGGATTTAATATCAAACGACGTTGTCTACCAGACAACCTTAAGACACAAAAGATATATTAAGGAAGTTGTCCAAGTAAGTATCAATAAGTTTTGTATGCTCGGTTATAAGGTCGCCCTTCGTTTGTTCTAGAAGATGATGTTCAAGGTGGCTATGAAAGGAAATATACGAATAAAAACTAATTTACGATCCCCCTCGAATTGAAGGGAGTCCATTGTCAAGCAGAACAACAATAAAGCAATACAAACCAAGAATAATAAGGACTACTAATAAACTCATCTCATCAATTATATCTAATCAAAAACACCAAAATAAAAAAACATGTGTAACATACAGTGTGTGTTTTTTCATGAAATAGGAAGGCAAACGAGCAAACATGTCGAGATAGAGAGCAATTCAGGGGACCCTCATTGCAAAACGCTGGTAAACTATCAGGCTGTTAACAATTTATTGTTACGTCAGTCTGTTAGAATAAATTGTTAACAATTTTTGAAATGGTAGAGTCACGCTGCAGACGAGTACTTTGTCAAGAATGACATATTATTTGACTGTGGCACGAACAGCCCGGCTTGCCCGGAGAACTACCATACTCGGTGATACCATACGGAAAATCGGCGCCTGAATGGATACCTTAGCTACCGCATTTCGTCCAGTGAGCAGTTGAGTCTCGGATCCCAACCCCCCTACACCTTCCTCTTCCCAAAATGACACTTTCCTTAAAGGCCGATAACGCTTCTGCACTGCCTATGGCACTGCGAATGTCTATCGGAGGCGTTGATTGCTTTCCATCAGATGACGCGCCTACTCGTTTGCCTTCCTATACCATAAAAAAACAGACCGACGTTCAATAAATCAAATGTATTTTTTTATGTCGAAATAAAGAATTTGAGTCAACGCCGCTCATAAATATATGCAACACTACAGTTAATGCAATCGTTGCCGGCTTTTAAGTTACGTGTAGGCTTACTTTTGGTGCCAAAATCACATCGGTTAAAAAATATCCCTGATAGAAAGGTGGTGCGTGGAAAAAGTATCAGGAAAAATGCACGGCACTGGATCACCAGTCATCCATATGTTGGGAATGAAACCTTTCACTGTGGCGAGAAAGAAAGTTTTCATCCACACCACCACGCTGAGTGTCTATAATTAAAATGAGTGTCTATAATTAAAATGAGTGTCTATAATTAAGATGAGTGTCTATAATTAAAATGAGTGTCTATAATTAAAATGAGTGTCTATAATTAAAATGAGTGTCTATAATTAAAATGAGTGTCTATAATTAAAATGAGTGTCTATTATTAAAATGAGTGTCTATAATTAAAATGAGTGTCTATAATTAAAATGAGCGTCTATTAAACTATTTTCTTTCTTTTTTTTTTTGAACTATCCTAAGTGGAATTTAACCCATCCACTTACAAATGTAAAATTTACCGTGTAATTATTACACGTGATATATTAGTAAACACCAAATTACCCCACATTGTGGCGTCAAACTTTTTCTCATCGAGGTGTCGAAACTTTCTCCCATAAACACATTATGCGCGTAATGTTTTCTTAATTCAATGAAACGAAATTTATTGTTAGCTGTAAACGTTATACATTTCGTCAGGGCATAAAGAACTTTGAAACACATTGCCTATTTATGTGTTGTAAAGTTTCATTGATAATAAATATTAAATTTATGTTAATAAAGAAGGTTTTTGAAGCACCTCTAGCCTATTTGAGTTTGAGCTAAACTTACGACCTTACGTATGAAGGTTGTTTACGCTTTACAAAAACCCTGACTTTTCTCGCCAACTTACGTCAGTGACGTTGTGTTATTATTTCATTTTCATAATTTTATATTATTGTCAGTTATATTGTTTAATTGTGGTGGCGTATTACACAATATAGTTCGATTAAGGCGTATAAGTGAAGTGATATAAAATAAATGCGTGTATCGTGACTGTTTAAGATGACTGAAAAAGTCCATAGAAGTTTTGAATGAATAGCTACCATTTTATCAAGACGTAACGTGACAAGCTGACTAGTTACATTTCAAGAGATTTGATATTGTTGTATTTTACTTGACACTGGCATAATAGTTATAACTAATTGCCATAAAAGAAAAAACCCTGATTCAAGTCTTTTTGTAAAGCGTAAAGCTGGAAACTTGTGTCTTCTAGAAGAGTTTAAAAGTTAACTTAAGGACAATTCAAAGTGTAGCAATGTAATTGAAGTTAATACACCATATTGATTTAGTAAATAAATAAGATTTGTATTTTATTTATTATATAGAGCCGGGCAGAGCCTCGCTGCAGACGAATACTTTATCAAGAATGGCATATTATTTGTCTGTAGCATGAATAGACCGGTTTGCCCGGGGAAGTACCACACTCCCGCAGAAAACGGACGTCTGAATGGTAGCTTAGCTACCGCACTTCGTCCAGTGAGCGGTTCCGTAGGTCGCGGTGAGTTCCGTAGGAACATTTCTGACTTAGACCCAAAGCGTTTCATGTTAAATTATTTATAAATATCTAGCTATTAATTATATAATAATCACAATCTACTTCGGGACATCAGCCTCCCTTATACTTAAAAGGTGTTGCAGGTAGCATCACACTTAGTGGACAGATCGAAGATTTTTATTACCGCCCCCCATCTACTGATATTTTCCTCAATAGTCGTCTCGTACGATATTTCCGAGAAGAAAGAGATTCTCTATTCTATGCCGGACACCACACAGTAATAGCCCGGTCATATTACCTCAAAAAGAGAAGTAGCCTTACATTAATTTACAACAAGCTGAAAATTAATGAATGGGTTTTCTGGCTAAACGGTTAGTTTTACAATAAAAATAGTTCAAACTAAAATTGTATATCAAGTAATTATCTACTAAAATTGTCCTTATCCTTTTTTCTCTAAGATTTCCCATTTCTGATAAAAAGCCATTCGAAAGTTAGCTACGCTAATAGATACGATATTATTAGCAGACATTATTCAGTACCAGATACAATGGACTGAGTAAGAATGTCAAAGACCGTAATAAAAAATTGGCTCCTTTTATCTATCTACCTTATAGTTTATAGTGCTATAGAAAAAATAAATTTGACATTAAACATCTTAAGCCGCGGTAACCCCATAAACTTTTCCGTCAAAAGTTTACTTCTTTCCAGCGACAGATGCTCCGATATTACGAAAACGATATTTCTTTATGGCGTCGTTTGAACAAAGAGGCACTTAGAGCCCACAACGGTTATAAGAGTCGTTTGAAATTTTATCAAAATTTGCAGGCAGTAAATGATATACGAGGGCATTATGTACTTATTTTTATGTCTATATTTACTTTATGAATATTTGAGGTTTAGATTTTACTTTTGATACTGAGATGCGTTATAAAGATTCTTTCTCCTCTCTCCTTTACCGCAATGTTCCACAGTATGGGCACGACACACTGAAGTGCCACAGACGTTAGTTAGTGCACCGCAGAAAATGATAAGTTCTTCTTAGAGAGACCCGTTCATAAATTACATCACGCGACTTTCATTATTTTTCACCCCCTCCCTTTTTTAGTCAGGCAAGGCCACATTTGTGACCCTTAAATTCCTCTATTGTGACGTCATTAAATATTGTAATCCCGCAGCTAATTCAAACCCGCGGGATTACTCAATCCCGAGCGGGATAACGCGGGATCCCGAATCTTTCAAATTATGTTATAAAATCAAATTGAAATTACAAATTTTTGTGTTAAAATCAACTTTTATTAAACATTTCTTACATTAAGTAACAGAAATTATTTCTTTTCTATCAATTAAGTTTAAGTTTACAGTAATCTGTTTTCTTAGATTTATCTAATCAATCATCTAAAATAATCATCATAAATGTTTGGCATAGTTTAATAGTTTTGTTTAATTTTACCCTTACTCCTAACAACAGTTTTATATTTTTAATTCAGTCTTATTCATATAATGGCTAATAGTCAAATCACAAATTTGTCTTAGATAGAGCTATTCGCGATTTACGCGAAAGTTTTAGCCAAATTTTTAATTTGCGGGATCCGCGGATCCACGCTTTGAAGGTGCGGGATCCAGCAGATTAATAAAAGTATAGCGGGATCCCGCGGAAATGCGTGATTCCGTTTAACGAGATTGCAATTCCTAGACGTCATATATTTTGCAATTTTTAATTCAGAAATTATTAAATTAGAACAATACTACCAAAATTATTTGTACATTTCCTTAAATGAGATAGAATGTGTATAATGGAAGAATAAAAAGGATTTAATAGAAAAGAATGGGAGAGAATGAAAGAGAATGAAGGGGAGAGAAGAAAATAAAGGAAAAAAATTGGATGCCCCTATCTCTGCATTAAGACAATAAAATGCATAATGCCCTTAACGCTGATATTCTGTCCCCTGTCGAGCCAGCCAAGTGGAGCCTCCATGGCTCTACAACTTACCCGTTTGCTACCCACTTTTATAAATTAAAAACAAAAAAAAACATATTAAATAGGAACGATTTCGCATCATTTTGTTCGCTCATGTTAATATTTTACTCCACAGTTCACTCATATTTAATAACACATTGTGTCTCGAGCTCATTAGCCTTTGAGCTGGACCCATACCATTATTCTCGGTACTGACGTGACCCGCTTCACAATGCCTTTCTACATTGCAATTGTGTTCCTTGTGATTGACGGAATACCATTAATGACTATATACTACTAAGCACTGCGACGGAGACCTTTTTCTTATCGTTCTTAGATTCTTCTTAAAAGATTTTGAAGATTCTAATTGCTTCTTTTTTCTTTGTTAATTTAGAGATTTTTGAGAGGGATAAGATCTTTTCGATAACGTTATCACCATCAGCTTATGACGGTTCACTGCCGGATATAGACCTTCCCTAAATCACACCACCTAACTTGATCTTCGGTTATGCACATCCAGTCTCTGATAGTGGTCTTGCAGATCGTCACTCCACCTAGATCGAGACGTCTCATGCTCTCTGCCAAGAAGCGATCTCCACTTCAGAACCCGTCTACTCTAATGGTTATCGGTTCTATGATAAAAATATATTATAAAAAATAATATACAATCAATTTCCACTCTTGTTTCTCAATACAAGCCAGATACACAAGTCGACGACGTTTTTCTTTAGTCTCTGAAGCATGAGAGAACTAAATGTTGCCTAGAACATTGAATCCTTCTGTTAGTTTCTTTATAAAATTCTTCACCGTAATCGTTTTACTTACCGTACATCACGTACACCGTAATTTTTTTTTAATCTTATCTACTACATACTACTTTTTTATTATAGTAGCTTTACTAAAATGTGCTCATATATTTTTTGTGCAAAGTATAAGCAATCTAGGAATAAGATCACCCTAAGGTAAATACGAATAACTAATACCAACCGTAGTTTCAACACAGCCACAGCTAATATGCTGCTTACCTTTATAATATATGTTGATTTACCCAGAAATTTTGAACTATTTCATAAGTTGTCAATGAAAATATCTATATTTGTTTTTTTTTCCAAGGAGTATTAAAAATTATATGTTTATTTATATAATTCGTCTTACGTGTGTTTAACACTGAACTCCTCCTAAACGGCTGGACTGATTTTAATGAAATTTTCCCCTTTCTAGTCCCTGGATGGTTTAGGTTCGAAATTGAATCCGGTAGGTGGCGCCGCAGTCAGGTTCTACGTTTTTAATTCAGGGCAGAATAACGTCTACTATACGATATATATATATATATATATATATATATATATATATATATATATATATATATATATATATATATATATATATATATATATATATATATATATATATATATATATATATATATATATATATATATATATATATATATATATAAATATATATATATATATATATATATTTTTTTTTTTATATATATATTCACGCCTATTCCCCGCAGGGGTTGGCAGAGACCACGAGCTCCATCCGCTGCTATTCATCGCAACGCAACGGCTCGTCATTGATCGCTTTTCGCCCTCGTGAGAATCAGGACGTGACGGGTGGCGAACCACGTCGCCGTCATTTTCGACAAATTAAGTATATTAAATTCGTCTTTAGTGAATCCCACGAGCCGCAAGGGAGGATGGAGGTCAGCCCCAGCAGAGCCCTGCATGCTGAGGTAAGGCACCATAGTCCCCGGGGGAGCCCGACCCCGGGACGATCGGCACGCTTAAGACTAGGCTCGCCCCTAGCCACGCATCCATTGGCACGGCAGACCGTGGATTGGCGGAGAGGAAGGGAAAGGATAGAGAAGAAAGGAAGGGGCAGGAAAGGAAATGTGGATTGGGGGGGTTACCAGACTCGGAATAAACATTTAAAAATCCATATAAATATTTATTCCGATGCGGGAATCGAACCCGCGACCATTGACTCCGCGGGCGGAGGGCCCCGCCACTGAGCCAATCGGTCGTCTATATATATATATATATATATATTATATATATATATATATATATATATATATATATATATATATATATATATATATATATATATATATATATATATATATATATATATATATATATATATATATATATTTCAATATCTGAATCCACTTTTATTTCAAATATTAGCCAGTGAGACAGGCCTATTTTAGTATTGAATTTTAGCCTTAAACTATGAAATGTAGTATTCGGTAGCTTTTTGCATGTTTTCGCTAAAAGAAAACACTGTACATACATAGTCACCCTGTTTTGTTGATAATATTACAAAAAATAACTATGACGAACAGAATATTTATATATTTACGTGTAAATGCAAAATTAGTAAATAATATTTAATAAAAAAGAAAAAAATATTTTTTAATTTTTTATATATATTTTTTGTTAATTAAGTTTAATGCTTGTTCGTAATTATACGCATACTAACAAACTAAACGCCTTAAATGAAAGAAAACAATTATGATTTTACGTACCTACGCAACACAGAAACTGCTTAATTACGCACCGAGTGGGCAGAGCCCCTCGTAAAGATAAGAGGAAAACGATGGGGCACTTCTAGCTTTATTAAGTAACATTTGAAGATCTGACGAGCGCGTTGTGTCAGACCAATATACTTACCTTTTTTCAATTTATTATCCTTTAATATTCGGGAAGTTGATTAGTTTAACGCGCTAAGTATAAAATCTTTTAAGGTAACATTCCAGTAAAGATAACATTCAGAACACTGCGACAGCGACACTCGACAGAGACGTGTGCGACATTAGCGACACTACCGATTATTATTATTGTATACTTGAACTCGTGCGCAGCTCGCGACAAATGTCACGCTTCAATTTGTCGCGACCGCGTCTTCGCCAACCGTGGGGATTATGGGAACACCCCTCAATTTTGAGAGAAATGTTCAGCAAGGTACTGTTATGCTGCACTGATAATGATGAATGAATACTTTAAATGTCCTTAGTCATCTATATGTTGCAACATTGCCCTAAAGAATGCAACGGCAGAGACCACAGATCTCCATTTGCTACCATATCGGCACACTTTCTTTTCTTTCTCCACCTCATCACTCTCCTCATGCAAGACCGCTGGTTAAGGTACCTGACCTGACCTTTCTTCAACTTCGGCAACGGCAACAGTTCGCGACATCATGTTTGAAAAATAAAATTGCGTGTTTACGAAATAGTATATAGGTACAAAATATTTTTTCAAATTTTTGCCACATTGTGTTCAAAAAAATCCTGCCAAAAAAGAGAAATATTATAATGTTTCATCTGTATTGAGTAAGTAGCACTCGTCGATGTAGCAATTTTTAATTTCCTTGATCAAAGGCTAGTTCCTTCAATTCTCGATACTTCATTTACAACATATAATGTAAAAAAAAATATTAACGAGATCTTTTAAGTTGATCACAAGAAATATATATAAATGGAAATTATCGGAAATCAGATGTAAAGAAATGTAACACGTTGTAAGCAAGGATTCTGCGTATTTGGGCTCATTAGTGTGGAGTGACATCCGTACTGCTTTGCTACACACGGGATCTTTAGGGGGTTTTTATCTTCGATGTAATTAAACGCTTCCAAATGAAATTTATTTATTAATGTATCATATTATTTATTTACCTTAATAATATTTCAATATTACATTTTATATTAACGAATTTCACTTATCTATACTTATTCTAATATTACATTTTATATAAATGAATTTCACTATTCACTTTACATTTTATATTTAGTCTCAATTTCTTATGCTGGAAAGGTGACATGTCCATCGAAAGACGTCAGTCGAATTAATCCTATTGTTTTTCTAAAACAATTTATTTCTTTTTTATTTTAAATTTTAATATATTCAAATAAAAAGTTTTATTACATTTATCAATGTATCACTACAGTTTTATAAAAAACTTTTTTTAAGTTAAATTATAGCAAACGAAAAATATTATATATTTATGCTATCTCATGTTAAATGTAGATAGATACTCATATTTTATGGTTTCCAAACTTTTACCAGCAGTTTTCTTATTCTCGTACGAAAGTCGTGCGGAACTTTTCGAAAAATTCACTACGTAAAGGAAAGGTATTCATTGCTTCAGTTAAACTTGATTTAAGAAATTTTAAAAATTTGAATGAGTTAGTGGGCGATGCATTTCAAAAGCTTTGATTGTTACATATTTTTTTGCGTTTATCATATATTACAGTATTTTTTTAAAATATGTGGTTTAGAACCCTTAAATTTTGTTAATTGAAAGTGGTTATTATAATATTTGGCAAAATGTCTTAACGTTATTAAAGTAACTTGGCTTTTTGAAAATATAAGAGTTATATATAAAAGGCAAGATAATATTTTAATCCCGAAGTTTATCCACGAAATTCCGTTTTAAACACGTGTCTTGCCCGTAAGAGAACGTCGTACAAAGAAGTTGATCGCACACCTTCTACGTGACTAAAAGTTGGATTGTGTTATGTCGAAGTTACTTTAATAATACCAGCGGATTTAACATTCAACTTCGCAATAATCGACTATGTACTTTTGACTTCTATGAAATTTCTTAATATTACGTGTCTTGACTTTTTAAGTCACTTGAGCGTTTTTGTAAGAGAAAAAGTCGAAGAAGCGTTCTAAGTCTTTAAAAAATTATTTAAATATAAGTATTAATATTACAATTGTATGAAAATAAGATCTTTTGAGAAAGAGCTGATACTACAGAACCTGAATACGAAATTCTTTAACCAGTTAAGCCGCAATAGCTTGGCAAGACTCGGCCTAACGATCTGGGCGACATGAGTTCATATCCTCTACTGGACTATTGGTGCGGACCATTTCCTAGCACAAGCATTATAAGCTTAGTTGGAATGCTTGCAAGAATTCGAGTAATATTTGAAAACAAACATTCTTAGATTTCTTTATTAAAAAACAAAGACAAGAAAGTGCATCCTACTGGTTCTCTCTTACCGTATATAAATATATATATATATATATATATATATATATATATATATATATATATATATATATATATATATATATATATATATATATATATATATATATATATATATATATTTATCACACACTCACGTAAACAATAGAAGTGGACCAAAATAAATAATGTAAAATAATTTTACCAGTCAAATAGAATTAACGCTATCCTTTGAAAATGTTGATATATCTAAATACAGAATATTTAAAATTATTATATTAATAAATAAGATAAATAAATTGATTTATATAGACTTCTTATGTTCTCAGTAGCTTCATTTGCCTTCCCAATTAGCGCACAAGTGCTAACGCGCCCCCGTTTAACGTCTGTTTAGTGTCTATCTTAATATCTATTTCGTATAGAATAGGTAACATAAGGTTTTTTTATATCAATATTAATTCTTGATGAAAATCACCAACGTGTACATTTTCTTTTCATTTATTGTACAGCACATATGTTCCTACGACCTTCTTGACTCGGAGTCGAAGACGCGGATTCAATTACGGCATCAGAATAAATATATGTATGTTTCACAGGTATTAATTTCGAATATAGATATCTGGCCAATCGACCTTAATCAAGTGCGGTGGGTCAGTGTCCATTTCCAAAGGAATTGGGAGGTACAGTGCACAGCTTTGGGAATCATATGGGTTGAAAATAATAAAACATATTGTCATGTTTAGCACGAGTTCCCCCAAATTCTGAAAGAGTAATTAACCTATGCCGGGCGGCACCTGTCTCAGTTGCATATTTCTGTCGCTGTATTCGGATGTTACCTTTAAGATTACATTTTAAATAGCGGCAAAGACAGGCCACAGAGACAGGTGTCGCCGACATCAGCGACACTACTGGTTACTTGTACACAATTATTTGTACGTGAGATTGCACGCATGTCGCGACAAATTGAAGCGACATTTGTCGCGACATGCCCTGATATGGGGACATTCTATATACAGCTGATACTAAACACTTCACATTATTGCTTTCATTACATACAAGAACTAAATTCTGACTCATGTAACCCGTGACCCGGAACCAGATAGATCGTTTGGCACACATACTGTTCCGGTGCCGGAACGGAAACGCCAGCGGCAAATTGTGCCCGATTCGATGTAAGTTATTGTACAATCTACTTGTTAATGTAAAGTGTAATTCCATTACTAACAAAATCATAAATGTTTTATTGTCTTTCTTTCATTCTCTATTTGTACAACTTACATATAGCAAAAATGTTCATACAATATTTTATCATTACACAAAAATAAATAATAATTTTGGGACACTGAAGCAAGCTTTTACTATAAAATGTGCGAACACAGAGAGATTTTATGTAATTTTTTTATGTAATTGATAGGCAAACGTGCAACCTGGTGACAAATACTACCGACCATGGACATCCTGTAGCGTGCCAGCCGTACTTCTTACGGCGACACCTGGGATCTTTAGGAGGCTTCTTCAAATTAAATTCTTCAAAACGATATTGATTTATAACAAAGACACTGCACATTTGTTGCCTACCTTAAGGTAAGGGACTGAATGGAGTGTGAATTGGTAGGAAAGAAGGAAAAAACGGAAGAAGAAAGGAATTCTATAATTTACTTATTTTTGTAAAGCTTCATCCATTTTAATCAAAATCATAATTTTGTATTGCGTCGTTTTTATACCATTATTTGTACAAGAAAATTTCGTAATAATAAATACAGTGACAAATATCATGATCCAGTATCAGTCGGTGGACAATAGTTACAACTGAATAAAAGGGTCCAAGAAAAAAAGAAAGTTAAATAAGTCAAATAAATGTGGAAGAGAAAATAATTGGTTGACTGAACAAAACAGAGATCTAAGAAAAATTATGGAGGAGGCCTTATCCAAAGCAGAGTCCATATCATGGACAGCTAACAATACTAAGAAGTAGTTATTGAAACTACTAACTGGTATTTGTTAGAAACGATGGAATATAGCTAGAATATGAGCTAGCTATAGGATATTAGCGATTTCAGGACCCCAGAGGGGGGGGCCGATAGTAGCGTAAGTCAAATACTTCTACTGGAATCGCTATCAGGTTCAAATAGTGTAATTTAAGGGATGCTTAGATGATTTGAACAGATAGAGAGGGTGGATGAAAAGGGTCAGTAGAGGAAGACCAAGGGAACATACCTTGACCAAATTGCTGAAGTACCCTTAACCAGCGAGCTTGTATGAAGAGAGGGATGAATGTGAATGAAGCAAAGAAAGTGTGCCGAGATGAAAATTGATGGAGATTTGTGGTCTATGCCTACCCCGACGGGAAACAGACGTGATGATACGAACGTTCATATACGTTCGTATATATGTATATATTAAGTGAATCTGTCACGGTATTCAATACTCCGAGTTGGAAATAATTACCCTCCCAATTAGGCCCAGAAGCAGCAAATAGTAGTTATTTTATTTTAATTGCCGTATTTAATAAATAATGATGCCAATTAACTGCGGTGCGCTCGGGAGGTCGCGGGTGAGTTACAGCTATTTCAACATTTTGACAGGGCTTTGTGTTTAACCAACATTGTTGGAATAATATCGGTACATTCACGTTACAATATATTTTATTCAATTCAAGATTAGTTATTTCTTATCCTTAATTTAAATGTTTGATATATGAATATTTTATTTGTTTTTATTACTAATCGATTCAACGCTGTCATTTATATATTTTACTTAATAGACTTCTCCCCAATGAGATTATTAAGATTGATTCTACTTATATATTGATAGTCACAATAAATGACTCACAATTATCGAATTTTGACAATTCTCAATTATTCCCCATTATATCCATATACATTTAGTATCTTTTTTTTCTTTGATGGCAGTTAGTTATAACTATTATGCCAGTGTCAAGTAAAATACGATAACATCTAATCTCTTAAAATATAACTAGTCAACTTATGACGTTACGTCTTGATAAAATGGTGGCTATTCTACAAAAACCTTCTATGGACTTTTTCAGTAAATTTAAGTCACGATACACGCATTTATTTCATGTCGATTCACTTATACGCCTTAATCGAACTATATTATAAACCTATTAACTATATTATCAGTTATATTGTTTAATTACGGTGATATCACCGTAATTAAACAATATAACTGATAATAATATAAAATTATGAAAGTGAAATTAAAACAACGTCACTGATGTAAGTTGGCGGGAAAAGTCCTTTTGTTATCTTACTAAGGCTCTATTATCGTTGTGTTTGCTTCGTAGATTGTTGCAATTGACTCTAAATATATTGATAGTCACAATTATCGAATTTTGACAATTCACAATTATTCCAATTATCTATTCCGGTATTCTTGCTATACCTTTATTATCATACTAACGCTTCATTGTCGTTGTGACTTACTTCGTAGACCTGATACGATTAAATCGATTGATCGTACATATATCGTACATAATCGATTCACAATAATCGAATTATAACAATTCACTATCATTCCGCTTAACATTTCGGCATGCGTGCCATCCATCGTCGTAACGATAGGGATGAAGTCATTTATTATTAAATCACTGTAGTCCAGTAAACAATATGTGGGCACTTATACCGATGTTGATATTTTCTCCTTATTAAAAGTAAAAAACCCTTTCTGACTTTAGTGGAACTACAAAGAGAAAAGTTTTTTTTTGAGGTCACTCACTAGGGATTTTGGTATAAAGGGTCGAAGCTTCTAGATAAACAAGTTAGTTCACTTTATTGAATATTGAAAATATGTCGGGGTCATAGGCAAGGCAAATGTCAAAGTCGTAAACTGTTGTTGCATGAAGGTCATTGGGGTTATACGAAAATAACGATGTGAATATGATCCAGTTTATGAAAATCTTATCAAAATCATCGAAACTAATTACTGAATAATTTGAATTGTTTTGCCAGGATCAACGAACATTAACTGAAAGTAGGGAAATGCGAAAATCTTTTCTAAAATGAAATCAAGCGCATTCTTGCAGTGTGGACAGTCAAAAGTTTTGCTTAGCTAAGATACGCGACAAGCAAACAACAACAGAAAATAAATAATGTGCGTATTCCTGCTGGATGAAGTGAACTTATTTGGAACTTAAACCAAAAACTTTCCGAAAAACGGCCAGAAAAAAAACCGAAAAGTTTCACTTTCGGTTATATTCCGTAGAGTCTACTATACCTGAAGATATCTCGTGTGGGGGCGAAACATGTGTCGTTTATAAGGTGGAAAAGTGGTAATATGTGTTTGGTGTTGTGTGTAGTGGTTGGTGGGTGTAGAGTTGCTTGTCGCGGATCTGAGCTAAGCAAAACTTTTAACTGTCCACATAGTCCACTAGTCATATATTTCCACTGTCCTTAATAAGCATTCTTGCAGATTTAGTGGCTAAGTTTCAGTAAATATTAGTATCGTATTTAATATATTTTTGACTTCATCATTGTGTTCATCCTACGGTTGTCAGAAGAAATCGCTATTAGCGATAAGACCACCATTTGCATATAAATATTACACACAATAATTGTATAATATAACTGTGTTTTTGGTATACAATAAAGAATATATCTATCTATCTATCTATGTTATTCACTTATGGAATAATATAAAACATTCATGAAACTGTACATGAACGTGTGTCATCATCAACAGTCTGCGAAAATCCACTGCTGAACTTAGACTTACCCCAAGAAGCGCCACCAGCCCGCTCTTCAACTTTACGAATCAGCTATCTGCTAATCTGCTGTCCTATACAGAAAGTCGCTCTCTTTGGCCAGGGGATGCGTCATGGCAAACGTAGTGTGAGATCACTACATTTGCCATGACGTGGTCTCCACTCCAGCATTAGTCAATTCTCGCAATTACGTTTTTACAAGTGCAAATATAAAAACAATTGCATAAACACACAAAAAACCTTATATTACATATAATAGAATAGCATATTATTATTCTGTAGCATGAATTTGGCCGGCTCGCCCGGGGAAGTACCACACTCCCACAGAAAACCGACGTCTGAGTAATAACTTAGCGACCGCGTTTCGTCCGGTGAGGTGTTGAGTTCCGGAGGCCCAAACCCCTCCCATAATGACACTTTCCTTAAAGGCGGGCAACGTTTCTGCACTGCGGATGTCTTTGAACGGCGTTTATTGCTTTCCATCAGGTGACACGTCTGCTCGTTTACCTTCCTATCCCATAAAAAAGGACAGAATATCAGCATAAAGTGATAAATATTTCTGTTGTCAGCTGTCTATGTGTATTGTTGTGGAACTTGTATATAAGTGTAATTAGCTAGTGAAAAAATAAAATCAATTATAAAATTGCATCTGTAATTCACTAAATAAACAATACCAAATACCATATTTAAAACATGCAGGTCGCGTTACGTTTTTATATGAAAGCATTCAGTTCACTCGAGCATATTTATTTTTCTTGTGACCCTAATGCGCCTACTGAAATATTCATATAGTTGTCAAGTCATTCGTCTTCCTTTGTGCTCTAACAATAATATGATGTAACCCATTCTGGCAAAGGTGGGTCATTTTAAAAAGTACGGTAAAATATTAAATTATACACAAACCGTTTTTAGGTTTTAGATTTTTCTCTTTTTTTTTTCATTACATATTGAAATATCTCTTCATTTATAACACATTCTGTGGCGATATAACAATATCCATATAAGTAGAAGATATGTTTAAAGGTTACAGTCGTTTTGTCATTATTATCATCATAAAAAATAGTGACAGTGGATATAGGCCTCCTCCAAAACCCACCGCCCACCCAAAACCAAAGTTTTTACCATGTAATAGCTCAATTTAACCCAATGTATCTCACACTACATTTTCCAAAACTCCAACTCCGCTCGCGCAGCAACTCAAAGGGACGACTGCCCCCCGGTTCTAGATGCCGCTGTTCCCAGCGGTTTTTGAACGTCCTTTAACGACTTCGCGTCGTCGAGAAGTAGCTGAATCTATTCCTATTTCTTGTTAGGTCTGTCGCTATCGCTCACGAAAGCCAGGATTTCGCGTGGGAGCAAAGTTTTTTAGGTGTGAGTGTGGTCCATCGTGGGTTCAGTCAAACATCTTTCGACCCAACCGGACCACAAACTTATAGATGCCCTCTATCCTGAGGTCCCTCGCTATTACGACATTACCTACATAACGAGCCGCCGCCGCGATGGCGCGCAGAGACAGTTTCTGCTGCATCTGGGCGCGTTTGCAGCATCATAGTAATATAATATTGTTCTTTTGAAAACAAATATGTACTATTTAATGAAAGTATTTAGTAGGAGAAGGAAATTTCCCAAATGACTGAATATCCGACTCTGGGATTTATTGCATTAGAAGTCAGACTACTTGTTGCAGACCAGTGACTTCTTGACTTTATAAATATAACATTTCATACTAGTCACCCAGCATAGTTTATTTGGTGCTTATAATGATGATAATATAAAAACAAATACAGATAAATATCTCATGCTAAATTACTAATTAAAGATAAATATTGATTCCCTTAGTGGGTACTTTAACAAATAATATAATTATCATCAGTATACAGTATAATAATATATGAACTATAATTTGTACGTGTTAAAACTTAGAAAGTAATCGAACAAAGTGCTTAATATATCTAATAGCGGTGGGATTAGAAAGAAACTATGTTACAGTACATTAATTCCAAGGATCGGACATGGTAACGTATCGGTTATTCGACACAAATGGCTCTTATCGTAGCTTGTATGTACCTACATTTCATTAGTTTCGTATTTAAGACGATTACTAAACAAATAAATTTGTGTTAAATTTCAAATACGTTAAATTTTACGTTGTAACATACCTCTAGTAGTAGAGCTACTGCAGAGCTGCTGCAGACAAATACTTTGTCAAGAATGGCATATTATTTATTTGTAGCATGAATTAGCCGGCTCGTCTGGGGAAGTACCATACTTCCGCAAAAAACCGGCGTCTGAGTGATAGCTTAGCTACTGCGCTTCGTCCGGTGTGCGGTTGAGTTCCGGGGGCCCAACGCCTCTCCCTTTCCTTCTCCCTCTCCTTCTCCTCCTCCTTCTCCCCCTCCTTCTCCCCCCTTACATATCGATACTTTCCTTAAAAGCTGGTAACGCTTCTGTCCTGCCTCTGGCGCTGCGAATGTCTATGGGTGGCGTTAGGCTTTCCATAAGTGACACGCCTGCTCGTTTGCCTTCCCCAAAAATAAAAAATACCTATGATTACAATTTAGTAAGAAACAATCAGTTTTTAAATAAATCACATTTCTATTTTTCTATTCAGTGAAATATTCCAAGTTGGTAAACACGACGAATGATAGACACGGCGGATGTATCCCGTAATAAATAATCATTCAGGACACATCCCTTGTAGACCTTTTTCTATAAAGGCCAACTGTATTATTTATTATCCATCTGAAGGCTTGAGTATTCTGTTTTTTCGAAATATGGGCACTTTATAATAATTTAAAGTTTTTGTACATATGTAATTTTAGTGAGACTGAAACTACCTATGTACGATTGCAATTTTTTTTATAGCTGAGCAAGCAAACGAGCTTGCGGGTCACCTAGTGGTAAACGATCACCGCCGCACATAAACATCCGCAACACCGGCGACATTGCGGATGCGTTGCTGGCCTTTAGCAATACATATGCTCTTTTCTGAATGCTCCTATGTCATAATCACATGGAAACACCTCAAGTGGTTCCACATTTCCACAGTTCGTGGCATAAAACTGCGACTAAACCGCATTCCTACCGCGAGGAAAGCAACATATGGGTTGACATATATGTGGGCTTGTTTCATGACCGTCTTCATGTAGTTTGGAAATACCGCAAAAGTAGCTGGTTTCACAGAGTGGTAGTGCATCCCACAACGCTAATCCAAGGCTAGGAATGGTATGACACCTAAGTTAGAAATAAATAACTGTATGCCTTATGTTTATATACGGGGAATGTACCAACAACCGTTAAGTCCAAAAGCTACCATCATTTAGCTAATTAGCTCGTCATGTTTCTTTTTTTTTAATATTTCTGAAGGAACATTAACCCACCGCGTTTGTCTAATACGGATTGGCGTGGTTACTCGGAAGAAATATCTGTAGGCTGTACAAACATATATTTATTCCGTTGCGGGAATCGAATAAATGACTCTGTACATGGGGGGCCCCGCCATTGGGCCAGTTGATCATCATATTTGTGTAGACCTTGCTACTTAAAATGATTAATGGAGTCAGGCGTTACTTTGCGGAAATCCATCACTATGTGGACAATCAAAACTTTTACTTAGCTAAGATCCGCGCCAAACAAATAATAACAGAAAATTAATAATGTGTGTTTTCCTCTGGATAAAGTGGATGTATTTGGAACTTAAACCAAAAACTTACCGAAAAACGGCCGCCAGCAACTCTCCACCCACCAACCACTATACACAACACCAAACACACACTACCACATTTCCACCTTGTAAACGACACGTGTTTCGCCCCGAGGCGAGGCATCTTCAGGTATAGTAGACTATACGGAAGACAACCGAAAATATTTTTTCGGTTGTCTTCCGTATTATTTTATCATTATTTATTCCGTTATTGTTTCCTTGTCGCGGATCTTAGCTAAGTAAAAGTTTTGACTATCCACATTGCTATCTAGAATAAAAAGTATACAAATACATATCGATATGTATTACGTATTTTAAAAAACATCGCTAAAGACTTGGAATAAAATTAAAAATTTTCAAAGCAGACACTGAAATAGTTTCGATGGTACGTGAGCGCTTGTTACAATCCGAGTTTTGCTCTTCAATTAGTTATGCAACTGACGAGCTACGCTCATCGCAATGTTTTAATTTAATCCAAAGTTGACGCTGCGTAATTTACTAACCATCCAATTTTATTTTGTTTCACTGCATTTTTTTTTTCACAACCCAAATTATGTCCCAATGCTGAGCACGGGCGTTTTCACTTCTACACGTATGGACATTAACCCATCACGCTTATCCGATCAGGCAAAGTAACTAGACTCGGAATAAATATCTTTTTTTTATGGGATAGGAAGGCAAACGAGCAGGCGTGTCACCGGTAAGCAATCAACGCCGCACATAGACTTCCACAGCGCCATAGGCAGTGCGGAAGCTATGCCGACCTTTAAGGAAAGTGTCATTATTGGAGTGGAAATGGGAGGAGGAGGAGGGAGGGTGTTTGGCCTCCGGAATTCGGCCGCTCACCGTACGAAGCGCGGTAGGTAAGCTACCACTCAGACGCCGGTTTTTTGCGGGAGTGTGGTACTTCCCCGGGCGAGCCGGCCCATTCATGCTACAGACAAATATTATGCCATTCTTCATAACACATGCCTACTCATATCTTAAAGTCCGGCAACCCAACTGTAATGACTCTGGTGTTGCAGATGTCTATGGACGGCTTTAATTGCTCTTCATCAGGTGATATGCTTGCTTGTTTGCCTCCCTATCCCATCCCGTAAAAATAAGAATACAATTATGAAGTAAATAATAACTTGTAGCTATTGGTTCGGTTAGAAGTGCATCAACCATATACTATATTCATGGCAAGGAATAAAAGTATAAAATGTACAAAACGCTCCTGACAATAAATATACATAAATGGCCTACTACTGTAAGCCTTGAGGGGGATTCGAGAGATGCCTTATCATTATTCAGGGGAACGCCAATTTTAACTCGTAACAAGGTTTACTCCGAGTGGTTGCGATAGAAGACCACGCTTGAACGGCGTAACTTGACTTGTTAATTTTCTTTTTGTTTTCGTTTCAAGATAAAATTATTATGTCCGTTACCAAATTATTATGTCCGTTACCAAATTATTATGTCCTTTACCAAATTTAAAAAACTTAAACAACATCTTTTATATAGATATGTCGTCATTCTTAAATTGCCATGAATCGATCTGAACTAATAGCCATTCCAATGACAGAAATACAAAAACTGTTGCAACTTTTCCTGATCCAAATATTATAAATCTTCATGAACAGCCTGCGATAGTCTACTGCTAGAAATAGGCAAGCTATCTTTGGCTTACAGATCGTCAATCATCTGCCCTAGGCACGTTCCATACCTCATCTTCTCCAATGGTAAGCATGTTTCCATCAAACGTAACGATGTCAGTTTTTTAAGTTCAAGAGCTAAGTTGGTTATGATTATAAATTAAATATTATTTATTCAATTTCTACTATTCGTTCACACTCCCGTATACAAGTATATCGTTAATAGTATATATTCAATCGGTAATAAATTATTTTTTATACATTCACTCAAGTTCAAATACATTTTTTTAAACTTGTAGTGGATGATACTTGATATTAATACAGTTTTTAAAACAAACTAAAAAAAATGTTTTCTTTGTTGACCTAAGGAGTAATTGACTTTATTTTTCTTCTTCTAAGGGTGCCTCTCCGACTTACGAAGGTTTTGCAATTGGCTGCAACAATTCAGCACAACTCTCCTCCTCCTTCGCGAGGTGCAGCAGTTCTGGAGCACTCGCCATCCTGGTCCACTCCCCGATATAACGTAGTATTATATTACTTGTTTATTTTTTTTAAGGTAGTATCATATTACATGTTTATTATTCTAATTTTGCATAAAACACAGATTTAAATAGGATACGGACCTATATAACACGTGCCGTATATTGATAATATTATATTTTTGAACTATCAATTTATATGATCATTCCTTGACATTATTTTGTATAGTATCGGAAATGGAAATGAATTAATAAAAGGAAATCGTTCAGAAGCCTCGTAGCGGAAATTATTGTTGCGTTTGCGGTTATTGAAATGATTTTTCCTTTTATTTATACTGTACTTAATACTTTATATATTAAGTAAACACTGCTATTTAATATATATATATATATATATATATATATATATATATATATATATATATATATATATATATATATATATATATATATATAATATAATATATATATAAATTTATATATATATATAATATATATATATATTACTTTTTTTTAATTTTATTGTGTTGTATGTGTATGTGTATATGAGTATGAGTAGTAGTATATATATGGATGTATGTGTGTGTGTCAATATGAATGTCGTCACTGTGGTCCGCGATCTGACCACGTTGGTTCTTGCTGAAAACCAGCGCCAGGTGCTCCAATAGAGTGCCCGGCATATGCTGAGCAAGAACCATTTTATGACGCTTGTTTGATTAAAGTGATTTTCTTTTTATTTTGTTTGTTTTTTTGTATATTATAATGTTATTAAGGTTTTAAACAAAAGTTTATTATTTTGAAAAAATGTGTCATAAATAAAGTTTTTCTGTTTCTATATTTCTATTTTTATCTAAAAGTTTTTTTGTCTTTATAACTTGAAACTTACTTAAACATAACCGAACGTTCTCCTGTTTATCTGTGATACGATAATATTTTACTCATATTACCATTTTGTAAAAAGATGAAATAAAAATACAAAAAAGAGGATACCAGCGGAGTTTCTTTTACCGATTCTTCTCTGTTCAGAGGAACCTCATTGGTAAAAGCTTTGTTGTTAGCGGGCTGATACTTGACAATTTGATTTATTGAAATGTAAATTATTTCAATAAAATAAAAAAAAATTGAATTTGAGTATATTTTTCTTCAGTTGCCGCGTGAAGCTTCACTTATGAGAAAATTAATACGTGGGAAAAAACAAACAAATACTCGGGAACGACCCAATAAACTATTCCAAAAGATAAATAGGTCAAAAGATTCAAAGTTTTCAACATATAATGAAGAATAATAACTTATGTATTACATAATACGTTTTTTTGTCACGTACTAGGTATGCGAAAAACTTTTCCGTGAAATATCGCTCGCAGCTGTAGAACTGACAAATAAATTTGCCACACGTGGTACATAACGTCGAAGGAAATTGTCTTTAAGTACATTACAGAAGTCGTATAAAATGTAAATAGGGAATAAATGTGTTTTGTAAGCGGGTATCAGGAAGAAAACGAGTTTAGTTAAAATTTTTTTGGATTTATACTGATGAAACTTAAGATGGTATTGTTGAATTGTAAAGTGATTATATAAATTGGTTATATAAATAAAACTTTAATATTCAAAAAATATATATGTATGCAGTATGATCAAGAATTTCACGTTAGAAACAAACATTAAAAACTAGATAAATTTAATTTTTTTTAAAATATCTTGTTTAAATTCAAAAATACATCCATAAAATGTGAATTAACATAAAAACATCAAAATGGTGCAGTTCGTTGACCTGTGTCACGTGACACAGAGTATCCACAATAAATAGTATGAAACAATATTTCTAATTACGTTTAAAAAATATGTTAGAAACGATATTTTTAAAATAAAAAAATAGTTTTTGTGATGAACTACAAGCGTGTATTTGTTTAAATAAATATATACTCTATGTATATTATACTTAAAATTTTTTAACGGAACACTTTTAGCCTTATTAATGGAGAGAAAATTGAGGAATTAAAGAAAAATGCAAATCTGAAACTAACGTTCTACATCTGAAAAATCAAAGAAACTATCCGTACATAAGAAACAATCCCAACCAAAAAAAAAAGTTTTCCAGTATATCGCAATTGACTGTAGATATAATATTATATAAGAAGAAAGTGATCACAATATGAATTACAGAATTTAATGTTAATTTAATTAATTTTAATGTAATTAATGGAGTTACTCGTACAGAACTTTTACTTAGTTCCGCGACAGGCACACAAAAACGGAAAAATAACAATATGTGTTTTCTACTAGAACAAGTAAATTTACGGGGAATTTAAACTAAATCTTAATGAAAACAGGCCGTCAGCAACTCTCCACCTTCCCAGCCACTATCAATAACACCTAACACACACCACCACTTTTCCACATTGCACAAGACACGTGTTTCGCCTCAACACGAGGCATCATCACGTATAGTAAACTCTGCGGAAGACGACTGTTAGTGTAACGGCAAGACACTTCTTCCAGTAGAAAAGACACATTATTATTTTTCGGCTTTTGTTTGCTTGTCGCGGATCTTAACTAAGTAAAAGTTGTCCACATAATTTAAATTTATAAATACGGTACATAGGGAAAGTTTGCTATAATATTAATGCAGAAAATTGGCAAAAGTATTAAAAGCCAAAGTTTGCTTAAAAAATTAAATGAAGGTTCTACTATCTGAAGTTTTTGACAGCAGTTTTTGTCGTAGCAATAAATTGGAACAATGATGTTGATAATGATTATGTAAAAAAACATCACAGTATTTATGTACCTCCACGTAACTCTCTTAAAATACGCTACGGTTATTCGAAGAAGAAAAACTAAGAACACGGGCAACAGTTGACAACTGTTGTAGGAGAAAATTTACATTGCTTACACTCCATTTTCTATTTATCCCATTCACTACGAAAACGTCCTCGGGGTTCTGCTGCGAGCAAGATTTTAAAACGAATTTCGTAGCAACCAACATCCTTGGCAACTTGCCACGTGAACATCATGTGTATTCTTCACTATTACATATTTTATTTATTTATTTAATTTAAATTTCATATTTTTTTTTTTTAGATTGTGACGGAAATGAGCAAGCGTGTCATCTGATGGAAAGCAATCAACGCCACCCATTGACTACTGCAACATCATAGGTATCGAAAATGCAATCCTAGCCTTTAAGGTATATATATAGACTTTTGAAGGTTTCAATGTCGTATCGGAAGTACCGAATCCTATAGAGTGGTGGTGCGTGAATGAATTCTCGGGAAACGCACCGTAATGAATTGCCAGTCATCTAGATGGTGGGGATGAGACTTTTCCTCGGCGAGTTGTGCGGACGTGAAATTAATTCATCGGCAGGAATTATTCAAAGCAATTCCTCGGAGCACATTAACTTACGTTATTATGGATAATTGTAATTTTGTTATCTGAACTGAAAAATGATCATCAAGAAACAACAATAACAAGCTCCTGGCTAAAGAAATATTAGAATGTTCGAAAAATTGTCGGCATAATCCAATGACTAGATGGAAGTTAGAGAATTGTTAACAATCCTGAAATCAAAGAACTTGTGCCTGACATAAATGTAATCAGAGAAGTAAAAGCACGTAGTCTCCGTTGGCTTGGACACCTTTAGAGGATGATCTCGCTGCCAAAAGATATTATATATCTAGAACTAATAGCCATGGCCTCAGGTATCGATACAACGGTACGTTATTAGCGAAACGAAACAACGCTTAGTAAACCACACAAGACCTTAATTAGCACGGAGGTCTCATATAAGAGGCCAAGTCGTTTTATTTCTTTGAGCCAGCGAAGCAATTATATTTAGAAATTAAGATGAGAAAAGATGATTTTACGATTTGATTAATGAAGTTGGGAGTTAATTTGTGGAAATCCATTACTATGTAGACCGTCAGAACTTTCACCTAACTAAGATCCGCGACAAGCAAACAAAAGTGGAAAACTACTGGAAAAAGTGGATTTACAGGGAACTTAAACTAAATCATTACGAAAAAACGACCTTCAACAACTCTCCACCTCCCAACCACTATCAACAACTCCAAAAACACACCAACCCTTTTCCACATTGCAGACGACACGTGTTTGCCTCAACACGAGGCATCATCAGGTATAGTGAACTCTACGGAAGACAACCGTTAAGTGTAACTTCCTCAATTTCAGGATTTATTCACTGATACTATTAAAATATTTATGATAATCATAACGTAAAATATCTTAGCAATAATTTACAACGAAAGCTTTTGATCTATTAGGGAATTTATGAAATTTCTCTTTGACACGCAAACAGTCACTATACTAAGCTGGAATGCTGATCGACAAATTTTGCATGTCAAAGGAATTATTACGCAATAATTTTAATGTGTACAATTTCTCAATGAAATTATGATATTTAAAATCAAACAAAAGTAAAAATTAAGTTTTGGTGAACTTTTTGTTCGAAAATAATCGCCTATTAGTTTTTTTTTATGGGATAGGAAGGCAAACGACCAGGCGGGTCACCTGATGGAAAGCAATCAACGCCGCCTATAGTCTTCCGCAGCGCCAAAGGCAGTGTGGAAGCGTTGCCGACCTTTAAGGAAAGTGTCATTATGGAAGTGGAAATGGGAGGGGGTGGGACAGAGGGAGGGGGAGGGTGTTGGCCCTCCGGAACTCCGCCGCTCACCGTACGAAGCGCGGTAGATAAGCTACCACTCAGACGCCGGTTTTCTGCGGAAGTATGATACAGACAAATATTATTTGTACCTAAAATGTACATTGACAATAAATAAATAAATAATTAAATTTAAATAAATAAGTAATATAATATTTTTAAAGTCAATTCTTACTTTTATATCTAGCTAAATATTTTATATAAGAGAACTGTCTTTTCTTCTAAATAAAACTGAAATTAAGTAATTAAAATTTAATGCATTAATATTTGAAAACTTTGTATTAACATCAAGTGTCATCCTCTCAGTGAATAAACAAATCCGCCAGAGAAGTAAAGTCACCGTAATAGCCTTTCGAATTAGTAAACTAAAGTGGCAATAGGCTGGTCACGTTTGTCGGAGATCCGACAATCGTTACAGCAGACGTGTGCTAGAGTGGAGACTGCGTCTCGGCAAACGTAGTGTGGGACACCCCCGGCTAGATGGTGCGACGATCTGCTCATGGCGGCAGAAACTGGATGCGTGAACCAAAGATCGGGCTAGGTGGTGCTTCTTGTGGGAGACCTACGTCCAGCAGTGAACTGCCGCAAACTGTAGATCGATTGATTGAATGAATAAATTTTTTTTTATTAACGATTGAAAATTGGAGCAAGATATATGAATAAATAAATATACATATTATAGAAATATAGAAATAGCATGAACTAATAGTAGGAATTAAAAACGTAGCACAATTTTATAAGGATGTTTCCAAAGTTTCCTACCACTAAAATGTTACTTACCATATTGGGCTAAAAATTATTCGCTCCAATTAAGAGTTTGATTAGAGTTGTACTAATAGACCGAGACTTTTAGTCACAATAGCAAAGTAAAGCAAAATAGCTGACAATAACAATGACTGTTGTAATTATAATCTTTGAATGCTATTGTCTTCAGCATTTTCAGCATTTCGACCCAAGGGTTCTACGTTAATTGCAACGAGATATTGCGTTTATATTTGTATTGAGATACATTTTTAAAATAGCGCTTTATTAATACTAAACGTAAAATTTTTATCCCTTCTATTTGGCGTAATGGTAAAACGCACATAATACGGTACGGTTTTTCCCCTTACTTCCTTCCACCCATCACCACTTTGTTGAGACCTTCAACTTTATTTCCGAACCAATACCACATTGAAACCTACAAATAACATATGTATATACTATGTAAGTTATATATCTCAAAGGTCAGCAACGATTCTGCAGTGCATATGTGTTGATGTCTATGGGTGGTGTAAAATAATCAAGATATCCATCAGGCGACATTTTCGTTTATTTTGCTATTTTATCAAAAAAATTCTATCATTGTCCTTTATGACGTACGTACCTAATAAAATCTGAAATCATTATCTCATTTTATGCTTGATTCGGAATCGTAAATCATTGATCAATTTTTTTTTATATTTATATTTATTATTACATCAAAATAGTTTCGTACCAGTTCCTTTCCAAAAATAAATAAAATGTTTTTATAATGTTTAGCGTTTCACAGGGTCTTTTAAAGGTTTGGTTTTTTTTTATAATGTGTCATATTAACTTTGTATATATGTACATATGTTTAAACTTTTATATTTATAAAATTGAATGTTCGTCTGTTTGTCCTATATGAATTCCAGAACTGTATATTTTTTTTAAATTATTAAAAACACTTTATAATAGATGAGGTGGGAGTTCTTAGTTTAACCACAGATGTGTTCTGCATATAAGCTAAAAGGCTTCCTCCTTTTCTTTTTTTTTATATTAAATAGCATCGGATTATAGATAATATTTTATACCCGAATTTTCCAAAATATGTTTACTTAAAATACGAATTTTGAATAAATAATATTTGGTATGAATAAAATGAATAAAAACAACTTTCCAACCACAAATGACGTAATACTGTCTTCTTCAAGTACTCTATTAAAAAAGTCATTGCGGCAACAGATGTTTAGATATTCGAAAGCGATATTTTTATGGAGTCATTTAAGAGATTCCTGTCGATCACAATGGTTAAAATTTGAAACTTTACCAATATTTACTCGAAGCTAATGGTATTTATGAAAGTTCTTTAAATATTTTATGTGAGTCTTTATTTTATACGATCTTTTTTATGTGGGAAAACGATATTGACCCTATTGTTAAAGAAACAGCTTCGTAGGCTGATGATAATTATGTTTTTTAAGAAGTCGCCACAGCGAAATTTACTAATCCTTTCTCTCTCTGATCGATCCTTCGTGTCTGAATATCGCGATTACCAGACTTCACCCAGCGATTCGTTAGGCTCTTCCATTTATTGCGCCAATCGGACCACTTCCACGAAACTGGAGGTCTTATTCTGCTTCAGTTGGCTGGTCCATCTAATCGGGAATCAACCCCTGGATCTTTTCCCCTCAAACTGTAAAAAGAATTACTAGTATAATATCATAATTTATTACAGAATTGATATTAAATAAACATTGGCTTAGCTTAGTAGCATGAAATAAAATAAATTAAACATAAACTCAGACACATGCACACACTAAAAAAAACATCACACACAAACACACACAAAACCGCCGCATTGTGGTTTGTAATGTAATTTTTTTTTTTTGTAAACTATATTTCTTTTTGGTTTGCATAATTTATCATTTGATTCTTTATTTCAGTCTTTTGTAAAATTAAGTATGGCAATTAGAATTATATATATATATATATATATATATATATATATATATATATATATATATAAATAGAAGGGAACTGTCTGCCGTAGTACAGGATTCGCCCTAGTTCGGCAGGCAGTGAAACAAAATTGTAAACTTGTTAATTATCAATAAATATATTATTATTATTATTTATAGATGAAAATGCCATTATAACATCACAGTGTGCATATATTTGAAAGCCCACGTGAATTTTTTAATTGATACAAACTAATTGCTTGCCTCTCCCGGCTTGTAATATCAGTGCTTCGGTTGAGAGATCTTGCAAAATTGAATTGGTAATTACTACCTGATGAAACTGGCACATAGTAAACGATATGTGAATAATACATTACCAAGTAATTGATTTTATGGCAATACATATGTATGACTCTACATAATTTCCGTACGAGAATGTAATTTATTATAAAACATAAAATACTTATTTAATTTTTAAATTATACTAGTAGTAATTATGTTAAAATCGAGCACGTCTCGCCATCAAATAGTTATTATTAGTAAGTATAGTTTGATTATTAATGGAGTCAGGCGTTACTTTGCGGAAATCCTTCACTATTTGGACAGTCAAAAGTTTTACTTCCATTTTAAATCCATGACAAGCAAAACAATAACAGAAAATTAATAATGTGTGTTTTCCTACTGGATGAAGTGGATTTATTTGGAACTTAAACCAAAAACTTACCAAAAATCGGCCATCAACTCTCCACCCACCAACCATAATACACAACACCAAACACACACTACACTACACCACAAGAAACAGATGTGTTTCTTTCATATATTTATCTTGTATATATATATATATATATATATATATATATATATATATATATATATATATATATATATATATATATATATATATATATATATATATATATATATATATATATATATATATATATATATATATATATATACATACTGGTTTGTCCATTACACTACACTTGCACTTACCTTACTTATTTAAAATATTATATGATAAAATATTATATAATTTTAAATTTGGAATACTTATCAGTCTTAAAACGTAGCTGTACAAGTACATCGTATTGTTCGCAACGCATTACATCAATATATGAGGTCGAAACATGCAAACTGCAACAACTCGGCACATTCATCTAACCGCAAATATACGCTTAGGTTAAGATAGTCTCTAAGTATACCTCATCGAGTTAACACTCGCCTTTTACTCGCATACTACACAACCCTCATTAACTTCCCAGTTGACTTATTAATATAATATTCCGCATCCCCTCCAACTTTCACTCCCATAATGACACTTTTCTTAAAGGTCGGCAACGCTTTCGCACTGCCTATGGCGCTGCGAAAGTCTACGGGTGGCGTTGATTGCTTTCCATCAGGTGACCAGCCTGCTCGTTTGCCTTCCTATCCCATAAAAAATGATATTAAAAATTCAGTTCTAATCATCTTGTCATTCACAACATACGTCACATATAATATAATATCGTTAAATTCAAACGATGTTTGACGAGCACAGGCATGTCGTATTAAGTTGAGAGCATTGCCCTGATATTGTATCAAATTAATTAAATTCTTAAGCACACACTTTAAATAAATTAACAGATTTCATGACTTAATCTCATTAAGCTTTACATGACATTAAATCTTAGCTGCGTATTATATAAAGGTAGTAAGAAACGAAATTATAAAAATATTGATAATTTATAATAATAATATTGATTATACCAGCTACCTTCGACTGTCTTTCCAAACCGATACGTCATCGGCACCTTAAAAAACAAACCTACACATACCTAAAAGGCCGGCAAAGCTTCCGTGACTCCTGCGGTGTCGCGGTTGTATATGGGCGGCGTTGATTTCTTTCCAACACATGACACGCTTGCTCGTTTGCCTTCCTATCCCACAAAAAAAATACTATCATCATAAACAATATTTGGAAATCCACTGCTAAATAAAGGTTTCACCAAGAACAAACTTAGCTGTGAAAAGAAATTCTACTACATATTATAATTAGCAGCAACTTTGAGTGCGATTAGTTCATTTGACCGTTATCCATAGACGCGACATGATATTGGCTGTTGCGAAGCGTCTACCACATTAATGAACGGGACTATTCATATCGCTGAATACTAACTGACGGCTTAATAGAGTGTTCGGGAGCGACGCTGTGTACAGAGCAATATCCGCGGCCCGTTCACGGGCAATATGTTATATTAACGCTTACATTTTGTCATGACTTAATGTAGGCATTAACACGTCTACTGTGTTAAGGGTTTTAAAATATCTCATACGGGTTTTTCATTCAGTATAACTATTAAAATAGTGTTTTCTCGCTCTATGCAAGAAATATACATATAATAAATTACTTTTTATTCATCCACTCAAGTTCAAATACGTTTTTTTAAACTTGTAGTGAATGACACTCGATATTAATATAGTTTTTTAAAATATCAATACATGAATTTCTTTTTTGACAGCCCGTATAATGTCCCACTGCTGAGCACGGGCCTGTCCAATTCTGGAGGAACGGACGTTGAACCCACCATGCTTGTCCAATATGGATTGGCATGGGGTATACATTAATTATAATAATACACATTAATTAATTTTAATTAATTGATTTTAATTTTATATGGGAGATGATAAATGCGTTACTTCCGTAGAGTCTACTATACCTGATGATGCCTCGAGTTGCGGAAAAACAACACGTGTTGTGTGCAATGTGGAAAAGTGATAGTATGTGTTTGGTATTGTTGATAGTGGTTGGAAGGTAGAGAGATGCTGACGGCCGTTTTTTTTTTCAGTAAGATTTAGTTTAAGTTCCCCGTAAATCTAATTCTTGCAGTAGTAAATACACATTATTATTTTTCTGTTTTCGTTTGCTTGTCACGGATCTTAGCTAAGTAAAAGTTCTAACTATCCACTTTATATGGGAGAACGAAATTCTTTTATAAGATATTTAGCAGGATATAAATTTAGGAATAAATAAAAAAAAGTCAGTGACGAAACGTGTAGATCGCTGAAAAAAAAGTACAAATTGACTGCTACTAAATATACATATAAAAAAATACTTTAGTTTCCGGCAAAGGTAAAAGACTCAAAGGGCACACCCAACGAATAGATCGACCAGTTGTCAAGAATGCATCATCATCATAATTATTGACATCTCTAAAACGATAGATCAGGCTGAAAACCATCCCAATTGGAAACAATTTTTTTAGTTTACAGAATTAATCAAACGATAAAGTATATCACTATAGAGTAAAAGCTTTCCTCGTCTCTTTCCATTATTCACGGTTCAGAGTTCTCTGATTTCAGTCGATTTCAAAAGTTTCTAGTACGGTAAACCAGTTCCGTATATATTTATAAAACTTTTTAAAATATTAATTAAATAGTAGAAACTTTAATTAAATTATCCAATCAAAATATTTGAGTAAACAAAAACACAGCGAGATACGGGATGTATCTTAAAATGAAAGGGCTCTCAGACTTCAGGCGCTCATTTGAATTTGTTAATGCAAATTACAGTCTCAATGAAACAGTCGTAGACACGAGTGTGTTTACAAAGCTCTTGAACTTTAAACGTTGTAAATAAATGTACTTTCATCAGCATACCTCCTGATAAATTAATTTCTTTAGTTCCAAAGCCTATATATATTTCTTTTCTTTTCTTTGATGGCAGTTAGTTATAACTATTATGCCAGTGTCAAGTAAAATAAAATAATATCAAATCTTCTGAAATGTAACTAGTCAGCTTGTTACGTTACATCTTGATAAATAAATGGTGGCTATTCTATCAAAACCTATGGACTTTTTCAGCCAACTTAAAAGTCACGATACACACATTTATTACATATCACTTCACTTATACGCCTAAATCGAACTATATTACCTATAATACGCAACCACAATTTAACTGATAATAATATAAGTTTATAAAATTGAAATAAAAACACAACTTCACTGATGTAAGTTGGCGGGAAAAGTCTTATATTTATTTGTGTTCTAATTCTTTTTTATAAGCTATTGGAGCAAACGAGTAAGCGTGTTGCCTGATGGAAGATTGCTTTCCGTCTGCATTCAACTCTGGCCATAGTCATTCGCAACACCCTAGGCATTGTAAAAGTAGGCTTGTTTTTTGAAGGTTCCAATATCATATAGGTTCAGACTTACCACTCAAGGTATCTGGTTCCGTTGAGTGGTAGTGCGTGGAATGAAGTTTCAGAAAAAAACGCACCATAAAACGTGTTTCTATACACATTAATGTATACGTATATTATGAGATTGTTTACTTGGCACAATTATTTGAATAAATAGAGTCTGAAGCACCCACTCTCTACCTTGCGTTTTTCTTTACTACTTCGTTTTTAATCTTAACATAGACGCTACTGTTTTTCTTCTAGTATTTGCAAGAAATAGAGTGGTTCTACTATATGCACGAAACGACGTATCAAATAAAATAAGAAAACAGAAATATTGCTTGTGTGTCGTTAATTTTCAGAGAATTACCACATTGATGTATTTGAGTAAGGAACTTGTGTTTTGTTTAAGTCCCTGTAACTAATGTGAAAAAATTTGAATCTCCATGCGTTCGTGTGGTGGCATACCTATGGACGTCTTCCCTTAGAAGTTAGTTTTTACACGCAGTAAAAGTTTTATAGATGATTTATGGTGTCAAGCGCTACTTTTTTCGAATTCCATTATTCAGATGTAGAGTCTAAAATTAAATGTATGTAGAGTTTATAATTCTACGATATCATAAACAATATTTTATGTTTACTAACCAGTACAAAACCGGCTCAGGGATTGTCTTCCGTAGAATCTATAACACTTGAGGATGCCTAGTGTTAAGGCGAAACACGTGACACATATATTGTTAAAAAGTTATTTGGGATGTTTTACATTTTTATTGATATTTTAATATTTAGCTGGCTGTTCTAAGGTTGCCCGCTTACTATCATTCTGGAATTCAAATTCATGGCTGACTGTAAAGACTCTTTTCTGACGGATTTTTTTTTTATTTTTTATTCTAAAAATACAAACATGTGCTTAAACGACTACACTCGCCAAACTTTTACGTTTTATGACGAGATGCGCCCGACTTCAACATAATTACTACTAGATATATATTACTAGTATAATTTAGGTATATTTATTTTACTAAGTAACATTAGTCGGAGTGGCCATATATGGAGTTAGCCGTTAGCCCACCACGCTTGTGCAATGCGGATCGGCGGGGTTACTAGACTCGGAACAAATATTTGTAATCCATACATATATTTATTTCGATGCGGGGATCGAATCTACGACCATTGACTCTTCAGGCGGAGGACCCCACCTCTGAGCCAATTGATCGTCAGCATTTTTTATACTGGATTTTTATGGATCTTCATCAAGTTATCGGACTCTATAGAAAAGTTTCATAGCACTTGAAAATAAACTATAAGATGAATGTATTAAACCCTACACATAATCCAAACTGTAGTCGGATAATAAATGGTTCTAAGAAACTATATCCGTCATACTTCGAGGCATTCAGAAACAGATGATAGATAGTGCAGCGCTTTTCTAGAGCTTTGTATATCTCCAATTTATCCTCAACTTGTACGAAATATGTGGAAAATATGAAAGAAACTACGTGAAATGTACTGATATTTTTATAATCGTCACATAACGTCTAACTAAGGCTCAGTAGCGTAGTCACCGTTTTCGGAGATTATGCTAGTAGGGTCAGTTCTCACATCGGGTAAAATATATGTACGGCCTTCAGGCCTATTTCGAGTCTATCCCGTTTATTGACGTTGGAAAATGTGGCGAGGTAATATCCATTCCTCCAAAACAGAAGACCCTGTGTCTGTTGTTATAAATAATAAAATAATAGTAATAAATATGATTTCAAAACTTCTTCGACTTAGTCGGCAAAAATGGAGATGCATAGCATGGGCATATTCTCCGGCGCCACGCCATACATATCCCCAAATAAGCCCTCGAATGGAATTCGCAGAGGAAACCTAAATGTGAGTGCCCAAAACGAACTTGGCGACGTACTGTGACGAGAAGTGCAGAAGATGGGCCTATCCTGGAGCGAAGTAATGCGTATGACCTCCGACGGGTCGAGATGGAGAAACGTCGTGTCTGCCCTATGCCCGACCAGGGGGACTTATGACTCAGAAAGAGAGAGAATAAATATGACATAAAATTTAATAGTAATTAATAATCAATGTGTGACGTTTATCGGAAATCCGACAACCACTGGTGCAGACGAGTACTATAGTGGAGATCGCGTCTTGACAAACATAGTATAGGGCGCCTCCCAGCTAGATGGTGCGACGATCTGCGTATGGTGCAGTTAAGCTGGATGCATGAAGCTGAAGTGAAGAAGATCGGATTAGGTAGCACTTCTTGGGTAAGCCTATATTCAGCAGTACACTGCCGCAGGCTGTTTGCAATCTGCGCAGGGTAGCTGGCAGAAATTAGATGCGTGAAGCCAAAGAATATCCTAAGTGTCGCTTCTTGGGGGAGATCTATAACCAGCAGTGGACTGCAACAGATTGTTGATGACGATAAATAATTAATTTCGACCTATTGTTTAGCTCAGTGGCGAAGAGAAGTCAATTGTGACGATTTCGATTCCCACCTTGGTATAAAGACATATATGGCTTAATAGTATTTAGGCCGGGTGCTCCATCTATCCGCCATGGATTAAGATGGTGAGGTAATATGCGTTCCGCTAGAATTGGAAAAGCCCCTTGCCTAGCGACGGATCATAATGGACTTTTGAAATAATTAAAATAATATTTTATTTTATTTTGGGAAACATACAATTTTATATTACATTATATTATTTCTAATTACAATAACTGAAATCAGTAAAGTTTCCACTATTAACTAATGCATACAATAACACTATAAGAATGTGAATGTAAACATATTGTTTGTAAAAAAAATATATATAAAAAGGATTTTTGATGACAAAAAAATAATTAAATTTGTTGAATTCTTTGAGAGACAAAAAGAGAAAAATCTAATTCGAATTCTAATCATGCATACCTTTAAGCATTTGCTTAACGTCCGTCTTAAGAGTAATAAATAAAAGCTACAAATTAATACAGTATATAGATATACTGTATAAATTTGTAACTTTTATTTATATAGACAGATATATATACATACATACATATATCTATAAAATAGTAAGTAAATTTAGATAGGTAGAAAAACATATAAGGTTTATGGAATACCTATAAATCCTGATGTTATGAAAACCCGGTGAAGAAAATTAATAACATGGCATAAATGAAACTGTCAAACTTAGAAAGAAATTGCGGTTGTTCATATCTGTTATTGGCCGCACACGACTTGCTAACGTTGTTGGCAAAGAAAAACTTTTTATATTAATGTCTACGGATGTAATCGCGGTAGCGAAGTGTCGATTGTTTGTAATATATTACAGTAAACAAGTAATATAAAAAAAATATTGAAAAATCAATCCCAAGTTTTATATCATGGTAAACGTCTTATAATATAATATATAAAAGAAATTGTGTTCTCCTATATAAAACCAAAAACTCATTAATTAAATTTAATTAATATTTGCAGAAACTGTATCCACTACAAGTTTAAAAATGTATTTGAACTTGAGTGGATGAATGAGAAGTTTTTTATTGACTATTGAATTTTTTTAACAGATATTTAAATATACATAATATGTAGCGGGAGATTGTGAACTAATAGTGGGAATTGGATATAAAAACTGTAAATACGCAATAGATGGCAGCACTACACATATTGTGTCTACCAGGACTATCAATGTTATTAATATGCTGTTGTTTTACGTGCGTAAGGAGGAAGCAAACACGTATAAATGTAATTGATTTTGAAAAAGTTTCGCATGAACAACTAAAAAATAAAATTTCTCCACTACAAATAAGAAAAGTTTCGTCCCCGCCATCTGTATAAATGGCGATCCATAATGGTGCGTTTTTCACGCACCATCACTCTATGAAACTACCTTCGCCGGTGTTTCTGAGCCGATGCGAAATTGAAACCTTCAAAGAACAAGTATTTTTATGAGACAGGAAGGCAAACGAGCAGGCATGTCACCTGATGGACAGAAATCAACACCGCTCATAAACATTCACAGCGCTATAGGCAGTGTGGAAGCGTTGCCAACCTTTAAGGAAAGTGACATTATGGGAGTTTGTGTTGGGCCTCCGGAACTCAGGCCGCTCACCGTACGAAGCGCGCTAACTAAACTTCCACTCACGCAGACGCCGGTTTTCTACTCTTATCTTAAAGGCCGGCAACGCATTAGTGATGTCTATGATATTGCAGATGTCTATGGGCGGCGTTAGTTGCTTTCCGTCAGATAAAAGCTTGTTCGTTTGCCTCTCTATCCCAAAAAAAAAATATAAATTTATGTATATATTCATGCATTAATAAAATATTTACCTTTGAATTGACGCCGGTCGCTTTGGCCCGACAGGGGAGAGCGCGAGTGTAAGGCAAATTCGTGGTGACGTGACCCGAAAAACTTAATTTCCGCGGGTCGCAGTTCCTGTCGATAATCCTGTATGACATATCAAGTTTTTCGCTGTAGTCGCAAAAGGTTTACGTCTTATATTATTGGAATACATTTTAGCAAGTCGCGGAAATTCAAAATCAAATCACATCAATGAATTCAATTAACAGGAAGATTGAAAAAATAATAATATTTTAACACTCAACAAAATCATTCTATAAATATTTATCTTTATCAATACGCTCGTAATAGCTCACTGCTAGACATGGATATGCCTCACAAGCAAAGTGTTACCGTATTCTACACACGGATAGATGCTGCTAAGATCTGCCAAAAGGATGGAGAAGGACAGCGTTAGATCGAAACAAGTGATGGGAAAGAGAGGAGGTGTATATTACTAGAGAACAATTACTTGATCAGGCCAGGACCCGGCAGAGTCTCAGATGATGATGGTATGTCCCAAGATAGCCTGACCTAATAAATGATACAAATGACTATATGATAGATGGCGGTATACATAGTTACTTTTTTTTTTACAGCCCATATATGTCCCACTGCTGAGCACGGCATCTCCATTTCTGAAGGTACGGACGTTAACCCATCACGCTTGTCCAATACGGACATTGGACAAGCGTGGTGGGTTAACGTCTAACGGATTGGCAGGGTTACCAGACTCGGAATAAATATTTGTAATCCATACATATATTTATTCCGATGCGGGGATCGAACCCGCAACCATTGACTCGGAGGGCGGAGGGTCCCGCCACTGAGCCAATTGGTCGTCATTATATTTAATCAATAGTTATTTTACTTGCCATGAATTTCAATTATTTACAGCGCAAATGTGACGTCTCATCTGGGGAAATACCAAATTAATCCACCAAAGGATTACCACAACTTTATGAAGGTGACCCCATTAAGCTCTTGTAAAAAATGGTGTGTCGCAATTAAAAGCTTCTATTTCTAATACCCAAAAATGTATTTTTACAATTTACAATACATTATTATGTTCTCTGTTAACATTATTATCTTATAATAACAATGTTGTATAAAATACAATAAAATATATTATAAAATATTATTATTTCGGTAATTTATCCTTCATGGATAGATATATTAGGCCAACGAAGATTCATGCAAGTAAAGAAGAAACTCTTTCGCAGTTCTAGCAGTGTATAACATGGCTGCTTTTTGAATTTGGAATGTAACCCTTTTAGTGCCATTTTTTTTTACTTATATATACTTAGAAATGCCAAAGAAATCTTTTGTTTTTGACGTCTTTTACCCTTGTCATAAATAGTTGGCCTCCTTGTGATGCTCATTTCAAAGATCATCGTATCAGCAAAATAATTGTTATACTCACTATTATCACTATCACTCATAATTAGCGATGCATGCATGCGACCTCCCCTACCGCGCGCTAGAAAGCAACTGATTTAACAAGCGCTATCGCGCTCGTGGTAAATTTAGTTATAGTGCCTATCATCGGCACTCTAACGGTTAACTCACTTACCTAAACCTAACTTGGACGGATGGGCGTCCAGATTTTTGCCAATAAGTCCATCCATGGAAAACACTGTGGATACAACGACAGTGGAAACAACATACTGCGTGGCGGATCTCATGTGCGATGTTTTATCAATATTATCATACAGTAAGACAGTGTTGTAATCAGAATATAAATTAAATAAAGGATGAAATCTATTAAGATAAATGTATCAGGGTGCATTAGGGTTTGCCGCTGATTGGGGTAAACTGTGAGGCGGGCAATAAGATAAAAGGAAATTCTGTTCGGTAAATGGAATAAGGACAAAGTTCTTTTAATCTTATCTTATAAAGTAGATTGCCGGGGGGCATTTCGGAATATTCTTTATTTCACAAATATATTAAAAGTAAAAGGAATGTACAGAAATATACCCCGGGCAAAAGGTTTCCCTTTTGAAGTGGTTCCACCCTCGACGTATTTGCGAAAAATTTTAATGACAATTTTATATAAACTAATGGCGCAGTGGTAAGCGTTTCCTTTCTATACAAAGGGTCAAAGTTTTAATTTTCGCATCAGGAGTATTTATGTATCGATCCTTAAAGTAATTATTCTGTTTCTGGGCGTTTGCCTAAAAGTATTTGAAATGTACATAGAGAAATTTATAGAATTTTGCCGTATATCTGTGTTTATTATAAAACTTGACATGTCTTTGTTTCTAGTTTACTGTTCTAATTTACATGTCAAATAATATACAGAAGATTAGAATAGAGGTATCCAAAAGGTAAGTTCATATTTACATAAGTACTGTAAGTATTTTTAATAGTTATATATATATATATATATATATATATATATATATATATATATATATATATATATATATATATATATATATATATATATATATATATATATTGATGGGGGAAAGGAGAGAACGGACATATCATCTTTCTGACCTCAACCCTACAGCGCTAATCCCTGGACTACCGTGATCCTCCTTGCTAGATAATGGACAAGGCTCTGGCGATCGACAAATAGCAGTATAACCATTCACATAGCTAGATAACCGGTTAGAAGAAGCTTTAGTAACCTTGTAGACTCAAATACGTCCAAAAAGATTGGTACATCAGGCAAGGGAAACCACTGCAAATATTTTTATCATATCATGAAGACCACGGCCGCTCTAACAAGAGTGAAGCGGCTTAGAAGAATAATATAAGTAAGGTCGAATAGACACGGGTTACACTACAGTACTCACAGAATATCTTCAAATCGAAGTATTTTATTGTGTTACCGCGTTTCGTGCGATGGCTATCGATAGAGATCGGGAGTTTCTATTAATTTCCCCTTCTTCTATTTTCCTCTCCTTCTATCATTATCTCCTTCTTGCCATTATTTCCATTATTTTATTCTTTCCCTCCCAAAATTCATATTCTTACCCTAAGCTAGGTTACGTAAATGCTAAGTGTGTTTAGTTTCCCCGTTATGTTGGTAGAATTGGGTTAGAGGTCGAATAATCAATAAACGTGTGCTTACTGATTATTTTTTGCCAATATTGAGAGAACAACCTGCCTTTACTTCACGCACTTTGTTTCAACAAGATGGCGCCACTGCTAGAGAGACTGTGAATCTTCTTTTTCCCTAGTAAATTAATAAACCGTTTCGACGATACGCCCTGGCTAGGCCAGGTCGCTGGATCTCACCCCTATCGCCTTTTTTCTGTAGTAGTACCTGAAAAGTAAAGTTTATGAAACAAACCTGACGACTATTTTATTATTGAAATAAAATATCATCTCGCAGAAGACAGCATCCAGACGTCACTAATTCAGCAAGTAGCACAGAATACTGTGGCTAGACTTCAAGAGTGTTCCCGACGTGTACACACTACTCTTGTTTTTAGAAGTTTTCCTATTAGTTTAATTTTATTTTATTTATATCCGTTTGTAGTTTTTTATTATTGGTTTTTTTTATGTTTGAAAACCTAATACTGCTACCAGACATTCTATATCTGCAGTGCTCGTAATACTTTAAATATTTATGAACGGCTGTGGTAGCTTACCATATAAAAAAAAACTTTCACGATTTCACAAATAGTTAAATAAGCCTGTTATTTTGTTCTCATTCCTTTTTATAAAGGGGAAATGGAAAGTACCAAATATAAAATATTGCCGGCTTCGACTTTTCACGGCAGGTAGACATAAGCGACCGATCTATCTTCGGCTTACCTAAATCCCGTCATTATAATATTTTCGTATTACATTGTACCGTTTACCGGGGCTGTATAAGCGATAATGTGCTCGCTACGGTGGCCTATTTATATTTCCACTGACTCAGTTGTTTTGAATACAAACTACAGTAAATAATTATTTACTATTATAGTTTTATATTATTTTTTTACACAAACTATATATGTATGTACATGTGTCCCATTGCTGTGAAAAGCCCTATTTGCGGAATAAATATTACCCCATTCATACATCTGTCCAAGGCGGACAGAACATCTCGACTTGTAACAAATACTTGTAGACCTTAAACGTCTTTATCCCGATGGGTTAATCGAATTCACGACCATTCACTCCAAACGGAATGCATTACCACAGAGCTATTTAGATTGTCATTTTATGTATGTTTGTTCATAATGTCAGAGTTTATGAATGCGATGGGGAGATATAATTAGAAAACTCGTCATTCAGAACGCGTGATTACTACACGACAAGAAAGAATGGCAAAATAGGAAGACTTTGGCTCAATAAATAGACCAATAGGGTCCATCCCCATCATCATGGTGGCAATCAACCATCGTGCGACTAAGTCACAGTTATCTGCCACGAACGGTGCAACGATCTGTTTTGGTTATGATACGGTTGTTATTCAAGAGCGATCGGTACGAAAGACTCTCCTCTGTGATGTGTCCAGTGCTGCAGTCTGCATCTGCAGTGCTCTCTATGGGTGGCAGTGGTCACTTACCAGCAGGTGACCACCATGTTCGTTTTCCTGCTCTGCTTTGAGTAATAGCCAAGTAAGTAAGTATCCAAATACTGCTTGAAAACCTAAGTACTAGTTTTATTTTAACAGCCCATTTATGTCCCATTGAACACGAGCCTCACCATTTCTAGAGAAGCGGACGTAAACCCACCACGCGTATCCAATGCGGATTGACGGAGTTACCAGACTCGGAATAAATGTTTGCAATCCAAACATTTATTCCGATGCGGGGATTAAACCCGCGACCATTGACTCCGCAGGCGAAAGGTCTCGCCATTGAGCCAATTGGTTTAATACCAAAATATTTTTTTGTAAGCCTCGAAAGGTTTTTACAAATAAAATTATTAAAAAGAAATCGTCATTTTCACAATTTTTTGGAATATAATAAAAAAAATACTAGTAAGAATATATACATAAATACATATCGACACAAAAAAAGTAGTAAGCCGCATGTCGAAAACTTACCATCAGAGCCAAAAAACTTAAGATTTTTGAAAAAAATGTATCTGATCACTCAAGAAGAAGTTTCAACGATGTACAAAATTTTCTGTTGCTACAAAAAATGAAGGGGATTAAAGAAAATCTCTCTAAATGTCTTCTTTTTGTTTCGACTGTTTTTAATTTAGTTTTTTGTTCAAAATTTTAACATACAATGCATGAAGTTGGACATGTGAGTTTTCATTTCATAAATACGTACAGCAAACACTTTAAAAATGTAAATTATTAAAACGTAGCGTCTGGTGTTGGTGTGAGAGGAAAAATGCTGTTGCGTTTTTTCATCATTAAAATAAATATTAAAAGACGCCTTCACAAAGACACACAAAGACGAGTTTTAATTGTGGTAGAGCCATGGTAGCATGAATAGACCGATTCGACCGAAGTACCACACCGTGACGGAATATCGCGGATTATTTTATGTGTATATATTCTAAATACAATATTTGTAATAGTCAAGCGCAAAAAAAACCTTTCTCAAGCTAGATTAATTCATTCAGATGGATTGGTAACCGATTGCGAATGTTTTTAATTACTTTCTCTTAGTAATTAAGATTTAGAGGAGGTGATGAGGTGGTTATACATGGAATATAATAAGCGATAGTTTCTATGATAAATTAATTACATATTTTTTATAAGATACAAATAATATAAGCTTAGAATCTCAATATTTTTTGGAAGCTTGAAAAGGTATGTTTTTAACACCCGAAACATAAAGATTAAGCCGCCTTCTTTTAAGAAACGTGTGAGATGACAGGAAAGAATATGAAAGAGAATATCTTAAGGAAGTCATTTTGGGTCCCAGCTGTCAAACCCACCAGACGTAGCGTACTCAAGCGTCAGTCGTCCGCAAGTTTTTTTTATGAGATAGGAGGGCAAACGAGACAATCGTGACACCGCAGGAGGCACAGAAGCGTTGCCAGCCTTTTAAGTATATGTAAGCTTGTTTTTTGAAGGTGCCAATGTCGTATCAGTTCGGTTCACATCCACATCCAGTCGGTTCCACAGAGTGGTGGTGCGTGGAAAGAAGTTTCGAGAGAAGCGCACTGCAGTGGATCGCCACTCATCTAGATGGTGGGAATGCAACTTTCCTTTACGACGAGTTGTGCGGTTGTGGAATTCGGCGGGAGGAATTATTCCAAACAATTCCTCGAGGCACTCCTCATGGTAAAAGCGGTAAAAAAGTGTAGTAGTACTATCTGCATAACCAATTCAAATTATGTTGCGAACTGTAATTTCAAGTAGGCAGAGATGAGATACATCGTTTCGCAAAGAAAATGTAACGAGCCTAAGCTTGCATTTATAGCAAGTTGAAGAGACATTAAAAACGTGACCGACCTGCTTCTTCAAAGACTTTAAACTTCGTTGGTTAAAGTCAAACTTCAACTTGTTTTATTTATATTTGGCTTTTAATTAAAAGTTTGTTTAAAAACAATGAGTTCCTGTTATAAAATACAACATTTTTTCATATATTATATAAGATTATATATAACCTAACTTCTTATTTTAAAAGTTTTTTAACTGAAATTATGTTTGGTACTTTTAAGTACAAAAGGTAATGATAAGCCACTGTATTCGAATTTTGAATAAAATCGTTATTTTTAAATGTTATATAGAAAATTTCGAAAGACAGAGCGCCTTACTTTCAAGGATATTTCATCATCATCATCAGGCCTTTCTTCTTTCTATTTCTTATTCTATTTCTTAATACTATTTATGATATTACATATCTTTATATATTTGTTTAATACATATTGTTTACTTCATAAACGTTTTTGTGACTTTCAAGAAAAGTAGTTGCTAATTATTTAATGAGATTCAATCGTTTATATTGTTGTTAATGTAAAAGTATCAGGCGCTGTAATCCCTCCGTTTATTTATTGTTAAAAAAGTAAATGAATATCCCAATGGTTATTGTTGATTAAAATATATTTTAAATAAATTATATAATAATTTTTAAATCATCATAATCAATGGCGCTACAGCTGTGGGTGAGCCTTGCTCTAGTACAGAATATTCTTTCAGCTCGATCTAATTTGTATTTTTAATTTTACTTTATCATTATATTCATAGGATTGAATGTTTATAGGACTTTCTGTGTGGTTCCTCACATAGAATAGAAACACTCCCATAACTCTACTAATTTATTTATTAGACACAAAAACAATTTACAGTCTTAAAGAATAGAATATAATATAAACTTAATAACGCCCGGTCTATAACTCTTTAAATTTGCGCACAGCATGACTACATTTTGACAATAGCGTTACTTATATAAGAATGAAATACTATAAAAATAAATAAAATAATAAAAAATGTTAAAAATAGTAGGATAATAATTTCGCGATATATCGGCTGCCAAAGTTATCACGGAACGATCGTTTTAATTGGTGTATTTTGATATCGAAAATATCAAACGTACCTTGGTCAATCGATGAATACAGATTATTTTCTTAACGATTAAAAATTTGAACAAGATATTCAAATATATATTTAAGGAGAGTGTGAACTAATAGTATAAATTGAAAAACATGGGTATATTCTATTGAAATATTTCTAAAATTCATCACAAGTAGTAAATTGTACAAGTGCGTTCACTTCTTAATAGCTTAAGGAGTCTTGTAAAGTACTTTGCACAACAGCGCCAAGCTTACAATTTATAACAAGAAATGTGACTACACAAGTTAATTTATGAGGGCTACCGTCTTACGATCCACACTGTCTGCTGAAATGGTCGCTATCTCACCTTACTTTATAATTGCATTATTTTGTGCAAATTTTTAAATATTTTCGTTCTCTTTTTTCCCGCCAGTTTCTTTTTTTTTTCGAAAAAAAAGATCTTCTCTTTTATATTTTTATATAATTTTATCATTGTCATGCATAGAATCGTATAGTCCACTGCTGGATAATGGCCACTCTCAAAATTGAGAAATATTGCTATAAATACTCATACTTAGTTAACGAATTGGGAATCACAAATTGATCATTATTACCTTATTTGATATCCACGGGAAAAAACTGCGTGGCCCTACTACGCAGGTCGGGAAAAAACTGTAGTAGGGCCACGCAGTTTCCCGTGTTTATCTCCATATGTAATCTCACATGTTTTAGAGGCTATCCATAAAACACGTCACATGACTTATCATTATTGAGCCCATAACCTCAAATTGTCATCGGTGGAACTTTGAGTTTAGAATTATATCACTTTAAATTCATGCATGTGATGCCACAAAAAATTACAACTCACCCCTCATCTCTAACTTGTCATCGATGTCACACTTTGTTGGCTAAATTGTGACGTAATGTATGGCTGGCCCCTTATGGAAAAGGAAAGAGACCGTTTCATACAGTTAAGTCTGCAATATAAACATAATTACACATTTCATTTTGTGTTTGTTAATATTAAAAACTTGAAGTTCAGAACCATAATGACATCATAGTCATAGACGACCAATTGGCTCAGTGGTGGGGACCTCCGCCCGCGGAGCCAATGGTTGTAGGTTCAACTCCGCATCGGAATAAATATATGTATTGGACAAGCGTGGTGGGTTTAACGTCCGTTCCTCCAGAAATGTAGAGGCCCGTGCTCTCAGCAGTGGGATATATATGGGCTGTTAAAAAAATGACATCATGACAGAAATATACTAAGTTATCTGCTGTACTCTTGCCATTGAAGATTTCCATGATGGTCATTTGGTATCATGTGTGTTGTTACATTCTACTTCTTTCATAAGAAATATAGAAAATTGTCTATTAATTATTGTTGAGTATATTCAGTCGGTTTTTGTATATCATAGCAATTACCTTTTGATATAACGATGAGGTCCGTTGAAATTTTTATCGCGCTGTACGCAACCCGTTTTACCGTATAAAGTGATCATTATTTATGAAAATATAGAACCACGTAATTACTAGCACGCGAACACAACAATGAACGGAGCGAACTATATTTCATAGAACATTTGGCATTTACTGCCCCCATTTTGTTTAATTATCTGTTTATTATAACAAGTGCTATATTGGAAAATCATTTTCTACATATATCTGGAATAAAACAACGTTATCATTAACCATATTAATCTAATCTAGAGCGTAAACATAAAGCATTTAAAATTCAATTTAGTTTACCTACATATACACGTAGGTACAGATATAAACTTCATATATCGAAGCAAAAAAAGCGGAAATGCTGTAAATGACAATAATGTGAAAAAAAACATTGTTTCATATTCGGATCACAAAAAAATACACGTCGAATGGTCTGAGTCGCACAGCTCTACAACCTGTAGCAAAACTTATGCAGCGTTGAAACTGACTGTTTTTAAGTGATCTGATACAATTTTTTTAGAAATCCTAAAAGATTTTTAAGTTATTTTTAATTGTAAGTTTTCATTTTGCGGTTGACTACGTTTAAGATTCTCTACGTCGATATAAAAAATGTTTTATACGTACAAAAAACTTTATTGTAAAAAGATTCAAAAAGACGTCCATATTAAGAATACTCTATACGCTTGTGAATGAATTAATGAATAAGGAAAAATTGAAGGTATTCGAAACGTGGTGTAAGAAGTACTGAATAACATACGTACATATATATTGTCACGCCTGTTTCCTCTAGGGGTAGGCAGAGACCACACACAGACCTCCATCCGCTACGATCCCGGCACACCTTCCTTGCTTTATCCACACTGAAACACTGTACTGAGCAAGATTGAAGATATCTTACACCGCATTGAAAATAGAAGAAGTATGAGCAAATGTCAAATACATATTTTAAATGGTACCCTCGTTCGGGTTTTTCTAATCTCGTTTAAGACGATCTAAGAGTGAAAACTTGTTAAAACTTTAAATTGGTGTTTTGCAGCGTATTGTTTCGTAGACGCTAGATAACTTCTACTGGATCGTGCCTAGTATCGAACTTAATTTTAAACTAAAGGTGTGAATACACAATGAGAGACATCAAGAAGAGCATTCAGCATATAGTTGTAAATGAGGGATTAAATTATGAAACGGTTATAAAGATTCTTCTACTTCTATTGATATGAAGCATATCAATAGAAGTAGAAGAATATTTATTAGTGATAGAGCCACGCTGCAGACGAATACTATATATATATATATATATATATATATATATATATATATATATATATATATATATATATATATATATATATATATATATATATATATATATATATATATATAAAAGAGAGAGAATGTTGCATTTTATAAAGTGAGTAAACGAGTAAACAGATAAATGGAATTTTCCCGTCAAGTTACGTTAGTAACATGTGGCTTTTATTTCTTACTTAGTATTCTTACTCAATATACTTTTATTAAGGCGTAGAAGTAAAGTGAAATAAAATAAATGCGTGTATCCATGCGGTTTTTTTTAAAAAACGGCCACTTTTTATCGAGACGTATCATGTCAAGCTGAATTTACATTTCAAGATACTTGATATTATTTCATTTGACAAGACAACCGGAAGTGTCTTCCGTAGAGTCTACTATACCTGAAGATGCCTCGTACTGGGGCGAATACGTGTCGTTTATAAGGTGGAAAAATGGTAATGTGTGTTTGGTATTGTGTATTGTGCTTGGTGGGTAGAGAGTTACTGGCCGTTATTGGTTTAAGTTCCAAATAAATCCACTTCATCCAGCAGGAAAACACACATTATTAATTTTCTGTTATTGTTTGCTTGTCGCGGATCTTAGCTAAGTAAAACTTTTGACTGTCCACATAGTGATGGATTTCCGCAAAGTAACGCCTGACTCCATTTATTATGAAACATTTTTTTATATGTATTCACGCCTATCCCCCGCAGGGGTTGGCCGAGACCACAGAGCTCCATCCGCTACTCATTCATTGCAGCGAAACGGCTCTCCATTAGTCGCTTCTCGCCTTCGTGAGAACCAGGACGTGATGGGTATGGCGAACCACGTCACCGTCATTTTTCAACAAATTAGGTATATTAATTTGTGTTAGTGAAGCCGCAAGGGAGGATGGAAGTCAGCCTCAGCAGAGCCCTGCATGCTGAGGTAAGGTATCATAGTACCTGGGGGAGCCTGATCCCGGGACGGTCGGCACGCTTGCGACTAAGCTCGCCCTTAGCCACGCATCCTTTGGCACGGCAGACTGTGGATTGGCGGAGAGGAAGGGAAAGGATAGAGAAGAAAGGAAACGGCAGGAACGAAAATGCGGATTGGGGGGGTTACCGGACTCGGAATATATATATATATATATATATATATATATATATATATATATATATATATATATATATATATATATATATATATATATATATATATATATATATATATATATATATATATATATATATATATATATATATATATTCCGACGCGGGAATCGAACCCACGACCATTGACTCCGTGGACAGAGGGCCCCGCCAATCGGTCGTAATGAAATATTTGAATTTAAAGAAAGAAGCAATAGAATTACTTTTATTAAATTTAAAAATAAAAACATATTTTGATAAAGTTTAAAAAGTTTAAAAAAACTTTTGGATGCTAAAAACAAGTTTTGAGTGTAAAATGTTTTCAAGCGGCCCTTGTAATTTATATTTTCGCCTTGAGGCAAAATGTATACTTATTCGCCGCCCGTAGATAATATTTTCCCATTTATTCCATTACGCTATAAAGCTCTTAATGTTCGTGTTTATGATACAGAAACGTTCTTAACATAGAATAAATGCAATTTTCAGTTAAGGAGTTGTAATAAACTTAAATGAAAATAAAACAATGACCCGTACAACAATATCCTACTGTTAATCTAGGTTTATTATTTATTCACAACCTAAACATCAATTAATGACTAATTATTTAGTGGAATTTTACAACTATAAATGTTGCAAAAGGTATTATGGATACTAATTCATCCTCAACAGCTTGTTGAGGATGAATTAGTAAAACCTAATCTACGATAATTTATTATTTCAGATATAAATCCGAAGCGAGAAGTACTTACGTAGAACTACAATATTATTCGCAACTTTTGACTCCAAATACGAACACCTCACCAAATGTTTTATAATGACGTAAAACAAAAACCCCACGAAAATGTATTCAATTTTTTTTTCGTTCGTCACAACCATAGGATGATTATATGTTTATGTATGATATTAATTATTACACGGTTTCACTTTAATTGACTAATCTAAACAATATTTATGGCTAGTGTGTGCTAAATTCCTAACGTACATTAATCTTACTTAGCTGTTTGCACAAATGGCTCCCACGGCCCGCGGGAAATATCCAACACGCCGTTGAACTCAACTTGTTAGTAAACTTTATTAGATACACTTTTCCATTTGTCACGAGATGATTTGACTAACGGTAAATTGCCCAAAGAAGACAATTTCACTACTTATTAATTTCATATGGAAAAAAAATATACAATGATACAATTTATGAAGTAAAACATTACCTTCCGAGAATCCATTATAAAGATGGACTGTCAAACTCGCTTCGCCAAGATCCACGAACACAAGTTAGAAAAATAACGTTGTGTGTTTGCAAAGAAAGATCCATCTCCACCATCTGGACGAGTGGCGATCTATTACGGTGTGCTTTTCTCGAAACTTCTTTCCACTCACCACCACACTGTGGAACCAGTTACCTTTAACGGTGTTATTAGAACCGAGACGACATAGGCACCTTCAAAGACAAGCCTGAAAAGACATACCTAAAAGCCCGGCAACGCTGCCGCGACTCCTGCAATGTCGCGTTTGTCTATAGGCGGCGTTGATTGCTTTTCATCAAGCGACACACTTGCTCATTTGCCCTCCCATCCCATTAAAAAAAGAAAAATCGATCTTTATGGTTAAAATTAAACTTTACGGTTGTTTTTCGTAGAGGATCTGAGTATGTCTAGTGTCGAGGCGAAACACAATATGTTCGTAATGAGGTGATATTGTGTGTTTGACGTTGTCAAGCTTAGTGACCGTGGCGAGATGTAGGAGAATTCGCTGACGACAGTTTCTCAGTGAGTAATTCTCTGTACACTTCTTTACAAACATAATATTATTTTTATTATTTACGTTCGCGGATCTTAGCAACGTAAGTTTGATTGTCCATCTTTATAATGATACAATTACTTAAAATTTCGAGACTGCAAACAGTTAATTGTTATATGTACTTAAAATTCTAGGACATTGTAGAATATAGATATATATTTATCTACATAAAATTAAAATGCAGTCACAATACTTATTTGAACAATCTAGTATAAAAACAGAAAACATTTTTTTTGCTTTAAATAAAGCAATTAGATAACGAATTGTGACTAGCTACTGAACTAAAACTAGAATTTTATTACAGGTCAAGCCATGATTAGTACGAATGGGCCAGCTGTACCGGGAATGAACTACAACTTTACAGAATATCGGCATCAAATGGTAGCGTTTAGCTGTATTATCACGTTTCATACGAAAAATGCAGGAATGCAAAGGTCCAATTCCTTTCCCCTCACTTTATTCTTTCATTCCTTCCCATTACTCACTTTTATATCCCATTAATCCTACCCTTCCTAATATTTACATCATTACTCCAAGGTGGATAATGCATCTGCAGTGTCATTTACTGATGGCAATACTTTGCGGATGTTTCGCGAGCGGCACTGATTGCTTATGGTGAACCGTTTGCTCGTTTGCCTATTCAATAAAAAAACTCGCCGATGACGGTTCCTAGCTAATTTATCAACAGTAGCATCTAATGACGATTGTATACATGCATAATTTCTTGACGTCTCAACCGTCAGTCTTACCTAATGTTTTTCGTCGTCCTTATGCACAGAGTCTCTGATAGTCTGAAATTAAAAAATTGATGGGCCTTACATAAACCATATATTATGTTTATAAAAAGTAATTCTCGTTATATACGGCCATTTCTGACTCGCCACCTGTACAAAAAGATACATTCGTGGACCATAAAAACACAAGACATAGAAAAGAAAATAATAGACAGATTAAATAACGTAGTAGCACTAAATAAATTTTCGGTTGTCTTCCGTAGAGTCTACTATACCTGAAGATGCCACGTGTTGCCGAACCACGTGTCGTTTACAAGATGGAAAAGTGGTAGTGTGTGTTTGGTGTTGTGTATTGTGGTTGATGGATGGAGAATTGATAGCCCATTTTCGTTAAGTTTTTCGTTTAAGTTCCAAATAAATCCACTTCATCCGTCAGAAAAAACAAACATTACTAGTTTTCTGTTATTGTTTTGCTTGTCGCGGATCTTAGCTAAGTAAAACTTTTGACTGTCCACATAGTATTGGATTTCCGCAAAGTAACGCCTGACTCCATTAATAATAGTACACTAAAGTAATTACTGGTTAGGTACATATTACACCTTGTTGAATATAAAAATGTTATCTTATAAATGAAAATGTAAATAATATGAACACTTCATTTTCTTATAAACGAAAAACAATCTATCGCAACTCATCAAAATACGGGCTTGATAAATGAGGTGGCCAAATATTTGATTGATTACTGTATCCAAAGTAATAGCGTCTTCAATAAACTTTCAGAGCACTTCGTTTATCGGCAAAGGCTTTTGTTGTGTTAATATTGCAAGGGGAATTATCTCGGTTTAGTATTTATTCAATTTTTATATACGCTTTTGTATGCTGTGGCTGAATGCTGGCTGATATTGATTCTCACAGATATATAACGGGCTAACAATACTTTAAGAAACACATGATTTATTTTTATCAACGACGCAAAAAATTGAAAACATAATAAACCGTAAAACGAAAACTTACCGCTAGAACCAAAAAAAAAACTTTTAAGATATTGAATATTAACATTTGAGACCATTTTAGTACTGTGGCGTGCCCGCCGTACTGCTCACGGGGACACTCGAGATCTTTAGGGGGTTTTTATTTTCTTCAAATAAAATTCTTCAAAATTATATTAATTTATTCTTCCATTTCTTCCATTCCGCGGAGTCAATGGTCGCGGGTTCGATTCCCGCATCGGAATAAATATTTATATGGATTTTTAAATGTTTATTCCGAGTCTGGTAACCCCCCCAATCCACATTTCCTTTCCTGCCTCTTCCTTTCTTCTCCTTTCCCTTCCTCTCCGCCAATCCACGGTCTGCCGTGCCAATGGATGCGTGGCTAGGGGCGAGCCTAGTCGTAAGCGTGCCGATCGTCCCGGGGTCGGGCTCCCCCGGGGACTATGGTGCCTTACCTCAGCATGCAGGGCTCTGCTGGGGCTGACCTCCACCCTCCCTTGCGGCTCGTGGGATTCACTAAAGACGAATTTAATATGCCTAATTTGTTGAAAATGACGGCGACGTGGTTCGCCACCCGTCACGTCCTGATTCTCACGAGGGCGAAAAGCGACCAATGACGAGCCGTTTCGCTGCGATGAATGGCAGCGGATGGAGCTCTGTGGTTTCTGCCAACCCCTGCGGGGGATAGGCGTGAATATATATATAAAAAAAAAAATTTATTGTACATTCATATCATATTCATATTAATACTTTATTATATTTTACACTTTTCAATTTACATTTTATATATGTGCCGAACGGATGAAATGTCTCTATAAAAAGACATCAGTCGAACTAAATTTTGTTTTAATAGAAAACTATTTCTTTTTAATTTCAAATAACGAATTTAAAAAGAAATAATATAAAAAGTTTCATTGCATTAGTGATACATTTATTAATGTATCACTACAGTACCTACCTGAATTCTGATCCCAGAGTTCTTTATTAAAATCAAATTGAAATTGCAATTGAAAACAAAAATAAAAATAGTTTTGAGATTCACTTTCACTCACTCACACTTCTAATAATATAATTTCTTTCATTGTATCAAATGAAACTATGCCTTTTACAAAAACTTACTTACTTGGCCGGCACAATAATACAAAGTGTGTCTTTGCCTCCGATACCAGAACTCGCCACTGGTCACGATCTTGCCTGCCTCTCGCCAGTCGCCTGCCCGAAGCTCGCTCAGGTCAGCAATCACTGCATCGCTCCATCGGTACCTAGGGTGACCGACCGGACATCTACCAGACGATATTACCATGTGTAACTTCTTGGCTGCACGATCCTCTCTATCTTCTACTCTCCAGGTGACTAAGCCAACAAAATCTATGTACCTTTTTAACACCAGCTTAGGCATTTATAAATATTATGATATAGTTACTACGATAGTAGGTTTTTCCAAAGATATCGACCTTAGTTATATTGGGTTAAAATAAAATATAATTATAGAGCAAGTATTGCCAAACAAAATTTTAATGTCATATTCTTAAAAACTTATAACATCTTACATTGCCTTCTATGATCCTTTGTAATTATTAACAACTATGCATTTCGTCAGGCAACTGTATCCTTTTAATAGGAATAGAATCTTTCATACTGTGAATTGACCAATATTAAGGTATTCATTTCAAATTATTACTTAATACCTTATCAAAGCTAATAACAGATAACGCAGATCCGTAACAAAACCCAACGAAACCCAGCTCTGAAAAATCTATCCGGATTACTAATCCAAAAAGGTCGCTCCTAGCTATTCAATAACCACTTAAGAGTGGCCGCCCTCATACCGTTCCTGATAAGAGCGGGGACACGACTTGCCGTCGTTCCGACTGCGCTACAAAAGTATTTTTCTATTGCGTATATGTATAGTTATTGTATTTATTATCTGTGATTGCGACCACTATACTGTGTGATAGAATAAACTAGTTCGCGCTTAGCAAGCTGCCGTTTTACTTTTTCTCGTATACAATATTTTCTTTTATAATTAAATATTTTTTCTTATTTATTACAGGTCACTACAATCCATAAAATATATACATAACGACAAATATCGGAACTCAAAAAAAATAACCTTCGTTGGGCTGAGCACATAATGCGGACGGACTACGCTAGAGTACCCAAACGCCTACTCGACGGCAAACCAGATGGTCGCAGAAGCCGCGGAAGGTCTAAACTCAGATGACTAGGTGGAGTCGAGGACGACTTAAAGACAATCGGTGTGAGGGGCTAGAGAGAAAAAACCAAACTAAGATCCGACTGGAGATATTTACTGAACCAGGCTAAGGCCCACCCACTGCTATAATGCCTCGATGATGATGATGATAAAAAATAGCTATAAACTATACAAATAATTAGATCTAAAGCGAAATTTAAAACCGCAATCCTTAATCTAGAAGGTGTACACTGCGCTTTTGAGTCGCCAAGTATTCTTAATAAAAAAGGTATCTATGTACCTCAGTCTGGACATTGTTCTATTTAACACTACAGTTATTTTTCTCAGGCACGGCGAAAGCTTAACTTGGTACAATCCAGGCAATCGCCCTTCGGGCACATTCCTTTATAATAAGAAACATTTCAATCTGAATTAGATCGATTCATTTGAAACAAAGGATGCATTATTTTCTGCATTTTTCCGATAATATTTTATTATTTTAATTGACTCATACATCAAATACGAGTCAAAAGATATCTATCAATTACAGCTTGACAATTTTTGCCAAAAACTACTTCTTTTCTTACTTCTCTCTTCTCTACTTTTTTATGGGATAGGAAGGCAGACGAGCAGTCTCACCTAATGGCATTCGCAGTGCCATAGGCATTGCAGAAGTGTTGCTAGCCTAACGCTGCCAGAGGCTTCCCTACTTACATGTCTATCAGCGTTAAACTTATGAAAGTGTATTATGAGTATAAAGTATAAAAATTGTAATTGTGGTGTCACAATTTTATAGTTCGGTATGCCTTGGTAAAAAAATTCAATATTAGCGATATTGATTTGTTTTTTGAATGACCAAGTGTGTTTTTAATAACTACATATATCATGAAACATTAGAAAAGTTGAAACTTATGAATGTGTCTATGAGTATAGAGCGTAAAAATTGTGATTGTGGTGTCACAATTTTATAGTTTGGTATGGCTTGGTAAAAAAATTCAATATAAAGCGATATTGATTTCTTTTTTTTAAATGACCAAACGTGTTGTTAATAACTACATATATTATCAAACATTAGAAAAGTTTAAACTCATGAATGTGTCTATGAGTATAGAGCGTAAAAATTGTGATTGTGGTGTCACAATTTTATAGTTTGGTATGGCTTGGTAAAAAAAATTAATATTAGCGATATTGATTTCTTTTTTTTAAATGACCAAACGTGTTGTTAATAACTACATATATTATCAAACATTAGAAAAGTTTAAACTTATGAATGTGTCTATGAGTATAGAGCGTAAAAATTGTGATTGTGGTGTCACAATTTTATAGTTTGGTATGGCTTGGTAAAAAAAATTAATATTAGCGATATTGATTTCTTTTTTTAAATGACCAAACATGTTGTTAATAACTACATATATTATCAAACATTAGAAAAGTTTAAACTTATGAATGTGTCTATGAGTATAGAGCGTAAAAATTGTGATTGTGGTGTCACAATTTTATAGTTTGGTATGGCTTGGTAAAAAAAAATTAATATTAGCGATATTGATTTCTTTTTTTAAATGACTAAACGTGTTGTTAATAACTACATATATTATCAAACATTAGAAAAGTTTAAACTTATGAATGTGTCTATGAGTATAGAGAGTAAAAATTGTGATTGTGGTGTCACAATTTTATAGTTTGGTATGGCTTGGTAGAAAAATTCAATTAAAGCGATATTGAACTTTTTTTTTTGGAAATGACCAAGTTTCTTCTTAGAACTACATATATCATTAAACATTACAAAAGTTTTAACGTATAAATGTGTCTAAAGTGAATGTAAAGCGTAAAAATTGTGATTGTGGTGTCACAATTTTATAGTTCGGTATGGCTTGGTTAAAAAATTGAATATTGCGATATTGAATTTTTTTTGGATAAGACCATGTTTGTATAAATATGGCAGTAAATTTTGAGTTTCATTTTTAAAAGATCATCTCTGTTGTAAATAACTATATCATTAAACATTAAAAAGAGTTCAAACTTATCAATATGTAAATCTTAGTGGTTGAGAAGATAGGAGCGGGCAGTTTACCAAGGTTTTCCATTTTCTTGATACCTACTGTAAATCTCCGTTATATTATTATGGTAATGCAGTCATTTTCAATAAAAGACTTCGCCTTCAAAGTTATTTCCTTTCGGTGATTTCACACATAAATTTTTGCCAACTTGCTGAATTTTCGTGCACGGAATTAAAGATTCTTTGTATTATTTAAAAGAATGAAAAATGTTTATTAATAATATTATTATTATTCATTCAATTTAAAGCCGATTTAGCTGTTTCATAAGGCGCGAGTTGAATTTATCAACAACGGTTTTCATTATCGGAAGCGTTGCTGATCCTTAAGGAAAGTATCATTATGGGAGGGGGAAGAGGAGGTGAGGAGAGTAAGAAGCGCGGTAGCTAAGCTACCACTCAGATGCCGGTTTTCTGCGGGAGTGTAGTACTTCCCCGAGCGAGCCGACACATTCATGCTACAAACAATTACTATGCCATTCTTGACAAATTATTCGTCTGCAGTATGGCTCTGCCACTATCAAAACATATTATAATAATACATTATACGGCAGCGTTTTTGATGCAAATCCGCCCGCTAGAAGTTTCACAGCCCATAAAAAATGTTCCACGAACCCAAACCGTCCAAAAAAAACGTCCGAAGCGTCCATTTACTCCATCAGCGGCAGCTCGCCACTGTGCCAATACAAATAGATATGTTATATAAATTACGAACCACAATCGTATACAAGTAAATATAATTTCCGATAAGTACGTAGTTCAATTCCATTTGCTTCTCAAGTGAACCATGCTACAACGGTTGAACAAAATAAATATAAAAAAGTGTAATAAACGTCTAGTCTCTACTTTATGCTCATAAAATAACCTTTTGTTAGACCAAAAATGATAAATAAAAAAATATATTAATATTAAGTTCGTTAGTTACCGAGATTACAAAATACAAACGAAAATGGTACCCTCTTTGCGATATTATTGTGGCAAGAATTTATTCCTCATTTAATCGTTATAGCTGTTTTGTATTCCGTTTCCAAACAAATCTGGAATTTAATAAAAATGAAAATGACTTGTTTTGATGGTAATGTCCTGCCTTATAAACAAAGCAACCGAATTCACTTTGAATCCCTATTACACTACAATTGAGCTGCAGGCCTGGCTTTAAGTTAAAAGAAAGTGGGTACCTACTGGTTTTTTTAATGAACGAGATGGATAAAATAGTGAATGGGTTGCACACGAATAGTAAACACCCTCCGCACAAGAATATCTGGCTAAGGGCACATCAGATATTTTGGCTACCCTAAGGTAAGAAGAAATTTGAATAATGAAAAGAAAGAAGAAAGTAATGTTAAATGATTAAGGAATACAAATAGTGACTTTAAGAAACAGTAATAAATTTAAAAACAAAGAAGGTACTGTTTTTTTTATGAATGAGATAGGAAAAATAATTGCACACGAATATTAAGCACCTACCGCACATGAATATCTGGCTAAGGGCACATCAGATATTTTGGCTACCCTAAGGTAAGAAGAAATTTGAATAATGAAAGAAAACAAGAAGACTTCTTCCCTTTCATTTAATAATAACACTCATACTTATGTGGAAGAGTCTGTAGGGGAAGACCACGGAAAACATACCTCAAGTAAATTGCTGAAATTTTTAAGAAAGGCCTGGTCAAGAGTACCCTTAATCGGCGGGCTTAGCTGAGGAGGGTAATGAGTGTGGAGGAAGCAAGGAATTATGTCGAGATCGTTGCAGATGAACATCTGTGGTCTCTGCCTACCCCTACTGGAAACAGGCGAGACGATTTGTATGTATGTATGTATACCTACATACATACGCAACTACATAATGCAATAATTGCAGACATAGTGTATATACAATAATTAATTAGATGCGTAGCCGAAACTCATGCACTTTCTCATTCCATTAGTATACTTTATAAATGACTCTGCATCGAAGTATCATGCAATGCAATGCAAATTTCATTAATCTCCAACACTGCATTGCAGCCTTCTTCATTCAAAATTTAATGTATCTCAAATTTACAAAAGCTTTTGAAATATTTTTACATAATTATTTATATATACTAAATGAAATCGGATAGAAAAGTCTCAATCTAAATGTCAACTCACTAAAAAAAATCTTTTAAACATCATAACAGGCATATAATCCTACAGAATTGATATTAAGTAAACATTAGTTTAGTAGCAAAAAAAATAAAATACATTTAAACATAGACACACACACTAACACATAACACACAAAAGCGATGCACCAATCGGGATTTGCAATATAATTTTTTTTTTTTTTACTATATTTCTATTTGGTTGTATCATTTAGTTTATAGTTTCTAATTCTTTGTTTTATTCTTTTGTAAAATTATATTAAGTATGGCAATTAGAATAATATATGAAATACATAAATGTGTCATAGAAGGGACGACCGATTGGCTCAGTGGCGGGGCCCTCCGCCCGCGGAGTCAATGGTCGCGGGTTCGATTCCCGCATCGAAATAAATATTTATATGGATTTACAAATGTTTATTCCGAGTCTGGTAACCCCCTCAATCCGCATTTCCTTTTCTATCCCTTCCTTTCTTCTCTATCCTTTCCCTTCCTCTCCGCCAATCCACGGTCTGCTGTGCCAATGGATGCGTGGCTAGGGGCGAGCCTAGTCGCAGGCGTGCCGATCGTCCTGGGGTCGGGGTCCCCGGGGACTATGGTGCCTTACCTCAGCATGCAGGGCTCTGCTGGGGCTGACCTCCATCCTCCCTTACAGCTCGTGGGATTCACTGAGACGAATTTAATATACCTAATTTGTCGAAGAATGACGGCGACGTGGTTCGCCACCCGTCACGTCCTGATTCTCACGAGAGCAAAAAGCGACCAATGACGAGCCATTTCTGCGATGAATGGCAGCGGATGGAGCTTTGTGGTCTCTGCCAACCCCTGCGGGGGATAGGCGTGAATATATAAAAATATATATATATATATATAAATAGAAGGGAACTATCTGCCGTAGTACAGGATTCGCCCTAGTTCGGCAGGCAGTGAAACAAAATTGTAAACTTGTTAATTATCAATAAATATATTATTATTATTTAGAAAGTTTACGACTGCCATTGGTGTCTTATTTCACCAACAAGATTTAACAATTTTTTTTTATGTAATATTTTGTTTGCACATTGCAAAGCGGGCAACGTACTTTTACGTTTTTCGCAATCTGCTATAAGAAGCGGGGGTCACGTAGAAGTACTGTATTTACTGGATTTGTGCTAGAGAGCGAGTTTCGTATAAATACGATGGTCATTGCATGTATAGTGTTTGTCTTGCTAGGCAAAGGTTTGCATGTTTCTACCCAGAAGTTTAGTTTGTTGAGTTACATGTCCTTTCTGTCTTCGTGCAATATGCCTGCATTTAATGTTTTAAATCGGATACGTCATTAATATAACGTATATTATTCAAAGATGAATCGATATTAACTTTGGTATTATAATCATAATTACTTTGTATTTCATTTTTAATTCTATAGTTTTGTTCAGGGAAGACAACTTTAGCGTAATCATGATCATTACGTTCTCTAGTAGTAGTAGTTTAAATTCTCATTTACGATACGTCTCCTTCGGCTTCACGTATTCTGTTTCTGTCAGCTGCCCTACTATTATGGTCTTTTTATATTGCGTTCGAATCTACGTTAAACAAGATACGGTCTCCACTCCAGCACTCGTCTTCCCTAACGGTTGCTGGTTCTCCGACAGTAACCAAACGAGGCCATCACCACTCTAGCATATGTTGGATAAATGTAGCAATTCAAGGAAGAGCTAGATTTCATAAATATATACACGTAGTAGCAGCGGACGCAGATTCTATTTCTACCCAAGATATGGTTCTGGTATTTTAATCTACAAAAATTTGGATAGACATTTCGAAAAAATATTCTTTTCCCTTTATATTAAATAAGGGCGATATCTTCAGAGAAAATTTAGAAGGTATAACTGCGAAAGATGCGTAAAGAGGATGCGCAAACACTTGGAAGAAGGTACTCAGTCACCCGTATTTTCCCTCGCCAAACGTAATGAAATTTAAATGTTCTAAGGATCATTTATACGCAGTGTATAAAACATAAAGCACCTATTATATAAATTACACAAAACAGTTTTGAGTCTCTCTATTACATATATTCTGGTTATTACATATGGTATGGTGGTTTGTGGATATTTTTAACCTTTGGTGTTACAAATATACACGAACAGCGCCGATTACTTACATTTTCCGGAATCGCTAGCCCGTTTGCCTTCGAATAAATGAAAACAAAAAAAGATCAAAGCTTCTTATCAAGCATCAAAGCTTTTTATTTTAAGACCGTTATTTGACTATACAGTCACGTTACAAAGTCAGTTTCGAAATTCATATAAAACTGTTGAAGTATGAATTAATTAATGTAACACAATCCACCAATTTACAAAATAATTGTATGTAAAAGTTCTCAAAGTACCAAGAGATACGCTGGAGTGAAACTACTTAATTACACGCCAAGTGGGCAGACCCTCATAAAGATAAGAGGAAAACGAGTGGGCTCTTCTTAATTTATGAACGAGCCTCAGTGAGGACCCGCCGGATGGATTGTGTGACCAACCGACCTTGTTATCTGTTTATTTATAGTAACTATACTTTTTGGAATGTCTAACGGCAAAAGCTGCTTCAACTTCCGCAGACATGGTGCAGTCGCTTAAAAAATTAAATGAACATAAGAACCATATCATTTTTTATCTATTCTCTACATACAATAAAGTCACAAGGATAATATAAAGTATAAAAATAATAATAATGAACATATAATAATAATAAAAAGTTGTTATTATTATTTGCTGGCTGATAAGCAAATACTGGGCCCGCGGGCCTTTCAAATATATTTGGGAATTTGCGAAAATCGTAGATTCGCATTCGCAGATCACGTAGGTTCCTGCTAAAATCCAACGCCAGGTGCTCCAATACAACACCTGTCATATGCTAAGCAAGAACCATTTTGTGATACTTATTAGATTAAAATTATTTTCCTTTATTTGTTTATTTGCATAATATAATATTGTTTAGGTTTTAATTTTAGTTATTGCAAAAAAAGTGTTATAAATTAAGTTTTTTCTCATATGATAACTCGATTCGCCATCCGCCGCCATTACTCGCGTACTGAGGCCTTTCACACACATTAACAGGTGATTTAGTGCAGCCTTTATTTGGTGGTATTCTATAGTGTTATCTTGCATATAGTTTTACAGTTGCAGTAACATACTATTGCGTAACACATACGAAAAATCATTTTTATAACCTCATTTCGAAATCTCAAAATTCACAAAACAACATATAACGTCAACACAATAGTGACAAGAACAGTCAATAGAAAAAAGCTGAGCGCGTGAAAGAAACAGGACGATGATAGAAAAGACACATTGCTGGAACATTCTCGAATTTTGGAATGCTAGAACTCTCGATCGTTTTACCTGTATAAAGGGGCGACGGTGCATCGAAAGGAGAGTTTAAGAGTTTGAAATTGAATACGAAGGAAGATCGGAACAAAATAGTAGAAGAGAAGAAGTGGAAGTAAGCTAAAGAGAAGTGAAACTGAAAGTGAAGAGAAGTGAAACTCTAGCTTGTAATAATATAATATGTCGCAAGTATTAAGTAATTTTATTTTACATTTATTTTTATTCTTGTTATATCGTGTGCCTGCAGAAGGAAAAATTCTGTATGTATGTTGGTTTACCGCCCATCTTTGTTCTTTAAATCTTGCCCTTCATCACACGATTTTCTTTAGAGGCGTCACAATATTAGGTAAGTTTGTTAGGTCCTATAATCATCCTATAACAAGCATATATAGAAAAAAAAATATTTGTTCTCGTACTGGCATTGAACCCGAAAGCCTCAGTTAGGAAGAAGTCCTTTTCAACACTTAGTCACAATGCCATTTCTAATATCAAAACGAAAAACATATCTTACTTTAAAAACGGTTATTGAACCGAAGATAAATAAGATAACCATTTTCATTTTACAAGTTACACAAAAAAGATATTACAATACAGAATAAAAGAATCGTGATAACTTCCAATTTCAATATGAGTATTCTTCATAACTGACACTGGTACGTGTGTTCTTCTAAAGGAAAATATATTTGCTGGAACACTCATCGAAATTGGCTATATTACCATAATGAGGTAAAGGGGATTGGCAGGCAGCGACGAATAATGGAATCTTTTGAATCGTATAAAATACTGATTTTCTTTAGCTCGCTGTAATCTCAGGTTGATACACATTTTTCAGCGTATTATTTTTATATAAATGCCGGCAATATTTCAAAACCTTAATTTAAGGTTGCAAAAATGTTCTGACAATTCTTTCTCTTATTAGGCATCATCGAAAGCCAGGACTTTTATTTGGAAGGTGAGCCGTAGAATCTTCGGATGCTTGGGCTCACAATTTAAAGGATTTGACCATCGCACCAGGTTATTCCTTGTCCATAGGATTTCTATCGCCATCCAGCGTAGGATTGCAGGTGGTGTGATGAGAACCTTTAAGCAGGATGCTACTCGTAAAAAAATAATAAAAAAATCCCTTTTAGATTTGTAACAGTTCACTGCTGTATACTGACCTTCCTCAAAAATGGAGATGTTGCCGTAATCCCCATCCCTTGGATTGTGGATTAGGGATTGGCATAATGGTTATCATTATTTCTTTCGTTCTAACATTAGATTAGTGAGTATATCTACTAACAAAATATGACCTCTGAAAATTTAAATAAATGATTTTTATTTTATTTCATTAGAAATATAAAATAAAGTTCTGAACTTAGTATATGTATGGCATATGGTTACTGAATTTATTGTAATTGGCTTATAACAAGACCAACCGAGGAATTGTTTACGATATCAAAGTAGAATCGTTGGCAGTCTACATTCTGCTAAGATTTACGGTTGGCGGGAATAAAATATGTAGATTCGTTCCAAGGCAGAGCACTTATTGAAATTGCCTGATTTACTTGAAGCGTGTTATCCAAAAACGTAAAAAGATTGAAATGATAGGCGATAAGGTTCCCATTGTAAGAATTTTTCTAATTTCCTCCTACATATTTGTAATTTTATTATAGACAAGTTGTTACTTCATAATAATCCACAGTTTAAAGTAGCAGATCCTTGCTAAAATTAAGCCAAATCTACCTGAGAAGTTTTGTAAGAGTTTTCCTCCTACATATTGGTAATTTTATTATAGATTAGTTATGATAATCAACAGTTTAAAGTGTCAGAGCCTTGCTAAACTTTAGCCGAATCTGCCTGAGAAGTATTGTAAGAATTTTCCTCCTACATATTTGTGATTTTGTTATAGGTAAGTTATTACTTCATAATAATCAACAGTTTAAAGAGGCAGAGCCTTGTTAAACTTAAGCCCAATCTGTCTGAGAAGTATTGTAAGAATTTTTCTCCTACATATTTGACAATTTATTATAAATAAGTTTTAACTTCATAATAATCAACAGTTTAAAGTGTCAGAGCCTTGCTAAACTTTAGCCGAATCTGCCTGAGAAGTATTGTAATAATTTTCCTCCTACATATTTATAATTTTATTATAGATAAGTTGTTAATTCACAATAATCAACAGTTTAAAGTGGCAGTCTTACTAAAATTAAGCGGAATCTACCGGGGAAGTACCAAATATTCATAGGGAATCAATTGGAAGCATTTTTTTTAATAGCAAAGCAGATAAAACGATCATGAGTTACCTGATGGTAAGTGATCACCAACGTCCATAAACATCTCATATGGATTGCTAGCGTTCTGTAAACACATACCTTTTGTCTTGCTTTGCATGCTGAATGCAAGGTTGCATTTTTGAGTTGAATGCAACCCCATGGTCCATCTATTTTCCCTTCATTTACTTACCTCTTTCTCTCTCTATTGACATCTTAACCCTAAGATAGCTGAAACATCTAGAGTACCTTTAACGAATCGAACACAAGATTATTTGAATGGCTAATAGATGGCAATATTTATAAAATTAACGACTTTTTTGCTTTTAAAGATCGATCGAATGTATGTAATAGATAAATCAATTATAATTTTAATGATAATATAATAGTTTAGTTATGTATTTATATCTTTATGTATGTAATGAAATTTGTACGCCATAAGTGGCAATGTAATGGAGCTTTTATACGTCTTTTATATCTTGTTATACCTCACATTATACAAATAAAGAATTATTATTATTATAATTAACACAATGTTGCATGTATCCATTATGGGGTGTGCTTGTTTGTTTATCTATCTCTTCCAAAAAAAAATTGAAAATTAACACCTATCTCGCATGTCTCCCTTAAGTAGGGAGGATTTTCTCATAGTCATACTGTGGGCAGAAAGTTTAACTATGAATGCAATATCAGCCATCGCATATTAGTTTTAAACCTAAATAGTAGCTTGTCCGAAATGGATCAGGTTACGAAGAGACAAAGTAATGTGGACATCTTCAGAGGAAATCTTCGTCGAATGACAAGCTGCCAATTAAAGTGCATCGAATGACAACAGCAATAAAAGCTTATTTTATTTTATATTTCAATCAAACTCATTAAGCTAATGAAACATTATTCATAAAACAACAGTGAAAAATGGAAATCCTTGGAAGAGGCCCTTACCTAAGAGGATACCATGCAAAAAAAAATTTGTACAAAAATGTAATATATGTGGAATAAAAGGCTTTTTTATTTTTATTTTATTTATATTATGTATAAAAATGGAGAGCTTTTGTTAGTCTCGCGAAACGGCTCGACCGATTTGAATATTTTTTTTTTATTTTGTTCGTTCTTATACAGGAAAGGTTTTTAAATAAAAAAAATGCAAGAAAACCCTAAAAGAACAGCTGGAAAAACGAAAAATTCAAAGATGCTAATTTTGTACTTCCAATTACTGTCAAGAAATGACGTTCATGACGGCTTTATCGTCTAACTGACGAGTATACAAAACTGTCCTTTCTTTGTGCAATTTTGAAACGTTTATAGCATTTTAATTTGTTTTTTTTTTTTGGAAGAAATTTAGATAGCAAATTCATCTCGATGAATTGAAATTAGACGATTAATTAAGATTGATAATCGGTAATTAAAAGTTATAAGCACATAAATTGTAGGTTTTTCTAGATTATTCTAGATTAACGAAGATTTTTCTAGATTAACGCTACTCCCCAATTACTTGGTATTTTCTCCTATAGTCACCTCTTGCGACAACCACGGAAAAAATGGAGTAAGCCTATTCTATACAGAACCACACAAAAATATTTAAAACAAAATTTTATTAAATAAAATAACAATGAACATAATACATACATACATATCGTCACGCCTGTTTCCCGTAGGGGTAGGCAGAAACAACAGATCTCCATCCGCCACAATCCCTGCACATCCTCTTTGCTTCCTCCGCACTCATCCATCTTTTCATTCATCCTTCATCGCACGTTTAGCATAGCAAAACGGCTCTCCGTTAGTCGCTAGTCGCCCTCGTGGGAATCAGAACGTGACGGGTGGCGAACCACGTCGCCGTTATTTTAAACTAAAAAAATAAATCTTTTATTAATATACCAAATCATTTATTAATATATTCCACTCTTCCACAGAGTTTAGAGTATCCATCACAAAAACGTGCAGTGTTTTTGCTTTTGTTGCAAGTAAACTTTTTCAATATAAACTTTGAACAGCTTTGTTATTTCTTTGCTTCGTCTTCACTATCTAAAAAACAAAAGAAAGCTATTTTTTTTTAAGATTTGATTCACAATTAAATTTTGCAATAATATAAAGTACTTTTTAAATAGACAATTACTGGAATGGAGACAAAGTAACTTGATATGGTACGCCTGCCGGCTATATGGATGGTAATCTGCGTAGGGCGGCTGATAGAAGATGAATGCGTTTAGCCGAAAACCACTAGCTGACGCGACCTGGGGAAAGCCCAGTAATGGACTGCACGGATTAATAATGATAAAAACAAATGCTTAAAGCCTTAAAGTTTGATTTTACATTTGAGTTTTATTCCTATAAAAATTATATGATAAATACTCTATATGATAAATAGACTGCATGTGTATATATCTGTAAGGCGACTAACCTCTTTTTGTTATTTGTAGAATTCTTTAATTAAATAAATCATTACATATCATATAAATCATTCATTTCGTGTAACATGAAAAATATGAACAGTTTGAATGCCTCAGATTGGATTCGTTCACTCGTCATAGAAAATAGAAAAAAAAAATTAAAGAACTTTTCCCGCCAACTTACATCAGTGACGTTTTGTTTTTATTTCATTTTCATAATCTTATATTATAATCAGTTAAATTGTTTAATTGTGGTGGCGTATTATACAATATACTTTGATTAAGGCTATATAAGTGAAGTGATATGAAATAAATGCATGTATCGTGACTTTTTAGATTTACAGATGAGCCGTCTTATTTAAATATGTATATGTATAGAGACGTAACTTGCAACATAGAAACTAATAAAAAAACGAATCTAATAAAAAAACTATATCATAACAAGAGGACAGAAAACTTTTTTATTAATTAAACTACACCCTCCCTGAATTCTTAACGCTTCCAATTTCTTACAACGCATTTGTAGACACCCTAATGTTTTTTTCTTGTATCGGTGGTCGCTCGTTGGAATCCTCTTATACAGAGAAAAATTTAGAGTTTCCTTGTGATCTTTATGATATTTACTTTTAGAACTTTGACACTTCGTCTCCCTAAGGATTCTGTCACGTTTTCAATATTCGATAAAATAGGCTGACATCTTAGAGTGAGATGTGTCCCTAGCGAAGTGTAGATGATACTGTGCAATATCTACAGCGAAGTATACTTTTCAATATATACATACATACACACATATGATAACGCCTGTTTCCCGTAGGCCAACGCCATTCCATAGATATCCGCAGTGCCATAAACACTGCAGAGAAGCATTGCTGGCCTTTAAGAAATGTGTAATTAAATTTTTTAAAGTTTGGAAACACCACTACATTTAGCTGGTTAGACAGAGTGGTGTTGCGTGGAAATTTCAAAAGAAAGAAATTGATGACCTTTAGACATTTATGCCTCAGTGGCGAAGTTACCGACCCCGCCGAAAGTACCGTTATTTGCAGATTTGATTCCCATATTGGGATAAATACTTGTATATGTATGACCTGCAGATATTTATTTCTAACCTGGACTCTCCAGAAAGGGGAATATCAATAAAAAAATACCTTAAGCAATTTGCTGAAGTTCTCCAGAAAGGCCAGGACAAAAGTACTTTTAACAGACGAGCTTGTATTAAAAAAGTGATGTGAGTGTGGATGAAGAAAACAAAATGTACCAGGATCGTAGAAATGGAGTTATGTGGTCTCTGTCTACCTATGAATATATGGGAAGGAACATACATATATATTCTATGAGAAAAATACTTAATTTCTGGTTATTTTAATGCCCGAGAAACGTTAAGATTATCATAATTGTTTGATCTAACGATAGATTTAATATAAATTTTATATAAAGAAATACCTAAATTTAAATCTCTTATATGTACGTATATATATAAGATTTCGGTGTGCGTTCAGATTTGCTTCTAAAACAAATTCAAATGGAGCACAATGTTCTGCACAATTGGGCGTTAATGGCCCAGTGTTCACTGCAATATTCTCAATGAAATTCAGTAACAATTTTCTCTTAAGAAAATAATTTTATTGGGCTTTTAAAGTTAAATGTACTCATGAACATCTGTGTAATTTTTATTTTTAACGTTATTGTTTTTGTTTGCTTGCCGCTCGTGGGATTCAATGTGACGAATAAACCTTATTTGTTAAAAAATGACGGCGACGTGTCTCGCCACCCGTCACGTCCTGATTCACACAAAGGTGAGAAGCGACTGACGGAGAGCCGTTTCGATAAGATGAATGGGAGAGGAAGGATGACTGAGTGTGGGGGAAGCAAGGAAAGTGTGCGGGAATCGTAGCGGATGGAGATATGTAGTCTCTGCCTACCCCTACGGGAAGCAGGAGTGACGATATGTATGTATGTATGTATGGTTTTGTTTGCGTGTGATTTTTTTTAAATATAGTGAACTATTTCATTTCCTTACGACCAATTGACTCAGTGGAGCCAAGGACGAGGGTTTAATCCCCGTATCGGTATAAATATATGCCTACAGATTGTTGTTACCAGTGAAACACGATGTGTATATTATGGTGGTGGATATTTAACAAAAAAGCAGTTGTTGACGTACTATCGTGTTTCACTGGTCACAACATGGAGGCAGCAATTAAAATAACGCGGTGTTCTAGTTATAGATAACATAAAAAAAATAGTGGCATATATGTAGTGTAGTAGTGTAGTATATGTGCTGTATAATAAAACTATTGATTAAAAATTGGAAAAACCAATAGAAAGGAAGAACCGCTAAAATACCCACCACCTACAGCCACACACATATAACATATACAACACAGATATTTATTCGAGTCTGGCGACGCCAACAGTTCGCATAGTCTGTACCTCAAGAAATTGAGAGGTCCAACTGTGGGACTGCGATTATTTAATTTCCTATATGGCTAAATGTTCGAATATTCTCTTTTCGAAGTAAGGATTGTAAAATAAGATTACCGTATCAGTATAAATGAAAACCTAAATGTATTCATTCTTAGAATAAATTGGTCATGACGTGTGTATCTTGTAATGGAACCTATGATGTTAAAAATCAGTTTGCTGTGTAGGTCCCGAAATAGAATAAAGAAATAGGGTGACTCCCTTCTTCGCGTCGATATATTACCACCCGACCTTGGAAGCAAATACCTGTAGAATTGCTGGCTTTTATTTAAGAATAAAAACCATTCTGCGATCCCCACCCGCTCCGAGCGTAGAGATTACAGCCCTACGGAAAGCCCTCAATTTTGAGGGAGGCCTTTTTCCACCAAAGGACTATATTAGCCATATTGATAATAATGATGATGATATGTTTATATTTTTTTTATTTATTAAAGTTATTATTGAGAATCATCAAATAACGACTTCAATGATTAAAAAGAATAATTATCCTGATCAAACTAGGAGTGCCTTCGCTTTATCCCCAAATTGGAAATTCAAGACAATCTAATTATACAGGTAAGCCGATACGACGCCATAAGCTTTAACTGATATACTATTAACTTGAGCGGGAGCTTTATCGATTTTTAGTTCAAATTATTTATTTCGACTCTTTTATTTAACCTAAGCTCTTTTCTGCGGTATTAGAAGACATCTTTTGCAAACTAAATTGCTACTACGGCCTAATATTGATGGAGAGAAATTGACGAACTTTAGATTTGCTGACGATTTAATATTGTTTTCTTCCGTCTTCTTGGATTAGAACTTGTAAACACGAATAACGACCTTGAAAAACAAAACCGGCTGATTTGTTTATCAATGAGTCTACCCAAACCAAAGCCATGACAAATAGGACAAAAGATCCAATAATAGTAAACAATAATGAGATCAAATATGTCCAGCAATATACATACCTTGGCCCAGTTATCTCATTTACCTCATCCCAAGACAAACAAATAAATACAAGAATAGGAAATGCATGGAAAAAGTACTGGTCACAAAAGGAAGTCATGAAAAGCAAGGAAACAAAAATTAATATAAAAATGAAACTTCTCAATACTTGTGTTCTTCCAGTGCTAACATATGGCTGCCAGACGTGGGCTCCTACGAACAAAAAGATCAAAAAGTCAGAAGTTTGCCGAAAGTCAATGGAAAAAAGCACGCTGAACATAAAGAGATGGGATAGGATAAGGAATTCAGTCATAAGAAAAAAGACCAAAGTTATAAATATTACTGATGATACTATAAGGAAATATAAATGGCGTTAGACAAGGCAAACTCTTCCATGAGAAAGGAAATGGAGTAGGACAATCACTGATTGGTACCCGAGGAATCTGAAAAATAGACGCGGAAAACAATACAAAAGATGGGACGACGAAATAAAAGAAATAGGAGGAAAATTGTGGAATTTCCTCTATATATATATTTATATATATATATATATATATATATATATATATATATATATATATATATATATATATATATATATATATATATATATATATTATATATATATGTGTGTGTGTGTGTTGTATGAGTAATGTATGCTTTACAGGAGAATATGTATTACTGCAGAAGTAAATAATAATGTATCTATCTATATTTTAATTTATCGGAAATCGTGTTGTGTGCGTATAATAAATCGCTTACGGACAGACTTGCGCCCGCGGGCGCTTGTTTGACTACCCATGCTCTACGCCAGGGATGAGCAACACGCGGCCCGTTAAACATGTTTATGCGGCCCGCCAAGCATTTCTAAAATTGAGTTTATTTTATCGACTTTCTCCAATCAATGTATTGTTATAAAATTAATTATAATAAAGTGGTAGTACATACTAAACTGAAACAAATTATTAATAAGTGTTACTTTATGTGCGGCCCGCCAAAAAATTTTCAAATTTAAATTGACCCGTTCATTAAAAAGGTTGCTCACCCCTGCTCTACGCTATTACATAACTCCTATGTTAGTTATGCTTCACTTACACCGAGCAGCGGATATATCCTACGGGTCGGTTGAAATAAACCATATTTGCAGTTTAGTATCGGTAATACGAAGTGTGGATTCTACTATCATACATATTATTTACAGACAGCAAATAAAACCTTTGTATCATTGTTAGTGAACGAACGAACATTGATCTACACCCTGTTTAGGGGTGTAGGCGCGAGCCTGGGGGATGAACCCCGCTACTCGGACCTATGCTCGGGAGTAGTGGGGTTCATCTCCTAGGTTCATCATTGTTAGTGCAAATAACGATGACCAATTGCTTTTTGTTGAAGTTTCTGCCTATAGAGACAATGGTCGCGGGATCAAACCTCGCTCCAGGATATATGTATGTATCCTGAAGTGAGGATTGAACCATCAAAACAGTCTGTGGCAGCCCACTGCTGAACATAGGCTTCCTCAAGAATCGTCACCTAGTACTAGTCATCTTCGGCTTCACGTTTCCAGTCTCTGCCAGCCGCCTTGCGCAGATCCTACCATAAGTGTTAAAAAATACATACATACATACCGTCACGCCTGTCTTCCGTAGGGGTAGGCAGAGACCACAGATCTCCATCTGCTACGATCTCGGCATACTTCCCTTGCTTCTTCCACACTCATTATTCTCCTCATGCAAGCCCGCTGGTTGAAGGTACTCTTGACCTGGCCTTTCTTAAAAAGTTCAACAATTTACTCAAGGTACGTTTTTCGTGGTCTTCCTATTCCGGCCCTTCCATCCACGTTCGCAAATATATTTAAATTAAATAAAAAAATACGATCAATTAATTAAATTGATAATTATACTTTGAAGAACCAAACTCGTCGAGATAGCTCTACTTAACTAGTAGAGCTATCTCGACGAGTTTGGTCAATTGAAGTGACGCAAGCCTATGACTAACAGTAGAATGCTATAAGAGGATGATGATGATAAAGAAGAATAACATTTGTTTTGGTTTAGATAAATTTTCTATACCACCATTACTCTTTACTATGAACTATGAAGATCAAGTGGAGCTGGATCGGCCATAACTCTCCACCGGGAGCCCAATCATATCCCTAAGCAAGCCCTAGATTGGAACCTTCAAGGGAAAAGGAAGCGTGGCCGCCCCAAACAAACATGGCGACGTATGGTGATAGCAGAAGTGGGTAGCCCCACATGGGGTACATATGAACATAAGTCAAATGTAAGTCATTACTCTTTACACTGACTGTTTTATATTATATTTATATGAATGTATTATATTAATGAATTATATTTGTAGAAAACGAGCTTTAATCTTATTATTATAACACCTTGATTTATCCTATGCAAGAATTGTAGCTCGATAGTGGTAGAGCCACACTGCAGACGAATACTTCGTCAAGAATGGCATAATATTTGTCAGTAGCATGAATAGGCCGGCTCGCCCGAAGAAGTACTGCAGAAATCCCGCGTCTGAGTGGTAGCTAAGCTGCCGCGCTTCGTACAGTGCGCGGCTGAGGCTCAACACCCTCTTTTGTCATTAATAAATCGATTCTATTCAAAATGAAAAATAATTAAAATAAATAGTTTTATATAATATAATAAAAATGCCATAAAACGTTATTTGTAAGTTTATAGTTTAAGGAACTTCATTAAGAGCTACATTAAACAATATCGTACATGTCCCAAATTGAACCCAGACTCATAAAAGTTGAAATGCGTTATAACCTTGCAATAAAAGGGGTCGAGAGACTTTTGGAGGTCAAGATAACGATGTTGGGATGGCTAGATAAAATGTAAAATTATTCGTTTTCTAACATTGGATTATTGACGTATATTATTTTTTTTTTATGAAAGAAAACTAGCAAATTTTTCTTCTTACTAAAATTCTTGTTAATCATCAAAACTTAGCTAAAAATGCTTATGCTGTACTATATACGTATAATAAATAATAAAATAGAATTTAAATCATGTCACGTTTGTCGGAGACCTGGACTTCTGGAGCAGATGAACACTGGAGTGGAGACCGCATCTTGCCAAACGTATTATGAGACGCCTCCCGGCTAGATGTTGCGACGGGCTAGGTGGTGCTTCTTGCGCCTATGTCCAGCAGTGGACTACCGCAGGTTGTTGATAATGGTGATGAATTTAAATCGTAAAAGCAACTCTTTTATCACCATATTACCCATTGAGCTAATGATGCTTATAGAAGTATTACACAACTTGGCTGCTATTGTTAAAAAGAATTCTGGTAAAGTTGAAAGCTTTAATAGAATTATATTAACATTAACTTGTACGTCTTCATCGTGGAACCGTACACGTTAACTGGAAAAGATCCCTCCCTGGGGTAACTGGAAAAGTCCCTCCTTTTTACCATTTATTATTCCCTTTTGTATTTTTGTATTACTTGCTATTTACAATATCCACCGCCAAGATGAAAACTTGGAGAAATAGATCATTGCAATTGATTTGTGCAAACGTCGAGGGAAAGGAGCCAGGGGTAGATCCAGATGAGATGGTCTGACCAACTGAAGCATAACAATACCTCAGGTTTCGTAGAAGTTGTCCGACTGGCTGCCAACCGCAAGAAATAAATAGAGCATAACGAACCGCTGAGTAAAGTCTGGTGATCGCTATCTTCAGTTATGATGGAGATTAACAAGAGAGGGAGAAAGAGGGAGATTTACAATTTTTTATGGAATAGGAAGGCAAGCGAGCAGGCGTGTCATCTGATGGCAAGCAATCAACGCCGCCCATAGATATCCAGTGCCTATGGCACTAAGCGTTGCCGACCTTTAAGGAAAGTGTCATTATGGCAGGGGGATGGAGGAGGTAGAGGAAGAGGAGGGAGAGGGGGAAGTTGGGCCTCCGGAACTCAACCGCTCACCGGACGAAGCGCAGTAGTTTAGCTACCACTCAGACGCCGGTTATCTGCGGGAGTGTGGTACTTCCGCGAGCGAGCCGGCCCATTCATACTACAGACAAAAATAATGTTTCCATCAGAATTATTGTGCAATATGTATATTTATTGCTGCATAGTGTATTCTGTTTATCGATTTAAAAGCTAACGGCATCATTTCAAATTCAGTACGATGTACTAACACCGTGTGGCGGATATATCCCGGGAGACGTTGAAAATAACCTGAACTTGCAGCTTAGCACGGGTAATGCGAACTGAGGATAGTGCTGTCATAAACATTATTTATAAACCGCCTTTAAAAGCTTTTATCATTGTGGAATAAGCTAAAATAGAGAAGATAACATTAAATGCATTTATAACTTAAAAATTCTATGAAATCTAAGAGCACTTCTTAAGAACTCTATCGACTACAGTTTGGTATATAATAATTATAACTTTAATAATCTATGTTCCTTAGATAGCGGCGCCTGATAGAAAGCAATAAACACCCCCCCCATAAATATCCGAGACACCATAGGTATTACGAAAGCGTTGCCGGTCTTTAAGGAATGTGAAGGTTTCTTTTTGAAGATTTCAATATTGTATCTTTATTATATATAAACAACCCCCACCCACAATGTAAGGTGCCCGTTGTAATGGCGGGTCACTTTTCGGTTGTCTTCCGTAGAGTCTACTATACCTGAAGATGCCTCGTGTTGGGGCGAAACACGTGTCGTGTACAAGATGGAAAAGTGATAGTGTGTGTTTGGCGTTGTGTATAGTGGTTGGTGGGTGGAGAGTTGATCGCCGATTTTCGATAAGTTTTTGGTTTAAGTTCCAAATAAATCCACTAAACCCAACGGAAGAACACACATTATTAATTTTCTGTAATTGGTTTGCTTGTCGCGGATCTTAGCTAAGTAAAACTTTTGACTGTCCATATATACTCATATATTGCAAAATATATAGATAAGAAGATGCAACACATATATTGGTTCGAAAATACCGCTGAAGTTGGCTCTTTCCAAAGAGTGGGGGTGAGTGGAAAGAAGTTTTGGGATAAGCAAATGATACTGGATCGCTATTATTCCAGAAAAAAATATTTATTACTAATTATACAAGTATTCACGTATTACGAAATACAGACCCAATAAGAGATCACTTGTCAGGGATCCACGACGCACTAATTCACCCCATTTTCAGCTGACATCCAGTTGTTACCAACCGCCTTATTCAGATATTTGTACGGTCTAGATAGGAGGCGTCCCACAATACGTGTTCCGATAAGCACGGCACTAGCCTACGTTAAAGATTATCGATTTACCGGCAAACGTGACCAGCCCATTCCCGCTTAAGTTCTACGTCAATGAATCTCTAACTTAGTATTTATTATCTTCCTTCCTTACTTTTCATATTTTAACACATCTTATTCTTCTTTTTTTCTTCATTTGTTATTTAGTTATAACTATTATGCCAGTGTCAATTGAAATACAATAATATCAAGTACCATAAAATGTACTAGTCAGATTGTCATTTTGCGTTTTGATTAAATGGTGGCTATTCTACCAAAACCTTCAATGAACTTTTATAGTCGACATAAAAAGTCATGATACACGCATTTATTTTATAACACTCCTAACAACATATATTGTATAATATGCCACCACAATAAAACAATATAACTGACACTAACATAAGATTATGAAAATTAAAATAAAAACCTAACGTCACTGATATAAGTTGGCGGGAAAAGTCATGTTTATTCTTACATAGCAATATATTTTATTTACGCGTTCACTTTACTCTATTATCTATGCGACGATATTAAGCACAGAAACTACTTTGAAACGTGGAAAGAAAATTATATTTATTAAACAAATTTAATTCCAAAAAGAAGACTTATAAAGCCTCAAGGAAAAGGTGCTATAAACATAGAGTGCGGCAACACTTTTAGTTTCTGAGTTTAATACGAGCAGTGGACTTTTACATCTGTATTGTATGATTATTGAATCCTGTAAGTTGCAATATGATTTAACAAAGAGATTGAGACGTAAAGTGGATACAGATACGGTCTACTTTAATTAATACCATTGCTTTTGTTAGTCGTAATGGCTCGTTTTACCCGCGCTAACCGAAATACCTATTACGACAGCACTAACCAGACGGTTAAGAGAGGCACAATGGCACTCGTTCGCTAATTGGGGAGTCGAATTAAGTGGTTCTGTCTTGAGAACGCTATGTAGGACACGATAAGGTGATGTTAAATTTAATATTTAAATAAAATAAATTGCCTGAAAAACATATTTTCTTAATTGAACTAATTTGATCAGTGAAGAAAGCTGACAGCGTACGAATGTAATAAAATTATTATTAGTATTTTTCTTTTTTTTCTCTTTGATGGCAATTGGTTCTAACTATAATGCCAGTCTCAAGTAAAATACAATAATATCAAATCTTCGAAATGTTACTAGTCAGCTTGTCAAGTTACGCCTTGATAAAATGGTGGCTATTCTACCAAAACCTTCTATGGACATTTTCACTCCATCTAAAAAGTCACGATACACGCATTTATTTCATATCACTTATACGCCTTAATGAAACTATTTTGTATATTAAGCCACCACAATTGAATAATGTAATTGATAATTTTTTTTATGGCATAGGAAGGCAAACGAGCAGGCGTGTCACCTGATGGAAAGCAACCAACGCGGGCGGCGTTATATAGACATCCACAACGCCATAAGCAGTACGGAAACGTTGCCGACCTTAAAGTAAAGTGAAATTATTGGAGTGGGAATCGGAGGGGGAGTGGGAGTGGGAATAGGAATAGAAGGGGGAGATAATGTAAGATTATAAAAATTAAATAAAAACACGTCACTGATGTACTACAGACGGGAAGAGTTTATAAGTATTTAAATATGTAATATAAATAATGTTAACGACTAACAACAACTAACATGAAACATGAACACAGATACTACATGCATGCTGCATTGATAGGCCTCATACCTAGAAGTGACACATATTTATTTATATAGGCTTTAAAAGTAAATTAATAACAACACGGAATGTACATATCGGTGTAATTATCAAAATCCGTAAGTCCATATAATATTTTTTTTTTTACAAAAAAAAATTATTTTCTTTCATAGTTTGAGAAATTTTTACAAAACCATTCTTGCTTTAGGTTCCAAAATAGATATTTTTAAGGCACACAAATATAAAAAGTGTCTTCGGATACGCTTTATTTAGTTTATCCAATAGATGACATCAAAAGTGAGGTGAAATAATTGTATTCTGGTAATTAGGTATGTAAATATAATTAGGCGAATCCTGTCAGGTTAATATAATTGTCTTTACAATAACACATCGAACAATAAATATTTCTAAGACAACTTGTAAACTCGTGAACGTGGTTAGACGTTTAATTGTTAATTTTGTTAGTCAGCGTGGTGGAATTTAATTTATATTTACTTGAAACACTGTCGTAACTGGATAAGCTTAATTAGAACATCCTTTATAATTACTTCTGATCTCGTTAACTTTATCGCAACTGGCAGGACTAACGTTTATGCAAATAACTAAATTCAAAACATGAAATACATTTAATATATTATATACAATAATATAATATTTTCATAGTGATAGAGCCATGACAGCACGAACTTTTACAGGTTCGGCACGGAACGCACGAACACTCATACACAGCACACACTTATACACGCACTCATAAACACACTACCATAAAGTACTATTTAACTTTTCCCGCCAACATACATCAGTGACATTGTTTTTTTTTTTTTTTTTTCATAATCGTATATTATTGTCAGTTATATTGTTTAATTGTGGTGGCGTATTTTTTTTTTTTCATTACTGTTTTAAAATTATTATAGACATATATTATTATTCTCAAATTTGTAATGGTTTATTAATGTATTATATTTTAATGTTTTTTAAATGTAAAATATATTTTTATAAAATTTTGTAATTTTACGAACCCTAGATTATAAGAAAGATTGTTACTAACGATATATGGGCTAGTCATGAAATAAAGTTTTATTATTATTATTATTATTATTATACAATATAATTCGATAAATGCGTATAAGTGAAGTGATATAAAATAAATGCGTGTATCGTGACTGTTTAACTTGACTGAAAAAGTCCATAGAAGTTTTGGTAGAATAGCCACCACTTTATCAAAACGTAACGTGACAAACTGGTCAGTTACATTTCAAGAGATTTGATATTGTTGTATTTTTCTTGAAACTGGTATAATAGTTATAACTAATTGCCATCAAAGAAAAGAAAATAAAAGTACTATTTTTAACAATGGAAAGATTATTGTTTAGTAATTAATAGTTACATTTCAGTTTATAATTAAGTTACATTACATTTAATTTGTATGTCATCAAAATTTGTATAATCTATGGTAAACAAATATTATAGAGGGAACGGCAATGTTTTGCTGTAATACAGGCAAATGCCTAGCACAGCAATGATTGCTAATATTAGTATCAAAATTATAAAAAAATCAGCTGGATCGAAGTACCACAGTACCACACCCTCATATGTCAAGTGTTTAACGCACCCGAATAAAGTGGTAGCATTTTGAAGCCCAATTCCTTTCTCTTTTATTCTTACTTTATTTCCTTCTCCCCATCCCATAACTTATTTCATTCCCTCTCCTTAATTTTTTGTTCCTCCTTTTATTCACATCATTACCTTAGTATTGCGGATGTCCATGAGGGGCGCTGTTTTTTTTTTCAAGTGGACGAACAGTAACACACCACGTTAGTCCAATGCTAATTGGCGAGGTAACCAGATTCGAAATAAATATATGTAGGCCATATATATTTGTCCCGATACGAGGATCGAATTGAACCATTGACTTCTCAGACAACGCCACTACTGAGCCAATTGATCATCTAACTATACATATAGGAAAAATATAGGAAATGATTGATAAGTTTATATAAATTATTTACTATTGTCAATATAATATCTATATACAGATAGATCTATATACAGATAGACGAATTTAATATACCTAATTTGTCGAAAATGACGGCGACGTGGTTCGCCACCCGTCACGCCCTGATTCTCACGAGGGCGAAAAGCGACCAATGACGGACGACCGTTTGGCTCAGTGGCGGGGCCCTCCGCCCGCGGAGTCAATGGTCGCGGGTTCGATTCCCGCATCGGAATAAATATTTATATGGATTTATAAATGTTTATTCCGAGTCTGGTAACCCCCCCAATCCACATTTCCTTTCCTGCTCTTTCCTTTCCTCTCTATCCTTTCCTTTCCTCTCCGCAAATCCACGGTCTGCTGTGCCAATAGATGCGTGGCTAAGGGCGAGCCTAGTCCTAATCGTGCCGATCGTCCCGGGGTCGGGTTCCCCGGGGACTATGGTGCCTTACCTCAGCATGCAGGGCTCTGCTGGAGCTGACCTCTATCCTCCCTTGCGGCTCGTGGGATTCACTAAGACGAATTTAATATACCTAATTTGTCGAAAATGACGGTGACGTGGTTCGCCACCCGTCACGTCCTGATTCTCACGAGGGCGAAAAGCGACCAATGACGAGCCGTTTCGCTGCGATGAAAGGCAGCGGATGGAGCTCTGTGGTCTCTGCCAACCCCTGCAGGGGATAGGCGTGAATATATTATATTGACAATGGTTGCTCCGTAGGCGACAGCCCTGCCACTGAATCACTTGATCATCTATTTATTTATAGATATATAGTAATACATTGATAGTAAATAATTAATATGACAATATAAAATATTTACCATCTGTATATAGATTAAATTGAGCCAATGGTTGTCCCATAGAATGTAGCATAGTTGGCTCCTATCCAATATAAAAAGTCTGTCCATGTATTTCCCAATTCATCTACCAAGCTAAGTGATCACCACATATAATACAATGGTGATGAAATACAATATAAATAAAAATATAATTATATAATTAATCATAAAAATTTTATTATTTTTCTGAAATACAACTACCGCTATTTTATGCAATACACAATAGTTCAAATTTTGTCAGACATCGTGAAAAAGCTGAACAAATCACCGTGCTATGTACAAATATTGAGAATAAAAAAAAGAATAGATTGGCAGCCTGATTGATATCCTGTCACATGATTTAAAGCTTGATTGCGTTTTGAATTTTTATTTTGCGTTTATTTCTGTTGCGTATTTATTGCAAATAACACATCGTTTAAGCATAATAAAAGTCATTGTTTTTTATAATGTATATAAATTAAATAAGCATGTTTCCACGTGTTTAGATGACCACCCAAAGATACCTACAATACGAAAGATAAGAATAACATGTGTAGCTCAGGTTTGAAAACGATCTAGAAAGATGATTGTGGAAGTAAGGGGCCATCCATAAATTACGTCATATGAATTTCATGATTTTTGAACACCCCTCGTCACACATGAAGTTTTGAGTTAAGTGTTTTAGCACTTTAAATTTACGCATTTTGGGTCACGGAAGCTAAGACTCATCCCTCTCCTTAAAGTATAACGTAATATATGGATAGTCTCTAAGATGAAAGGTATATGTGCTAGGATGTAATGTAATAACAAATAACTTTTCATGAACTACTATTTTTATAATAATCGGCCAATCAGTACTGGAAGTAAAAAAAAATTAACTATTAATTTTCGTTTCCTGGGTTCTTTCTTTCATTTAACTTTGTATCTCATATTCTTTATTTAACATAATCAAAAAGATAATACCAGTAGACGGACATAAGCGTCCCCTTGTGTTATAAAAATCAATCTAAGATTACCATTCAGCTTGCTAAAGATGAGAATTACTATAATACTTTTCATTTTATGGGAAATCCATGTGCAATAGTAGACTGCTATGTTATTGACGATGGTGGTAATAACGATGAAATACCATGTCATAATCAAACGTGTCATGATAATAAATATAACAATAACAATTATTGTAAAATAGAAAAATCTAATGAAATAAAATAATATAAAATGTACAAAGTTTGCGTTGCCGTTATTATGTATTAAAAAAGTAGCTGACCCGAGAGACGTTGTCCTGTATTAGCTTTGAATAATCAATTCGAACTTTAATTAATTGAAAGCTATTTCAAAAACGTAGTGTTTATATATGTATGACAAACCCGCGAAGTCCATAGTGAACTGTCAATGCGCAGTTTCAAATTTCATTATATTTTCTGAAAATTGTTAAGTTTCTACGCAATTTTCTTAATCTTTTTCCCATAAAAACCTTCTACAAAGTATTAAAAAACTTATAAAAAAACATGAATAAAATCCGTAGTTGTTCTCAAGTTATGGCGTGACCAAGGGAAATAGATATTCATTTTTATATAAAATAAAATATAATATATATGAAATAAAACAAAAAAACATCAATAGTGTGTGTCGTCGTTTATATATTTTGTAAAACGGAAATTTGTAATGAAATAAAACAAAATGTAATAGTGTGCGTTGTCGTTGATATGTTTTATGATGTCCATAATTCATAACGCGGTCACAACGCCATGCCGTCACTCGCATTTGATAAGGGTTTATGCTCATTCTATGTTTGGAATCAGCCTGTTGACTACCCACTATTGCTGTCAATACCACACTACACGCCGTTTTATGATGTCTGATAACTATTGCCTTTTTAGCTGAAATTTATTTTACTCGATAAATTAAGAGCTCTTTTTGACGCAAAGACTTTTGTTGGCAATGCTACACTGGCACTCCGTTTTGTGATGTCTGATAACTATTGCCTTCTCACGCCAACTTATATCAGTGACGTCGTGTTTTTATTTCATTTTCATAATCTTATATTATTATAGATATGAGTTATATTGTTTTTGTGGTGGTGTATTATACAATATAGTTCCATTAACATTAAGGCGTAAAATGAAGTTATATGAAATAAATACGTGTATCGTGACTTTATAAGTTGATAGAAAAAGTCCATAGAAGGTTTTGGTAGAATAGCCACCATTTTATCAAAACGTAACGTGATAAGTGGACTAGTTATATTTTAAGAGATTGGATATTATTGTATTGTATACTACCGATACTGGCATAATAGTTGTAACTAATTGCCATCAAATAAAAGTAAAAAAAAACTATTGCTTTGCTAATATTAGTTATGCACTTTTTCTCGCTCTGGAAATAAAGCACCATATATTTTAAAAATCTGTCATTTACATGAATTGGTTTGATTTTTTTCAATTGAATGTTATTAATTAATAGGCAATATTGTTTCACGTATTTAATGTTTAAAAACTTAATGTGCGTTATACAATATTGTAACGCACGTTTTTTTTAACACAGTTGGAAAAGTTATCTAAGGGTAAGAAAGAGGATAGTAGTCGGGTCTCTGGATGTACGGTGTCTGAGTTCTGTACGGTGTGTGTAGAAACACACACAGTACAGAACTCAGTAATAAAGCAATATTCCACAAATTAAGGCTAATATTTTTATGGGTTTCTCCGGTGACTCAACCGGAGTTTCTCTTTCTACTCCTCTTCTTATTGTAGTGTGGTAGTGGTACCAGTCTTAATAGATATGGTGGGTACAGGTACTTCATTTATTAATATGTTTTATTGCGTAATAAATTCAGTAATAAAATAAATTATTTAACGCATAAATAATTTGAATACTATCGTTAACCTGTCGACCGTTTTGAGTAATGAAAGATTTATAAGTAAATTGCGACCTCTAATCTTGCAATTTTCTCTTAGGTTAAACTAACAAAGGGTAAACTGTTGCGACCTAGACGAAGCAATTTATAATTTGTAATCAAACACGTCTGGAAAACTCATTAACTGTTTTGGCTTAACATAATGTTGAAATTTCTGTTTTCCTTTCAAGTTTAATTAACACAAAAAAAAACTATAAATTTATTCAAATAGAGTTCTGTACAAATCTATATGAAATAGGTCATTGATCTCACAATGATTTGAACAAAACTTAATTAGAAGATGAGCTTGTATCTTTGCGAAAATAAAATATATTTTTGTTTTTTATTTTTTTATTTAAAATTTTTCATAATGTCTTGGGTGGAATGATAAGAAAAGATTGATCATGGAGAATTGGAAAAAAATAATGAAATAGAAGACCTGTTAGGCAGACCAAACATTATGCGCGAAATCAAGGTGCCTAGACTCCGAATGAAGGTAGGTAACTCTGTAGGCCGTATGTATGTTTATCGCGATATATATTGATATCTTGATATATATTAATATTGAAAACAGTAGATTTCAACACTGGACCAGTTATGTCTTACTAAATGTATTTAATTATTAAAATACTCATTATTTTTCGATGCGATATATAATTAAAATTATATTAGACTGTTCATATTTTTCATCATTTCATGTTCTATAGTAATGTTGGAAAATTCCACGTTTCACTACTACCTGGAAGCCCGTTCACAGCTATGAAATTAAATTAGTGCCAACTTTATGATGTTGTAAAATGGAGTTATTATTTTAGTGTTTATAAGAGGGATCTTCACCTTACTTAAAGGATAAAGGTTATATTGAAAATTAAACAATTTACATCGTGACTTTATTTCTTTGATAAAATTACGAAAAAATTACAGGAAGTTGGCACCGTGCACTAGTGAGTTATAATTACTAGTCCAATAATAAATATTTAATCTTTGCTTTTTATTTTTTGTATTCACTTGTATTCTAACATTAGTATTATTAGTATATGTAGTATTATTAGTAGTATATGTAGTATTATTAGTAGTATTTTTTTTTTATTTTTTTTTTATATATTCACGCCTATCCCCCGCAGGGGTTGGCAGAGACCACAGAGCTCCATCCGCTGCCATTCATCGCAGCGAAACGGCTCGTCATTGGTCGCTTTTCGTCCTCGTGAGAATCAGGACGTGACGGGTGGCGAACCACGTCGCCGTCATTTTCGACAAATTAGGTATATTAAATTCGTCTTTTAGTGAATCCCACGAGCCGCAAGGGAGGATGGAGGTCAGCCCCAGCAGAGCCCTGCATGCTGAGGTAAGGCACCATAGTCCCCGGGGGAGCCCGACCCCGGGACGATCGGCACGTTTACGACTAGGCTTGCCCCTAGCCACGCATCCATTGGCACGGCAGACCGTGGATTGGCGGAGAGTAAGGGAAAGGATAGAGAAGAAAGGAAGGGGCAGGAAAGGAAATGCGGATTGGGGGGGTTACCAGACTCGGAATAAACATTTAAAAATCCATATAAATATTTATTCCGATGCGGGAATCGAACCCGCGACCATTGACTCCGCGGGCGGAGAGCCCCGCCACTGAGCCAATCGGTCGTATATATTAGTAGTATAATTAGTATTATTTTAATGGTGTGGGCGTCATAATTTTTATTCAAGTAAAATGTTCTATAGCCGCGTTAAACTACTCTGGCTAGGGAAAAAATACATGGGTTCGCGTCAGCAACATGCTAATGATTAGGTATATATTATTAAAATTATTTATATATTATTTATTTTTTCGTTTAGGTGTGAAAAAATATACAGACCGGCCTTCGCAAGCATCACCTGTACAAATTGATGCATGTGGCAGCCATAATGGAAAGGCACTATCTCCATGTTTATATGATATACGATTTACGATATAGAATAAGTATATAAAGTAATATGGACTCTTAGCATATTTCCGGGTCACGGTCCACAAAGTGTTCTTATGATAGAGTGTTCAACATCAATATGCACTCAAGGTAATATCGTTTTCCGATACAACCTTTTATTTATATACTTATAACATTTAACACTATTTGGTTATTCATATTATACCGGATAGAACATCCGTTTTCTCGTATAAAACTATACATAGATAAAGTTCAAGTCAAAAGAAACAACCTTTATTTTGACTTGAACTTTAAATGTTAAAATAAATATAAATAAATGTTAAAATGTAAAATGTATGGACCAAAAAAAAATAAAAATAAAGATTATTATTATTTAAATGAGGGATTTACAAATGTTTTAAAAATAAATTGCAGAACAGGATATTTCCCGCCAACTTACATCAGTGACGTTGTGTTTTTATTACATTTTTGCAATCTTATATTATTATCACTTATATTGTTCAATTATGGTGGCATATTATACAATATAGTTTGAATAAGGTTTATATGTGAAATGGTATGAAATAAATGCGTTTATTGTGACTTCTAAGTTGACTGAAAAAGTCCAATAAGGTTTTAGTAAAACAGTCAACATTTCATCAAGACGTAACGTTAGCGAGCTGACTAGTTACAGTACTTGTATTTTTCTTAACACTGGCATAATAGTTATAACTAATTGACATCGAAGAAAATAAAAGTACTATTTTTTAACAATGGAAAGTTTATTGTTTAGTAATTAATTATAAAATATACATACATCTCAGTTTATAATTAAGTTACATTACATTTAATTTGTATGTCATCAAAATTCGTATAATCTATGATGAGATTTTATATTATTGTATTTTACTTGACACTGGCATAATAGTTATAACTAATTGTGTCAAAGAAAAGACCAAAGTAATTGTAGAAATGCGTTTTATTTTTAAAACTTACTTATATATGTTTGTGGTTTTAGTTGTTTTTAATTGTTTTATATGGTATGATTTGTTTCTATTTACTCTATTAAATTAAAATTGAAATACCGAAAACGATCTGAATAATAATAAACTATATTTAACATTATTTAACATTATTTTGCCAAAATCGGAATCACTTCAAATATTACAAAAGCTAAGTAATAATTTAACAAGTAAAACCTAACAACGTAATAATGAATAGTAATAATTGCTAGGAAATTAACATGTAAATCACACACGCATATGGAATTACTTTAAAGTAGTTGGTTTGATAGAAGCAAAGACAGCCATATAACATAAGGTTGAGAATAAACCAAACGCAGAATTCCATATAAACGGAAACGTCAGTAAATCAAAACCTCGTTAGCGTATTCAAGTGATGTTCATAGCTATTATATTAATGGATCACTTATTTCATTGGATTCCGCTTCGAGCCTCCAAATATTGTATTAAGTGGATACATTACCCGTTAATGTTTGTAATCTTCATGCGTTGTATACAAAATCCATATGTATACTTGATTCTAATTCTATATTATTTAAAAAATATATTTTTAATAGTGGTAGAGCCACGCTGCAGACGAAAACTTTGTCATAAATGGCATAATATTTGTGGCACACTCCCGCGCTTCGTACGGTGAGCGGATCAGTTCCGGAGGCACTACACCCTCCCCTTTCCCTCTCCTCTTCTCTTTCCTCCTCCCCTCCCCCTCCTATTCCTCCTCCCATGGTGACACTATTCTTAAAGGTCGTCAACGCTTCCGCACTGCCTAAGGCGCGACGGATGTCTATAGGAGGCGTTGATTGGTTTCCACTAGGTGACACACCTGCTCGTTTGCATTCCTATCCCATAAAAGAAGAAATATAGCTTTATATGAGAACTTAATTGGGAAAGTCCAGGTCAAGAGTACCCTTAACCGGCGAGCTTACATGAAGAGAGTGATGAGTGTGGAGGATGCAAGGAAAGTATACCGAGATCGTAGTAGATGGAGATCTGTAGTCTCTGCCTACCCTTATGGGAAACAGGCGTGATGATATATATGCATGTATGTATAAGGACTAATGAGTAATAGCTCATTTATCTATTACTGTCTCAGTCATTAATTACGAATTCGAATGCGGAATTCGTATGAGAATCAGGATAAATATATATATGACCTAAAGGTATTTATTTCGAGTATAGGTGGCCCGCCCATCAACCCTGGACAATAGTGATGGATAAGTCTCAATTACTCTAGAAATTGGTAGGTCCTGTGCGCAACAGTGAGGCATACATATTCAGATCCACGTCTACAAGGAACATACATTACGCCGCCTGGGCTGGAGTTAAGGTAAATGCGGGTTTGCCCAAAACCAGCATTACCCTCCTTATTTAAACTTATGGAGTTAGGTCGGCTGCAAGAATCTGCCCCATATTTCGATTTGGACCCTACACGCATCTAACAGAAATACCGTTGTGGTTTGATTTCTTTCTTCTAGATGGGTTGCGTATCAGCGCTAAGGAGCCCGTCTTATGTGTTGCAGGCAATCGGGATGCTAACGTCGGCTCTTTGACTTTACTCGTCTCTGACGATGCCCCAGTCCTTGATAGGGTCAGTGCGGTCCTAATGCCGATCATCACTCAGCACCACTAATATTATATGACTGTAAAAACAAATTTTACATGTAAAATGTTAAAAATTATTTTATACTTAAGAAACGTAATCCTGCTAGGAAACAGCCATGAAATGCAGGAGCATGAATGTATGTAGTGTGTCGGTTATTTGGATTGCCCATCACTTCGACTTTTGCTATATGCATATACCACCTACCCTTCTCTATAAGAATGCTGAGTTCTAGGTTTTCTGACTATTTACCAATGAAGTGGCCAACCTAACTTGCGCACGAATAACAAAGGAAGAAAGTCTTTCGCGCACATAAATTGTTCTGCCTATGGACTCAATTGTACGGTGTGCAGTACACGACACCATCAATATGTATTTCCAATTGTAATTAAGTAAATAATTAATATAGACTATAACAAAATACATAGACTATCCCTCACTCAAATTAAGTTGAACGTTACAAGCCACTATTCTGAAATGCAAAATTCATGTTAAGTTATTCGAGCGTGACTATCAATCATTATTTTAACACAACCGACAGCGCAGCACGGTTAAGTGATATTAATGGATTACTTGTCGTTAAATGCAGCGGTTCTCAACCTTTGTTCGCGACAATTGACGCGAAAATTCGCGACACCCTTACATACTTACATGCAAAATCAAGTATGTAAGGTTTATCGATTATGTTGTTTATGTTTTTTTTAATATTAGTAGTTATTATGAAATTATTATAAAAAGAGCGTTTTTGATTCCAATACCCCGCTTCGATCGTTGTGTGAATTGTACCATAAATACATTAAAAGTAACAATTACTTGGACATTCACTACGATAGTGAGGTACAATTCACGCACCGTATTCAATCTGACATGTAAGTTTATAATATCTGATCTGTCTGTTTTCATTTTGTTAATGTTGTGTTCGTCCTTATTAAAGACCCTAGACCCTAGAACTAGAACCCTAATTAAAGACTCTTTAATTAGAGTTACATTTTAATGGGTTGTCTGAATTTTTTAGAATAATGTATTTTGTAGAAGAATTGTATCTCCTGTTGATGGTATGTAATTGTAAATTATAAAAAAAAATTACAGTGGAAGTGATAGGGTAAGTATATTTATTAAATTATACATCATTAATTTATTAAACGTATTTTATATTGTGTAAGAACATAATACACAAACACATAAAGTAAAAAATAGATCCTAATATCGTATCTGTTATTCTCGCAACACACTTGACAGGGTCTTGCGACACATCAATATATCGCGACACGATGGTTGAGAACCGCTGGCTCAATGTACCAAAAGCTACATATCTTGACGATGTTTTCCGCTATATGTTATTTCGGTTACCTATGAACCACAAACAATCGTCGAGTTATTAAAAATAACAATAAACACCAAGTTAATCAACAACTTCAAATGAAGAAAATAAATAAACAACTTAAACGGTTTACACGCCTAGTATCATTCTAGGGAAAGAACAACTTCTTCAAATAAATACCTATTTTGTATACAGTTATAGTGATACTGGTAAACAAACCTGCCACCCTTGGTTTAATAATTGAAAATTTCCCTACTTTTCCTTTTTTATATAACCTATGTCCCACTGCTAGACATGGGCCTCCCCATTACTGGAAGAACGGACAATAACCTACCACGCCTGTCCATAGCAGATATACTTATTCCGATGTATAATCGAATCCACGACCATTGACTCCAAAAGCAAGTAGCTTCGTCATTCAGCCAATTAGCTCTTTGACAACTAACTAGCTTAAGCCTCTTAGGTCATTCTAAATGACTGGCATTAAATGATAAAGAAATGCATGGCATTAAATTATTATTTTAATCTATTTTTAAGTACTTAAATAATTAATCAAATTATTTTTAAATCTATTAATAAATGTATATGCAAAGTATTATAGAATTATTATTAATATTTTTACGTTATTTTAGAGTACGAGACATTCAAGCTAAAGGCTGTAGGTTCAAAGTCTGTGTTAGAGAGCTCTTCACTCGACACTTAAAAACACTTTAAGATTAGTATATTTTATGTATTCTTGATTTATATTTATAAAATTGACTGAATAGAAGAACCAACATTACGTGAGCCTAACACGTGTGCATGTGTTGCAATGGATTTAACCTACGTACAGCGCCATCTAGTATAATAATATAATACTACTGAAGCACAAAATTTGTTTGGACAGTCTGACAAAAGTAAAAGTTCATTTAAACATAAAAATAATTTCCGGGTCTGCATCCAAGTACACCAAGAATGTTATTGAAAAAAATCATTCCGTCAAATAATATTCTAAGTCTTAGATCTTTCAGAGCGAGTACGAGTGCGAGTACTTGTACGAGTGCTTAGAACCTAAGGCCTGGATCAAAGCCATCTTACCATCTGAGCTTGGATCTGCCTTGACTTTTGCGGCAGATATAATTTAGGATAACTTACTCGGAAAAAAATTCGTATTACGAGTCCATATAGAAATACACATTTAAAAAAACCACCTTTAAAAATCCAGCCGCAAGTGCGACAAGTCGCGGGAAATAGCTAGTCTCAGTATTAAATATAGAAAAGTAACATATGATTTTGTGAAGGACAAATAGCAGGCACTTTTACTTAGCATTTAAAGTTTAGTGTACACCACGCTTGACGTTATTGCCTTCACAGCAAAGCGGAGTTAAATTCTGACTCTTGTAGCCCGTGGCCCGGAACTAGGTCGTTTGGCATATACACTGTTCCGGTGCCGGTGCGGAAACTCTAGCGAGAAATTACACTCGTGTTCCTTATAAATTATTGTTAAAAATACACCAACTACATAATAAATGAAATAAAATAAAATACAATTTACAATATTAACTCCTTTAGTACTTTAGAGAATTTTTTTTACTTTAGAAATCTTTTGTTTTCGTTCAAAATCCACAAGAAGAAAAGAGGTATCCCTATTCTATTCCAGAAATCATAAAGAAGTATTGAATGATGATTATCAATTAATGAAATTCTCTTCTGAAAAAATCGCTCTGAAGAAATACTATTTGGTTATGCATGTTATGTATGCCGACGGTTTAAATTGGCTGTGAAATAACCGTACTAAAAGACCATCAGATGTGGAGGTACGCTTTTTTTCAAAGGGCACTTTTTCGGCTTCGTTTTACGTCATATTCAGGTAAAGCAATTAGCTCCGCTGCCAAAGCTTTTGGCTTTTCACCAACACTCGTAAAACTTAATTCACTTTTGTTAAAATCCTCACGTACTATTTTAGTGCAATAAATATGTATGCACAATTTACCATTTACCACCAGCGGTGTTGCCACGGAAATATAACGTAAGAGCATTCAAGAAACAAGCGTATGTATACTTAAGGGCCGAGAACGCATCCGAGTCGTCTCCGGCTTTATGAATGTCTATGGATGGCGGTGGTCATTTACCATCAGGTAGCCCGCATGCTCATTTGCCTTTTTTTACGGGACTGGAGGGCAAACGAGCAAGCGTGTCGCCCGATGGAAAGCAATCAACGCCGCCCATATACAACCGCGACACCGCAGGAGTCACGCAAGCTTTGCCGGTCTTTTAGGTATGTGTAGGCTTGTTTTTTGAAGGTGCCAATGTATTATCGGTTCGGAAAGACCGTCGAAGGTAGCCTGTTCCACAGAGTAGTGGTGCGTGGAAAGAAGTTTCGAGATAAGCACACCGTAATAGATCGCCACTCATCCAGATGGTGGGGATGAAACTTTTCTTTAGGGCGGGTTGTGCAGTTGTGGAATTGGGCGGCGGGAATTATTCCAAACAATTCCTCGGAGTACTCCTCATGATAAAAGCGGTAAAAAATACTGCTATAAATGAAAATGTAACAAAATAATTCGTCTCCATCGTAAGCCTGCGACAGTTGAACGACAGATATAGTATTCTTTTATCGAAGGAAGCCGTTCAACCTATTTTGATCTTTTGCTGCACATACCGAGTTTCTCCCTAGCTCAGATTGTTGCTTCATCTGACCTACCAAGATACGATCAACACTCCAAGACTCGTTACTTCCTATTAATTACTAGATAACCCGTTGCGCGTTGCTGCGATCTCAGACACTACCTATGTGCTTTTCTTTGTCGTATTCGATTATTATTTGTGTATACGCGCTTGCCTGTGGAGCATACTCCCGCGAAAGGACATCTTCCTAAAATTTCATGACGATCGGATGAGTGGTGTAGTAATGCATATAAGACAATAAACGCTATGTTCGTAACGATGTCATAGCGAGGGACCCCAGGGTGGAGAGCATCCGCGAGTTTGTGGCTCAATTAGCTCGGAAGATGTTCGACCAAGCCGACAACGGGCCACATTCCCGCTTAAATCAGTTTGCTCCCCTGCAAGCACGCACACCCGAAGGACTACCGCTCCCACAAGAGCTCCTCCAGTCGCCATCTGGCCTCCTCGAGAGGGAAGGGCCTGCGACGGACCCAAGGTAAGAAGAAGTTTAGCCATATTCAGACGATGCAAGGATGCCCCATAAGCCGCTGGAAACAGCGGCACCAAACCCGGGGTGCGGTCGCCTTCTGTGTTGCTGCCCGTGCAGTGGGGTTTCGATCCCCGAAGCTCGTTCCCACACCCCGCAAAAACGCGTTGCGCTGGTTGTGTATTTCCCCGTTTGTATGTTGGTTAGTCACTCTCATTCCGCCGCGAACCATCATTGAGGTATAATCCACTGATACTTTTCTAAAAATAGTTTTACTGTCAAATCTCTATCCGATCACTATTTGTATTTTAAAATATGCCTACCCATATATTTTACATAAATAACAATTGATTTATTTTTTTTACATTCGTTTGTATTTTTTAATAAAATAAAATTTAGGTTATTGTTTATTATGTTTTTTTAAACAGCCCATATATGTCTCACTGCTGAGCACGTCTCTCCATTTCTGGAGGAACGGACATTAAACCCACCAATTTTGTCCAATGCAGATTTGCAGGGTTACCAGACTCGAAATAAATATTTGTAATCCATATATATTTATTCCGATTCGGGGATCGAACTCGCGACCATTGACTCCGCCCGCGGGCTAAGAGCTCCGCCACTGAGCCAAAAATGTGATCTACAATTCTATTCACCTATAATTTCATGATTATTCATCAATTTGAGAAAAAAAAATATCGCCAAACGACAGTCCGCTTAACGAATGAACCGTGAAGTTCACGCTTTTAGTTTTACAACGCAATTTAACTAGTACAAAGTTACAGTGAAACAAACTGTTACATTCTAAAGACGCTTTCTAGTGCCCAAACTGGATTTAGCATTTTATTTTTGTATACACTGTATAAATACTCGCGAACTTGCAGCAAACAAGTTGAAATTGAATCAAGTTAATGTTTGCAAAGAACAACTTAAAAACCTAGGAACTAACAGTCATTCCAAGAATAAATTACCACAAGAATTTTGTAAGATAAAAACAAATTATTTATTTTTATTTCTTCTAAATGATTATTTTAACAATAAAAACCTTTTATAGAAAAGAAAAACTGAGAGTTTTCCATATCCGCTATGCTGAGCTGATGTATTGGTAAAAACAAACATTTGGTACCCGTCAGAAGCCGATGATTCTAACAATCCAAATAGCGCAGGCCAGGTGTTTGCTTTTAAGTAAAGGTTCATGGGTTAGAATCCCACAAAAAAATAAATATTTATGTACCCAACATCACGCTAAGTTTTCAGTTGTTAGCCCTTTGCAGTCTGATGAAAATTTTGGCCCAAACATGAATATGACGAGCCAGGCTCGTGAATAGATAGACAGTCGGGCCAAACGTAAACATCACGAGCCGGGGTTGTGTACATATAGTCGGATCAAACATAAACATCACGAGCCTGGGTCGTGATTGAATGTTAGTTTCTATCAGTACACCACCAGAGTTAGTCACGAGTCTCATATGTAATTGCTGTTAAAAAGTAGTTTATATATGCAAATTTAATAATAGACCCTTATAAAATGCAAAAAAAAAACAGATTTAAGTAAATGCATTCTGATCTGTTTACCACGCGTTGAAGCGTAACACTTAGGCCTGAGTTTCGTCGAGCTAAATGGCACGGCAAGGGGTTAAATATTATTTGTACCATGTTAAAGTTAATTTAAAGACGACCGATTGGCTCAGTGGCGGGGTATTTATTCCAAGTCTGGTAACCCCCCCCCCAATCCGCATTTCCGTTCTTGCCCTTTCTTCTCTATCCTTTCCCTTCCTCTCCGCCAATCCACAGTCTACCGTGCCAAAGGATGCGTAGCTAACGGCGAGCTTAGTCGCAAGGGTACCAACCGTCCCGGGATCGGGCCCCCCCGGGTGTTATGGTGCCTAACCTCAGCGTGCAGGGCTCTGCTTGGGCTGACCTCCATCATCCCTTGCGGCCCGTGGGATTCACTAAGACGAATTTAATATACCTAATTTGTTGGAAAATGACGGCGACGTGGTTCGCTACCCGTCACGTCCTGATTCTCAAGAGGGCGAGAAGCGACCAATGGAGAGCCGTTTCGCTGCAATAAATGGTAGCGGATAGAGCTCTGTGGTCTCTGCCAACCCCTGCGGGGGATAGGCGTGCATATATATATAAAAAAAAATAAAGTGAATTTGATCTTACTATTCGCCTGATTATGCGGGTATTCAGTGTCGCTATGTTTCTCTGGCACTGTCACAAGTCGTGCAAGGTAAACACACTTAATCTCGACTTGCTGACACAACAGTCGACGGGTGTACGACTAGAATGGCAACTTGTGTTATGTATACAGATATAGCGATGTAACAGTAGTTTTGTTAAATAAGTAAATTAACAAAATTTAGTTTTTTTTATGGAATAGGAAGGCAAAAGAGCAGGCGTGTCACCTGATGGAAAGCAATCAACACCGCCCATAGACATCCGCAGTGCAATAGGCAATGCGGAAGCGTTGCCGACCTTTAAGGAAAGTGCTATTTTGGGAGTGGGAGTGGGAGGGGGGAGGGTGCTGGGCCTCCGAAACTCAGCCGCTCACCGTACGAAGCACGGTAGCTAAGCAACCACTCAGACGCCGGTTTTCTGCGGGAGTGTGGTGCGTCCCCGGACGAGGCAGCCCATTCATGCTACAGACAAATATTATGCCATTCTTGGCAAAGTATTCATCTGCAGCGTGGCTCTACCACTATGCTACACTTACGTTTCTTTTATGAGTACGTTTTATTACATTTATACAAGTTGCCATTACCATCTGTCTGTGCGTGAAATTTTTTTTTTTTATTTTAAAGATTTTTATTAGCATAAAATAATTAACCATTTAAATAACCATATACTAAAGACATTTTTCTCATTTATATTTTCATATTTTTTTAACAACAATACAAAATGTCTTTAAATTAAATGAAATCAATTATAGAACCCCTTTTTTTGAACAGTTCGTCTCTAGTTTGCTACAAAGCTGAAACCTGAATATTCAAACCCAAATGCAAAGCTTCCAAATGCATTTTTATAGTAATGAACATTTAAATTTCTGCAATAGCCGGGTCTATTTGAATCAATGAACTGGAAATAAAGACGGCGCTTTCTTTCACTGCTTTCTTCAGATTGCCTCTAAAGGAGGGACTCGGAATTTTTATAGGGTATCGTTTCCATTGTCAACTGTACCCGCAATCGGAGAAATGTAAATTGTGAATAAATTTCATACAATTATTACGCGGATAGTTTCGACGAGAATTGAGATCGCGCTATCGATGTCACTTGGCGCAGTGGTGAAGCGATCGCTTTCTCAATCAAGGGTTCATTCCCCGCATCAGGATAAATATGTGTTTAAAATGCAGGTACGAGAACAAGCTACTGGTCAACGAAAGCAAAATTCTACGAGAAATCCTCGGTTCAAAACGGAGATCGGATACATGCTAAAGATCCCTACAGAATGCCAAAATCGAAAAGTGTGTAACAAAATGCTAACATAATCGGAGAGATAAAGGCACATGGACTCCGTTGCCTCGGTCGCTTGGAGAGGATGGGAGATCATGCGACCAAATGAACGTACGTGGCAATACCGTCCGGTCGATGCCCGGTTGTCCCGGGTATCGGCGATGCAGTGATTGCTAACCAAAGCGAGTAACGAGTTCTCGTTAATTAAATTCAAGGAAAATTATATAAGTGATATAAGTATATAATTAGTTGTTACTTTCATTAATTTATATTTATATTTTGTACGGTGTATATAAAACTGTAATATGTATTAGCTAATAAATAAACCATATATGGCGATACATGTGATAATCTGATTTATAATTTTAATTTAAAAGTTATGAAATTTTAATTGTTAATATTACAATTAGTTTGAAATTTCAAAATACAATTTTATGTTTTGACTTCTGTCGGCAGTCCTAATGGCTGCCGCATTTTACATTATTTAATGATAATTGAGTCCCAACTCTTGAATGCTGATCACAGGGATCAATAGTATATCATAGCATAATAGCAATTTGCTTACTTTTTGACAGGAAACTATTGCACTATTGCATTAACGATTTGCAGAAAATTAATAATATTGCTTATAACTTATTTTACTAGAAAAGCTTAGGAATACATATCCAAAGAGGTCAAATAAACATTTGTGTATATAACTGAAAAAAGACAAGGCCAATTTATTTTTTTGGTTAAAAATAACTTATCGGAACTTTGGGAGGCTTCAACATTACTTGAATTTAAGGATACGACATTGTAACCGTCAAAAACAAGCCAATACATACCTTAAAGGCCAGCAACTTTTGCAATGCCTATGATGTTCCAGATATCTACGGATGGCATTGATTGCTTTCTATCAAGCGAGAAGCTTGCTCGTTTGCTTTATATCCAAAAAAGAAGAAATTTTGATATTTAAAAAACAGTTCATTTAACTAAACATGTATTTTTTCGGATGATTAATGGGGTCAGGCGTTACTTTGCGGAAATCCATTACTATGTGGACAGTAAAAACTTTTACTTAGCTAAGATCCGCGACAAGCAAACAACAATAGAAAATGGTTAAGTCCTCACTTAACGGTTGTCTTCCGTAGAGTCTACTATGATACCTGATGATGACTCATGTTCGCGAAACACTTGGCGTTTGCAAAGTAGAAAAGTAGAAATGTGTTTTTGGTGTTGTGTATAGTGGTTGGTAGGTGGAGAGTTGCTGACGACCGTTTTTCGGTAAGATTTAGTTTAAGTTCCCTCTAAATCCACTTCAACCAGTAGGAAAACCCACATTATTAATTTTCTATTGTTGTTTGCTTGTCGCGGATCTTAGCTAAGTAAAAGTTTTAACTGTCCACATGTTTTTTTTATTTTTTTTTCAATATCTATTATTTAACTCAAATTCACGACAAAAAACGAGTTCAACTTTAACTACTATATGGAAGATGTGCATTAACAACAAATTTATGGTTACTACGCTTAATCTGGATACATGGATTAAAGCCGGATCTAATTTCAAACAAATTGTAGTTCTAAATCTGTACGTAAGCCGAGTGCCAGGACACGCCAGTGGGAACTGTATCGTGGCGCAGGTAATTTACTGGTTGAATTACTCAACCGTGAAACGTTGCCGGCACGAAGCTGTGATATTTAATTTCCAAACATAGGTGAAAGCGTGGCAAGAAATACCTTATTAACAAATGATATAAGTAAAGCTTTTGTTCAATTTTACACAAATTTGAAAGTATGTCGTCGGAAATTTGTTTCCTTAAACCTTTCATTAACAGCATCATTCTTATACAAGTGCTCGTTGTAAAATTCCAGATAAATGAAAATACCTAGGCACATAAATAAAAATACAGTATAGTGTTGGACATTGGTTTCCTCTTTAAAGTTGTAGGCTGTTGCCAGAGTGCCAACACTTTACAGGCTGATTGGGGATTGCAGATTCGTTTCTATTCTCAACTAGATGCTAAAATCAACAGAATTAACACTTTTATAGTGCTGGACATTGGTCTCCCTCAAAGTTGAAGGCAAGAGTGGCCACACTTGACGGCCTGGTTGGGGATTGCAGATTTGTTTTTATTCCCAATTACATGCTAAACCCATCACTTTGGTAATGCTGGACATTGACATGTCTTAAAGAGATTGCATTTATTTTTATTTTCACTCAAATGCTAAAATTAACACAAGTTACACATTTATTGTAAAGTCGAATACTTCGTAACAACATCAAAGTTTAATTTCGACTCCAAGAGTATTACTCCAATATCCAGCGAATGTATTTCCAATTTATTTGTCAAATGCCACGATCTAATATTGAATACTTGCGACGTCTGCCCTCTTACTTTTTACGAGCATCATCCACCGCCATTACAACCACATGTGGTGTAAAGAGCGGTTATATTTCTTTTATTAAATTTGACTTCACTACACCGACAATGCTCAGTGTTTTATCTTCGTGGGCTATAACATTCGTACATAAATTCGTAATATAATTGTAATATATTATTATTTTTTATATTTATTTTATAAGATCCACAGCACTTGTGCTTATTTTTTAATAAAATATTTATAATATTTTATTAAAAAGTAATATATATAAAATATATAATTACGTACATAAAGGTTAAATATATAAAATATTTATATATTTAACCTTTATGTACGAAATATGCTACAAATGTTCATAAACTTAAAGTGAATGAAAAATATTCTATAGGTAATAACCTATACAATATTATTCATGTACCGTATTACATTTAACAGAACTTATTTTTATAATATATGTATATTTATTTCATAAGACCCACAGCACTTATGTATGTAGTATGCTTATTTTACAAATTAATGTATTAATATATTTATTTATTTATCTAAGAAATATAGTACAAAGGTAAACTTAAAGTCGGAAAGCATACTTTAAAACCTTTAGGTTAGTTGAAAAAAAATTATATAGATCATTAATAAAACAAACTATTTACGAATCCACTTTTTTAAATATATTTCATATACTTTTATTATATTAAGTAATTGTTTGGGTTTGTGTCTGCATTTGCCTGTTTAAAACAAAATTATATTTACTCTTACTTTTAAGATTTCTCTTTTAATCAAATAAATATTAATTTTATAAATCAATTCTGATGAAGTTTTTCAGAGGTTGTCTGGAAAAAATCGCTTTTAGCGATAAGGTTTCCCGTTGTATTATTTTCTTAAGTCATTTTAAAAAAGAAGAAACCTGACGACAATTCTTTTAATACTATTAAAATTATTTTAAATCAAACTAACTACCTTAGTAAACGTCAGTAGTCTAATAATAAAAATGAAATATAGGGTGTCCGATTGTCAGTTTATATACCAAATAATCTTTGTTTGAAAGTAGGCGTTAAATTAGAAAACCAATCTGTCACTGGACAGCCAATATGACTTCAGATCGTGAGGGTAATGATTGATGCTTGTGTTAGTTCTATCTCCTTCGAATTACTGTATATATGGTTATAGGAAACAAGCGAAGCCATGCCCAATGGTAAGATATAATCGCTGCTGAAGGACATCTATAAATTCAAGGATACTGCGATGAAAGAGAATAAAACCAGAAATGGGATGTAAAGATTTTCTCTTTATATGCATAGGAAGTAGAAAGGTGATGGACCTCGGGCTTTCGGCAAAAGTAGTTAAATACAGAGTTTTCCGAAATATTAATTATTATTTTATTTGGAAAAACTAATTTTTAAAAAAAAAATATAGAAATTTGTCTCCAAAGTGGCTCTGCCGTAGCCCCGTTTTAATATTCTTCGTGTCCTTCTTTCGATATGTAACATTTCTAACTGAACGTAAATAATGAGTCTGAGAATGCATCTGTATAAAGTAGTGCCATGAAAAACCTAATCTTTGAAAAATACAAGACGAATCCTCTTACGTATATTAAAATTAAATTTGTTTACATTACTAATTTTTAAAAAAAAACTGTGTAATATCTAATATATTATACGCAATATTCAATATTAAATTGTTCAAAGTAAACGTTCCATTATAGCGATATCTTAAAGTAAATCAAAGGATAACACGAAAAATATGAAACGTATCAATTTTTATTGATGGATAAAAATAAGCTGTAAAGTTTTGTACAAAAAGCTACGAGCACTCGAGACCCCATTTTGTAGCTTTAGGATGATGGAATTTCAACTTTGGAACCCTCAAAATGATAAGATGGGTATCGGTCGGGATATTGTAATAAGTTTTTGTTGGAAAATGATGTAAAAATCTTCGCTTCAGTATAGTGTGAAATATTTATTATCATATTACCATTCAGCAATATTTATTTTATTTAATCTAATAAATACGGAACAAAGAATGTTGAGTAATTTAGTTTTAATTTTTTTCACACTCTAATGCGGATCCAAAGTCACCTCAGCGTCAACTGATCTGTCTGTTCCATTTGCTAGAAATCATTTAAGCTCTCAGTTGTAGTCTACGTGAATCCTCATCTTGGTCAACGTTATTCATAGTCTGCAGCAGAGTTATAGATATTATATATTAGTTATGGATATCCTGTTCTTATTTTATTTATTATGTATCTTTTACGATAAGTTGACCAAAACCGCAAGCTTTTGAAAACCATTAAGCAAAAGAAAGTTGCTTATCTAAAACACCTTTTTAGGCATCCTAGATATGAGCTTCTGCAACTCATAATTATGGAAAAAGTTGCCAAAAATAGGGAAAGTTGTTCAAAGAAAATAGTCGTGGCTGAGGCACATCCGAGAGTGGACCGGGATAGCGAGTTCTGCCAACTTTTTAGCCTCGCTAGTGACAGAGATAAGTATTCGGAGCTAACTGCCAACCTTCACTAGCTGACCTCTTCAGCTCACACTAAGAAAAGACGATTCTTTTATAAATATTCTCATTATCATCAGCTTACGAGAGGTCATTGCTGAAAATAGGCCTTTCCCAAAGCACGCCGCTCAGCTCAATCTTCGCCTATACACATTGAGTCTCTGCTAGCCGCTCTGGGCAGATCTTCATTCCATTAAGCTAAAGGAGTTCTCTCATATAACATCCCAGATTACGGTCTCCACTCTAAAATTTATTTATTCTAATCGTTCACACACAAACGTGACCAGCCCATTGCCACTTCAGTTGAGAAATTAACTACTCCATTACAAGTGTAAGAGAAGTCAAATAAAACAGAAGATGCACACAAATCATTTGACAAGCGTAAAACTTGAGCAGCTGACTTTAAATTTTTTTATACACCCCATATGTATGTATGTCCCATTTCTGGTCACGGGGCCTACGTGCTATTGCGAGAATAAATAACCCATTACGCTTGTCTATAGCGAACGATGGAACATCCAGATTTGGAATTAAAACCCGTAATATATTTATCCAAATGCGGGAATTGAAAACATTACCGTTTACTCTGAAAGCGTTAATTTCGCCACTGAGCCAATGAGGTCATCAATTTGAATTCAATAATATACTATTCTTAAGTTTAATTGTATTTCCTGTTAAAGGAACTTAATTAAATTTTAAAAATAATAATAATAAGTCTTCTTACCTAGAGTATAACGTATAATGTAGACTATAACGACAAAGAAGGAAATATAAAGAAGAAGATATACACAAATCATGTCACAATCATAGTATTTGTACAAATATCATTAGAACAGCGGTTTTCAGTAACACGATAGTCAAATGTTGGAATTAATTTGAATCCCTAAATTATCTGTTAAGCCGCGACCATTAGATATTGCTTTTTACCCGGACTTCTCGCTTAGCTCTTCGAGTCAAAAAGCAACTTGTGAAAACAGCAATTTGGATTGCCGCCAACCGCTGGAGTAGAAAGGCCAGATGATATTCGACAAAACTGGAAGTCGGACGTGGCCAGCATTGAAACTTCGGTAAAATATCGAAATAACTTTCCGCATGCAATCAATAGAATCATATAAAATATATCCACCACTAGAGTCTTTTATAGATAAAATAATAATAGATAAAACTCTGCAATGACATTCCTCTTGACATTAAAAAAGCTTCAACAAAAACAAATTCATTTTTAAACTCAAAGTCAGACAATTTTTTTAGTCCTGTACATAAAGATGATATATATATATATATATATATATATATATATATATATATATATATATATATATATATATATATATATATATATATATATATATATATATATATATATATATATATATATATATATATATATATATATATATATATATATATATATATATATATATATATATATATATATATATATATATATATATATTCACCTTACAGCAAGTTGCTGGTTGCTCGATCGAATTTTTATGACTTTACTACTATTAAAATACTCTTTCTAAAACCTGAATACGAAAGAACGGATAAAGTGGAACGCATTATATGAGAAAGCTAAACTTGTTTATACAATACATAGATCAGGTTAAAAAAGATTACAACAAAAAAACTAAATCTACACTATTTTCCTATTCAAACCGGCATTTATCGAAATACTGAATTATGTAATTATTACAAAGCACACAGAACAATCGATGCATATATGAACGGTTCACGGAATATTTGAAAATGATATCGTGCTTTGTTTTATTGTCTAATGTCTATAATTATTTATATAATGCCATGGGTCCAATAACGATTTATTTATAAATATAAACAAAAGCTTAAAATTCATATGCCTAATAAGATTATTCCACTTTATGCTACACACAGTTATTATTGAAAATAAAGTTTTGAGAAATTTTTTTGCACCAATGCGAAAGGACGGCACGTATTGTACAAGGATGAATCATGATGGATGAATGAATTCATAAAGGAGCGATCCTCAGGTTGTGCAAGTCTCAAAGGCTGAGCAGATCACTTGAAAAGAATAGATAACAGAGCTATTAAAAAACACAAACGCCTATATATAATAACGAAGCCCCTGTGTTGGCGCATTATTTAATATAGTTCGATTAAGGCGTATAAGTGAAGTGATATGAAATAAATGCGTGTATCGTTACTGTTTGAGTTTACTGGAAAAGTCTATAGAAGTTTTGATAGAATAGCCACCATTTTATCAAAACGTAACGTGACGAAAAAGAAAAAAATACATTAGAAAAAGTATTTGACAACGCGTTTTGTTTTCTTAAATTTAGTCGTATAAAATGTCAAATATTTATCACATAGACGTGCCTTATTCTACTACAGATAGACAAAATTTTCCAATATACGTCACTTCGCATCGCAATATATTGTATTCAATTAATTTATAGGTTGTAAATTCGAACTGGGTTTCAATAAAATAAATGTAAGTTCCAAAAACTTTACACTTGTAACCCCATACATTCCCTGTGTATTCATATATAAATAATAGGGTGAGAAATAGAATTTACGTTAGGGAAGGAAGTAATAAGAAGAGAAGCAAATAAAAGAAGAATAAAGGTGTTGAGAATATTACCAATACAAAAACATGCTCGTATACCGCATACGAGCATGTTTTTGTATTGGTAATTTATATTGGCTATTAATACAACATTATAATAATTTATATTACTATAATGTTGTATTAATCGTTTGATATAGACGTATAGACTGGCCAAAATAGAAAAGGCATACTATATATAGTAAAGTATAAAATTAAAAAAATAAAACAATATTAAAATAACACAGAATCTGACAAGCCACAGCGCTGCTTTAGTGTCGCCTGTCGTTCTTACACTTTGATACTATTATATAGTTTAGTTATGTATTTAGACCTTTATGTATGTAATAATTATTGAAATTTGTACGCTATAAGTGGCAATGTGATGGAATTTTTTATACGTCTTTTTTCATCTTGTTATACCTCACACAACTGGATACGTGAAGCCGAAGATCGGGCTAGGTGGCGCTCCATGGGGGAGGCCTATGTCCAGCAGTGGACTGCCGCAGGCTGCTGATGATACCTCACATAATACAAATAAAGAATAATTATTAATGTAATTTAACATGAGAACCAAATTGACATGTTTTTTACAGGGCAGTAGTATGACTTGCTGGCAATTATATTATGTGTATGGATATGTATATTTTATGACTATGTATTTGTATATAAATATATATATATATATATTATATATGTTGTACTTATTTATGTGTATTTATTTATCTATTCCTAATTTGAACAATGACTGAATCGGAAGGTCTCAGCATGGCCTTGCCTTGTGAGACCCACTTCACTGTAAATTGTAACAGATAAAATAAAATATTATTATTATAAAATGGATATGCATGTACATCAGTATGTGAAAATTGATAATCGAATATATATTTTGGGAGGGTGTGCCAGCACCCCCCACACTCAGTCAGGTCGGCTCATTTAGGACGTCACATAGCTTCTCCGCTATTATTTTCAATTTTCATAAGCTAAAAGCTTATGATCATTTTGATATATACCGTAATGTCAAGATATCAGAGAGATATTTCATATTTATTTATATGTATTGATAACATAGAGTTAGAGAAGCTGTAATTAACAGAGGTCTGGACAACATTACGGCCGTTCAAGCAATTTACAACGCGGCCCAATTGTGGTTTGTTGACTGCATTGAATGAATTGTTACGAAAGGCACGTACGTATACACAAATGATTGGAGAGTTCAAGGTATGAGTGGAATTCAGAAGTCAGAGACTGTTTTATCATTGTAGGTTTTCAGGTTTAAAAAAATATCCTTTTCCGAACAAGTACTGCAATGATACATTGATAAATGTATCGCTAACGTAATAACTTCTTATTTGAATATATCAAAACTTTTTATATATATAATATTACTTATTTTCAAATTCATAATTTAAAATTTGAAATAATAAAGAAATTGTTTTATATTAAAACAAACGTATTAGTTCCACTGATGTCTTGAATGTCGGCTATGAATATAATAGAAATGTTTTGTACATTGAAATTATGTTATATATATTGAGATATAAAATGTAAAGTGAAAAGTGTAAACAAAATGTAAATGTACAATAAATAGAAAAATAAACTAATTTGACTTGAAAGAATTTCAATTACATTGATCCCGGGTGTTGCCGTAAGCAGGCACCCTACAGTACTGAAATGAGCTAGCGTTTCACTTAGTAATCACCGATGCATGAAATATGTAATACCAAGAGAACACGTCACCTTTTTTTAAATTGCCCTACCTCTCATTACTTGTTTGTCCCATTGTTCACATATTCCATCCATATGGGTTCTATCCCCATTACCTGGATTTCTGGCCGTCCACCACTATCCGATTAAGTCATAGTTTTCTGTACAAATTTAGAATGATTTTCATCTGCGATGTTCCCATGTAAATACTACCTAGGGGCATGCAAGAGACGAGCATATGTGTTCGAAAAAAGTCAAAAACGCTTCTGAGGCGGCATGTTTGTGTGCCTGCTCTACTATTAAAAAAAATATTCCTTAAGATCAATATATACATTAACATTGGATTTGTTGATGTCTGTAAGCAGCGAAAATTACCTACAATCAGCTGACGCGTTGACTTATTTGTAAGCAATAATTTACACACTTTACATGATCGTTAATTTGTGACAAAGGCTTCCCCAAGAAACGCCAACTAGCGCGATCTTCTACTTCACGCATCTAGTTTCTGCCAGTCGCCCAGCGCAGATCATCACACCATCTAGCAGGGGGCGTTCCGCACTACGTGTGCCAAGACGCGGCCTCCACTCCAGTACTCGTATACTCCAGCAGTAGGATCTCCGACAAACGGGACCAGCCCACTACAATTTCAGTTTATTGGTCACGGTAACCTTGGTTCTCTAACGGAATGTCTTCTTATGGTCCTACATCCCCGAGGTGGGGCAGAGGGCGTCCACAGTGCTTCTCCATTGAGATCTTGAGCGACGCGCTTCACTTCAGGCCACGTCAACCGATGGATTTCATTTCGCCCGCTACGGAGCGCTTCCAGGTATGTTTGGGTCGGACTCGCTTCCATTTCCCTTGAGGAGTCCAATCCAGCGTCAAATTGTGAATATTATAAGTAATTTTAAGTTTAATCTCCATTGAATTACACCTTTACTTGAATCGTAATCTATCTGTGTATTATTTCAGAAGTAAATGAACACATATATTTACTGTTTTCCTCATGATTATCATAAAGGTATTAAAATAAAACATCTGTGCATTACACGGTGAATTATTAATTGCAACGGGCCGAGTACAATGATCGATTCAATTTCGTACTCTACGCGCTCCATTTGCATTAAATTGTACACAATGATTTAAACTCGCCAGATTAAAATCAATTTATTTAATTTCACGTCAGTCTCTTCAATTTTAAATGTTGCCATATGACTATACAAATATATTTTTAACTAGCAATTTTTGAATAATACTTGAATTCTTGTTATTAATGGAGTCAGGAGTAACTTTGCGGAAATCCATCACTATGAGGACAGTCAAAAGTTTTACTTAGCTTAAGATCCGTGACAAGCAAAACAATAATAGAAAATTAATAATGTGTGTTTTTTGAAGTATATTTATTTGGAACTTAAACCAAAACGTAAACGGTACATCATGTCACCTTAGATCGCGTGACGTCACAAATAACGTCAAGCGCGACAGTTGTTGTTACGTTTAAAATGGCGGACAGTTAAAAAATATTGCAGATTTTAAATTTTATTTAATAAAAATTAATTACTAATTTAAATTATAAATCGTTATCATGTTACAAAAAATGTATTCTTGATGATTATATTATTTCATAAACATACAAACTATTAATTAGATTTTTTCCACACACAGACACACACACACACACACACACTCACATAAACCCCAACACACTACTATCGTTAAGCCCACCCCAAATGACGTATTAGTGTGTTCAAAATTGTCGCATACTTCAGCGCGGTGTTCTATACCACGTGGTCTTGAGTTTGAACTCCATCTTAAATATGTAAAGCACAACTGTAGTTTTTTATTATTTTATGAAAAATAAAACAATTCCACTAGTCCTGGATATTATTGATATATTCCGAGTATTACGGAAATTACTTAAAAATATAAGTACTATAGCAACGTTTCTGGACTCCAACCTCTTCAAAGTATGGAGAATCTTTCCTAAGTCACCACACTAAGCGGTCGAATTTGTTTATATTTTTATTAATTCTACAACTTCTATTATATTGACGTTGTGCTGTGGAAGAAAAAAGAGCATTACCTCTATTCTACTCATTTTCTATCTTACTTGCTTAAATATATAGAATGTTTACATCACAACCTCATAGAATCCTTAAATACTACTAAAATTCAACTGTACAGATTAATTTTGAACAAATACTGATTAAGGAGTTTGTGTATTTCGAAATACGATTCAACCGTTAAATTGGGACTTGTTTATATTATTTTTGCAAGGATACGAAGAACTAGGTTTATTTTCCAATAACAAATATGTTTAAGTTTATAATTTATTAGTAAATGAAATCTGGTATGACTCTTGACACGCTACCAAAGTAATTACAAGTATGCTAATGGAATAATTTGCGCTTCACAAAGTTTTGGACACTAAAATGGAAGTGAGTTTGACCTATTTTAGTTTACAAGTGATTTATACACGATATAAGTACTATCTCCTCTACCTCGATAATTGACGGTCCAACACTATTATTCAGTCGCTATTTCCTACCACAGATTGTGAAACTCCAGAACTCCGACTATCTATGGACTATAACTATCTACGGGGTTCCAAAATAGTTACGACATGAACTTTTTTGTTCGATACTCATTCGCCAATGAAAATAAAAATATATAATATAATATATATTTAAAACAAAGTTCACCGCACATTGCTAAAACTTATATAAATATTATAATTTAACAGTTATATATAACGGCCAATAACGGACTTATATTTTATTATGTTAACTACAAATTTATACAAATTCGTTGGTCGCGGGGTTAATATATTTATATGTATTTTATTTATTTATTTATTTATGGACATTAACAGGAGTTACATTCATAATACATTATTGTAAATAGTTCTTTAAACATACTTAAATGTAATTCGAATTCTAGATGGACACAACTTTAACATAAAGTGAAAGCAAACAAATCAAATAATATATAAACTTAAATGTTAGATTTAATACGGTGTGTAAATTGTACCACACTGTCGTAGAGAATGTCTAAAGCGTTGTTTCTTTTCATGTATTTGTGGTACAGTTCACACAACGATTGAAGCGGAGCATTGGATCCAAAAACGCTTCTTTTCATTTCCTTGTGAAATAAACAAAAATTTGGCATCCGTGCATTTACTCTATAAAACCTATAAAATATTTTGTATATATATATATAAATAACCATTAACCAATGTGTGTGTACAATGTATTAGCGTGTGCATGTGTGAGAGGCAAAAGGGTATATTTATCATTTATCTCACTCTCATCTCCACGCTACACCTAAGTATCTAGACGAGATATATTAATATGGGGACTATGAATGTGTAAAGCGATTTACTTGCTTCTTCTTTTCGTGATAAAATAAGTCATAGTTTATGTTTAAAATTATTTTGCACTTTACTTTTAATACATTTACTTGCATCAGCTGTACAGACACAAGGAGAAATGTGAATCCCTTCCTGATAATTTTTAACAAATAAACAATAACAATTATAAATTGCATTACGGAATGAACAGACATGATATGAGACCATTAACAAAAGTTTTGATTTTAATATGTGAAATTTTATGAAGTTACAAATATTTCCATTTTAAAACTTTTCTATTATAACCTATCGACGTTTTCTTCACACCTTAATTCACTTCATATTTCGTTTTTAAAAGAAAACCATTTTCCATTTCAATTTTTCCGTGCATAAAATTCGCTATTATCTTATATAAACAAGACTAAAGCATTCGAGTGAATATATTTTCCTGTCAGTATATCTCAAACCTGCTATTCAGAAACTCCATGCATAAACTGCTTTTAAACAAAGAAAATAATAGAAAAGGTAGCTTAAGTCTGTTTCAATGTAATTCACTTGTGTTTCACGATCTAAGGTGAAAATAGAAAGTAACGTCTACGTAGTAAATGGATGTCAGTAAAATGCTTGTTTTAAATTCTGAATTGTTTTATACTTTGTATTCTTTAATGGCAATTAGTTATAACTATTACATCAGTGTCAAGTTAAATACGATAATATCAAATCTCTTGAAATATAAGTAGTCAACGTATAATAAAGTATTGTTAAAATCGTGGCTATTCCACCAAAACCTCCTATGGACTTTTTCAGTCAACTTACATTAGTCACGATACACGCATTTATTTCATATCACTTCAATTATACGCCTTAATCGAACTATATTGTATTATTATACACCCCGATTCGAGATTCGAGATGGAGAAACATCGTGTCTGCTTTCGAGATGGAGAAACGTCGTGTCTGCCCTTCGAGATGGAGAAACGTCGTGTCTATCCTATGCCCCAATCCTATGTCTATCCTATGTTCCAGGGGAACTTAGGACTCAGAAAGAGAGAGAGAGAGAGAGAGAGAGACACCCCAATTTAACAATATAACTGACAATAATAAAATAAAAATGAAATAAAAACACAACGTCACTGATGTGAGTTGGCCTGGTTTATACTTATTAATATTTTTTATTTTTATTATCATAGAAGAGAAAGCAAATATCACCTGATAAATAATCATTGCCACTATTATATCTGCAGTATTTATAGTGGAGTTGCCTTAGGGTAAGGGAGTGAATAATGAAAGGGGAAAAAAGAAGTAATGGGAGGGAAGACGCAAATAAAGGAAGGAAAATATGAAGAGTTGAGTTAATATAAGCTTTTTACTACTCATAAACATAATGTGACACATAAAAAAATGTGACATAAGCCGAGCTTACCCATAATATAGACGTTACAGGTTTCTGCCAGTAAATATAAATAGTCTTAAAACAAAAAGCGGCGTCTGAGTGGTAGCTTAGCAACCGCGCTTCGTCCGGTATGCTGTTGAGTTCCGGACGACGTTCCTGCACGGTTGCTAGGATATAATCTCCAACAATGTCTACCGGAAAATTATTGGTTGTCATTGGACAACGCCCCTTGCCACTTCAGTTTGCTTTCTTAAAGAAACAATTTTTCTTCATTTCAAATCTTATGTATGCCACTCTGTGTGTTGTGTAGTGATACATTGACTAATGTTTTTAAATTTATAAAACCTCTTTATTTCAATATATTATATAAAACATTTTTCGATTATCTTACTTTTCTTTACGCTCGTAATTTATAATTTGAATGATTTATATATTCAAGCCTATCCCCCGCAGGGGTTGGCAAAGACCACAGAACTCCATCCGCTACCATTCATCGCAGCAAAACGGCTCTCCATTGGTCGCTTCTCGCCCTCGTGAGAATCAGGAGGTGACGGGTGGTGAACCACGTCACCGTCATTTTCTCCATAATTTTAAAGAAATAGATTTAATTGCTTTTTCGGATTATTATTTATTTTGTTAGAGAACAAGAGTTCCGTGTACACATGATTCATATAATATTATATAAAAGTAGTTTATGTACAAGAATATAGAAACATATTTGGAAGAGAGTTTTATTTGAATAAGCCGTACCGCTTACGGCGACACCCGGGATCTTTAAGGGGTTTCTTCAAATAAAATTCTTCAAAATGATATTAATTTATTCTTGAGTTTCATTGTACATTTATATAAAATTTTATACTTTATTAAACACTCTTCACTTTACATTATATATATATATATATATATATATATATATATATATATATATATATATATATATATATATTCAATGTTTTGTGCCGGACGGATATGACATGTCTATCCAAAAGACGTCAGTCGATCATTTTGTTGTTTGTTTTTTTTGTAAGAATTTATTTCTTTATCATTTTAAATTTGAATATTACGAATGTAAAAAAAGTTATATAATATAAAAGTCCACTTGCACACTACAGTGCCTTCTCTTTATAGCTCTCTGAGCTTGTGGAATATGGACTTCCACTGATCACGTTTAGGTTATAGGAAGAACAATGCTGATTGACCTCAACGTGTATTCAATACAATTGACGACGTAATATTTGATGCTCAACTATTCGCAGCATAGTGAACAATGAAACAGATGAAGAAGCCTCATCCTTTGGTAAAGACCTGACAACAGAGTGTCATGGGAATCAATATCCAGCCGCCTTGGCATTTTACCTTTTTCGTGTCAGTAAAACAACTAAACCACACTTCATTACTCATACCCTTTCGCCAAACGTGTCCGCCAACTTATTCGCTCGTAAGAGATTTTCTCTTAGTCACGGTGGTCTGTTTTAAAAGCAGCCATGTCATGCCACAATATTATTCCTCCACAAAATGTTAAAGATATTCACAAAATTTACGTAAGTGTGAAAACAATACCTTCTTCACGACGTCTGAAAGTACAAAGTAAGAGAGTTTTCTTGCAAAGTGGTCGGAACGCAAACATTAGCTGCAAACTAAAACAGGCATGGATAACACTTGCATATAAATAACGTTATAACTCTTTCATTTAGAGCAACAGAAACTGAACTTTGTGATGACAATAAGAAGTTTGAATATATGTTATCGTTACAGTATCGAAACCAGTCAGCAACATCACAATCCATTTTAAAGTCTACAGACTGATGTTATGAGATACTCTTAGGTGGAAACTAAGTCAACAAATAGGTAGAGTGCTAAAAATCTAGTAATATTTATTCGAAGAAAATCGTAGAAGCTTTTGCTACCGTATTACGCAAACTTTAAACTATTTTCTATCTTGACACACGGCCCAAAGAAGAGATCAAATAGAAGCTAGCGAATTATAGAGAACGATGAAATCAAAGAGCTAGTGATCCAAACTCAAAACAAAAAAAAGCTCGATAACTGTATAACTTTGTTTTTGGTATACAATAAAGAATATATCTATCTATCCATGCCAATATAATCGGAGAGACACGCATCTCCTTTGATTTAGACGACTAGAGAGGATAAAAGAAAATCGCGTTGATAGAAAACCATTCATGGAACTACTGTCTGTTCAATGATCGGTTGGCCACCTTAGGTGTAATTGGAGCGATGCAATGATGGCCAATTTGAATAATTTTATTTTATTTTATTACAAAAGGTACAGTTACAGACTACAGATTAAAGAAAATATAAGATAACAAACATGCAAAAGAATTTAAGGTAAATCTGAAGTCCAGTTACAACTATACACAACAATTACAATTAATATTTAACAATAACAATATGAGGGATTTATAATTTCATTCATATATATAATTAGGTAGACAAACACTAAAAGAAGAAACAAAAATTAAGATAAGTATGTAAGACCATAGAGATAAGTTTTAAAAGAATTTAAACTAATATTGAAAATATCTGTGTGAGCACATATACAATTATAGCTTCTACACATTCTGCTTATCGGACTAACAACTGCGATCAGAAAAGACCAGATGTGTGTTGTTATACAATCAAGATAAGGTAGACACTTTGGGTTGAGCCAGCGAAGTAAGTAGTTTCTTATTTAGACATTTTTTTATTATTTCAAACGAAAGAAACACGTCACGAGAGATTTTCGACTTAAAAGTCTATATATAGTACTCTATTTAGCTAAGCTCAGATGGCTAGATGGAGTCGAGGACGACTTAAAGTGAATCGGTGTGAGGGGCTGGAGAAAAAAAGCAAAACTAAGATCCGACTGGAAAATTGTACTGAACTTGGTTAAGACCAACCCGCGGTTTTAATGCCTTGATGATGACGATGACTCTATTTTTAACTTTTTAAAAATAAATTTAACTCATTTAAAACCCTCGTTATATAATAAAAAAAATGTAGTAAAAAATAACCTTTGCATAAATATTTGAAATATTTAATCAAATCGAAATTATCCATGTATATGAACTTTTGAAAACAATTAAGCCCTTTAGAGATTAGAGTCCACATCTGTTAAATTGAATATCATGACAGCTTCACTCTTTTCTTTCTACCGTGGTAAGTTAGAGAAGGGATTGGCAAAGCTTATAAAGGTAGAGTAACTTTTTAATTTATTTTATTTACTTTTAACACTTTCACGGTGTTGGTTTACGTTAATCCCTAAAGTATTATAGATTTCAGTTGCATAAGTACCTCGAACTGCGACAATTTTTTTTACTGAAATTTTATCACATGAGAAGAAAAAAAAAAAAAATAATATATATATATATATATATATATATATATATATATATATATATATATATATATATATATATACCCTCTATTTCTGGAGGAACGAACGTTAACCCACCACACTTGTCCAATGCGGATTGGCGGAAATATAATATATATGTATGTATAATAAATAAGTTTGTATATATATATAAAAAAAGTAATATTAATAAACTAAAAAACATTTTTCTTTCCGCATAATAGTACAATATTTTATCTGCTTCTTTTACTGATAAACAATTTCCTTAATCTATCTCGCTCACACATTTTCTTTACATCCATCTCTCTTATTTAATCTTCTTTTTTCCCACCAATTTATAACATTAACTTTGTATTTTTATTTTATTTTCATAATCATCAATATCGATTATATTGTTTAATATTGATGGCGTATTTAACAATAAAATTCGATTAAGGTGTATAAGTGGAGTGATATTACAAAAAAGAGAAATAGAAAACTTTATTACATAATCCACAGTAACATAGAGTATATATACAGTAAACAAAGAATAAACATATAAAATAAAGAAAAATATATAAAAATTATAATTACCAAACAAAATTAATATAAAATTACAAACTAAAATTACTACAAATAAAACTAATAGGAAAAAAATTCACATCTTAATAAAAGTGTGTTGTATATTTCATAAATACGTGTATCGTGATAATTAAAGGAGTCAGGCGTTACTTTGCGGAAATCCATCACTATATGGACTGTCAAAAGTTTTACTTAGCTAAGATCCGCGACAAGCAAAACAATAACAGAAAATTAATAATGTGTGTTTTTTCGTTGGGTTAAATGGATTTATTTGGGACTTAAACCAAAAACTTACCGAAAATCAGCCATCAATTCTCTACCCACCAACCACTATACACAACACCAAACACACATTATCACGTTTCCAACTTGTAAACGACACGTGTTTCGCCCCAACACGAGGCATCTTCAGGTATAGTAGACTCTACGGAAGACAACCGAAAAGTGGTCACTTTCGGTTGTCTTACTTACGGAAAAACACACATTATTAATTTTCTGTTATTGTTTTGCTTGTCGCGGATCTTAGCTAAGTAAAACTTTTGACTGTCCAACGTGTATCGTGACTTTTTAAGTTGACTGCAAAAATCCATAGGTTTTGTTAGAATAGCGACTATTTTATTAAGGCGTAACGTGACAAACTGACTAGTACATTTCAAGATACTTGATACTTTTATATTTTACTTGACCCTGGCATATAACTGATTGCTATTAAAAACAAAAGAATACGAACATTATAAATTTCATGTTTCTCTCTATTTCTTTCATAATTGCGTTTCTTAATCCTGCCTGTTTTATAATTTCCAAATGCATGTAGCATTTGGAAATTTACATTTTACAATCAAAATGTTTTTATTATCTGTACGGCACTAATTATTTATTTGAAACAAAGAAACACGCCATTATTTGTCGGATGCGACATTCGTATTTAAAATGCGCGTGGTCGCGACGTGCGGGCGCCCGGCAGCGTTTTGCGGCTCAGCGGCCTTTTGATCTCGACCCCGTCACTTGTAATTATACCCACGCTACAGAAAATCTCTTGTTACAGAAATAAAATTTCAAAATATACACCTACAAACACAAAATTATTCAAGAAAAAAAAGTGGGATCACTAAGAAAAAGAAGAAAAAAATGTATTCATAATTTCATATATTTTCAAATAACGAGCCATATTTCGGTCACCTCATTCTTATCAATGTTTCACATATTTCACTTAAATACTTTTAGTACCTAGTCTAAAACAATCGAACCAAATTCCACTATTTTTATCTATGAAGTATTTTTACGTATTAGAATAATTTTAACGATTCAAATTCAGTGAAAATAAGAGTATAAGAGATAGTTAGCTTTTTATTTCAATATTATTTATTTAAATTTCTATATTATAGTTAACACCTACTATAAAAATAATGCAAAGCGCCATCATGATATTGCTAATAGAAATATTATTAAAGTAACGGTAACTATTGTAATAATTTCATGCTGCAATAATTCTAAATATTTAATGTAATTTCTTGCAGCAGGAAATCAGAATATTTTATATTAGCAATACACACACACGCACGCGTACGCGCACTTGCACACGCACACGCACACGCACACGCACACGCACACGCACACGCACACGCACACGCACACGCACACGCACACGCACACGCACACGCACACGCACACGCACACGCACACGCACACACATACACTCACACTTTCACAATCGTTTTAATTTTAACATTTATTAAATTTGTATTTATAACAAGTTATATTAATATTTCCTTTTTTTACATAAAGTTTTTACTTATAGTCTCTAGATCAGACATAGACATCCACTCCAACATAAGTTGCTAGCTAAGGCCTTGTCATACACTGATAAATGTCCTTTAAAGTGCACGGTAAATATACGTTGATTCAATTTAGTCGTGTGCTAGATTTAAATTCACATTTTCCGCTTGATAAGCAAATGTTATCGATAGCGAGCTGATAAATCTTTTAAACTTTCCTACCCCTGCAAAATATACGAAGAGATACCCGAGAGAATTTAAAATGATAAATTACGAAAGTTACCAGATTCAATACACTTCATTATCTCCCCTTGTTTTGTTTATAGAGACGGGACGCTTGAAGAAATGTTTTAAAGAAAATATTTGAAGACGATGAAGTTACTATGAACGTATTGAAATTTAATGAAAAGTAACTGCTGTACACTCATACAATGTTTTGTTTATAATATCTTGTATCTTTTCCCATAAATAAACATCGCAAGTATAATACAAGAAAACTTTATTAAATATTGAAGTTGCAAATAATTCAATTATTTTAGTATCATTTTATGGCTTTTTCTATTTTAAGGGAAAGACTGGCAACATCGGACAGGAAGCGTATACTTACTCTTTCTGGCTTACCTATTCTCCTTCGTCAATAGATGAAAAAAAAATGAATGAAACAGCCGACGGGGAACTCGTTACATTAAATTTATAATTTCGAAATTTATCTGCATTCAGAAATTTTTATTTACAATTGTCAATTGGTTGACAAATTTCAAACTCGCGAAATTTCTCTTTAAACTTTCATTCAGTATCCTTTACAACTAAAATGTTGCGCAAGTCTGTAGAGCGAATTTGGAACGCAGTTTTAATTAATTGTAAAATTTATATAAATTATTTTGAATTTCACTTTTTCAGTTACATTTTGATTCCAATTTAATTTTAGTTTTCAGTTTTAATAAAGCAGTTCTTTATTTATACATAATATTACAATTAATTATTGGATAAATGAATAAAATGTAACCCTAGCAATCCGAAGTGGACAAGCGTGGTGGGTTAATGTCGGTCCCTTCACAAATTGGTAGTCCCCTGCCCAGCAGTGACATATAAATATATGGGCTGTGAAAAATATATTCTATAAATATTTCTACTATCCTCTAAATAAATATAAGGTTGACCGAAAAAGATGTCAATTTAGTCCACACTTTAAACGTTTCATTCTTGTTCCTTTTTTATTTCAATCTAATAAACAATAAAGAATAAAATAACAACAACGATTATAAAGGTTCACTGGCCGAGAATGCCTTCCGGAATTAAGTCTTTGTAACACAAATTGTACATCAATAATAAATAAATAAATAAAGATAGTAGCCCAAGGCCCGACGACCAAAAGCTCAGTGGCTCATTTGGATCCCCGCATCAAAATAATATTTATATATATTTCGAGATTATTGTATTTATATTTATATTGTATTTATATTTCGAGTCTGGTAACCCCGCCAATCCGCATTGGACAAGCGTGGTGGGTTAACGTTCGTTACTCCAGAAATGGGGAAACTCGTGCTCAGCAGTGGAACATATATGCTGTATAAATATAGTAGTCCACCTGCCCAACGTGATGTTTTAAGAAGTCGCACATTTCGCGTGATTAAATATATAACTCACGTAACACATTCATGTGTTATATTAAAAGATATTTTTATGGGATAGGAGGGCAAACGAGCAGACGTCACTTAATAGAAAGCAATCAACGCCGCCCATAAACATCCGTAGTGCCATAGGCAGTGCAGAAGCGTTGCCGACCTTTAAGAAAAGTATCATTATATAAGGGGCGGGGGGAAGGTGGTTGGACTTCCGAAACTCAACTGCTCACCGAACGAAGCACGGTAGCTAAGCTACCACTCAGACGCCGGTTTTCTGCAGAAGTGTGGTACTTCCCCAAGCGAGCCGGCCGTTTCATGCTACAGACAATTAATATGCCATTCTTAACAAAGTATTCGTCTGCAGCAGATATAGACTATAACATTCATAATAGTAATGTAGCCTACGAAAGACATCTCCGCACCCATAATATATATCATAATTTAGGTAGGATATACTTCTGTAGCTGCATATATTATTGCCGTATACAAGGTCCTAAAACTAAGCACTATAATAGAGGAATCAACGAACGTCTCTAGCTTTTGTGAGGTTTTGAGTTAAATTGTCTGTACCAGGTTGAATGAATGAACTCCAATGCAAATAAGTGTGACAACAACACCTTGTTACAACAACGGATTCATCGACACTGGTGCCATCCAGCGAAAGACCGCCAGCATTAATTCGACATAACGACAAATCATTGATGTCTCCGGCTAACTTGTCGCTAGATGACTCTAATGTATACAAGTATCAATTAAAATTTATTCACAAAAATATTGTACAAACACTTTATATTTTAATACTTACAGAAGCAGTATTTAAATTGTTATAATAGGAAATATACAAATGCTTGTTATGTTATTCTATATCTATTGCTACATAAGATTACTAAAGGGACCTGAAGCTTAACAGGTAAGCCAAGCTTATACGACTTACCTGAGAAATAGCGGTTGTCTGTTGTTAAACTCGGAAGATATTACGGAATTCCTTTTAAGGTAACGTATTGCTGTCACGTGAATAGTATTCAAGTTGAAAGTCTATAGTACAAATATATAAATAAATATTTTAATTAAATACTTTAATTATTATATTTATGACAGTTATGAGGTCAAATTGAATGGAATAAAGTAGGTCTCACTAGTCTGACCCATTATGTATGTTTATATATACATACATACATAAATAAATACACACGTATACATATAAATACCATACATAATGTGTATACATAAAATAATAATATAAGAACTAACAAGTGATGATATTACCATGTATAAAATATTATGTAGGTTTGGTTCCAACTAAATGATTTGACGACTACTTGACTCACCCACGGAGTCAATGGTCGTGGATTCGATCCCCGCATCAGAATAAATATATGTATGGCCTACAGATATTTATTTCGAAGTCTTATAACCCCGTCAACCCGCATTGGACAAGCATGGTTGGTAAACGACCGTTTCTCCAGAAATTGAAAGGCCCGTGCTCAGCAGTGGTATGTATGGACTGTAAAAAATAAATTGAACCAATTGAACCAATTTGAATAAAAGTGATTTGAACCAATTTGTAACTAATATTTTGTTTTTTTTTTACGTGGTTCTACTTGGTAAATCTATTTTTATCTGCAATTGTCCTGATGTGAGTTTTTAATCAAAAAACAAATTACTATGAGAAGATATAAAACACAATATATATACATATTTTTAATGGAAAAGTTAGACAAGCAAGTCTTAATGACAAATAATACTAACGCCTACTGTAGGGTAACATTTCATTCCACACAACACCACTCTATGGAACTAGCTACCCTCAGCTATATTTCCGAAACGAACGATATCGCAACCTATAAAAAAACAATCCTACTCATATCTACATAATACTAGACTAGTAACGCATCTGTGATATCTGCGGTATTTCGGATGTCTATGGGCGGCTCTTGATTGCTCGTTTATCTGCGTAAACCATAAAATAACCATATAAATAACGGTAGAGGAAGAAGGAGGCAATGTTAGGAAAAAAGGCAAAAAAGAGAAGCAAAAAGGAATTGAGGTATTCGGAACACTATTCTGTAAGAGGAAACGTCCATATTTGACCAGTCGTAACAGAGTAAATTAATATCGAAAAAAATTCATTTTTTTTCCGTATAGACTTATATTTATTTTAATGATTCTTTTTAGTAACAAGCGTAATTTTTCCCTCGGGTCGTTTCTTGTTTTTGTCTCGAAGGAGCTTCTTCTCGAAGCCGTAGACAGAGTAAAAGGGCAGCGGCATCACTGTTGATGATACAGGCAAAAGATCTGTAACAAAAAATGCTATTAATATCGCTTATAAAGGTTTTTCTTTACAATAATATTTAAACAGCTCATTTGGAAAATATCGAGCTTGTGGTCTAAAGTCGTGAGTTAATATGTCCCGTTGGAATATTGGCGTGAAGCGTTTAACTTTTTTTTTAAACCACTCTTGCTAATTGGCGAAATTGGCTGGCAGTTCTGACACACACTAGATGGATAAAAAGATATATTCTTTATTGTACACCAAAAACAAAGTTATACAGTTATTGATTGTAATATTTATATACAAATGGCGGTCTTATCGCTAATAACGATTTCTTCCAGACAACCGTAAGTTAGACACAATGTTAAAAAGATAATTTCATGTAGGTTGGTGATACATTATCATTATAATGATAGAGAAGAAAGAAAAAAATATTAATAAACAAAGATAATAGCCATAAACAAATATATAAGTATATACATATATAAGTACACATGCATATACATACACACACATAAATATAGGTTAACCGTAAATAATGAACGAGTACATAAGAAGATATAAGGGTATTTATAAACATGCTACCGCAGTTCTGAAGGCGCAGTCTCTAACGAGGGCCTGATCGCAAAGTTGATGAAGTGAAGAAATGATGAAGTTGAAGAAAGATCCCTTTAGAAAGAATTTATTAAAAATTTATGCCCATCATATGGATGAGTAGCGATCCAGTACGGTGAGTTTTCCCAGAAACTTATTTCCACGTACCATTACTCTGTGCTACACGAACCAACTACTTTCAGCGGTGTTTCTGAACTGATACGACTTCAAAAAACAAGCCTACACATTTCTTAAAGACTGGCAATGCTTCTGCAATACCTATGGCACGCAATTGTCTATGGGTAGTTTTGATTGCTTTCCATCAGGTGATACGCCTGCTCATTTGCCTTCCTAACCCATAAAAAAAATCCTCCCTACGTTGGAAACACATGATATAGTGCGTATGAACCATTTACCTGGCGCAAGCATTATAAGCGTAGGCTCCACCTACGCTTAAATGCGGTAACAAAAATTCTAATAATACTAAAACCCTTGGGAGCCTTCTTTGAAAAAAATTACTATTAGCATTTTAATTCTAAATTAAGTATACTATAAATGTGACTTCCGACATTTCCGACAGAAACTTTTTTTACGACGAGTTGTGCGGTTGTGGAATACGGAGGCGCGAATTATTCCATCAATTCCTCGGAGTTCTCCCCATAGTAAAAGCAGTAAAATATATAACCATGATATTACTTCCCGCGAGTGTCGTATGAATCTAACATGGAAGTAAATACCAATAGATAAGTAGTAGCTTCTACCTGAGCATAAAAACCAATCAGGGACACCCAATCTGTCCGCTGTTAGCAGATTAAGGCAAATCCTCAATTTGAGAGGGGTTAATGTCGAACACTGGACTGTTACAATCATATTTATGATTGAAGATTTACTTTCCTGATTGAAAAATCGTGAAGGCTTAATGGGGAGCCCAGTTAACCATGTTGCCTTGGATATATAGAAATGATATAAATATAATATCACAAAGTAAGATAAAAGTAGCTTTATATTTAAAAAATAAAGTATAAGACTATATTACTTAATAATCAAACATGTTACAACAAGTTATTTCACAGTCGGATTTCAGCAGTATTGGTATTATCGTATACTGCTTTTATTCTTATATATTGGCTTGATTATAGATTCTAAGTTTATAGTTAACAGTAGTTGGGCGTTAGCAGAAAATCAATTTCTCTGCTCAATGAGTGAAGGTTCTGACTGAGCCATCGCCCATTTCCATGTGTATACTCGTAAACTGTTGATTATGTCCTAACTAATTGTGTATTAATGTGTGTCGCTGTAAAGGAAAATCAATTATCTATCTGTCTATCTCAGTTATTAATATTATTAAAAAAATATTTTTTAAAATTTATTACTAAAAAAAGTCAATTCCGACTTATATCAACAATGAAAAAAATTTTCGGTAATAATTAATTGTGTATTAATGTGTGTCGCTGTAAAGGAAAATCAATTATCTATCTGTCTAAGTTATTAATATTATTAAAAAAATATTTTTTAAAATTTAATATTAAAATAAGTGAATTCCGACTTATATCAACAATGAAAAAAATTTTCGGTAATAATTAATTGTGTATTAATGTGTGTCGCTGTAAAGGAAAATCAATTATCTATCTGTCTATCTAAGTTATTAATATTATTAAAAAAATATTTTTTAAAATTTATTACTAAAAAAAGTCAATTCCGACTTATATCAACAATGAAAAAAATTTTCGGTAATAATTAATTGTGTATTAATGTGTGTCGCTGTAAAGGAAAATCAATTATCTATCTGTCTATCTAAGTTATTAATATTATTAAAAAAATATTTTTTAAAATTTAATATTAAAAAAAGTGAATTCCGACTTATATCAACAATGAAAAAAATTTTCGGTAAAAATTAATTGTGTAATAATGTGTGTCACTGTAAAGGAAAATCAATTATCTATCTGTCTATCTAAGTTATTAATATTATTAAAAAAATATTTTTTAAAATTTAATATTAAAAAAAGTGAATTCCGACTTATATCAACAATGAAAAAAATTTTCGGTAATAATTAATTGTGTATTAATGTGTGTCGCTGTAAAGGAAAATCAATTATCTATCTGTCTATCTCAGTTATTAATATTATTAAAAAAATATTTTTTAAAATTTATTATTAAAAAAAGTCAATTCCGACTTATATCAACAATGAAAAAAATTTTTGGTGATAATTAATTATTATTATTATATTATTTTTTTTTAAATTCTTTTCTCCCATATACAACTAAAATTAATTAATTAAATTTAATAAAACCAATTGGCTCAATGGCGCGGCCCCTCGCCTTTGGAGTCAATGGTCGCGGGTTCAATCTCCGCATCGGAATAAATAGATGTATTCCGATTCAGATATTTATTCCGAGTTTGGTAACCCCGCCAATCCGCATTGGATAAGCGTGGTGGGTTAATGTCCGTTCCTCCAGAAATGGGAAGGCCCGTGCTCAGCAACAAAAAAAAATTAATAAATATTGGAAAAATCTGTATTAACATCAAGAGTCATACACCATAAGTTTAAAAAATTGTATTTGAACTTGAGTGGATGAAAAAAATTTTTTTTTATTAACGATTAAAAATTTAAACAAGGTATATAAATTTATAGGAAGAGTTTAACTAAAAGTAGGAATTGAAAAATATTTTGTGGACAGTCTTTTTTAAAATGTCGACTTCGTGGTGCTGAGTGTTATAAGCATACTTATGTTAAGTGACATAAACCACACTCTTATAAATTCTTGACCCTGGCCCAACGCTCGGTTATGCAAGGTCGAGTAAACTACCAGTCTCAAACCTTTATATATTCAATGCGCATTTATGTAATAAAACCGCGATATACAGAAATTTTGTATTTATATCTACATAATTTTAAAAAAATAGAAGTGTGGCCATATACATAGAATTGTATTTTCCCTAACGATGTGCATGTAATGTCAAATTTTAAAATTTAATAATTATATGTACCGGTATTGCCAAAATTTTGAAAAACTGATTGGCTTAATGCTGAGTAAGAGCTAGTATTAATATGTTGTGTAACAGCTATTTGTAGCACATTTTAAATTATATAAAAAAAACATAATATATATAACCTATATATATATATATATATATATATATATATATATATATATATATATATATATATATATATATATATATATATATATATATATATATATATATATATATATATATATATACTGGTTTTTCTGAAGGTCAGGGAGTATCTTTGCCTACTCGCTTGTCCGGTATTTGTGGTATTGTTACCTAGCCGCTAGTTCAGTATTTATGGTATTTGACACGGGTACACGATCCCGGCCTCCCGAGCTACTACCGTATCTCTCCTCCTCGTCTTCCGTTGCGGTAGTATCATATCCCTATCATCCGGTCTAAATCCATCTTTTCTTTTCCTTTCTTCTCCATCCTTTACCCTTCCTCAAACTTAGTCGCAAGCGTGCCAATCTCTCGGGCTCCCCCGGGTACTATAGTGCCGTACCTCAACATGCGGGTCTCTGCTGGGGCTGACCTCCATCCTCCCTTGCGGCTCGTGGGATTAATTTGTTAAAAAATAACGGCGACGTGGTTCGCCACCCGGCACGTCCTGATTCCCACGAAGGCGAGAAGCGACGAACGGAGAGCCGTTTCGCTACGATGAATGTGAGAAGAAGGATGGATGAGTGTGAAGGAAGCATGGAAGATGTGTCGGGATCGTAGCGGTTGGAGATCTGTGGTCTCTGCCTAACCCTACAGGGAGACAGGCGTGACTATATGTATGTATGTATGGTTTTTACAGAATTTTTATATAAATTTAATATTTTATGTAAAAATTCTGTTAAATTATTCTTTATCTTCTTATAGCTTTAAATTATTTTATATTTTGTTAAACAAATAAATGGTTACTATTTCTTTGATTTCTGGAGACGAAAGTACCGCTTTAGAAGTCGATGAATACGATTTCGATCCCAGTATCGGAATAAATGTACGTATGGCGTTCAAGTATTTAATCCGAGTCTGGATTTGTTGCCAAACTATTCTCGATTTTCCAGATAAGTATTATAGGGTTACCTCCTTTCCTCCAGAAATAGGAAAGCAATGGGACATATAGGGACTGTAAAACAAATGTGAACCAAGTAACCGAAAGCTATTTTAATTATAGTAATTAAAATTTTCTATTACTTTCCGAATCATATCTCATTAAATATGACAGATTTTAAAGATAGATTCCAATTTAAATTATATGGTAGGTACACAAACAATTGTGCAGAAACAATTTCTTTCAAAATTTTTGAAAAAAACTTTCATATTATCAAATTTAATACAGCCGAAACGCAAACTTAGGCTTAAGAAAGTTCTCTTTAGGTAAAAAATTCAATTTTAAACTTTGAACGGATTATTATTTGTGTACAAGAGAAGCAGAAGAACTGGCTAGTCACCCAATTGAAGTAAACACCGGTCCCCATAGACTGTAATATAATATTATATGTAAAATATAATAGTAGAAATATTGCAGTTGCTTTGTCTAACATAATTTACTAACCTAACTTAACTAACCTAATTTAAGGCACAAAAAAATTTAATATAATTTAAACTTATTTCCAGATTTAAAATATTAACATATTTGTGTATTAAATAAATTTTATATACAAATATTTAATCTTCTAAACTTTTACTACTATATCTTATCACTGCTAGTCAGTATAACCTGTTCTAATATGTTTGTTAATATAATATATTATTTCTTTGTTCATTAACTAAACGCTCGCCATCGTAAGCTTCGAAAATGAATGTCCTCTTAAACTTCGCTAAGTATTTCGAAAGTGCACTTTGCACTCGACACGTGAAGGCAAGGCAATACAGACACAGTTACACCTGCTGCTATTAATATTGCGATAGTGAACATTATCGCCATTTTATATTTAATTTTTATTTAATCAATACTTAAGCGTTTACTAAGTTAACATAAAAAGGATCTTTATCGGTAAATTCGTGGTTTTTATTAATACAAACTTAACAAGTTATATAAAAAAAATGTTTAAAGTCAATTCTTTCTTTTTGCCAGCGACGAGCGCTAAATACCTTATGTAAGAGATTTTTTTTCTCCCCTACAAAACTAAAATTAAGATAGATAGACATTTTAATTTATTATATATTACTTACATTATTATCAACATTACGTACAGATGAAAATTTGAACGATATATATAATGAGTATACAGGAAGCGTGTGAAATAATAGTAGGAATTGAAAAAAAGCATACAAAAATGCGTTGCTACGAGTTCAATTCAATTTTTTGTTTTTTTATGGGATAGGAAGGCAAACGAGCAGGCGTGGCACCTGATGGAAAGCAATCAATACCGCCCATAGACATCCGCAACGCCATAGGCAGTGCAGACGCGTTGCCGACCTTTAAGGAAAGTATCATTATGGGAGTGAGAGGCGGAGAGGGGAGGCGGAAGGGTGTTAAGCCTCCGGAACTCAGCCGCTCACCATACGAAGCGCGGTAACTAAGCTACCACTCAGACGCCGATTTTCTGCGGGAGTGTAGTACTTCCCCGGGCGGGTCGGCCCGTTAATGCTACAGACAACTATTATGCCATTCTTGACAATGTATTCGTCTGCAGCGTGGCTGTACCACTATCTATGGTTATAGTAAGTGAATACGTGTAGTATAATAATAAGTATAGTAAGTGAATTCTGCTGCATATAACATATATAGTTATATGCAGCAGAATTCACTGATAGTTGCATCGGTGAATTCCGCTAGAGTTACGTCAGTGATGGAAGTAAAACAATTTAAAAAGCTGCTACAAGTTGAGAACGAGTAAGTTTTCTACATTTGTTTTGACTTCGAAACACAACACACAATAAGGATGATAAACAAGCCGATTTCATTAAGACGACGTTTGAAGAAGGCGCGGAAGCAGCAATTTTACACAATATATATTTATGCAGTGACGACCCAAATGGCGTATTGACGAAATTGTGCTTTAGGTCATTGGTTTGATTTAATATTATTTCTTTGGCCTACAAATATTTATTCTGTCTGGATTTTTATCCTTGACATTTTGTGTTTATAATGAATTATACAGGCCACAAATGAATCTTAGTAAATGCTTATTAATTCAGTATTCTCAGCTAAGCATGGTAACTTACAGTAAATCCACCCAGTTTTTATGAAGTCTACAAACAATAATAGATTTGTCAACAATGTGCGCAATCGCAATAATCCAGTGCTAGACATCGTCCTCCCTCCGAAATGAGCAGTGTTGCCATAATCGTAATTATAACTTTACATTTTTAATAATAATAATTCTTTATTGGCATAATGTGAAGTCTAACAAGATGAAAAAAGGCGTTTAAAAGCTCCATCACATTGCCACTTATGGCGTTCAAATTTCATGAATTATTTATTTATTTGTTTATGATGTCAACTCTACATAAACTATATACACGTATAGATACACAAAGATCTGAATACATAAGTCGCTTATGGTTACAAAGCATTAAATTATTAATAACTGTTAAATTGTGATTAAAATTATAATCGTTTCATCTATTACATACATTTAATCTAATTTTTAAAGCAAAAAAGTCCTTAGTATTATAAGTATTGCTATCTATTAGCCGTTCATATAGTCCTTTTTTTAATAATCTTGTGTTCAATTGTTTTAATTCATGAGGTATATTGTATATGCCATAATATTGTCAAACATATCTGTAACGAGATTCAGATGGCAAAATTAGTTTTTCTACTACTTTCAAGCAAGAAATATTCGATCTATAAGTAAATATAAATATGGTCGAATATTCCATATTTGAAAATAGTAGCTAAGGTTGAATACCTTATTCTACCACAGGACATCCTATACATAATCGCCCCGTACCTCCCCCATAGGAAGCTGTGATGAAACTAGCTTTTCTGTGTGCTTCCTGACATAGAATAATACATTCTTTTATAGCTTTATAGCTTAATCAGATGATTATTTACAAACAAAGAAATCAAACTAAACCTATAACATTGTTTCTCTTTTTTATTGTAAATAACAAATCAGTGTTTTCTGTTTATACATTGATCACATTAAATAACTCACCGGGCTTCAAAACATTGTCAGAATCACGTCGATACAGCATACTAATGCTCTCAGCAAAAATGCATCCGAGAATCACGAAAACCAACCAAATATTCATTTTTTAAATTGCGCGAATGTACTGCAGTGACAAAACTCCACGATGGTTATATTTTAACCTGTGTTCGAATGGCACTCTTCCGTGCCTGCGCGCGGCGTATGTACATACACCAATAGACTCGAATAAAGTATCAAGTGTATCTGTGACATTCTCGATACGGCAAAACGGCAGAGCGAGGTCGAAAATCTAATATGAATACGCTTTTGGTAAAATCAATTTTGCGGAGGTATACACCGTTCGTTGTTCGATATATCCGAATAATGATATAGCATAAGCCCAATAAAATCTAGCGGCTTTGTACTGCAGTGCCCGACGAGACAATGTTGTAAATTACATTTATGGGGCATATATTATAAGTTGGCGAGTGTATAAGAGTGAAAATTTATAACCGCAGCACTCTTATATTTATTTAATAGTATTTATAACCACCGCACTATTATATTTATATAATAGTGCGGTGGTTATAAATTATCAATTATTAAAAAAGTTGATGAGTGTATAAGTTTAAAAATTTATACCCACAGCATTATATTTTTGAATATAGGTCTTTTTTACAGCTTTTATTTATTCCATTATTTGGCAAAGAGCCTCCCTATATCTGAAGGAAAGGACATTAACACACCACGTTTATCAGAAAATAAATAACTGTAAGCCATACCTACATATATATTCATACCGATGCAGGAATTGAACTCGCGACCACTCACCTCACAAGCAGTGACATCATCAGTGAGAAATGAGTTCATGAATATTACATATGCCCAATGAAATCTAGCTGCTTTTTATTGCAGTGTCCAACAAGACAATGTTTTGCGTTACTTTTAAGAAGCATATATTTATAAGTTGGCGAGTGCGTTACGTATGAAAATTTATAACCACAGCACTATTATATTTATTCAATAGTGCTGTGATTATAAATTTTCAAAAATAAAAATAAGTTGGCTAATCATCACCGTCAAGGCATTACAATGCGGTTGTAATGCCTTAACGATGATGATTAGCCAGGTGGGCCTTAACTTGGTTGTTAAATTTTTCCAGTCGGATCTTAGTTTGGCTTTTTCACTTCAGCCCCTCACACCAATTGCCTTAAAATCGTCCTCGACTCCATCTAGCCATCTGAGCTTAAGCCTTCCGCGGTTTCTACGACCATCTGGTTTAAAGTCGAGTAAGCGTTTGGGTACACTTGACTGGTTCAAGTTAGCGAATGTATAAGTTTAAAAATTTACAACCATTGCATTGTTTTTGATAGTTTTGAATATATATATATTTTTTTAACAACTTATATATATCCCACTATTAGGCAAGGAACCTCTGTATTTCTGAAACAATGGATATGAGCAATGGATATTAACACGCCCCGCTTTTCTGAAACAGATAAACGAGACACTCAAAGTCGGAATATCTGTAAATCATACATATATAATTACCACAGAGTGAGAATTGGACCTGTCAAATATTTACTCCTAACCCCGCCAATCGGGCTTAGACAAACATGGTGGGTTTTATTTTTATTCCTCAAGAAATTGGGAAGCCGTGCCAGGAAGACACGATAAATATGAGCTGTACTTTTTTTAAATCAATAAGTAACGACCACATTAGGCAAAGATGATTAATTTAATGAAGTTCTTATCCCCTTTAATTATCTTTGTCCAAATGTATGGACAGATGAGATCATTTACATCAACGTCAACATGACTCAGTATGTGGGCGACCGCGAAGACACCGGTCTCTAGTACCATTACCATTTAAAGTGTGAATAATATTTTATCTTACCTTAAATGACGAGATCAAAGGTGTCAATTTAAACTTTTATCAATTCTCTATGAGTAATATTACCAGTTGTTTCATGGGTCAGCGATAACTTCCGCTTTCGATGTCAATGGTTGCGGGTTCAATCCCCCGTGGACAAATGTTGATGTCCAATTCCCAAAAAACAGTCTTCCTGTTTCCAGGCTTCCATGCCCGGCATTGGATCATATTTGGGCTTTTAGAAAAAATCTCCCACAGATAAATGAATATAACAGGAGACCGACTTCTGTGTGCGATTTGTTCAGTGTGCGTAGAAAACTGGAGGTCTAACCCATCTCTCCTTCCTAAAATTCCCCACTTCCCTTCCCTTACCTAATAAGTTTCATAAGAATCAGCTTAGTGGAAGTAGTCGAAAAAGCTTTCGCAAGATTTAAAACAAACTAATACACGGATTCATCCTAACTTTTTATTCAGAGGTTCAAAAATATTATATTTTTTTACCACAAAAATAATATTTTTCCTAAAATAATAGTTTTATACAATAATAATAGTTTTTAGTGCATAATTATCTTTGCTTATTGTAATAGTTCGGGTAGTGTAAAAGTTTATGCGTTATATCAGTGTATAGAGGTGTGCCTAAAATCCTTTCAGGATAATAAGACCTCGGTATCAAAGCTTACATAAGCCAGCTTCGTTTGATCCCCTTGAAATACCTACACGACTGGTGACTCAGCTATATTTCGCAAGCGCATAAGGAGATAAGAAGTCCAAATTACGTTGGGTAAGCGTCCTAGTGATATTACTGCCGAGAGAAATAACATTCGATGTGACGTCACAAATAAACAAGTTTATTTTTTCTATTAATAAATAAATAAATTTAAATATAACACGGATGATTGGAGTGGCATAACATTGTTCACTTTAAGCTCTTTAATAATTTGTAGGAAGGAGTAATGAATATACAGACAAGGAGAACAAGTTACTTACATGTAGGGCATCGAAAGAAAAATCTTCCGATGGATCCTCAGCTCAAAAGAGAGACCGGATGGAAGCTGGCGAGTTCCAAAGAATGCCTACATTGAAGAGCTTGTGACCGATGCCAAAATAATCAGAGAGACAAAGGTGTGTTGATGGATCAGTCAGATAGAGAGGATGGGAGAAGATCGTGCGGCCAAAAGGGCATAATTAAAAATACGTTCGGTCAAAGTCCAGTCAGTCGACCAGGTATCAATGTAAGGATACACTGATCGCCAACTTGAGTGAGCTTTAGACAGCCAATTTGTCAGCAAAAAAGAGGCCGCGTAACAGTGGCGTGCTCTCGTATCCAAAGCTGAGACATACTTTGAGTTTTTGAACCGGTGATGTAAGTCATGAACAAAAGGTTTGCAAGTCACGGTCTGGATATAATAGTGTCAATGAGTTCTAAAGAAAGGGTACTACATGATATAAGGATATAATAATGTAGGGAACAATTAAAAAAAGTTACAAATGAAAAATTTGATTCCTGTTTCTTCCTTTTACTTCCAATTACTTTCAATAGATGGCGTTGTAATATAAAACTATCATATATATATATATATATATATATATATATATATATATATATATATATATATATATATATATATATATATATATATATATATATATATACAAAAGTTCTTTCTTTTCAAAGCAACATAATTAAGTTGCTCATTATTGTTAATTTCTTTCCATCAAGTGATACGCTTGCTCGTTTGCTTCTCGAAATTAACTAAATTTTGTTTAAGTTCCAAATAAATCCACTTAACCCAACGGAAAAACACACATTATTAATTTTCTGTTATTGTTTTGCTTGTCGCGGATCTTAGCTAAGTAAAACTTTTGTTTGTCCATATAGTGATGGATTTCCGCAAAGTAACGCCTGACTCCATTAATAAAGATATGAATTATTAAATTATTACATTTTCTTTATATAGTCCAGGTAGTTTCTTTATTCTATTTTCCGGTAATTTATTATATATAATATGTATATTGACTCTCATTGCATGACAACTTATATAAATTTCAAATTGTATGTTGAAATTTGTTGTACGATGTAGAGATGTAACTCGGTGGCTTTTGTCACCGTATTTTACAAGCCTGTTCTCTGTGAAACGGCCCTTGCAAATGCTGTGAATGGATACTATTCGCTTGGAAAAGCGGCATTGTCATTGTACGCTTCAAAATAAAGCTTTGTGAAGCATTCTTGGAATTCTTCAACATTGTATTCGCGTACATTAGGAGCCCTTTCACATTATTACAGACTACACTCGCCATCAACAGTACAATAAAAATTCTCAAGCCTTTTCTAATTGAGATATTCAAAATTTCTTGCAAAATTTCGATACGATCCCGACATAACTTCCTTGCTTCTTCACACTCATCCATCTTTTCATCCATCCTTCCTCTTACATTCATCGAAGCGAAACGGCTCTCCATCCGTCGCTTCATTCTCGCTTTTCACCGTCGTAACGTCGCCGTCATTAACAAAAAAATTTTTTCGAAAAAAAATAAAGTTTGATAAATTTCGTTCTTCTCTTTCTATTTTTTTTAATGGGATAGGTAAGAAAACGAACAGGCGTGTCACCTGATGGAAAGCAACCAACGCCGCCCATAGACGACCGCAGCGCCGTAGGCAGTACGGAAGCGTTGCCGACTTTTAAGGAAAGTATCATTATGGAAGGGGAAGGGAAAGGGAGGAAGCTTGGCCTCCGAAACTCAACATCTCACCGTACGAAGCGCGGTAGCTAAGCTACCACTCAGACGCCGGATTTCTGCGGGAGTGTGGTAGTTCCCCTTGAGAGACGGCCCATTCATGCTACAGATAAATATTATGTCATTCTTGAGAAAGTATTTGTCTGCAGCGTGGCTCTACCACTAGCTTAATTGTTAAGTAAACAACCATCAGCAAAATCTTCCTCCTCTAAACTATCGCCACTAATACCAACAACATCAAGTACACACTACATAGCAAAGTAAGGTTTGACTGTATCTTTATAATGGATATCCGTAAAGTAAAATCTGACTCTATTAATCACGTTGTTTTAGCCTAGTTCTTATTCAAAATGAAATCTCATCTAAATAATTACCATTTCGCCGGGGCTATATTTTATGCCTAGTCCTTAAAGACGAAGGCCAATAGCTAGTATTATATAAATACTAAGTGGTTATTTAGTGTTCAACAAATGAACTCTTAGCACGAACATAGTCTAAAAGACCTTTTGCATGTTTGCAGACTATAAAGAAAATTTGGGAGTATCTTATATATACGTTGTTTACTTAAGTATATAAAGTTACTCCCTAGCATATAATTTAATTCAATAAAATACTGCATGAATGGAAACTTTGCAATGAAACTTTGTTGTTGGTATTCTAGAAATTGTTTTTGAATAAGTACAATCATTTTACAGTTGATGGTGCGCGAAATATTATAGTAAGGGCAATTCAAGACACACCCGCCAGTCGAAAGGACGATTACTTCCATGAGAATTCTTGCAGCCGGCACCTGCTTCAGAAGAGGGATACAGATAAGCAACTGGCCGACACTAATAAGATTGTATAATCCAGATGGATGGCATCTTGAAGGAAATATAGCGCGAATGAGATAAATAACAGTCCTTGCAATTTTAATGAATGCTGCAGAAGAACAGACTAGTAAGATACATAGGCAAATGCGCATACGCAACGCACAGATAAAACAAGAAACTAAATAGGTGCGTTCCAATATTACTAACACACTCAACTATAATCTTTAAAAACCGCATTATGATAATTGCAGGCGGAGACTTAAGAGTTTGATAAGAACAGTATTGCATACCATCTGATGTATAGGGCAATTTACGTGCTTTTTGCGTATGAGAACACTAAAATCGTCTTTCCTTTGAGTATCATAACACGAATACTGGACATCAGGATGTCTTATAAATAAAATTCGTATTCATTTATTTGTTGCTTGATTCCTAAATCATTCGCTCAATTGCTATGCAATTTTGGTGAATTATTTCTCACATGAGAAAAATATTTAAATTATAATAATCATTTTACTGATAAGTACTGTATAAGATGTTTGAATTGGAATATTTTGAAGAATTGGCGGGAAATATCGATGAAAAGAGAGGAAGGGAAGTATTAATCAAAAAACCTATTGTTATATCGTTTTGTACTTGTGTTTATTGCATATATGCATATTTTTAGTCCGTTCTCGTTATTAGCTGGACCATCTGACTGACTGTTTTTAGATCCATAGAATATAAATCTCAAACTGTCTACTAACTGTTGCATTGAAATATGGACAGCGGACTTCCAGTGAAGGTTGTTACAGTTATCCCCATGCTTTCCAAACACGGGAATCCCAGATTGGTTTTTATTATTCAGATAAATGTTGCTGTCTGTCCACTAGTATAAGCTATAATTATTGCTTTGTACGACATCCAAGCAGAGAAATAGAAAGGTAACCACATACCAAATATATACAAAGATGCGATATTATACCTTCAATTCATGCAATATTTTTGCATTTATAAAGTAAAATGAATAAATCGCGTTTCGAACTTTGCCCTCAACTAAATCAGTGACGTTGTGTTTATATTCAATTTTCATAATCTTATTATCAGTTATATTGTTTCATTTTGGTGGTGTATTGTACAGTAAAATTCAATTATGGCGTATAGGTTGAGTGATGTCAATACCTTCTATACTAAAACCTTTTATGGACATTTTCAGTCAACTTAAAAAGTCACGATACACGCATTTATTTCATATCATTACACTTATATGCCTTAATCGAACTATATATAATACGCCACCACAATTAAGCAATGCCGACCGCTTAGCTCAGTGGCTGGGGCCCCTGTCCACGGAGTCAATGGTCGCGGGTTCGATCCCCGCATCGGAATAAATATATGTATGGCCTACATATATTATTTCCGAGTCTTGTAACCCCGCCAATCATCATTGGACAAGCGTCGCGGGTTAACGTCCATTCCCCCAGAAATGGAGAGGCCCGTGCTCAGCAGTGATACATATATACGCTGTGAAAAAAGAAATTAAGCAATATATAAAACTAATAATAATAATGTGAGATTATGAAAATGAAATAAAAACACAACGTCACGATGAAAGTTGGCGGGAAAAGCGCTCAAGATACTTGATATTATTATATTTTACTTAACACTTGCATAATAGTTATAACTAATTTCTATCAAAGAAAAAACACGTTTGATTTTACTTTTAAAATCGTAAGGGTGGGAGAAGGGCTAACTGAAAAATAAGTTCGGATCCGCGATCCGGCATTCGTAGTTCAAACACGCGCCGCTCATCACGATTTATATACGAAAGCGTCCAGTTCACTCGGCCATATTTATTTTTCTGCGACCCTAATGCGCCTACTGAAATATTCATGTAGTTGCCAAGCCATTCGTCTTCCTGATCGTTCCAACAATAGCATGATGTAATATCCCATCTAACAAAAGGTGGACAATTCAAAAGATATAAGGCAACAAGCAAACGATGTTGCTTTACTACTCTTTCAAGCGATTGTCATCTTGTCTCTGGTGTAATTCTAACTAAATCAGAGACAAGATAACACTCGCCTTTACTTAAATATATTAAGATATTATATATGCTTTGCTCTATGATTTAATCATTAATACATCATAAAAAAAATACCTGGAGGACTATATTATTAAAGACTAGAGTCCAATCTCGAATCTATTTTATTATTTTATTTACTTCCGTACTCTGCTGACTTTGCCTCTAATACAAGAACACTCTACTGGTCTCGGTCTGTTTTGCTTTCTCACCAGTTAATTCCCGCATTATTCTTGTCTTTATTTAAAAATATAATATAAAATTTATTGCTCGTTAGCGGAATACAATCGGACGTTTAGAGCATTGTTAAGAATTTAAAGCGAAGACATAAAAGGCAGCCAAGTGACTTCAGGCGGCAGGTCTGTTGAAATCCGGAGCCGAATTACGGATTCCGTTGCCAGAGTTCATCAGACCGGAACGATTCGAAGAACTTTCGGGGATACTTTCACTTGAAATTTTATGTTTATTTCTAACAAATTGAAATTTATTGTTTATAATTTATCGTATTTTATATGTACGAGTTCTGTAAATTTTTAAGCAAAAATTTTATAGAACTTGCGAGAAAGAACACAATAACTGCAAAAAATATCTACAATATACTCATAGTTTTGATGTATGGTTTCGAGCATAACACAGTGATTTTCTCATTTCTTCCCGTGACTGTCGTACGAAGCTATAGGAGCGAATACTAGTAGATGGGTATAAACGTCCACCTAAGTAATAAAACCAATATACGATCCTAATACCCCCAGCCAAAAGGTGGGTATTGGGGATAAGAGTATAACGCCTCAACTTTAAGGGAAGGCATCGCTTAGCAATGAACTGTTACAGATGCATTTATTATAAAAAGGGTGAAAATTTTGTTATAAATAATGTAAATATTCTTGGTATAAAAGTTAAAAAATAAATCAATTATACATTAAAAACAGAGCATACTTTATATTATACAAATACAATAAACGCGCACATCCAAACCGCTTCTATAGTAGATATAGAACGGGCTGGCACAGCGGCGAGCGACGGGCGAAAGTTGACACAAAACACTTACACTACCCCACAATACATACACCCACACCTCATCACCGCGGTATACGTAAAAACTTTAAGTTTGTGTATGCCGTATAATGTAACAAAAATATAATACATAATAAATAAAAAAAAATAATAAATTGACTTTAGAGAAACCAAAAACAGTTTTCAGAATTACAATTATACTGCGTTCATAGTTTTCAACATTTAATAAAGGAAATGAAGATTTAAATCGCTGAAGAAATGATAATAGGTAAGTAGCATAACTCTGTATTATTTCAGGCATGCCGCTGCATAAATGCTTTTAGTGCATATTTCAGGGTTTCAATATTTACATTCCATTTCCGGTTATTTCTGCAATTTAATCAAAAGTAACATTTCTCGAATGTAGTATTTTTTTAACAGCCCATATACGTCCCACTGCTGAGCACAGGCCTCTCTATTACTAGAGGAACGGACATTAACCCTTGTCCAATGCGGATTGGCGGGATTACCAGACTCGGAATAAATATTTGTAATCCATACATATATATATACATATATATGCGGGGATCGAACCCGCAACCATTGACTCCGCGGACGGAGAGCCTCACCACTGAGCCAATTAATCGTCATATAATATAATACTAGAGAAAATAAATTACAGATTGCACAATATTCATAAATAAAGTATATATGTCAATTTTATTTATAAAATTGACATATATACTTTACAGGCACGCTATCTAGCACGATTTTCGGCTACACACATCCAATCTCTGCCAACCACCCTTCACAAATCGTGTCTTCAACAAGCCGGGCTTCCTACACCACGTTTACCATGACACGGTTTTCAATACAGCTCTCGTCTACTCCAACAGTTATGGATATCCCAACAAAAATAACCAGCCCATTGCAACTTTAGTAAGCTTGCAGCTGATAAACATACATATGTCACTGGCATAACTCTTCGGGTTGGGTGACTTATGTTTTTCGGCAGAAATCTTCAATTCAAACCATATTTGCCATAAAACTTTGAGAATAATTCTCTCCATAATAGGCAGAAGGATTTACAGTTTGGAAAAACACTCTGTGTTTGTGTACTTGTATATATGTGTGTGTACGTATATGTAATAAGAATTATGTATAAATATTTTTTTATTAATAAAAAATAATTTATTAATACGAATGTCATATAATTCTAAAGCTAAAACCTTCCCTTTAATCTATTAGAGTCAAAAAATAAATCTGAGCAACAGATTTTTTGCGAGAATATTTTGACCGCAAGTGTACGGCGTTGCTTCGATTTTTTTGCTACCAGTGTATTTTCAACATATCAAAAAAGCGTATGCGATATTACGTTATTTACGTCTAATGTTTTTGGTCGGATCTTAACTTTAATTGTTACATTTATTAATTGGATTTAAATTGTATTTTGTTTATCGTATAGTGAATTCTATAATATTAAATAACTTTCAATTATTTCGAGAATTTCGTTATGAACAATTCCATTGGTATTAAAATTGTGAGCAGCTGTCTAGAGTCTGCAATTATGGCTTTCAGTATTACTTAACAAAGGACATTGTGTTTCATATCGATCTAAGGATAACTTGTTCTATGAATTTAAGTTTATTGAATGTTGAAAAAAAAACAAACACTATTAAAATAATTGAACACCATCATCATCAAAACAGCAGTAACAGTTCATTGCTAGAAATTGGTCTTTTTCAAAATTAAAGGAGTGTTGCCGTAATTCCCAAGGTTGCGGCAAACCCACAAGCAAACTATCGAACTAAGAAATGCGTCTTAGGGAAACCCTTTTCCAAACTATAGGCTTAGGTAGCGCGGCTTGAGAAGGCCCTTGTCCAAAGTATCGGTAATTTTATTGTATTGTATGTGTATATGAGTATGAGTGGTAGTATATATATGGATGTATGTGTATGTAGGTGAGTGTGTCCGTATCAATGTCGCCACTGTTATCCGCGATCTGAGCACGTTGGTTCTTACTGCAAACCAGCGTCAGGTGCTCCAATATAACGTCTGGCATATGTTGAGCAAGAACCATTTTATGACACTTGTAAATTAGAATTATTTTCTTTTTGTTAATATTAAGGTTTTTATTTTAAAGCTTTTTAAAAAAATGTGTCAAGAATATTGTGGAAGCCCATGTTCAAACTATCAGGCTAGGTGGTATGTTTTGAGGAATCCTTTTGAAGATGCTCATATCTAACAGCGGACTTCCACAGATTGTTGATGAAGCTGTTGAGCGAAGAAAAGCATTCAGCGACGTACGCAAATAAATTAAAAGTTCTACACGTTTACTCGTATCAAATTACTCCTAGCATTACGTTGACACACTAAGCGAGCAATCTATCTCGGGCTTACCTAAATCCCTGCCTTATAACTTCCCCAACAGAATACGACACTATATAAAATATAATTGATACAGTATTTATTTACCCGCCGGCACAATGTTATATGACCAGTGAAACACTACATTATGATTGCAACTGATTTATTATAAAGGATAGGGAGGCAAATACCCTAAGACGGTGACTATGGTCTTTAGATATCTGCGTACAACACCATACACATTACGGAAGCGTTGCTGGCATTTGAGAAATGTGTACAGTTTGTTTGACGGTTTAAATTTATAAATTACCCATTCAAGACAAAGATAATATTAACACAGTAATCAATATTATATGTGTAGTTTATATCTCTATGTAGCATTTTATTTTTGATTTTTTTATGGGATAGGAAGGCAAACGATAAACTATGCCTAAATTGTGTATTATACACACAGAGAATGGACAAGAAATTACCTTCTGGACATTTTTTTTGTTCGGAATAGGCAGGCAATCAAGCAGGCTTACCACATAATGAAAATCAATCAACGCCGCCCATAGGCACCCGCAGTAACGAAAAGTGCAGAAACGTTGCCGGGCTCTTAAAAAACCTAAAGGCATGGCTGCTTAAATACAGGTTTTATGACGTAAAACATTATTGAATAGGAAAATGTAAAAAATTATATTTTTTCATCTTGGTGAAATTATGGCATTTTATTTATTGATTAATTTATTTGACATTGGTATTAAATAATAAGTTAATTTTCGATACAGTAAACACTATATATATTTATTGTATCGAAAATTAACTTATTATTTAATACCAATGTCAAATAAATTAATCAATAAATAAATGCCATAATTTCACAAAGAATAAAAAAAATAATTGTTTACATTAAAAATATTAATATAAATACCAATGTGTATACCAGCAAATAAATGAATAATTTTAAACTTTGATATTCAACGGTTATTTAGTAATTATGAAGCGTATTTTGTTGCATTAATTAAAAAGTAATGCTTGAATACAAAAGAGTGTCATTCGCAGACATTCACGAACGTAACTGAGCTGCTTTGTAGAGAACTTTAACTTAATTTACTTACAGTTTCACACAATTACTTCTAGTTTGGGAACTTACCATTTCTGTTTAATTCTATTATTCAATTAAAATGAAACTTAATTTTAAAATACATATATATTTTCACGACTGATATTCGTCTCACTATTGGTCATTGGCCTTTCTTTCATAAAGAAGGACATTAACCAACCTAGGCAGATGGGCGCAATAACAAGACTCGAACTAAATATATATATATATATATATATATATATATATATATATATATATATATATATATATATATATATATATATATATATATATATATATATATATATATATATATATATATATATATATATATATATATATATATATATATATATATATATATATATATATATATCCATAGTGCCATAAGCGTTACTGGCCTTTAAGGAAGGGTCTTTATGTGTGTGGGAGGGAGAGGCTGTTGGGCCTCCGGAACTCAACCGGTCACCGAAGCGTGGTATCTAAGCTACGACTCAGACGCCGGTTTACTGCGGGAGTATGGTACTTCCCCGGGCGAACTAAAATATATTCAAATGTATTTAAGTTTCATTATTAAATTTTTCATAATGTTTGTCTTTACCAGAAAAAATACATTATCTGTGTAACTTTACACAGACTGCTTTGTGCATAATATTACTTAGCTTTCATATTTAGAGATCTGTTTGAAACTAATTCTTATATACTATAAGTTGTTAGTACTCATAACAAATTTGTAAAATGATGCTGATTTGTTGTAATACGATTCTAGTTATTAGTTAAAAAATAGATGGCGTTATTTCAAAAGTTTTTGAAATTAATTTTATGAAATGATCAATCAACATAAAAGAGTTTAAAAAAGATAAAATGGATGAGTTCTAGTTTATACTCGTAAATAAGAACATTGCATAACATTTTGTTAATATTAAATAAATTTCTTATATACAGACCCACTGACGTGCAACTTTTACTTGCTTGACTGGATTTTGAATTCATTTTGTGAATCAACTGTCTCAACGGAATGAAATGAGTTTTCTTTTTTACAACTTTAATTTTTAAAATTTTCACCTTGTTTTGCACGCTGGGATCGTGGCGCGAATATCTTGTTATCTTGTACAACTTTTCTACATGTATTCGGAGTGTCCTTTGCCAGTTGTGTTATTTAAATGTAATATTTATGTTATATTTAAACAGATGTTTATGTTTAAACAGACTTAGTCTACCTAACAAAGTTATCAAAATTGTTAAATTTGATATTTAAAAACTTTTTATTCATCACCATTTTTTTATTTTTTTATACATCAAGTAAAAGAAGAAGTAGAGATTCAAAACAAAAACCTACACAACTAATAACAGAAATGAATAATCTCTATTAAATAGTTTCACGTAAAACATGTCAGCAATTCAGTGGTCTCGTTGCGGATGAATGGACGAGAAACAAAGGAAAAAACACAGTCAGGTGGCACGGTGCCAGCAAATTTCACAGTAATGAAGAACTTTCAAAATTTCAAACGATAAAAGCTTTGTTCTAGAAACCGACAAATAAGGCGCGGGTTTGCTCACTGCAAGTAAGGCTTTTGAATTATAATATTGTATTCAGCAATTCAATACTGTCGGAAGTTTAATAAGTGTAAATTAATCTTTGTCTCTCTCTCTCTCTCTCTCATAACAAAACCCGTTATATATAATAGCAAATGAGAGTTTTTGTGGACCGGTATAATCTTACGATAGACCAGTCTAACTTGATCCTCACAAAACAATCATTATCTAATTAGAGAAATTGAAAGCCGTTGGATATTTTTTTACAGCCTATAAATCAAATACAGTCCCAGTGTGTGACATTAATCTACCAGACGAGGGGTATGTGATGGCTGAATCTACATACATACATACATATCGTCACGCCTGTCACCCGTAGGGGTAGGCAAAGACCACAGATCTCCATCTGCTACGATCTCGGCATACTTCCCTTGGTTCCTCCACACTCATTATTCTCCTCATGCAAGCCCGCCGGTTAAGGGTACTCTTGACCGGGCCTTTCTTAAAAACTTCAGAATCATCATCACACAAATCTCTGCCACATGCTGTTTTTTTTTCATAGCCCATATATGTATATCCCGCTGCTGAGCACGAACCTCCCCATTTCTGGAGGAACGGACATTAACCCACCACGCTTGTCCAATGCGGATTGGCGGGGTTACCAGACTCGAAAGAAATATTTGTAAGCTATACATATAATGCAACATGCTGTGACTACGTTCATTTATCTCAAATAACATATTCGCGTATAAATACATTTATATTTACTTACATGAAAAGCAGACAAAGGTAGACAGATAATTTAATGCCACCATGATTTTATGGTGTTTTGATAAAACTGAAAATGGTTAAATTATGTAAAGTAGTCATCAAACTTCACTCCGTTATACAGTGAGCACCTTATAAGAATAAATATTTGCATAAAATGTCCATCGTTTCCTGTTTTGCTGGTGCTTCCTTTATCACGCTTAAGTTACTTTCTTACTTCTCTCTTTTACGTCACCTCTTAAACAGATTAAAGTAAACTTCGCACCTATCACGTTCAAATTCGGTACCTGAATACGTTTATTTTAAGAAATAACTGAGTAAGTAATACAAATTACTTGCTCAACCTAGCAGGAACTGCCCGTCATCAATTTTAGATCAAAATTGATCATGGAATCCCGATGGATTGCAATCCCGCAGTTCATTCAATCCCGCGGGATTGATATGCGGGATTAATCAATCCCGCGCGGGATCACGCAGGATCTCGCATCTTTGAAATTATGTTATAAACTCATATTGGAACTACACATATTTGTGTAAAAATCAACTTTTATTAAACATTTCTTACATTTTACATAATACAAGAATATAACAAAATATATAATATATTACAAGAAATTATTTCTGTTGCTTATACAGAAATAATTTCTTTAATAACTAATCAGTAATCTTAGTGTATCTTAATCAGTTTTCTTAGATTCATCTTGAAATGTTTGGAATAGTTTTGTTTAATTTTACCCTTAATCCTAACAACATTTTTATATTTTTAATAATTAATAAGATAATTCAGAATTTTTTATATAATGACTAATAATAAAATCACAATTTTCTCTTAGATAGAGCTACTCGCGATTTATGTGAAAGTCCACTTTGCAGGCTTACAAATAAGAGATGGACCTAAGAAAGACACTGTGTGCGATCTACAAGGCAAAATGATTCGAAAGAAAAATCATTAACATGCTGAAAAGAAGAGATCAGAAGAAGAGCAAGCCCGCTCTGGGACTAAATAACATAAGACAGGCAAAAGCATCTTTGGAATAGGCCTTCACCCAATCTAGGTCTTTGAAGCTACTAACGGAGAGCCGTTTTGCTTTGATGAATTTGAGTACAGTAAATAAAGGATTTTTTTATAATATAAATTACAAATAAGAAAATTTAATTCACTTTCTGTCAATCTATGTTACAAGTGTACTCAGCGAGTAAAACAAACCTGATCAAAATTTAATGCGAACGAAGCTCCCCTCTAAAATTGGATGTAACAAATCGTTTTACTAACCTACAGACAACCTTTAGTAGGTATTCAGTATCTTGTAAGTGCTGCCAATTTCTCATTTTCTCGAACCTATTTTATGTAATTTAAGAACCCACTAAATAACGTAAGGCTTCAACCCAATAGAAAGCGATTTCGCGACATTGTAAGTTCGTTGGCATTTCGGTCTCGCAAACCACGATCTAGCTTTTTTCGCATTACATACATATGTATTGTAACGTGCCTTCCGTACTTGCTTACGGCGATACCCGGGATCTTTACGGGGCTTCTTCAAATAAATGATATTTTTCAAATAAATGATATTTTTTATATAATAATATTTTTCAAACAAATGATATTTTTCAAATAAATGATATTAATTTATTATTGCGTTTCACATTTATATAATATCTTATACTTTATCAACACTTTTCACTTTACATTTTATTTCTCAATATACATATTATAATTTCAATGTTTTGTGCCGGACTCGTGACATTTCTATTCAAAAGACGTCAGACGAACTAATGTCATTTTGTTTTATAATAATGTATTTCCTTTTTCATTTTAAATTTGAATATTATGAATGTTAGAAAAAGTTAAATAATATTAAAGGTTTTAATGCATTAGTAATACATTTATGAATGTATCCATACAGTACATACGCCTGTTACAGACTAGTTTAGTACTAGAATACTCTCCTTGCTTCATCCTTACTTATCACTTTCTTTTCTTTCAGCTCGTCTGTTAAGGATATATATTGCACTGCAGGGCACATAAATCCCCATTTCTGAAAGAGCAAACCAAGTGAGTGAATGAGTCCAAGGTGGATTGGCGAAGTAACCAGACCTCTTCCCCAAAACTACTTACTTCTTCCGCCGGCTCAAAGAGCTAAATTAAGTCCTGTCCTCCGATACGAGAAAGTGTCACTAATGTGGCAAGAAACTTCACAAATCCAATGAATTAATAGACTTCTTTAAAAATACAATTTTTCATTACAAATTGCTTGAATTGTTCGGAATAATCTCGGCCGCTGAATTTCAATACCGTTACATCTTGCCACAAGAAAAGTTTCATTCGAGGAGTGGCGATCTAGTACGGTGCGTTTTTCAAGAAACTCCTTTACACGCACCACTTCCCTGTGAAACCAACTATCTCCAGCGGTGTTTTCGAACCGATACGACATTGGAACCTTCAAAAAACAAGCCTACACTGTCCTTAAACGCCAGGAACACTACTGCAGTGCCTATGGCGCTGTGAAAGTCTATGGGCGGCGTTGATTACTTTCCATCCGGCGACATGCAAGCTCGTTTGCCTTACTATCCCATAAAAAATGAAATTTCGTCTTGCCAATTTTATTTTAAATATAGAGGCATAATTTAAAGTGAGAAGGAAAAATTTCTAATAATTAAAGAGCTAGGGTAGAATCATATAGAGCCAAGATGACCTTGAATCGATAAAAATGAAAATTGCTGCATCAAATATTCAAAGTATGGTTAGTTACATTAACTTTTTATATTTTAAGTCTTCAAATATAAAATTGAAGAAAGTAACATTAAAGAGTCCATACGTATAAAAGATGTTTCATGAAATTGCAGTTGATTTCAAATTGGAATAGAGAGTTCACGTCGAGAAGTTAGACAGACAGCTTACGTACGTTAAAACTGTTTAGATAGTTTATTACCCACGTTTTCAAAACTTGTTACGTTATATGACGTACCCGTTGTATGGTTCTATAAAATCTATTTATATTTCTCAAACTCGAGCTATTTAGAACTTAAATACTTGAAGACAGGGGAAAATAGAATTTAATTTTATTTTGTTTTATTTACACAATCCAAAGCAATGAGCTAACACTATAAAAAATATTTACATAACTTATTGTCAATAGAGTACTGTAATAAAACGTTTTATTTGAATATATTAAAACCTTTTATATTACTTGTTATTAGACGACCGATTGGCTCAGTGGCGGGGCCCTCCACCCGCGGAGTCAAGAGTGGCGAGTTCGATCCCCGCATCGGAATAAATATGAGATTCTCACGAGGGCGAGAAGTGACCAATGGAGAACCGTTTCGCTTCGATGAATGGTAGCGGATGAAGCTCTGTGGTCTCTGCCAACTCCTGTGGGGAAAAGGCGTGAATATATAATAATAAAAATAATACTTCTTATTAATTCATAATTTTAAAATAAAAAAGAAATAAATTGGTTTTTAAAACATTCGATTGACTGACGTCTCGGATATAACATATCGCCTTTCCTTGCACAAATAAATAATATTGATAAAGTGTGAATAAAGCATGAATAAGATATAATGAATAAAGGACAACCGATTGGCTCAGTGGCTTGGCCCCCTGCCCACGGAGTCAATGGCCACGGGTTCGATCCCCGCGTCGGAATAAATATATGTATGGCCTACTCGACTCGGAATATTATATATCTGATTTATTCCGCGTCTGGTAACCCCGCCAATTCACTCTGGACAAGCGTGGTAGGTTAACGTCCGTTCCTCCAGAAATGGAGAGGCCCGTGCTCAGCAATGGGACATATATGGGCTGTGAAAAAAAATATAGATGTACGGTGAATAAAAAAATAAATTAATTTCAATTGGAAGAATTTTGTTATTATCGAAGATAAAACCCCCTTAAGATCCCGCGTGTCGCCGAATCAGTACAGCTGGCGCGCTTTAATACTTACATTTGTATATATGAGAGTAATTCAAACGAAAACTTGAAAAGTTCCATTACATTTCGACAAGCATGACTTTTTCAAGAGACGGTTGAATGCGAAACTCCTTGACCTTTCTCTTTCTGGTAGGTCCAGTATTGAAATTCGATTGGTTTAATACTTCACAACACGAAAAACATCACGTATAGGAACTTTTAAGGTTTTCGTTTGAACCACACTCGTACAAATTGTATATAAAATAAGATAAAGTTTAGAAAAATCAAACTTTCTGCTTAGTTATTTATGTTTGATCTATAAATATTCGTAGGTGATGTATGATAACTGTGTGTATGTGTTTATGTACTTTTTGTGTATATACTTTATATTATAAGGAAATAGAGGTGTACTGTGTGTGCATGTATGTATGTATATAATTAATTGTTAACTTCATATCATTCGTCAATCACATGGTTTAGTTAGAGAAATAAAACACTTATGCGTAAAATAAGTTTTAGTGTAGTGTAGTCGCAAGCGTGCCGATCGTCCCGGGTTCGGGCTCACCCTGGTACTATTATGCCTTACCTCAGCATGCAGGGCTCTGCTGGAGCTGACCTCCATCCTTCCTTGCGGCTCGTGGGATTCACTAAGATGAATTTAATATACCTAATTTGTTGAAAATGACGGCGACATGGTTTACCCCCCGTCACTTCCTGTTTCTCACGAAGGCGAGAAGCAACCAATAGAGAGCCGTTTCGCTGCGATGAATGGTAGCGGATGGAGCATTGTAGTCTCTACCAACCCCTGCTGGGGATAGGCGTGAATATATAAAAAAAAATAATTTCGTATGCCTGATGTGGGTAGGTTATATACGTAATAGAAATATAAACAGATAAAAAACTTTTAAGTAAAACTGATTTATTAACATACTAAAATAAAAACCTATTTTTATTTCTACATTTTAGTTTGTTTATTTTTTAAACAAGTGTAATTAATGTATAGGAGCCCAAAATAGATAAGGTTACTAATAACAGTAGAAGAGTTCCACTGTCCACCTCCTGATAGACCCTGGCAACCAAGTTGAGATCGTCATGAAGTATCAAAAGCACAGTATAATAAGAATCAGTTTGGAAGTAGCTGAAAAACCCGTCGCAAGATGTCGAAGTCGAAGTCGAAGTCTAAATATTTCTTAAAAACTGACAACGGTAATATATGTCTTTTTCAACACCATAGACATTGCAACGTAATACCTATGGTGTTGTATATGAGCAACGTCAATTGCTTTCCATCAGACGACTCGCTTCTTGTTTCCCTATTACGATAAAGACTTATTTTCAACACAACGATTATAAAGATCTTGAGTATTATTTCGCGCAGTGCGATTGAGACTTAAGCTCAGCTGTACCAACAATCATTTTAATTAAGAAAACTGTCTTTGTTTCCGTAATGGCACATTTTACCCGCTCTTAACGAAATACCCATTACGAAGGCACTAACTAAACGGTTAAGAGGGGGGGGGGGACGATGCCACTTGCGCGCTAATTGAGGAGCCGAAATAAGTGGTTCATTCTTTGGATCATTATTATTATTATTAACTGTGACGAAGATGAGGTACGAAATTAAAATTATTAATAATTTTATTTTTTCATTGTCGTCATAAGTTAGAATGAATGTAATATTCATTTTTGTTGTCGGTACTGGCAACACTCACTATTGAGAGCTGCACGAGAGCCAAAGCCATCCCGTACATTAATCTTGGTGATTAATAAATGATTTTTTTTTCAGTTAAATGGTTTTATTATCACATTAAAATAAAAATTTTATTTTCATGTGTCATGTATTAATAAAATTGTTTCACTTCAATTTTTTTATCTATTTTTATTAACATAATAAAAAGAATAATTGAAGATAAATGGAAAAGAATAAATGCAAGCACAATTTAAAAAAATATAAGGGTGATATACTTATAGAGAATTGAATTGGTAGCCTTCGATCAAATACTGAACACTTAAGTTATGTACGAACGGAGATTTTATGGTCACAAAGCGCAGATTTTTTATCTCCAATAGTTTCGGATTTCCCCGGCTGACCCATTTTAATGAATCACCAGACCCATCCCGATGAATAGCTGTAATCGATTACTTACATTGTTAATGCTTAGTACCTGGAATTTCGGGGTCATTCGTAAGGTACAAGTATCTGTTGGCGATAAAAAAATATAATATTTTTTTTATATTCTTTTTTTCTTGTCCGGATTTTAGTACAAAGAAATTCTCTGCCAGTCAGTCTTTGGTTTGATGGAAAATATTGTGTATATTTTTTTTGCTACAGCCCAGATACATATATCCCACTGTTGAGCACGGGCCTCTCCAATTTCTGGAAGAATGGATGTTAACCCACCATGCTTGTTCATTTCGGATTGGCGGGGTTACCAGACTCATATATTTATTTTGATGCGGGGATCGAACCCGCGACCATTAACTCTGTGGGAAAGGGGCCCCGGCCACTGAGCCAATAGACCAGACGATAGGTGTCGAATTGTAATAAGTTAATTAAATACACTATATAAGTCTTAGTAATTTATGTAAACATTGTCTATGTAAATTACTAAGACTTGTGGTCCCAAAAATATGTTTAATTTCACACTAAAACAGTTACAGTAAATAAGTGTATATAATATATTTCCAGAGTGTTAAAGCCACTGAGTACGCCGCAGATAAATATTTTGTCATGAATTGCATATTATTTGTCTGTAACATGAATGGGCCGGCTCACCCGGGGAAGTACCAAACTCCCGCAGAAAACCCGCATGTGTGTGCTAGCTCAGCTACCGCGGTGCGTCCTATGAGTTCCGGATATTATATTGATTCCGGTTAATTTCTTTCCATGAGTGAGACGCGTGTCAGAGTCGGATCTACTGAAATTACTTCCTGCACGTATAAAATGAAATATATTGGAGATATCTATAAAATGTGCTTAGCATTCTGTCTTCGCACATAATCCACACGGGGGGAGGAAAATGTTCGTTGCTGAAAGGGAATGCTGTTAAGACGCTTGGCAAGTTATTTATCATCTGTTTCTGAATGGCACGACGTGTGATGGATACAGCTTTCTTAAGTTGCTGTAATATTTATTGATAACTCACTTTGTATTAACTCCATTCACAATAATGTTTTATATGTAATATAATAAATAATAAAAGGCTTATGCGGATCAGGAGTAAATAGCTTCATTGACCAGCATATCGTTCATTTCTCATTCATTATATCATGTTGCATAAAATTTCATTGTTACAGGACAAATTATTATCACGATTTTGTACATTTTATACACACAATCCGTATTTTAAATAGCTCGTAGCTCTCTTTTTAATCGCAGCCTCAAACTTTCCTTGCGCATTAGAATGCTCCACTGTTACATCTGATCCGTTCTTTTGTACGGATGTGAGGCTTGGACGCTTAAAGAAGAACTCAGAAAACGTATAGAAGTATTCGAAATGTGAGCATATAGACCGATGCTTGCTATTAACTGGGCTCAAAGGGTTGACAAAAACGAGGTTCTCCGACAAGTCAAGCAAAACCGTAAACTTTTGCAGACCGTCAAAGGTAGAAAAGTTGCATACCTGCGTCATATCATAAGATATCACAGGTACAAGTTGCTGCAACTGATCATGATGGGAAAAATCGCAGGCAAAAGACAAGTTAGTCGAAAAAGAAGGTCTTGACTACGTAATATCAGGGAGTGGACCGGGATAGCGAGTGCTCGAGAACTGCTGCACCTCGCGTAGGAGGAGGAAATTTGTGCTGAATTGGCTGCCAACCTTCATTAGTCGAAGAGGCACTCTTAGAAGAAGATACACACAACCGTATAACAACGTAAATATATTATTACTTTTTATCTAGCAGCGATAGTAATGTACAAATTAACTAATACTTTTAACCGTATTCTTACTGATAGTTCTTTTCTTATTTTGAGTTTAAAAAAATGTATTTGAATTTGAGTGGATAATGAAAAGTATTTTATAAACGATTCAAAACTTGTTAATAAATATACATAGGGAGAGTGTGAACTAATAGTAGGAATTAAAAAACAAAAACAGAACACTGCCAAGGAACGACATTTAGACATGTGGTGTCCAGATAGGAATCTTTCCTGTAAATAAAGAATTGTAGTATATTTTTATAACGAATGTTTCTCTGGCTTTGTTCCACATCTTTTCTCATTACTTCGAATGTCCAAGAACCATGTGATATTTCAAACAGTTACACGCTTACAATATTTCATATACAAACAGAATTTTTATATGAAACTTTCAAGTGTCAACATTTTTAGTGATACTGCTATGGGAGTAAATACTAGTGGACGAGCTACAGCATTTACCTGAAATTAAAAACTAATCTCCGATCCTAATATCTAATAAAAAACCTAGTGGACCAGACAAACTTTATAGATGAATATGATTAATGGAGTGAGGCGTTACTTATCGGAAATCCATTACTAGGTGGACAGTTAGAACTTTTACTTAGCTAAGATCCGCGACAAGCAAACAACAATAGAAAATGAATAAGGTGTTTCGTCTCAACACGAGGCATCATCAGGTATGGTAGACTCTACGGAAAACAACCGTTAAGTAACCGATGATGCATCGTGTTGAGACGAAACACATGTCGTTTTCAAGTGGTAGTGTGTGTTTGGTGTTGTGTATAGTTGTTTGTAGGTGAAGAGTTGCTGACGGCCATTTTTCGGTATTTATTTTAAGTGCCCTGTAAAGACAATTCATCAAGCAGGAAAACACACATTATACATTTTCTATTGTTGTTTACTTGTCGCGGATCTTAGCTAAGTAAAAGTTCTAACTGTCCACATAGTTATAGGTGAAATCAAGTTAAGCAAATGGGTGGATCGGAGTGTGAAGACGGGCATATTTGTGTCTTACAAGCAGTCAAAAGCCAGTTGAACGACCCAGGAGAAATCGGGTCGCTGGCCTGCGTGAACTTCAAATCAGAAATTGGCAAGAATTAGCGCAGGACAGAGAAAGATGGAAGACTCTCGTTCCGAAGGTCAAGATCCACTTCGGGTCACTGAGCCAGCGGAGTAAGTAAGTAAGTAATCTGCGATCCCCAATCCACATAAGTATGGGTATTACAGCGACTTCATTTTGAGGCAGGCAAATGTCCAGTACTGGGATTGGCTGTTTTGCATAAGCATTGATTCCAAATAACACGTTCTGATAAAGTGATCTCTATTCGCAGGATCATAAATGTTGCAGAGTTGAGCAGGAACTTCCAAATAGTCAAACCGCCGCGCCAAATTTTCCAACGTGCGGACAGGAAGGAAGTTCAAATTATGTTGGTGACAAATAACCACTACGTTTGGCGGGTAAGGGAAATAATGTTGTTTGTGTATTTATTTAATATTTTACGAAGCATGTATATTATATATGCCAGTATGTTAGTTGTTAGCAATGCCTGTCTCCCATAGGGGTAGACAGAGACCACAGATCTCCATCTGCTACGGTCTCGGCATACTTTCCTTGCTTTCTTCACATTCATTACTCTCCTCTTATAAGAACGACGGTTAAAGGTACTCTTGAGCAGGCCTTTCTTAAAAACTTCAGCAATTTGGTCAAGGTACGTTTTCCGTGGTCTTCCACTACCGCCCCGTCCATCCATATTCGCAACGTAAATTTCCAGTCGTCTTTCATCCATCCTCTCTCTCTGTCTCATACAATGAGCAATATTTCAATATTTTCTTTCTTCTAAGAGTGCCTCTCCGACTAACGAAGGTTGGCAGCTAATTCAGCGAGATGCAGCAGTTCTGGAGCACTCGCTACCCCGGTCCACTCTCTGATATTACTTCAATATTGTAAAAGTCAGTTATTTAATAACTATTTAATGAAATTTAGGACAAATTACGTCATCGTATAGTATCAACTGTTAGCGGAGTGGAACGCCTATCCAATCGGAAAAGTGTTAAGAGTGCAGTAGGATGACAGTGGGAGATGTACTCAGCCGGAGATGTCGTACCAGTTCAATGGAATAATTGATTTTTTGACAATCGAAATGAGAAGTTGTAAAGTGATAGATTGTACACAGTTGTATTAAAGTGTATGATATAATTTGTTAGTATATACCTATATAAATTGTGAGTTCTGACTATTTATTTCTTCGAAGCCCCCTTTTTTTTTGAGGTTGCGTCTACACCGATTTCATAGAATATATAGTGCAATCCTGGCAGAGACTGGATGCGTGTAGCCGAAGATCGGGCTAGGTAGCGCGCCTTGACTGAGGCTTAAGTCTAGCAGTGGACTGCCGCGGGCTGATATTGATAGTACAATCTATTCCGGTTGGCCACCCCTGCCCTAAACCTAAAATGCCCTTTCATACAAAAATGACCATAATTGTATGTATGGTGATATAATATTTAATTTATTTATATTTATATAATATATAATCAGAACGTGAAATTTGTTACTCTTTCCGATTTATTTCTTATCCAAATTTTATAATATATATATTTAGGTCTGTATTAATATCTCTATAACAATTTCAGTTAGACGAATAAAAGACATTATAAAAGGAATAATTTAATTACGTCTTGTAATGAAATTATTACTTATATACTACTATTGTGTCTATAAAAGATACGATGTCTATCTATTGTATTTAGAAGCTATTACAAAATTCTTAAAGTTCCACAACGGTCGAGCTGAAGCTCTTGAATCGCATGCCACGTCTGTATCTAATTTCAGTTATTTTCAACGAAAATGCTAAAAACAAATAAAGAAAAAATTAAGTGGAAAAAAAATTAGCACTGAAAATTATAAGAATTGGCTGCTTGAGAAATAGATATGAATTTTTATAAATAACATATATATGATAGAACATAAGCCTATTAAAGGGATAACATCTTTGAATTATCATTTTATACCTATTTTATAAAAAGATAATACCTACAAACATTGTTGTTAAGAACGATAGGACTTTGTTAAATTTCAGCTTTCGATGTTACTCATCTATTTGACATCTTGTTGGACCATGGGAACTGCATCTCGATGCAAACACCTAACAAATAGAGACCACAGACCTCCATCCACCACGCGCCCGGCACACATTCCTTGCTTCCTTCACACTTATCCATCCTTCCTCTCACATTCATCGTAACGAAACGGCTCTCTGTTAGTCGTCCGCACGCCCTTGTGGACGTGACGGGTAGCAAATCACGTCACCGTCATTTTGTAACAAATTAGATTTATACGTCATAATGAATCCCACGAGCAACAAGGAAGGGTGGAGGTCAGCCCCAGCAGATCCCCGCATGCTGAGGTAAGGTACTATAGTACGCGGGTGAGCCCGATCCCGGGTCAGTCGACATGCTTGTAATTAAGCTTGGGCCATCCATTGACACGGCAGACCGTGAAGTGGCACAGAGGAAGGGAAAAGGATAGAGAAGAAATAAAGAGGCAAGATGGATTCAGACAGGATGATAAGGATATGTTACTACCGCAATGGAAGACTGGAATGGACTCCACAAGGGAAAAGGAAGCGAGGCCGACCCAAACACACCTGGAAGCGCTCCGTAGCGTAGATAGTCTCCATAGTAGATGGAATCCATCGGGTTGACGTGACCTGAGATGAAGCGCGTCGCTCAAGACCGATTCTAATGGTGAAGTACCGTGGACGCCCTCTGCCCCACCCGGGGGACATAGGACCGTAAGAAGAAGACTACCGCAACGGAAGACGAGGATTGATGCGGTATTAAAAATTTAATGTGTAAAATTTTCACTGGGAGTTATAAAAAAAAATAAAATGTAGAGAAAAAATAAAATCACTCATTTTATACAGAATTTTAAAAGATCGGGCTCGGTGGCACGCTTCTTAAGAAACCTATGACGCCTATAAAGACAATTACAAAACATACAGGTGAGGTTGACAATCGAGACAACTGGATGTAATTTCCCTCCTTTACATACCCTAAATCTTTATGATTGACCTTGAATCAAATATTCATTGGGTCATAATAGTGATGTTTTTATAATTCATATTCCATGATGCTTTATTTATAATTCTTAATGTTGTTTTATACGAAGTAAAACATCATTAAGAATTTATAATAGACATCTCAAGCTTTTTTAATCTTAAAAATTGTTTCCAGAATACCAGTGCCTGTTCTGATTTAAAGAATAAATGCTGAAAATGCTTCTTTTCTTTCACAATCTGTAGACTGTCTTTGTTTCGTTTTTCTCGCAACCTAAGCTTTGCAAGCGTTCCACTTCCGCTGCAGTATTTGAAGGATTAATTTTTTCTTTTTGGAAACATTCTTAGTTTTTTACTCTATTATTTTTTCATATTAACTTTAAGTATATCGTTAACCTATACCTAAATGTTTCAATGGCGAGCGATCGCCTTAGTAATCAATGGTTGCGGATAAGAAAAAATATAAAATATTTTAATACTATCCAACTAAACAGAGATGACTTAATGCGCATACGTTGTACAAATCACATGAACAAACACTCAAGACTCAAATATACAAACCACAATCAAAACTCGAAATAAATAACTATATTAACCTTTTTGTATGAGTTTAACCTTAAACTCCGGAACTTAACCGCTTACCGAACGAAGCGCGGTAGCTAAGCTACCACTCAGACGCCGGTTTTCCGCGGGAGTGTGGTACTTCCCCGGACGAGCCGGCCCATTCATTCTACAGACAACTAATATGCTATTCTTGACAAAATATTCGTCGGCAGCGTAGCTCTACGAATTGTAAATAATAAAATACTACATACTTTTCTTCTTTGTGGTGTTTTGCAGATCGTCAAAAGTAGAAAAATTGCTAACGAGCCAGGTTAGCAATTTTTCTACTTTTGACCACTATTAAATATAAAAATATTACAAGACAACTACAAATTGTTGCAAGTAATTATATCTTCTTTGTGGTGTTTTGCAGATCGTCAAAAGTAGAGAAATGGCTAACGAGCCAGGTTAGCAATTTTTCTACTTTTGACAACTATTAACTACAAAAATATTACAAGACAACTACAAATTGTTGCAACTAATTATAATGGGAAAAGACGCGGCAAAAAGGTTCGTCGGCGAAGGAAGTATTTGCTAATCAATATCTGAGAATGGACAGAGATAGTGGAAACAGTTGCGCTAAATTGTCTGCTAACGTTTTTAACAAGTGGGATACCATGGGGGTCACTGGTGACCAGCACTCAACTTAGCAGTGACAGATTGATTTGATTTGTTTGACATGTTGATTGTAACGGGGGTCATCAGTTACCCCCGTCGCAATTAACATGTCAAACATCGTTATTCACTGTAACTTATATATTGAATATAATATTTCATCATCCTATGTATCGCATAATAGAAAATTCATCGTGGCACCACGGACGATCCCTGTTTAATTGTACGTGGCATTTTGTGTTACTATGAGAAGCACTATAACATGATGAAGATCGACTAATTTAGTATAGTGGTAGAACCACGCTGCAGACGAATACTTTTTCAACAGTGCCATAATATTTGTCTATAGCATGAATTGGCTGGCTCGCCCGGGGAAGTACCACACTCCCGCAAAAAAGCGGCGTCTGAGTGGTGGCTTAACTACCGCGCTTCGTACGGTGAGTGGTCGAGCTCCGGAGACCCATCACCCTCCCCGTCCCTCTCCCCACCCCTCCCATTTCCACTCCCATAATAACACTTTCAACAGGTCGGCAACGCCTCCGCATTGCCTATGGCGCTGCGAAATTCTATGGGCGGAATTCTATATGCTATCTCATAAAAAAATGAAGAATATTTAATTACAAGAACTGTGATTAAAAATGCAATTATAAAGTACAGCTTTGATGAACGGAGGCTTGTTACAACAGTGCGGGTAACTTTAAATACCCGTAGGAGGTCATTAACAACTTTGCTGTGCACGTTGATACCGCTGCGTAATTCTTTGCTCGAGGGAACAAACGGAACAATGTGGTTATATCCCCTACACGTGTCATTATTCCGATGCCTGACTGATATATAACCTTTGGGAGCTAGGGGATTTTATAACACAAGGATTGTGTTTAACGTTCAGAATATTATCGTACAACTGCCGTACAACGTTGGGGTTGAGTTTAAAATATTAAAAAGTCTGTGTCTACTTTAATTTCAGAACAAAATCGCAGTTCACTCTTTTTAATCTTATTCAATTTTTGACATTTTTGCTTTGAATATTTACAACGCCACTTAATGAATTGCTATTATTAGTTCACACTCATCACTATCTCTCTCTCCCTACCCTCTCTCTTTCCCCCGTCCTCTCTCTCTCCCTCTCCCTCTCTCCCCCTTTCTCCTTCTCCCTCTCTCTCTCTGTCCCTCTCTCTCTAGTCGATCTTTCATGCCTGAAGATCGCTATCACCAGACTTCACCCAGCGGTTCGTTAGGCTCTTCCATTTCATGACAAACTCGCTGTTTTCTTTGTGGTTTGACTGGTGGTGATTTTTAGAGAATAAGAGGAGAACGGTAATAACATCTTAACCAGCCCAATTCAACCTCACTTGCAAGCGCGTCTGCGACGGTCGCCAAGCGAGTACCGGGTGCTCCCTGCTGGATAACAAACGAGGCTCTGGCTATCGAGCAATGACGGTATACGGGTTATAACCATACACCCGACCGGGAAACTGGTCCAAATAACTCCAAAAAAATCACCATCACTATATACGCACATATTTTTTATACACATATCTTGTTCAAATTTTCTTGAACAAGATATGTATATAAAAAATATGTGACACTTGATGTTATACAGTTTTAAAAAGAAAATTATTCTTTATTGTCCTAAGTTTGAATTGACTTTATTTTTTTTTGTATTACTTTACTTTTTAAAATGAGGATACTTTACTTTTTGACTTGTTTAAAATGAGGTTCTTAGAATTCCTCTCGGACTAAAAAAGGTTGGCAGTCTATTCAGCACAACTATGATCTGACTTGAGACGAAACAGTTTGGGATCACTCGCTATCCCTTTCCACTCTCTGATATTGTATAACCAAGACTTCCTTCTCAAACCAACCTATAATTGCCAGCAATTTTTTCCCAACATGATTAGTTGTAACAATATGTACCTGTCATGTCTCATGATTGACCCATTGACATTTATGCTTCACTTATCAAAGAACTTTAACGTTACTAAAGTATAAATATTAGAAAGTTTAAATATTATGAATATTAGAAAGATAAAGTAAATAAGTTTTAAAGAAAATCCAGAGTTTCTAAACAGAAGTGAATCTGAAATTATCCTTAAAGAAGGCTATAAACGGAATGTTTAATAAATACATATGCAATTTAAAATTAAGTTATAGCTTATCACGCTTGTAATGACGGATATAGTACGCGTACCACTAACACAACGTTTAATTCACAAACCATGTCGTGAATGTATGTCACAGTGCAAACATATCAGAAATGCTAACGGTAAGGTTTAAATATTGTAACAATATAAGTAATGTCACATATTGAGACAGACAGCGTCTCGATTGTGTGAGATAAAGAATCGTTTTCACAAGTTACTCTACTCTTCATAATAATATATAATAATTAATAATAAGGATCGGGTGATGATAGAAGAACAGTCATTTTCTTATTAATGAGTCTCGAACACGTAGCAGCCGAATTCTCTTCTAATCGTGTAGAAAATAATAATGTTCCATCGAATGAATTTATTCCATTTAACAACTTTATTTTCTATAAATATTTTATTGGATTTTATCTATATAAGATTTGAACGAAAAAAACTCTACTTTTTCTTATTTTTCTATTGAAGCAAACATGTAATCTCAAGAGAATTAATAATAATTCCAGCCGCTGAACTCTAGTACAGCACAACTCGCCACAAAGAAATTGACCAAATAGCCGAAATTCTTAAGAAAGGCCAGGGCAAAAGTACCCTTTACCGGCGAGCTTGTATGGAGTAATGAGTATGGATAGAGCACATAAAGTGTGCCGAGATCATAGCAGATGGAGATCTGTGGTCTCTGCCTACCCGTACGTGCGTGATGATATGTATGTATGTATGGAAGTCTTATGATTTAAGTTAAAATAACTACCTTTCAATAAGAAGCCGAGAGAAGGATAATTAGAGATAGGATAGAGTAGAGACGTTAGGCTGGGCAGCGTTTAGGAAATTTCGTCAACTCTTCTCGTCGCCCATACCATAAAGTCTGAAGACGAAATTTTTTAACCAATGCGTCCTGCCCGTACTCTCTTACGGTGCCGAAACGTGGACACTGACTATGGAGAGAGCTATGCTCGTGGTTTCTCTGGTGGATAGAATTCGAAATGAAGAAATTTGCCGATGAACCAGAGTCACCGACATAGCTCTTCAAGTTAGCAGACCGAAGTGGCAATGGGCTGGACACGTTTGTCGGAGAACCGGCAATCGTTGTAGCAGACGAATGCTGTAGTGGAGATCGCGACTCGGCAAACGTAGTGTAGGACACCCCCCTGCTAGATGGAGCGACGATCTGCGCAAGGCGGCTGGCAGAAACTGGATGCGTGTAGCCGGAGATTAGGCTAGGTGGCGCTCCTTGAGTGAGATCTATGTCCAGCAGTGGACTGCCACGGGCTGATATTGAACAACCTTTCATAGAGACAAATTTATGCAATAATTCTCACATGTAACGTATTATATTTCAAACGTCTATTCGTGCAAAATTATGAATACATTTGACAGAAGAGGACACTCGCTCAAATTGACTGTGTTATAATAATGAGGTAGGATACGTTGGCAGCCGTTCCATTTTCCACTTCAGTGTGTCACTATAGCAAAACAATTGTATGCGTGAATCGCACGCGTTATTAAATTGAACTATGAACTAATAAAATCTATTGAGTTTCAAATCGGTTGGACACTGGTCTCTGACCTCTGGCAATCATTGGCCACGCAGATAAAAGCAATGTTTTTTTAGCAATATTTATATGTATGGCCTGTGAAAAGCATTAAAAGAAAAATACAAATATTATATATTAAAATAAACACAGACGATTCAAATAGTACAGGGACAATGTGTTTATTTTTAGATGCAAGGCACGTGATTTCAATTCCTGTATATAGTTAATTATTTGTATGCCCTAAAGGTACCTATGACAGAAAGTTGTAGTGGTTGAGTGTAAAATGTTTCTTTTTATTGATTTATCTAAAGTGTTTATATTTTATAGTTCCCACTAAAACGTGGGTGTTGTGTGCAGAATTGTAATTTTAAATTAAAATGCATTTAAAAAGCAATCTGTACATTGAGTATTATTTTCTTAGAATACTGATTCGGGGGGAAAACGATGTCGTAAAGTTTTACGACGAGGTAAGCCAGATGCCTTATTTGAATTAAACAAGTTTACGATTAGGTGTAGTTTTGCTTTAAGTGCCTTTCTGTATTTTATTTTAAATTTGTTTAAGCGATCGTTCCGACGACCTATTTGGCAGAATCGCGATGCTAGATCTTTTTTAGTCAATGATCTCTTATCTGATTTTCACATCAAGATAAATATTTAAAAATGAATTCTAGACAGGCAACACTGCCCCGCTCCTCTCTCTCTCACACGCATACACACACACACACACACACACATTGTAAAACAGTATAAAATAAAGCATTATTAGTGTCACATCATGGAATGTTTTCTTTTCAAATATCATTCAATAAATATATGTATGTATAACTTACAAGTATTTATTTCATCCGCCTTCGACATGAAAGGTTGATAAATATTCATTCCTCTAGAATTGGGGAGATTAGTGGCCAACAGGGATATCATTATCATCATCAACAGGCTGCGGCAGTCCACTGCTGGACATAATAGGCCTCCCCCATGAAGCGCCACCTAGCCCGATTTTCGACTACACGCATCCAGTTTCTGCCAGCCGCCCTTCACAGATCGTCACACCATCTAGCCGGGGGGGCAGGGATAATATATGGTCTAAAAAAAGATAACAAATAGGGCTGTTAAGAATCATTGGAAAATGCTCATTTTAGAAAATCTTCACAAATATCAAGAGCAATTGAAAACAGTAATACTTATTAATTAAAAGATTAATTATTCGCAAAGCGACTAGATTACTACAAGGAGCCTTTTGTGGGCTTAACCTTTGAAAGATTTCGGGTTTGAGGCTCGCAAGTTAAGATAAATATCGTCCAATTACACATCTTTATTAGTGTATATATATATATATATATATATATATATATATATATATATATATATATATATATATATATATATATATATATATATATATATATATACATTCACGCCTATCCCCCGCAGGCGATGGCAAAGACCACAGAGCTCCATCCGCTACCATTCATCGCAACGAAACGGCTCTCCATTAGTCGCTTTTCACCCTCGTGAGAATCAGGACATGACTGGTGGCGAACCACGTCGCTGTCATTTTCGGCGGAATGCGGAAATGCGGATTGGGGGGGAGGGTTACCAGACTCGGAATAAATATTTATAAATCCATATATATATTCCGATTCGGGAATCGAACCCGCGACCACTGACTCCGTGTGCAGAGGGCCGCGCCACTAAACCAATCGGTCTTTATTAGTAACTCAGTTCATTATGTAGCTGATGTTGCCTTTTATATATCGTTGAAGATTTAGCAATTATTTTGTAACTCACATATGTAAGATACATATTCCAGAAGTTAAAATTGAAAACACAATACCCGTTGTTTTATTCACCGAAGCAGAACGGCAGCCGAGAGACTTGCAATGTACTTGAATTGATGGACGTTTGCCTCCTGCCCGTTTTATATTTCTGCTTCACATCCAGCTTGTTTCAAACACTTGACACCCCTAAACTGATTTTTGAATCGAAACTACGCATATGCCTAACACAATGTTGTTTAATATAACTTTTAGAATGTTTTAATAAATAATATTTCTTACTGTTTGATCCGCGCTCATAGTTTTTCATCAAAAGTCTATAGTCAAATGATTAATGTAGGCCACGCCCACGTGAAACATATAGACCATAAAAAATAGAGTCATCTCGTGATGATGTTTTGTCAATAGCCTGTGACAATTTACGCTTAACTTTAATTAAAGGTCTTCGAGTTAACATAATGGAGTGACATGGACTAGTAATATTTGATGGAGAACCTCGTGTAATCGATTAATTTAATGAATATTGACAATTATCTTTCCGAACCGATACGACATTGGCACGTTCATAAAACAAGCCTACACATACCTTAAAGGCCGGCAACACTTCCGTGACTCCTGCGGTGTCGCGGTTGTCTATGGGCGGCGTTGATTGCTTTCCGTCAGGCGACACGTTTGCTCGTTTGCCATCCTATCCCATAAAAAAATTAAGCTGAGTTTATCATCATCATATTACACTCATATAGAACAGTATTCTCCGTCTAACAGCTAAATAAACAAGGGAGCTGTTGACTCAAGAACGTACTTATAAGATGACTTAATTAAGTACGTGTAACATATTAATTAAAGGTCGCCCTGTGGTGTAAACTAATTAAGTTATGAAGTTACTCTATTTTGTCAGGAAGTAAACACAATTTCACACAAAGTGTGAAGACAAACGTCTTCACACTTTGTGCCAACCAGTGCGTCCTGCCCGTACTCTCTTACGGTGCCGAGACGTGGACACTGACAGTCCGTCTCCTCGCCAAGCTCTGATATTGAAACACAATTTATAATGCAAAATAGCACTGGGATGAATGGGGGTTAAACTATATAGACCGGTATGACTGGGTTAGAACCACTGTTCTCCTCGAGAGGGGGGTGCCCTCTCGAGGAGAACAGCGTGTGTGAGGTATATTAAATTCGTCTTAGTGAATCTCACGAGCCGCAAGGGAGGATGGAGGTCAGCCCCAGCAGAGCCCTGCATGCTGAGGTAAGGCACCATAGTCCCCGGGGGAGCCCGACCCCGGGACGATCGGCACGATTACGACTAGGCTCGCCCCTAGCCACGCATCCATTGGCACGGCAGACCATGGATTGGCGGAGAGGAAGGGAAAGGATACAGAGGAAAGGAAAGAGCAGGAAAAGAAATGCGGATTGGGATGGTTACCAGACTCGGAATAAACATTTATAAATCCATATAAATATTTATTCCGATGCGGGAATCGAACCCGCGACCATTGACTTATTTTTTGAAGGTTCAAAAACTAGTTCCATAGAGTGGTGGTGAAAAACGCACCTTACTAGATCAGCTAAAATCTAAAAAGTTGTTTTAGTTCATTTCATCATAGATATATTATAATTAATTTCTTCCTGAAAAATTATAACGCCCAAAAGCAAAATTCTCGGGAATTCACGGTACGTCGACTATTAATCAGTGTTCCAGCATGGCACGGGTAAATTAATATTAATATATTACCTGTGATACCATGTTGCATAAGCTTCCCCCGAGATTATAATATTTTGATAATTATTATCTAACAGAGGCAATTTTAAAACTTTTAAAGTAACTGTTAAAATACTTCGACTGCGCAATTTTAAAACTTAGTAATGGATATGGGACATTTTATAGGGGAGCCAAAAAACCAGTTGGCCGATATATACCAGCGCACATATACATATGTCATGATATACAGGATGCCTCAGAATTCAACATCAAGCCAAAACGGAGTGACAGGATTGATTGTAACCATCATGAGAAAAATCAGAAAAAAATCTATCCCATGCAGTTTGAAAATTATGGGCATTTTTTCTTAAATGCCAATAATCAATCAATTCTGTCACCCCGTTTCGGCTTGACGTTGAGTTCTAGGACACCCTGTACATACATGCATATCGTCACACCTGTTTCCTATAAGGGTAGGCAGAGACCACAGATCTCCATCCGCTACGATCCCCATACACCTTCCTTGCTTCCTCCGCACTCATCTATATTTTCATCCATGAAAGGAAGGAGGAAGGCCTCCCACATTCATTGTAGCGAATCGACTCTCTGTTAGTCGCTTCTCGTTTCGTCGGATTCAGGATGTGACGGGTCACGTCGCCGTTATATTTTAACAATTTTTAAAAATTAGCTTTATTAAAATTCGTCTTAGTGAATCCAACGAGCCGTAAGGGTGGATGGAGGTCAGCCCCAGCATAGCCCCGCATGCTGAGGTAAGGTACCCGGGGGAGCCCGATCCCGGGAAGGTCGGCACGCTTGCGACTAAACTCGCCCCTAGCCACGCATCCATTGGCATTATCAATAGCTTAAAATAATATTCTTGTTATCCATTTCAACTAAGCCAATTATTCTTGTGCTAGGATATAGTTTACAAATTCCAATAGAAGATACAACATTAAGCCGTCAGATCCTTATCAGTGACTTATTGCTGCTTTAAAGCTTCTTATGCTAAGGTATTGCTTAAAGATTTTTATATAAAAATAAAAATATTATTTTTATATAAAAATCTAATTTTTATATAAAAACAGCTCAGCATTAAAAGGTTTTTTTTTATGGGAGGGCAAACGAGCAAGCGTGTCGCCTGATGGAAAGCAATCAACGCCACCCATGGACAACCGCGACACCGCAGGAGTCGCGGAAGCGTTGCCGGCCTGCCGGTATGTATAGGCTTGTTTTTAAAGGTTCCAATGTCTTAACGGTTCGGAAAGATCGCCGAGGGTAGCTGGTTCCACAAACTGGTGGAGCGTGGAAAGAAGTTACGAGAGGTTATTATTAAAGGTTATTATTTTTATTATTCCGATTCACGATGGATGTGAGAGGAAGGATGGATGAAAAGATAGATGAGTGTGGAGGAAGCAAGGAAGGTGTGCTGGTATCCAAGCGAATGGAGATCTGTGATCTCTGCCTGGCCGTACGGCAAACTGGCGTGACGATATGTAGTAATGTTAAATACATTACAAGGTAAAAAAAAAGTTCTTGCTCCGTATTTGCGTCCAGTACGTAATACTCGTTGTTGCGGTATGCGGTTCACCGCGTCACAAGCCCCAGCGCCCTTTGACACAAGCCACCTCATTTCTAATTACAGCCACGTCTAAAGTTCTAATTTAATTTACGGCCCACACACAAAAAAGTTTCTTAATGTACGTACTACGTATGTATACGTACGAATCTATATTATGTATTGTATACAGTGATTGAATAAAGCTGGATGATTATGTAATCAATTTAATAACTCCTACACACTACAAAAATACGTCGAATCATCCTGTAATGAAAGATGAATTCTTATTATGTTTTGAACATATAAACATGGAACATGCTATATAAGCTTTTAAAATCTTAATATACGTACAAATTTAATTTACATATTTTATACATTACATTTATAATAATAATAATTCTTTATTTGCATAATGTGAGATGTAACAAGATGAAAAAAGACACGTTTAAAAGCTCCATCACATTACCACTTATGTCGTACAAATTTGATTAATTATTTATTTGTTTATTATACCAACTCTACATAAACTATATACACTTATAGACACATAGAGATCTAAATACATAAGCCGCTTATATTTACAAAGCATTAAATTATTTAATAAACTGTTAATTACATTGTCATTAAAATTATAATTGATTCATGTATTACATACATTTGATCCAACTTTTAAAGCAAAAAAATCCTTAGTATTATAAATATTGCCATCTATTGTACTAAATTATACAGCACAGTTTAAGAAAGCTGAAAGATTAAGTAAACAATTTAATAAATCCGATACACTACAAAAATCCGGCCATTCCCTAAGGGTATATAATAAGAAAAAAAATTATAGAAGAACTATATCATTTTTAAAGATAGAAACATTAAAATAGGAATATTACGCTTTTATAGAACTACGAAAATACTTAATAAAAATAAGTTTTAAATTATTCAATAATTCAAAAGGTAAATTTATTTCAAGAAAAATATCATTACTCTTATATTTTGGTGACCAAAATTTTAATGATATTTTCAAACACAAAGTTTTTAGACGCATCGTTTTAAAGGACAGCCTCCGGCGTGACTTTATATCAGTTTCAGTAAAACTTAAATAAATAAAACTAGAAAATAAACTGGATTCATTAAAAAATCACAATATTTATCAAAGATATTTATAATTTAAGAAAATATATCATCTTTATATGAATATTTCTGAGAGATATTTTTTCAAATATTTGTTTATTACAAAGAAACTGAATTACAGATGTACAATAGAAAACATTCAATTTTTATTTTTTTTTTATATATTCACGCCTATCCTACGCAGGAGTTGCAGAGACCACAGAGCTACATCCGCTGCCATTCATCGCAGCGAAACGGCTCGTCATTGGTCGCTTTTCGCCCTCGTGAGAATCAGGACGTGACGGGTGGCGAACCACGTCGCCATCATTTTTCGACAAATTAGGTATATTAAATTCGTCTTAGTGAATCCCACGAGCCGCAAGGGAGGATGGAGGTCAGCCCCAGCAGAGCCCTGCATGCTGAGGTAATTTTTATTTACTAATAATATATTATTTTTAAACGATTTATTTCGCCCCGTATATTTGTTTGTTTCATATTTTGCAACGGCTTTTTCAACTTCTACTACTACTAAACCGATTCTGATGAAACTTGTCACACACACACTTATTTCCCGTGAATATACAACATTATAATAATTTCAACTTTACGAGGGTCTGCCAGGAGGTGGACAACGGAATTCTACTACCGTTACTATCGTACTAAAGTTGTTTTACCTATTTCTATGATGTTTTTTAATAAAACAATTTATTTATCTGCTATTACCTACTATTGTTTTAAAATTAAAATAATGACCTCTATGACCGTATACTGACTAAATTTACTTTTTTTTTGTTAAAAAAATTAAATTTAGATGTATAAGAGAGGGACGTGGAGTAAGAGAAGACGTCGTGACAAAAGTTGAGAAAGGGATATTTAAATGTTTTGGGCGCATTGAGAGGATGGATGAAAAACAACTGATAATTTTATCAAAATTTACGTTGTGGATGTAGATGGAAGGGTCGGTAGGGGAAGACCAAGGAGAACATACCTTCACTTTGCATTGAATTGCTGAAGTTAAGAAAAGCCAGGTTAAGAATACCGGCGAGCTTGTATGAAGAGAGCGTATGGAGAAATCAAAGAAAGTGTGCCGAGATCATAACATATGGAGATCTATGGTCTCTGCCTACCACTGCGGATGACATGTTTGTATGTAGGTAAATACATATGTATGTTAGAAAATACATTACTTCATTTTTGAAAAATTGATACTCTTATTATTAATAAACTTATTAGTAAACAATAGCATAAACAATTAATACAAAAATACAAATAAACAAAAAATAAAAAAAAATACAATAAAATACAAATAAAGTTTGAAGTGTACCTTAAACAATTTTTATTTAAGTGTACCTTAAACAATCTTTAATTATATTTATTTTTATTCCTATATGGAATCCTTCTTAAATATAGGCTTCGACTTTTCTACTAACAAACTAAGGTTATAGCTCTCCATAAGCATGTTACATTCTCGGATTTGAAGTGAAACGTTCCCCAAGTTTTTTATCTTTGCTGTATACATCTATTGTAACCGATTCAACTGAATTATTAATGTAAACATAACAACAGCAGTAGCAATTCGATAACACTTGGTCCAATTCTCGGTTACAAAACTGTTATTGCGTCGTTCCCTTCACACAAATCGACTAGTTGTATGACACTATCTCCATTTTATTACCGAACCTATGGTCCTCGCTCACAAAGTTATGGGCCTTTAAAACAAGCGCGTATCTATTGTTAAAGGAGGTTAACGAGGCTCGATACGGGGCGTGTTCACATAAAACTGAATACAGTAATGATCGGTTCAGAAATACACATAAATAGATTCAAGGTAACAAATAATATAAAACATTTTTTTAAAGTCAATCCCAACTTTTTTCCAGCGATCTACACGCTTCCCCAATGACGATATTTTTCTTTTTTTTTTATGATGGCAATCAGTTATAACTATGAAATGTAACTAGTCAGCTTGTCACGTTACGTCTTGATAAAATGGTGGCTATTTTACCAAAACCTTCTATGGAATTGTTCAGTCAACTTAAAAAGTCACAATACACCCAATTATTTCATATCACTTAACTTATACACCTAAATCGAAGTATATTGTATAATAAGCCACCATAATTAAACAATAAAACTTAAAATAATTTTTAAAAAAGAACGCCACTGATGTAAGTTGGCGGGAAAAATCCCTAACGGTGCTAAATTTATATGCTGCTAAATATTTTATATAAGATATTTAATATTTGAAAAAACTATATTAACATAAAGTGTCATCCACTACAAGTTTAAAAAAATGTATTGGTGTATTTACGATTGAAAATTTAAAAATGATATATAAATAGATATATTACGTATAGGGAGAGTGATATTGAGAGTAGGAATTGAAATAAATATTCTCTTACTTTCAAGTATTTTCATAAACATCAAAATTGTGGGCTTTGATTGGGTCATGCGAAAATTTATATTTTATTAGTTAGCAGAGTTATGCTATCGCAGGGGTTCTCAAAATGTGTGTGCCCCTGATGCGCAGTAGATGGCAAAGAGGGGTTTCCGTGAGGCGTGATAACTATTTACATTTAGATTTTATATCGGCGTTATTTTTGTGATAGGAAGTTGTATCCTACCTAGTTGTACCTGTCTTAGTTGTATGTAGTAACATACTATAAGCATTTTTCATTTTATTTCCTACTTTTCTTGAATAATAAATGTATTTTTATGTGTCAATATAAATATAAAACGTAGCTTCATATTATGGATGTTTTAATTTTCGTGCCTATCTACCTAGTATCTATGTATCCTATTTCGACTAATTCGGGTGCTGAAACAAAATTCTATACCGGTAAGTGCGTCATGAACTGAAAAAGTTTGAGAATCTATGCTATCGCATGAATGGCCCGGTTCAACCGGAAAATACCCTCACAGAGTATTAGCGTTAAGTGGTAGCATTATTCCATGTGATAATGTTTCATACGGGCAATGCAAGAATCCGGAAGTTCAACACCTTTCTCCTTCATTTATTACTTCCGTGTTCCACACCATTAGTCAAATCTTATCCTTAGGTAAGCGATCTTATTCTTGGTATTACAATTATTCGTTGGTAGCGGTGATTATTTACAAAATGACCTACTTGCTAGCTTACCTAAAACCCCAGCAGTGATTTTCAACTAGATCCTGCAACTCATATCACGAGAGTTTCTTACTGACATTCCTTATAGCTTAAATAAAAAAAAAGAATTGTTTATTAAAATACTCTAAAACAAAATGAAATAAGATATAAGAAAAAAAGAAATCATTTTATGTATGATCAATCGGGGACGTCCACACCCCGCGCAGAGGTGTGGGATCGAGCCTCGGGGATGAACCCCACTGCTCGTGCAGCAACTCAATGGGGCAACCGCCCCCCGGTCTTAGGTGCCGCTATTCCTAGCGGCTTTTGGGCGTCCTTTAACGACTTCGCGTCGTCGAGATATGGCTGAAACTATTCCTACGTTGGGTCCGTCGCTGGCCCTCTTCCCTCGCGGGAGCCAGGAGGCGACAGGAGGATTTCGCGTGGGAGTGGACGTCCCTCAGGTGGGCGAGCGTGAAGGGGAGCAAAATTATTAAGGTGTGGGTGTGGTCCATTGTCGGCTCGGTCGAACATCTTCCGAGCCAACCGGACCACAAACTCATGGATGCTCTCCACCTTGAGGTCCCTCGCTATAACGTCGTTACGCACATAGCGAGCCGCCCCCACGATGGCGCGCAGAGACAGATTCTGCTGGATCTGAACGCGTTTGCGCTGGGTTGCTGATATCAAAGACCACCAGGCCGGCGCAGCATAGGTCAGTCGGGAGCGAACGTAGGCCTTATAGACCAACAGCTTCGTACGCACGGGTATGCGGGTTGATGTTAATATAGGTCGAAGGACCGTACGCGCGGCATTCGCGCTATTCACCACGTGTGTTACCTGTGTGGTGAGCCGCAGCGTGCAGTCGATGCGGACTCCGAGGTACGTTACTGTGGTCTCCCAACGTACATTCTGCCCCCGAAGCTTAAGTGGTCTTGGTAGTTTACCGTGGCCGGTCACAATGGCGCATGTCTTCCCAATGTTGACAGACATTCGCCATGTGTCCAGCCACTCGGGTAGCAGATTTTATGTATGATGATAAAACAGTCTTCGTTATTATGTATAACAGCGCCATCTATTTTCTCCACTTTATATTACTAAATAACAAATCGAAGTTATAAGTAATCCCTTATTGGACGGTCCTTTACAGGAATAGTAGCGTTGATAAATTTTTTTACACATATACATATAGGGCATTATACATATAGGGCATCATACCTGACCCCATTTTGAACATCAAATAAGATAGAATTTTAAGATTTTTCTCTCGCTAAAAACAATTATGGTTTATTGAGTTGTTATCTACAGTTGAATTTGAATATATACTAATGTTTTTTAAGTATAAGCTGTTGTCGCTGCTGTTTAGTTGAAGTGTTTCTGCATTGTTTTTAACTAAAATGAAAATGTTACACGGAATTTTGTTACCAGAAACACTGTAACTTTTAAATTAAATTTGTTATCAAACTTTTACTTCGGAATTCTGCTCAATTTTTTAAATATAAGCAGTTTTATGACTTTTCTTTTGTCAGAGAATACCATCAAAGCTGATTACATATTTAATAAAAGAGGAAGGCGAATCATGAGAAAAAAGCATGCGATTCAAAGCGCATGTGGGCAAAGCTCCAATCAAAAATTAGCTAAAACTTTTTGACATTTCAAACAATTATTTTTTCCAAAAAAAATTAACAATTTGTCTAAACCGTAATTTAATGACATTAAAACCTCTTATTTTATATGACTGTGACGTCTGGTTATTTCTCAAATAATGATCACATGGTGAAGAATTAAAACGATAAAATAAAATTTTAATTGGCAATAATTTTTGAAATAGGACTATCAATATTATTATAATATATGTATATATAAGAAATAATTCCTTAATTCTTATTAACTATTACGACTAAGCAAATACAACTTGTGCTAGAAAAAGCTTTATATCGATGTGGACTATTTAAAAATATGAACTCACGAGCTCAAATAGTAAGCCCGATCCTTACCAACTGAACCATTGCCGCTAAAACTTTCCATTAATTTTATTATTAATTGCAATAAATAAGGATCTTTACTAATAAATAAACCTTTTTTAATTATTAAAATAATATTGCTTCCTGGGTTTGGTTTGTAAAAAATTACACTTGGTGTCGATATACCGCATGATACCGTAACTCTTTTATCAAGATGGGGAAAACGACAACGTAATTAACAAATGACAGTTAATATAAGGGATAAGAAACATGGTGGGTTAATGTCTATTCCTCCAGAAATGAGGAAGCCCGTGCTAAGCAATAGAACATATATGGGCTGTAAAAAAATCTTTGGAATTAGGTTTTATCCCTATAAAGAAAAAAAAGTGTTTCTTATCGAAACATACAACTAATTATATAAGTTAAGCGATGTTTTATGCTTAGATAGTTACACGTAAAGTATGAATTAATAATCTGTTACTTTATAGTCCGTTTCAAGATGGTAACAACATACCGACCCATACAGTACGCAGGGAGAAACAAGTACACAATGGCGCCTTGCCAACCCGCAATTCGATCTTCCAACACTCAGCGATTTGGCCAAAGCAACAACAGTAAGAAAGAACACGATCGCATAATAGTTTGCATTTAAGTACTCTAGAAATTCCTACACCCACATATATACAATGTGGTAAATATAAAATACGGCAAACTCACAGATCTCACCTACTAACAATGCAAACAAAAAAGGTAACAAAGTGGCTATTTTCCCTCTCCCACGAAGAAACTGAGAGCATACATACATACACATACACACATACACACACACATTCACACACTAAGGAGGGAATTTACTCTTCTTTTTTGTTTTTTTATACTCAAAATTTATATTAAGGATACACAGCTAAAATTGACAGTTAAGATTCAACTTTGGGTCCCGAGATACGGTCTATCGCCTCGCCTAGGAGTCCACCAATAATACAAACTGAAATTGTATATAAGCATGTATTGTTAATGATAAAGAAATAAATAAAATACATTTCACACTTACATATACACCTTGTTTATTAATTCCTTTAACGAATATAGGATCGTGGGAAAAGTTATAAAAATATACGATTCTATTCTACTTTTACGATTCTATTTTTAAGAATTCGACATAAATTAATTCTCAATTCGAAATGTTTCCGTCACTGCTGTTATCATTTAAGTTTAAAGTTAAGCAGTCCGCTCACTATAAGTCTATATCGTTCTGTTCTTCCTCGGGATTACGTAAAGGAAGCTTTGGGCGGATAAGCCAAGCTTAACCGATTTACCGGGGAAATATTTTTTAAATGCAACCCGTTGACTTAAAACTACATTAGAGTATTATAATTATTTTATTAAGATAGCATTTTTGGAGTTGATATGTTTTATGGGATAGGAAGGCAAACGAGCAGGCGTATCACCTGATGGAAAGCAATCAACGCCGCCCATAGATATCCGCAGCGCTATAGGCGATGCGGAAGCGTTGCCGACCTTTGAGAAAAGTGTCATTATGGGAGGGGGAGGGGGGAGGTGGTTGAGCCTCCGGAATTCACCGCTCACCGTAGGAAGTGCGATAGCTAAGCTACCACTCAGACGCCGATTTTCTGCGGGAGTGTGATACGTCCCCGGGCGAGCAGGCCCATTCATGCTACAGACAAATATTATCCCATTCTTGACAAAGTATTCGTCTGCAGCGTGGTTCTACCACTATATATATATCATTTCGATCGAATAATACACTTATAACAGTGCCTTATTTGTGAGAATGTATTTTTATACATCAGCCTTTTTTATATACAAGCAGTTTAAGACACATTAAACAGCTTATACATAAAAGACAATGGATTTTTTATACAAAAAACTGCTTATATATAAAGAAATCTATATTTCTAACTACAGGGTGTACTAAAGAGAAAAACAGTAAGTTGTCTGTGGTCATAGGTTGTCTTGTCATACCAGTGTGAACATGTGAATTAATAAAGCTATATAAAACATATATAAGTTGTGATCATTACAATATTACATGGCGCAGTCGGTAAGAATCCAAAATTATAGAAGGGCCTCTTAACTGGAATAGCATAGGGCCTCTTTTCATCTAAATTCGGCCCTGACCGCACAAAATAGCGCCTCTTTATATTTTCCCCTGGCCTTCATACATGGCGATCATGGGGGCAAATATCAGTAGATGGACAGCATGGTTCACACGAGTACTAAAATAAACTAAATAATCAGGAAATCGACGTAGTCTACTCTAACATCATTAAAAGGTTGTGTAAAATATAAAAGCAGTAAAATATTACATAGAAATTAAAATGTTGGTTGAATCAATGAATGCATTCAGCAGTTAGTTCATTTTAATGGGTCATTAGTGGTAAATTTAATGGAAGTTTTTTTGCTTTACAAATATTTCAAATTACGGCAAAAGTTGTGAGGGTAGTTGTAAATTAAAAGCAATTAGGGCAGCAAATTTATATTATTATTCACTATATTTTAAATGTTATTTTATTTCAAACATTTTATCATGGAGCTGGAGCATTGATGTACTAATTATTACTGCGATAATTTAAAAATGTTTTGCAGAAATGTGTTATTAGTAAATGATAATGCTTGTGATATAAATCTTATGTCATACAGGGTGTCCCAGAACTCAACGTCAAGCAGAAACGGGGTGACAGGATTGATTGTAACCATTATGAGAAAAATCAGAAAAAAATATATCTTAAAATCTTAAAGTTAAGAACCTACCAAGAGCTTGTGCGAATAAAAAACATTTTAACTGAGTAAAATGGGTTAGCAAAAATCGGGTTACTTGAGGTTTTTATTTATTTACTCTTTTTTTTAGTATGAAACTAACAAGTATTGTACCATTTTACAATCCTGAATAAATGCGCCAACTTTTAATGGCTTAAAACTTGCCAAGGCACTTGAGTACTTTTTTTAAAGAAGGGCCTCTCAAAGTCAAGAAATTTTGAAAATTTTAAATTCATAGTTTAACAAATACACATAGGTTAAAACAAATTTGCTTAGTTTAAGCACAACCATGAAGAAACAATAGGTCAATGTGTTATTTAAAAATGTGTCATCTTACAAGTACATGAATAAAAATGATTACAATCACATCATTTTAAAGATAATTGAATTTCAATTTTGGGACTACTTGTTGCTTGTAAATTGTTCATTGTGAATTGGATCACTTTTGTACAACACGGTCCGATTATAAAAATTAGAAATGTAATTTATTATTGTCCATATGGTTGGTATATGTCTTACTGCTTAGCACGAGCCTCTTCGATTCTGGAAAAACAAATACTAACACAACATGCTAGTCCAATGCGGATTGGCTAGGGTAACCAGACTCCGAATAAGTATCTATAGGCTCTACATACCTATATATATTTATCTCGATACGGGGATCGGTACGTGACCATCGATTCTATAATAATAATAATAATAATTATTTATTTGTATAATATGAGGTTATAATAAGATGAAAAAAAAGAGACGTATAAAAGCTCCATCACATTGCCACTTACGGCGTACAAATTTCATTAATAATGACACACTATTAGAAATAACTAAAACAATTATTACAAATCTAAATACATAGCTAGATTATTATAATATCATTAAAATTATAATTTATTATTACATTTATATATCACTTTTTACTTTACACTATATATTTATCTATTATATACATTTGATCCACTCTTTAAAGCAAAAAAGTCTTGAATATCATAAATATTGGTATCTATTAGCCATTTATGGAATCTTTGTTTAAGACGTCGTATTGTAATATTTATTGGCTTTGCTGTTTGCTGTAATGTAAGATTGTATGTAGTTTTGTAAACATTTCTTAAAAATGTCTTTTGATTTCTTAAAGAAATAAAAATATAATTATTTGAAGTTTTAGCCAAATATTTTTATTTCATAAAATAGGAAAGCAAACGAGCAGACGTGCCACCTGATGGAAAGCAATGAACGAGTCCGTTAAGAAATGTAGGAATTGAGTATGATGTATGCTGTGTATGTAATCATTTCACCCTGTGAAATAATTCATCATCCCGTTGATTAGAACCTATTCGCTTGAAAAACGGAAATTGGCGGTAATTTTGGTTTGGCAGCGACGGCTCCATCAATAACCCCTTCAATTAACCACGGCGAACTCAATGTGCTCGATCCACACTGCACGTTCACTCAGTTAAAGTTAACATTACCCTAGTTTAAGGTGCTGTTAATAATTAAACTATTGTGGAATGACGTCTATGTCTCAGTGGCTAAAACCCGATCAAAACTACAATTTGTTTTAAAACTATTATAATATGTACTAATCAAATACCTGGATTCTTTTAGTTTTTTTTGTGGAAGTAACCAACGCCGCCCATAGACATCCGCAACGCCATAGCGCCAGAAGCGTTGCCGACCTTAAAGGAAAGTGAAATTATAAGAGTGGGAGTGGGAATAGGAGGGGGAGTGGGAGTGGGAATCGGAGGGGGACTGGGAAAGGAGAGGGTGTTGGGCCTCCGGAACTCAGACCGCTCACCGTACGAAGCGCGGTAGGTAAACTACCACTCAGACGCCGGTTTTCTGTGGGAGTGTGCTACTTCCCTGGGCGAGCCGGCCCATTCTTGCTACAGACAAATAATATGCCATTCTTGACAAAGTATTCGTCTACAACGTGGCTCTACCACTAGAAAAGTTTAATGTTAGAGCCACGCTACAGATACAGAATACTTTGTCAAGAATGGCATATTTGTCTGTAGCGTGAATAGGCCGGCTCGCCTCGGGAAGTACCACACTCCAGCAGAAAACCGGTGTCTGAGTCCGGTGAGCGGTTGAGTTCCGGAGTCTTAATCCCCCTCGCCCCTTCCCCATCCCATAATGAGACTTTCTTTAAAAGCCGGCATCGCTTCTGGACTGCCTATGGCACTGCGAATTTCTTTTGGTGGCGTTGATTGCTTTCAATCAGGTGACACGCCTGCTCATTTGCCTTCCTATCCCATTAAAAAAAAATAGTAAATGGAGTAATGGGCTGATTTTCACAACTCGACGTCACCTTCGCCTATTTTGCGTGTTGGTTGAATGGATTTTATTTATATTCTTTTATTCCATCCATCCTAGCCTCTTCGGCTTGCTCACAGCATTCATGAGGGATCAGGGACAGGTATCTTGCCCAGTAGTTGGCTACGCCCTTGCATCAAAGCACGATGTGAGCAGCCGTTTCCTGCTCTTCCATCCAGACTCTGAACAGTGGACTATCTGTAACACCTAGCACAAATACATCTTTACTTATAGTCCGTTAAATGGACCATAGCCGTTTCTTCGGTTGTTGGATTTTATTATGTTTTGAAAGCTGGTTAAATCGAAGCTGTATAGAGATTGGAGGGGAATATTTTAATAAGCTATAAATAAAGATTTTTCATATTCGTACTACTTTTCAATTTACTAGCAATTTTTGGGACATCCCTCGTAAATAAAGGCTTTTAAAATGTTTCTTCTGATAGGAGATCAAATGCAGGATCATTGTTTCAAGAAGAGAACACTTTGCTATTACATTCGAATACTATTGCATTCGAGTCGTCAAAATAATTAGGACAATGGTGTGATAGAAATGACAATCAAGATTCTTGCCAAAAAAGGTCAAACTTGCGGTTTATTCTGTTGCATAGCCTTTGCATGCAATCTTTAATTATCGTTGCATGTAACTACAATTAGCATTGACTTTTTTGTTAAATATGTATGTTGTAATTGTTTTTAAATATGTCGTGTAATGGTATGTTGAGAAGACTTTGTCGATCTATAGATAGCACGATAACAATCCTGAATGTGTCCCTAACCATAAATTGTCACAAGTCGGGCATAATAATAATAATAATAAATATTGTAATAATAATAACGGGCAAAATGTTTACCTGTGTAACAAACTTGGCTCCATAATAGCCAACGCCTGTTCCCCTGGTGGCAATGTACAAATCATCTCTACCTGAAAGAGGCTTATGGCTTCTCAAGGGATACTATAGTCCTTTGATGTTTGTATATTTAATATAATTACATTCCTATAGATATATAAAATAGGGTAACCTCCATCCTTTTTCGAGAGTGTAATAAGAGGCGATTATTCGAGTAAATAATTACGGGTCATTTGACATCAGCGTCTACTTAAGTAATAAAAAGCAATCTGCGATCCCAAATCTCTATTTCTAAGGATTGTTATGGCATTCCAGATTATTAATGGAGTCAGGCGTTACTTTGCGGAAATCCATCACCATATGGACAGTCAAAAGTTTTACTTAGCTAAGATCCGCGACAAGCAAAACAATAACAGAAAATTAATAATGTGTGTTTTTCCGTTGGGTTTAGTGGATTTATTTGGAACTTAAACCAAAAACTTACCGAAAATCGGCCATCAACCCTTCACCCACCAACCACTCACTATACACAACACCAAACACACATTATCACTTTTCCATCTTGTAAACGACACGTGTTTCGCCCCAACACGAGGCATCTTTGGTCTGGCACAACGGTTTGTTATATAAACTATACCACATGAGTGTGCCCGATAGACTCGTTCACATCATACGAGAATTCCTTAGGAATTGAACCTTCCGCTTTCGCGTCGAAGGAACGCGCTCCTCTCCCCGCCCCCTTAGGGCGGGGGTTCCGCAGGGATCCTGCCTCTCGCCACTTCTGTTCTCACTTTATACCGCCGACATTCCCAAGCACGCGAACATGTCGCTCGCCCTATTTGCGGACGACACCGCCCTCTACACTTCTGATAGGGTCAAATACCGCGTGTCGAAACGGCTCCAAACTGCGGCCACTACTCTTGGTGAATGGTTCCGAAAATGGAGAATCGAGGTAAATCCCGAGAAAAGTGAAGCAATTTACTTCTCAAGGGGCACCAGTAGAGACTCCCACAAACGAGGCGGCCGACTCTTAGATATCACTCTCTTTGGCAGACCTATCCCGTGGAAAAAGTCTGTCAAATATTTAGGCGTCACCCTCGACAATCACCTGAATTTTACTAAACACATTCAAAACGCTCGATCCAAAGCGGCCTTCGTCTTAGGTCGTCTTCACCCTTTAATTAACGCCCGCAGCAAACTGTCCCTCAGACACAAGCTGCTTCTTTACAAAACATGCGTCCGGCCAATCATTTCCTACGCAAGTGTCGCCTTCGCGCACGTGCATAAAAGAAAAATAAATAAACTTCAAGTGATACAAAATCGCTTCATTCGTCGAGCCACCGGTGCTCAGTGGTTCCAGCGCAATATTGACCTCCACTGCGACCTTAACTTGCCGAGCGTCAAACAACACTTTAAAACACTCTCTAAGAAACATTTTGAGAGATCCGAATCCCATCCGAATCCACTGGTGGTACAATCGGTAAATTATTCACCCGATTTAAACGCGCGCCCGAAAAGACGACGCCCGCGTAACGTGTTACACGATCCGGACGACGAAACAGCGTCGTTCGGATCCACTCACGACACCAACACTCACACGCACCCCGGCCCTAGCCGAGCACGTAGAGTAGGGAACACTTCTACACCGGCCGCTTACACGAGATTCTCTCACGTACCCGGTCGGTTTTCACCCCCTAGACCTTAGGGTCTATGGGACTAATAGGGACTATAGTTACTAAAGTTCAACCTCCCCTACATGTTTAACGTAGAATCATGACGAGTTTAAAATCAGCACACACACATATGTGTACCTCCGACACGGCATCAGGCCGATGGAGTCTGCGATTTGCGCAGATTCCCAATTATATTTTACTAGCCCGCGGGCTTTCAGCCCGCGGGCCCTGAAATCGATAAAGCTGTTAAAGCCAATAGGCTACCAGCATTAACATCTTCGAATCACAAACGAGGCATCTTCAGGTATAGTAGACTCTACGGAAGACAACCGAAAACTTTTGACTGTCCATATGGCATTCCAGTCTGGTAACCCCGCCAATTCTCATTGGATAAGCGTGATGGCTTAACGTCCGTTCCTCCAGAAATAGGGAGGCACGTGCTCAGCAGTGGGACATATATGGGCTGAAAAAATAAAAAATACCGTTTAAAATAAGAATTTTTTCTTATAAGTTTAACACGTGTTTCATACAATAGAAGTTACACGAATATAATCGAACGTCGGGATATCAATGGATCTGTTCGTTTATCTATTCCAATCTACACCAATCTCCACTTTATTTATGCAAGGACAAACCAAAGCTTAGTAGCATAAGGCATGTCAATTTTTGCCATTGCAGTCAGTGTCGACAATTATAGTAGATTGCACCAAAGTATAGTTTATACGATAAACTATACTTTGGTGCAATCTAGTATAATTATACAAACAAACAGACCCAATGAGCCGAACGCGTTAATCTTAACCAATACATTTTTATGTTTGTTTATTAGTCATATCTGTAGAATTTCTTCTTTTATTTGGTTCAATGCTTATGGTTCGGAAAATGAGAAGTGAATGAACCACAGTGAATAGTTTATTTTTCCCTTCCTTCTCGCCAATCCAAGGTCCGCTGTGCCAATAGATGCGTGGCTAGGGGCGAGCTTAGTTGCAAGCATGCCGACCGTCCCGGGATCGGGCACACCCGGGTACTATAATGCCATACCTCTATGGGGAGCTCTCCTGGGGCTTACCTCACCCTCCTTTGCGGCTCGTGGAATTCACTATTACGAATTTTAATAACCCTAATTTGTTAAAAATTGACGGCGACGTGGTTCGCCACCCATTACGTCCTGATTTCCACGTGGGCGAAAAGCGACTAATAAAGAGCCGTTTCGCTGCAATTAATGTGAGAAGAAGGGTGGATGAAAAGATCCTTCTTCTCACATTAATCGCAGCGAAGCAAGTAAGGTGTGCCTGGATCGTAGCGGATGGAGATCTGTGGTCTCTGCCTACCGCTACGGGACAGGCGTGACGATATGTATGTATATATTTAGTTTAATTTTAATTTTCCGAATAATTTGCATCTTGATCTGGGTGCTCTTGATCTTTAGGCGGTAGGCTGAAGCCTACTCAGTCTGTAGAAAAATCCAGCCCTGTGTGCCGTAATTACTTTATCCCCCTATTTATTTTTATATCCGCGGATCTTACCAAACTAATTTCCACGCGTCATTCATATAACCAATTTGTGCAAATTAACCCCTGAAAACGACGAAACACTTTAGTCCAATTTTATTCCATCGCCGTTCACACGCTGGTACGCCCGAGTTGATACAATCACTGTGAGTGCATAGTTAAGTAAAACGCCAATTCAGTTGGTCTGTAAATGTGAATTGGGTCAATTGAGGCCTCGCGCTAACACCAGACATCATTATATTTGAATCAATTATTTATTTATTTTAACACCATCACAAATATCTCAAAAATAAATATAAAAATATTTATATCCTAACAAAAATGTGTCACCTCAGTTCATTAACAGTGTTGTTTGCACTGAAAACAAAATTAAAAATATATATTATATATATTTTTTAATAAAAATATTTTTTTAATTATTCAGTTAATAAAATAATGTAATATATTCAAAACCATTTATCCCGTTAATAAATATAAAATATGTTATTGAGAAGATCATTCATCTAGTTAATAAAATATATTTTTTTATATTTTTATTTTCAAATTAATTAATCTAGTTAATAAAACAATAACAATATGTGCTCATAACCTATTAATTATCCAGTAAATAAAAAAGCAAAAAAATTCTAATGATTTTAGTTATGAAAATCCTAATATTTTATTATATTATTTTATTTAAAAAAATCCGTTATATGTTCACGAATATGGCAAACCTATTGTAGAATCCGTAGTTACGAATCGTGACTTTGTATGTACACATATTGTAGATATATCTCCAAATAAATAAATTAAATTTAAAATAAATAAATTAAATTTAAAATAAATAAATTAAATTTAAATTCTATGGAATGCGTCCGAACACAAATTCGAATTACGGCGGCTTTATTTTTGCAGTTAAAATTTATTTACTATTGCTTTGCACTTATACGCTTTACGATGATTGAAAACACAAATCAAATAGAGTACGATACAGTATCGACAATTTATTTGTGATCAAAGGTCAATGATGATAGACATCAATGACGATTAACACTAATTTTTTACGCCGTGTTTTTTAATCGCACGCAATCACAGAGAGCTACTTTTACACATCAATCAGGCTTAAAAGTAATTTTTTACGCCGTCTTTTAATAAATAGTAATCTGTAGAGCAAATACTAGCAAATAGGCAGAGTCAAATACTTGAAAGATAATAAACAATCTATGATATCCATCCAGCCGCGAAGTGTGGGGATTATGGCAACCCCCTCAGTTTTCAGAACGAAAAATGTCCATTAGATTGTTACGAAATATTTTTATTAATAATAATGTGTGAAGAATAATAATATTGTTTGGAATGATCGCATAACTACATGATATCCAAAGAGAACGTTGAAAAATTGAATTACACGCTCCGAAGATCTATTTCGCAATACTATAAACTTTATTATAGTGTCTGCGAACTTTGATCTAACTTTTACGTATGTTTCAAATTCCTAACAGATATTTTTTCATCGTGAAAAAATATAGTGTAATTTTCTTTTTTTTTTAAAATTAAATTTATGAACGTTTTTTGTACACGAGAGTACAAATGAAGAATGTAGTCAACGGTATATAATAACTTACCCCGAACTTTTGTATAACCTAACAAAAATACAAAGGTAAATGTAGGTAGGGGTAAAAAGTAAAACGCAAGGGTTTTACTTTTTACCCCTACCTACCTTTACCTTTGCGTTTTTGGTTTAGTCGATAAGATCGATCTTTTATCTATACGAGAAGATGTATCATCTCTCTGCGAACTGTATTGAATTTATGACGACGAATACTCTGAGGAGATTTTTAATCTCCTCCCAGCTGCACAGGTCCACCACCGCGCCACGCGCCACAAAAATAGGTTTCATTCCCGTCACCTGGATGATTGGCCGTCAACCACCGTGCGATGTAGACGCAGTTTTCTGCCACAAACTGTGGAAATGTAGAACAATTTATTGGGGGGTATTCAAGAAAAGAGCGTACGTGTTCGTTAAAGGCCGATACCACATCTGTGACGGCTCCGGCGGTGTAGACTTACATGGGCGGCTGTCATCGCTTACAACCAAGTGACCCGCATGCTCGTTTGCCTAATCTGTTATAAAAAACAATCATTGACGTCATCTAATTCAGAACTGAACTATTTGATGATAGCTGTAACATTTTTAGTATTTTTAGCGTTTTATTTTAATGTTTTTAGAATTTTTGCTAACCATTTCAACTAATTTATATGATTATTAATGGAGTCAGGCGTTACTTTGCGGAAATCCATCACAACATGGACTGTCAAATTTTTACTTGGCTAAGATCCGCGACAAGCGAAACAATAACAGAAAATTAATAATGTGTGTTTTTCTGTTGGGTTAAGTGGATTTATTTGGAATTTAAACCAAAAACTTACCGAAAATCGGCCATCAATTCTTAACACACCAATCACTATACACAATACCAAACGCACATTATCACTTTTCCATCTTGTAAACGACACGTGTTTCGCCCCAACACGAGGCATCTTCAGGTATAGTAGACTCTACAGAAGACAACCGAAAAGTCAGTTTTCGGTTGTCTTCCGTTGTTTCGCTTGTTGCGGATCTTAGCTAAGTAAAACTTTTGACTGGCCATATAATTTATATGTATAAGTGTGACTAAGCTCGCCCCTACGCTCGCATCCATTTGCACAGCAGACCGTGGATTGGCGGAAAGGAAGGAAAAAGATAGAAAAGAAAAAAAGAAAGTATAGGGGAAAGGATAGATGCATAAAGATGAAGATAGGGATATACGATACTACCGTTAACGGAAGACAAGGAGTGATACGGTAGTAGCTCGGGAGGCCGGGGTCGCGTGCTGTGTACCAATACCATAACTACCGGACAAGCGGCTAGGCAAAGATACTCCCTGACCTGAAAATAAATACGTTAATAAATTATGTATAAATATATTAATAAATTATGTATAAATTATATCATATTTCCCTTAAATGTTTTATGTTATAATTTAACGTTAATTACCCCATAAATTACGCGTCGGCAGCCGCAAATGTGATGGTATATTATGAAGGCCGTTTTTATAAATTACTTTAACAATTAACAGTGATCAAGTTTTAATCACTTATGATTACTATAACATTTTGAAGTCAACCTGATTTAATATCTTACGTCCAGGCGACCTGCATGCTCGTTTGCCTGCTGTGTTGTAGAAAGTCGTTTAATTACACATTCATTCGTTCATTCGCAACGATATGGAAAAATATATCACAGTTAAAACTTTAACAACAAATAACAACACGTCAGTACAACAATCACAACACCAATTGTTTGTTTTTGGACCCAACAGCGTAGTTTTATTAGTTTAGTTTTATTTTTTGCATTCGTCAACTAAATTTGGGATGTCGATATTTGAATAAAAACCAACAAAGAATAGAACGTTGGAACTAACGTTGACAGTGTTTTCGTATTTAAATGACCATATTTATATATTAAAAAAGAAGATTCTTTCTTTTTCAATGCTCATCCTGCTACTGGGCAACGGCCTTTCCATTTCTGGAGTATGTAGATTGGCCCATCAAGTTTGTTCAAAGTGATGGGTGGGCACCCAGACTCGAAAAAATATATGTAAGCCATCTCTCTTTGGTCGATCCTTCTATAAGATCACTATCACCAGACTTCACCTAATTTGATAGGCACTTCCATTTGTTGCGGTCCGTAGGTAATCGGACCACTTTCATGTAGGCCATACATATGTACATATATAAAAAACCCGCACCGCAGAAAACCGGCGTCTGAGTCGTAGCTTACCTACCGCACTTCGTACGGTGAGCGGCTGAGTTCAGGAGCCCTCCCCCTCCCATTCCCACTCCCATAATGACACTTTCCTTAGAGGTAGGCAATGCTTCCGCACAGCCTAGGGCGCTGCGGATGTCTGTGGGCTTCGTTGATTGCTTTCCATGAGATGACACGCCTGCTCGTTTGCCTTCCTATCCCATAAAAAAAACATATATGCAGAAATTCCCAATGAAAGAATCGAACCATTGACTTCGAAAGCGATGGCGTCACTATCGAACAATTAGGTCACCATACCGACTTTGACTTGGAACCATAATGAGAAGGGTGTACATAACGTTGAAGTTCATCGCAAGTAACTAGGGTATTATCGATTCACCAGAAACACGACCAAACTTACTAACATAATTTCTATGTTCAAGTTTTTAAGTTTTTGTTCAAGCTTTGTTTATGTGTTCAGTTTTTTTTTTGGGGCTGCCATATGAAACATATATAAACTCATCTTTGAAATATGAAAATCAAAAGACATATAGAAATAAAAAAGGTAAAATAATGGATAAAATTAATTAGTAAGAACCAAGTCGACATATTTTTTACAGGGCAGTAGTATCACTTGCTGACACTTATGTTATATTATTATGTGTGTACATGTATATGTATGTACGTGTGTATAAATATATATGTTATGTATGTATGTACTTATTTATGTGTATTGATATATGTGTTCCAAATTTGAATAATGACAGAATCGGAAGATCTCAGCACGGGCCTGCCTAGTGAGATCTACTATGCTCCATCCAACTTCACCTGTAAATTGTTACAAATTAAATAAAATAAAATAAATAAAATCAAATACAGATTGATTTACAATAAGTCATTTGGGGTTTTCTTAGTATCGTTGAAATTATTATTGTACAATAACTTATTTAATTTACATAAACAAACATACAATAAGCGACGCAAAAGCAGAATGGAACACTTTTAACTCACAGCCGTTTCACTTGAAAGCTTACAGTGAAAGCACGTGAAACGCGTCATCAATTAAAATAACTCTAATGAATAGCACCCACGGAGCGGGATCTGATTTAATGATACTTCCCTTTATACTAAATTCTCGTATCTTAGCGGCGTTTAAAAGCGTGTGAGAGTTATATATGACTTCATTCAAAACGTTTCTAACATACCTCACTTATAAAAGGGTAGAGTGGTCTACGTCTCAAAAGCTTAAAATTTATAACCTATAATTATATATATAACCTATAATTAATTTTCTAGTGTCAAAATAATAGAATAAAACACTTAATATACATAGTCCCATACTAATATTTCCAATATCGTGTGAACAATCATACAAAAAATAACGACCTTATATACTATAAAACACTGACCCTAAACTACTTGGAACATTAAATAATAGATTGTACCAATCTCTCACAGAAAACAGTTAAAAAACGTTTAAAAGCTATAAACCCTACAACTCTACTCCATTTTCCTCTACCATTACTACTCCCTTTCAGTCCAATTATTTATGTCTCATCCTAAGATTACTTATCATCATGTAACACCTTGTTTGCTTACGAATCTTTTCTTCTTACAAATATTATTATCTATTTTAAAAGAATCGATTAACAACTAGTTGTTTGAAGTTTTAACTTATTTGCAACTTGATTTAGTCACAATTGTAAAACAATTTAATATAAAAAAAATCTTGACTGGATAGAGGAATGTTGGTAACAAAAAAAAATATCTGAGTTTAATGGATTCGCTTCAGGTGAACAGACTAGAAACAAAGGACAAAATATAGTGGGATGGCACGGTGCCAGCGGGATTCACAGTAATGAAGAACTTTCAAAATTTCAATCGACGATTACACCTTTATTCTAGAAACCGAGAAATGAGTTTTGGAGGAGACTTTGCTAATAAGTTTGCTAAAGTTTTAACATTGGAAACAAAAGCTATTATTAAAATATTGTCTATAGTATTTAGTATAGTATTTTAAATTTTTACGTAGCAATTGTAGATAGTTTTAAAAAATGTATATATATATATATATATATATATATATATATATATATATATATATATATATATATATATATATATATATATATATATATATATATATATATATATTTTTTTTTTTTATATATTCACGCCTATCCCCCGCAGGGGTTGGCAGAGACCACAGAGCTCCATCCGCTGCCATTCATCGCAGCGAAACGGCTCGTCATTGGTCGCTTTTCGCCCTCGTGAGAATCAGGACGTGACGGGTGGCGAACCACGTCGCCGTCATTTTCGACAAATTATATATAATTATATATTAAATTCGTCTTAGTGAATCCCACGAGCCGCAAGGGAGGATGGAGGTCAGCCCCAGCAGAGCCCTGCATGCTGAGGTAAGGCACCATAGTACCCGGGGGAGCCCGATCCCGAGACGATCGGCACGCTTGCGACTAGGCTGCCCCTAGCCATGCATCCATTGGCACGGCAGACCGTGGATTGGCGGAAAGGAAAGGAAGGACAGAGAAGAAAGGAAGGGGCAGGAAAGGAAATAAGGATTGGGGGGTTACCAGACTCGGAATAAACATTTATAAATCCATATAGATATTTATTCCGATGCGGGAATCGAACCCGCGACCATTGACTCCGTGGGCGGAGGGCCCCGCCACTGAGCCAATCGGTCCATAATATATATATATATATATATATATATATATATATATATATATATATATATATATATATATATATATATATATATATATATATATATATATATATATATATATATATATATATATATATATATATATATATATATATATATATATATATATATATATATATATATATATATATATATATATATATATATATATATATATATATATATATATATATAACCTTTTTGCAACTCGATCTTCCTTAATGCTTTCTGTCCCCTTGTCTCCGTAATCTTTGTACAAGTGCCTTTTCAACTGTGTTGACGTCAATACTTAGCTATTTCGGTATACTAGATAATTCTCCTCCTTGCGTTTTTATAAATTTACCTCAATCTTCTGGAACACCTTAGATGTGCACAGCAAGGAAACAAGGTTATTTATGTCTAAAATATGATGAAGAAAATATTTTAACATTCATTATTCCGCAGGAGTCGCGGAAGCGTTGCCGGCCTTTTAGGTATGTATAGACTTGTTTTTTGAAGGTTCTAATGTCATAACGGTTCGGAAAGATTGCCGAGGGAAGCTGATTCGACAAACTGGTGGTGCGTGGAAAGAAGTTACGAGAGACCGTACCGACGCACCGTAGTAGATTACCACTCATCCAGGTGGTGGGGATGAAATTTTTCTTTACGGCGAGTTGTGCGGTTGTGGAATTCTGAATTAAATTCATTTATATTTACCGTTTTTTGTTTTGCAAAAATTAATTTAAGAAGAACGAAAACATTTGAGCAGAATACCGTTTTAGTTGTTTGAAAATATTTTACTGGGAAAAAGGTTTTTCGTGTTCGCTTGATTGATATAAAAGCGGTGCATGAAAAGTATTTTATTGTCACTATATTTTTTACTTCTCTCTGATAATATTTTTCACTTTAAAAATTGTTTAAAGATGTTCAGATGATACATGCAGAATACAAATTTCCAACTATTTAGCTATCACACTCTGACGTATTGAAAAAATATTTAAATCTCAAATTGATTTGTAAGCTTTTTGAGTGCAGTGACATTTCAATCCGTTACAGGTTTAAAAGTGGAAACCAGAATCAAAATTCCACATGAGTTCTTATTAATATAACTTTTATTGATTTTTGCAAATGCATTTTTCAAAAAAGTCGAATGGGATTAACCCTTAAATCGATTAAATCGATCGATTAACCCTTTTGAGAAATCCCATCGTCTATATTCTATAATCTCTAAATGTTTTGGTGAAGTTACCGCTTTCATAGTCAATAAATAAACCCACGATGTGTTTAATTCGCCCATCGGAATAAATACATATACGGTCGTACAATTTATCCAAGTCTGCAAGTAGCACCAATCTGACTTGGACAAGCTTGGTGGATTAATGTTCATTCCACCGCGAATCGGAAGGATTCATGTCAAATAGTGGAACATACATACATTCAGAAAAAATATTTATGAAATATAGTGTCCTCTAATATTTCTATTAAAGGTATATAAAAATACTTAAAAAATATTGTAGCATAACTTTTCGATCAAACGATATTTCTTATTAAAAATTTACAGCAATATTCGCAATATGTTTCTTAATAAAATATAAAAAGTAAGCAAACTACGAAGTGAATTTCCTATCCAACATTCCACTACTCGTGTAAGTTTATCATATAAACCCTGAAATAACTTAGCAAATAACGAGAAATTCTATCTTACCTCCAATATGTTGAGACACGAAGAATGCGTATAAATTTCAAACGTCATATAAAGCAAAATAGAAAAATTTCGAGTTCTATATAAGTTTAAGAATTATTTTACAAAACGTTTTATTTTTTTGCGAGCAATAAACCTCATAAAAACATTATCATATGTATATTATAGATAGCTCACCACTCTTTATTGCACACAAAATAAAAAATAAAACTCACAAAAAAGAATAGTGAAATCAAGAAAATTAACAACATTTTATATTATTTTTTAATCCAAGATAATCAAATGGAAAAGAAATCAATGGAATGGAATTTTCCACCAACTTACGTTAGTGTTGTTTAGTTTTTATTTTATTTTCGTAATCTTATCTTATTATCAGTTATATTGTTTCATTGTGGTGGCATGTTGTACAATATAGTTCGATTAAAGCCTATAAGTGAAGTGATATGAAATAAATGCGTATATCCTGACTTTTTGAGTTCATTAAAAAAGCCCATAGAGGGTTCTAGTAGAATAGCCACCATTTTATCAAGACGTAACGTGACAAGCTGACTAGTAATTTCAAGAGATTTGATATTGTTGTACTATACTTGACTGGCATTATAATTATAACTAATTGCCATTAAAGAAAAGAGAATATAACCAAACATGCGGGTGTTTCTACTGGTGGTAAGTATTCATCGCCTCTTAATTGGCAGATGTGTTGCCCATTTTAGCGTAAGGTGTGACTAGCCAAGCGGAGATGCCGGGACCATTCTCATAAGTTGATTGCGATGAACATGGGGTTTCACACGGTAGACGCACAAGTATCGGAGTGTAACATAACCAATCCCCCGCAGGGTATTCGTAACGGATTTCCTTGAGGCAATAAAAAATTAGAGAAAGAAGAAAGTAGAAGAAGGGGAGAGATGTTGGACCTGCAACTCGCAACAACGACCGAACGAAACGTAATTACAAAGCAAAACCACAAAGAGAATTAATGTCAAGAAGAAATACGTGTAGATAAAAACTATCGTATATATTTGAAAACGAGTCGATTTGACCGCGAATACTAGTGGTATATACTGTCCCTTATACAATACAAATATGCATTCTAGGTTTATGGGCTCTTTCATAATGATATGGTAAAGGTATCTTAGGGGTCAATGGCTCAGCTTTATTTTTTCTCGTTACCTTATTCAGGTTCATCATTACTCTTTGATAACTGAACTTAGTTAGCTTGCTTACTACTGTAGTTGCTTTCTTACACAAAAAATGATATATCAAAATACATAAAACATATTTTAGAAGTAGGACAATATTTAAATGTACAATACACAGTATTAACGTATGCTCTAAAGTCACATGGCAGAACAAACCGCTGGGTGTGTATCGTAGTGCAGGTAATTTACTGTTGAATTCCTCAACCATGAAACGTTGCCGGCGCGGTGTGAGATAAATTCATTTCTAAGCTTAAGTGCATCGGACAACCAGCGTTTAACTGCAAATACAAACTGTATAGAATTATTCAACCCATTGTTACTGATAAAAACAAGGCTTTTATTTAAAAATATTAAAGAAAATTTCTACTCTACTCAATGTACCTTTGGCATATGCTTCTTTTAACTCCTTCTATTGCTTCCTATGTTCTGCTACTCTTGTCCTGCAGGGCCCTACTTTGAGGCCTATCTCCTCACTGAGCGACCTCTTTTCCTCTTATTATCCTCCTTTGATTCCAGAAAATAACCTTTTGACTCCATTTCTCTAAGTTACTTAGTATTCATTTTAGTTCCGGGTATTCAACCTATTCACCCATTGTTGATTAGTAAACCATACAATTAAGTAAGATTTGTAACAATATACGTATATATTTAAGATGAAGCTGACAGCTAAGAAAGCCTATATGAAGCTGGCAGTTATAATTTTTCCTTTTTTATCGTGTTTTGTTTTTCTTGTTTCTTAGTTGTCAGTTGTCAAAATTAATTACAAAATAAGCTAATCTACAATAAAGCAACTTTTATTTTTTTCACCATAAAATACATTGAAAAGATTAGCTTAAAAAGCGGTAGGAGGTTATACATTGTCACTACAATATATGTTTAAATATATTTTTAAAAATTAAAAATAAGTGTCACGTGGACACATACATATTAGTGAGATGCACTATTTTGCCTTTTTAAAGAGATAACCTTACCTTATGTTCTAGCTGTTGAATTTACATTGACACACCTCTATTTTTATGGATATATTTTTAGCTAAAATAAAAAAAACTTATATAAAATTTAAAAAGTTCTTAAAATAAAATTTTTGTAGAATAAACGCACTTTCTTTTATCTCGAACTTTATCTATGTATTGTTTTATATACGAAAAAACACCTGTAATATATACCTGCACAGTTGAGACTTTTGGGATCTCTCAGAACAATATTGATGTAGTTAAAATGGTTAGAATAACGTTTTTAAGAAATATAATGTATAAATACATATTAAAAATTATAGGTGTAATCTAAAATATTCATTATTAAAGGCGGCATACTAAGAAACATCAATTTTACCAAGTGATCGGCATAATCTCTGTTCCTCGGAAAGTTTGTCAAAGTTCCTATCACTCTATATAAAGTGTCCAATCAAAAGTAAAACGCAAAATCATTATTCACTTCGCAGAGATTTACTTAGGACAACGATGACTAGCGAAATATGGTTATTCAGAACGATGCCAGATTGGAAGTATTGTTTATATTGGCGTATCCTTCGTTACGTGACTTCTTTGATCAAATAATTTACGGCCTTTATTAACGTTACTATCTTTACCCCCACATTCACCACATTTTCGCTCATTCAGCTCACTCGCACATTCAATGAATATTAATTTTAATTGCACACTAGATGACCCAGTGAGCTTCGTTTCACTTACAATTTATTTAATTAAAATTAACGAAAATAATATCTCCTGGTATACTTATCTTCTCCTGGTATGTTAGTACTTTGGTATGCAATACTTTTCAAAATCGCAGAAACGAAAGTTTTGTAAAACAACACGTACGTTAGACGATAAAGCCGTCACAAACACCATCTATTGAAAGTAATTGAAAATAAAAGGAAGGAAAGGGATTTTTAATTTTTCAAGTTTTTTTTATGTTTTTCCTATATTTATATAATCGTAAAACTTCACTGTATTATAGCGAAAAAAATTAAAAAATGTTCAAATCGGTCGAACCGTTTTTGAGTTTGAGCGAGACTAATAAAATAGCTCTCCATTTTTATATACGTATATAAGATTAACAATGATTAATATTATTACCGAAACTTTATGTTTCGAGACCGCAGGAAGAAAAAATTATTTTTTTTTGGCGAATGTTCCGACAACCTTTATACCTCATAGCCGCATGACCGATTGGCTCAGTGCCATCGCAAATTCGATTCCCGCATAAGGGTAAATATATATATATATATATATATATATATATATATATATATATATATATATATATATATATATATATATATATATATATATATATATATATATATATATATATATATATATATATATATATATATATATATATATATATATATATATATATATATATATATATATATATTGCAGAGGGATATAGACTAATCAACATAAAATATGTGGACAGTCAGAATTTTTACTTAGCTAAGATCCGCGACAAGCAAACAAAAATAGATAAATAATAATTTGTGTTTTTTTTTTACTGAGAGAATTTGATTTAGTCACTTAACGATTGTCTTCCGTAGAGTCTATTATACCTGATGATGTCTTGTGTTGAGGCGAAACACGTATCGCGTACATTGTGGAAGAGTGGTGGTGTGTGTTTGGTGTTGTTGATGATGGATGGGAAGTGGAAAGTTGTTGACGGCCGTGTTTTCGGTAAGATTTAAGTTCCCCGTAAATCTACTTCTTTCAGTAAAACACATATTATTGCTTTTCTGTTTTTGAATGCTTGCCGCGGATCTTAGATAAGTAAAAATTCTGCCCATATAGTAATGGATTTCCGCAAAGTAACGCCTAACTCCATTAATCAACATAAAGTGTGTTGTGTTGCATTATTTTTAAATGCGGATTGGAATTAATGACAGAAAAAAGAATTGAAACAATTCACTACGCTGTATGTACAACGTGGAAAACAAACAGATAACCGTCGGGTGATTGATCGTTGACGTCTGATTTACAGCTTCACTGAGATTCACTATTTATCACCGGCGAACGAGATCTGCAATTTAAACGTAATAAAGTGTACGCTATCAATCAAAAGTAATATTGTTTAAAGAAATTAAGTTTTTATTTTTTCATAATCATCCTACTAATATTATAAATGCGAAAGTTTGTGAGTATGTATGTTTGTTACTCTTTCACGAAAAAACTACTGGACGGATTTGGATGAAACTACAATTATATAGGTTATACATCGGAATAACATATACGCTACAATTTGTAATGATTTTATGTAATTTTTTTGGTCGTAATATATTATATATAATTGACATATTTATGTCAATTAAGTTGGAAAAAAATGTGGCCTCTGAGAGTTATCTTGACGTACGCTGCCTAAACTTGGAGTTACACAAAGATGATGTACCGTAGGATTGTTTGTCTTCAATAGTTCTAAATAAAAGTCCGCGACACCATATATCTACCTTTTATGTGGAAGCCACTATGATCAAAATTGTGAACCATAAATTAAGTAAAAAATATATATATTTATTTAAAATGATGTGTCACGAAACTTAATGTGGCAGACCAAATTCCACGCGAACGAAACCGCGGGCGAAGGCTGGTTATATTATATTTTATGGTCAACATGAACTTTAAAGTTATTTTATAATAATAATATATACTCACAGCCGAAATAGCTCAGTCGGTAAGCCTCGGTCTTACGAACTGAACGTCGTGAGTTCTTAACTTCATTCCACGCACTAGCACTCTATAGAACCAGCTGTCTTCGGCAGGATTTCCGAACTGATACGACATTGAAACCTTCAAAAAGCATCCTAACTCATATTTTAAAAGCCGGTAACGCAACTGTTATGCCTCTGGTGTTGCATATGTGTATGTGCGGCGATAATTGCTTCCTATTAGGTGATACGCTCGCTCGTTTGCCTTCCTATCGCATAATAAAATCTATCGTTTGGGTAGGCGTGAATTAAAAACACTTTAATACATGTACACTATACTCAGTCATCCGCAGTGCTTTAGGAATTCCAGTAGCGTTGTTGGCCATTGAGAAATGTTTAGGCTTGTCTTACGACAAGCACGTGAGTTTGATAGTTAGGCGACTAGATGTCCTTGCATTCCACATTTCAAATTGTTTACATAAAACACCTTCAAGTTACTCCTGTTAATTAATGTAGCAACCATGCAAAGGCGTGACAAAGAGAAATTACAATACATGACGTTGGTTAAATAAATTAATAAATTTCAAAACTCGTGTGGAGTGTAAACATGTGTAAATTGCGCGTCAAATTGCGATAAAGTGCTCTCTCTGTCTAACAGCTCATTTGTTTACCGCATTACCTACAAAGTCTTCAAGTTAACAATTTTCGAGCAAGAATAAGTTTCAAAGACAATTAGACGTGTACATATACAGTATTATTATTAATAAGTAATAGATGTTTTTGAAAGTAAATATTAGAATTTTTATGAAATCCTATCTTAAAATTTTAAAACGACTAAATTAATATGAAGCTATGAGCTAAAATGATTAATAAAAGTAACTTCACTTTCCGAAAATCCATTATTATGTGGACAGACAGAATTCTACTTAGATAAGATACGCAAAAAGTTTTCCTATTCGCGGATCTTAGCTTAACTAACGAGGTCTTAGCTAAGTAAAATTTAGACTTTCCACACTGAGCTAATATACATATTATGAGCTTTCCTTTGAATTTAATGTAAATTGATTTTGCGACCTAGCAGTATTCGAATACGGTTTACAAATATTTGGAAAAAAACTGTTTTTTTTTCAAACTTCTTGTATAATTTATATGGTTACATACAGTTTGTTGCGTTCCCAATAAATAAAATTTCTTACAACACTTGTGTCACAAGATTTGCGAGCTAAATAAATGACATCTGCCAGGCACAGTGACATCCTGCTTTGAAATGTATGTAAGTGCCTACCTTGTAATATTAGTAAATATTCAAAAACTAAATAAACCAATGGAAAATAAAAACAGCTCCAGAATAAAACAAACTTATATAAAATAACAATTTCATAACTATCAGAAAAAATACAAGGGCCTTGAAATGTTATTTTTACTTTGAGATCATTCAACCGTATCTACCTTCTTGAAAAGATGATAAAATGTAATGCACGGAGAAAAAAAGGAAGGATTAGTATTTTCCTATGGTTGTATTATTGCATTTATTTTATGATTAAATTATTCTATAATTAAATTAATTGTTCTCATGATACTGTTACTTTTTTCTTGAACAATTAAGAATTATAAAACAACGAACGAATTAAAAAGAATATATATATATATATATATATATATATATATATATATATATATATATATATATATATATATATATATATATATATATATATATATATATATATATATATATATATATATATATATATATATATATATATATATATATATATATATATATATATGTATATATATATATATATATATATATATATGTATATATATATATATATATATATATATATAGTGTAGGGGTAGGTAGAGACTACAGATCTCCATCTGCTACGATTCCTTGCTTCCTCCACTCTCATCATGCAAGCCCACCGGTTTAAGGTACTCGTTTTGGGCAATTTGGTCAAGGTATGTTTTCCGTGGTTTTCCCTTACCGACTCTTCCGTCCACATCCACAACGTAAATTTCATTTGCTTATCATCTTTCATCAATCTTATCTATGTGCCCAAACCATCTAGGCATCCCTTTCTCAACTTTTGTCACGACACCTTCTTTTACTCGCTCTCTTACATCTTGATCTCTTATTCTATCATTCAAAGTTAACCCACACATACCTCTTAATACTCTCATTTCCACCGCATTCAGTCTGCTTCATGACTCTCCTGCCAAACCCAACTTTCACTACCGTATATCAGAGTCGGAACAAACACTACCCGATAAACCGCCAGTCGGGCCATTTTAGACACATTCTAACTTTTCATAAAGGAGGGTAGGGTTCCATTAACCTGATTACCAACTTTCACTCGCCTTTCAATGAAAAAAGAAATAAAAAATGTGAAGGTGACATTGAAAGGCGAGTTATTTTATCAAAATAGATTCAAAGGGTAGTATTTTCGACGTCAATATTAAAACTAATAAATTACCACCGTTCCAGAAATAAAATGGGAAATAGAATGTAAAGAAACAATGCACGAAACTCTCTTATTCCTTTCTTTGCGAACTTCTAAAAATAATGTATTTAATATATGTATGTAGCCAGGATTTATAATATTTTTATCCCTGGGCGAACTTATTGTTTATGGTAATTCGTAGTTAAATAATCAACTTTACTGCATAGTCTTTTAATAACCATTTGCAAGATGCTCACCATTCAATAAATTAGTATCGACTTATATCGATGATGCTACCTAGAGTTAATAAGTGGAAGTAACTGCGAAAGATTTTAATTAAGAAGAACTGTCTTTATAGCTCGTAACGACACATTTAATCCTCTTTCAACGAAATATCTATTACGACGGCATTAACTAGACGGTTAAAAAGGACGCGATGCCACTCGCTCGCTAATTAAGGAGCCAAATTAAGTGGTTCGTTCTCGGGCACATAATAAATATTAGCTCAGATTAAGATATAATTAAAAAGTAAAATTTATATTAAGTTTTGTCAAATTCAGTATTAAGACAATACATGTTATGTGGACCGTCAAAAGTTTTACTACACCTGTTTCTTTCTTACATTGTGGGTGGGGGTGCTGTTTATATATGGCGCCCGTTGTAATGGCGGATCACTTTTCGGTTGTCTTCCGTAGAGTCTACTATATCCGAAGATGCCTCTTAAGATCTTAGCTAAGTAAAACTTTTGACTGTCCACATAGTGATAGATTTCCGCAAAATAACGCCTGACTCCATTAATAATTCATGTTAGGTAATTCAAGGCAATAAACTGGTCACGTTTGTTGGAGATCCGACAATCGCCAGAGCAAACGGGTGCTGGAGTGGAGACTGCGTCTCGGTAAACGTAGTGTGGGACGCCCTCCGGCTAGATGGTGTAACGATCTGCTCAGGGCGGCTGGCAGAAATTGGATGCGTGTAGCCGAAAATCGGTCTAGGTGGCGCTGCATGGGGGAGGCCTATGTCCGCAGGCTGTTGATGATAATGATGACAGAGGCAGGTTCGAAGGCATGATTTGTATAAAAAATTGCCATATTTTATTGCCATACTGTGTGGCTGATTGGTGTTTTAACAAAGTGAATTTTAGCAAAATAAGTTTTCAGTCCATCTTTTAGCTTTTTTTTATTTTTTATGGCATAAGAAGGCAAAGGAGCAGGCATGTCACCTGATGGAAAGCAATCAACGCCGTCCATAAATATTCACGTTGCCGTAGGCAGTACAGAAGCGTTGCCGGCCTTTAAGGAAAGTGTCATTATGACAAGGGGAGAGGGAAGGGGAACTCAAGCGCTCACTGGACGTAGAGCGGTAGCTAACCTATCACTCAGACGCCGGTTTTCTGCGGAAGTGTGGCGGGTGTACCCCGGGCGAGCCATTTCATTCATACTACAGACAAATAAATAATATGCCATTTTTGATTATGTTAATATTAAAATGTATGTACACATGTATATACAAATGTTGTATATAAAACTATACTAGATGGTGATCCTAATGTTCAACGATTTATCGTCTCATAAGATGAAAACGAGCTTTTAGCTCGTAAGCCGGGATTACGAGACTTATATTTTGCTGTCGCGTTCAAACAGGGTGACTTGCTGTGTAAAATACACTATTATTTAGGGCGCATGTTACAAACAAATAGTTTATAAAATCATTCCATACTATAAAATAAAAACAAAATGAATGAAGACCATTTGTATACGCATACAAAACTTTTTTGTTATTTTTTGTAACATCTCAATTTATTATATGGTTACATACCATATACATGTAAATCGTTCACCAAAAAATAAGAATAAATCACAAAAAAGGCGTTAAACTGGATTTTTTAATTCGGTCGTTAATTTTATAATTCTTAATTGTTCACTCAGCATTTATCTTTCAGTAGCAATAAACAAGAAAAAAGTAACAGTATCAAGAGAACAATTAATTTAATTATAGAACTTTTCTTTATATATATATATATATATATATATATATATATATATATATATATATATATATATATATATATATATATATATATATATATATATATATATATATATATATATATATATATATGTGTGTGTGTGTGTATGTTGATAAAATATAAACTAAAAATAAAAATCCTAAATAGAGGATGAATTTTAAAGAAATTTAATGCCGTGTGTCTGATGTTAAATTATAATTGATATACGGCCATTATCATGAAAATTAAAAAGCATTATACATTCCTCATGTAGTCACCATAAAAATTTAAAGAAGGCGCTGTTCTAAGAATTTTTTTTATTTAATACACACCCGTTTTGCTCCTTCAATCATATCAATCTAATCAAAACTAAATAACAAGTCTATAATTTATTGGTGATCTCTTTTTCTTCTTCATCAAGAATGGCATATTTGTATGTTGCATGAATAGGCCAGCTCGCCCGGTGAGGTACCACACTCCCGCAGAAAACCGGCGTCTGAGTGGTAGCTTAGCTACTGCGCTTCGAACGATGAGTGGCTGAGTTCCGAAAGCCTAACACCCTTCTCCTCCCCATCTCACTCCCACTGCCATATTGATACTTTCCTTATCGGTCGGCAACGCTTCCGCACGGCCTATGGCGTTACGGATGTCTATGAGCGGCTTTGATTGCTTTCCATCAGGTGACACGCCTGCTCCTTTGCCTTCCTATGCCATAAAAAAATACTATTATAGAATGCATGCCTTCTTTATTTTTAGTCCATTTTAAAACGTGATAAGTTGAAAAAATATTATTTTTATTTAATTAACTATTTTGTCATATACTTAGATAAAAATAGAGTGTCATTTATACATTCCTGTCTATTTCATTATCAAATTTTCTCAAATTGTGCTTTGTGAAATTGCTGTTTCTTAACATCAGGGTTAAGCATGATACCCTTTTAAATAGGTTGGCTACGGACCTTGCCTAATCACGTGCCGTTCCTATCCCATAAAAAAAATATTACTTGAATTTAATTTTGAAACATATACAATATTTTTCACGTTAAAGAGATAATGTAATCTTATGTACCACAGCACACTTTACCGTCATAAAAGCTTTTACTTGCAGTCGGCAAATAATGTTTATACTAACACCACCGACACTGCACATTACTGCTACTAAGCTGGCTGCAACTGTTTATTTCCAACGTCCCGAGAGACATCTATCGCATTATTAGTACATCTGCAGTGAATTTATTTTGTCTACAAACAATGAAATAGTAAAAAATATGTCCGATGGCAGAAATAGGTTATAGGTTGAAAAATTGGTAAACGCGTAGGGGCATTCAAGAAAAGAGCGTATATGTTCACAAAAGGCTGGCAAAGCAGCCCGCAGCAGTCCATTGCTGGACATAGGCCTCACTCAAGGCGCGCCACCTAGCCCGATCTTTGGCTACACGCATTCATTCTCGGCCAGCCGAAAAAAAACGCATGCTTACTGATTATTTTCTGCCAATATTGGGAGAACATCCCTTCACTTTACGCACAAGGTTTCAACAAGATGCTGCCATGCCGCACACTGTTCAAGACACCATAGGAGCTTCTTCATGATTTCTTTCCTATTAAAGTAATAAGCCGTTTTGATGACATCCGCTGGCCACCCAAGTCAAAGAATCTCACCCCTTTGAACTTTTCTCTGTAGTAACCCCTCAAAAGTCTATGAAACAAACCCGATGACCACCTCGGCACTCAAAAATACTATTGTCCGCGAGGTTAACGGCATCCCGACGTCACTACTTCATCATATGGGAAGTAATACTGTAGCTAGCTTATAACAGTGTATTATTATTAATGGAGTCAGGCGTTACTTTGCGGAAATCCATCACTATATGGACAGTCAAAAGTTTTACTTAGCTAAGATCCGCGACAAGCAAAACAATAACAGAAAATTAATAATGTGTGTTTTTTCGTTGGGTTAAGTGGATTTTCGGTTTTCTTCCGTAGAGTCTACTATACCTGAAGATGCCTCGTGTTGGGGCGAAACACGTGTCGTTTACAAGATGGAAAAGTGATAATGTGTGTTTGGTGTTGTGTATAGTGGTTGGTGGGTGGAGAGTTGATGGCCGATTTTCGGTAAGTTTTTGGTTTAAGTTCCAAATAAATCCACTTAACCCAACGAAAAAACACACATTATTAATTTTCTGTTATTTTTTGCTTGATCTTGATTTTGCGCGGATCTTAGCTAAGTAAAACTTTTGACTGTCTATAACAGTGTACCCGACACGGCGGTCAAAATTTAGACGAAATAATGCAACCGGACACTCTATACTTTTAAATCAATACCACCATCATCATTATCATCAGCTTAAAACAGTCTACTGCTGAACATAAGCCTCTATGAAGGCGTGCCACTTAGACCGACTTTTGGCTACACTGGATGCGTTCCATTTCGTATTCTGCCAATCGTCTTGCACACATAGATTTTCAATTGCAAAGCACTCTATTTTATGAGTTTGCAAAGTTCGTGTTTCTTTGTTTCTTCTTTCGTCTTGGTAACATTTTACAACACTATTTTATGACACTTTTTATATAAACCATTCATAATTAAGATCTAAAAACTACTAATTTAAATTTAATCTTCGTTTCGTGTTTCTTCTTTGTCTTGGTAACATTCAACCATTTTATGACACTTTTCATATAAACCATTCATAATTGAGATGTAAAAAACTACAAATTTAATTTTGTGAAGCAAGCTATCATCATAATTTTGTGAAGCATGACCACGATCATTCTGAAAAGAGCGAAAAAAAAATTAGAATTTTCATAATTAAAAATAGTTATTCAAAATTACGCAATGTATTTCAACTCATCTCTATGGCTGTTCAACTTTTATGATACCGTTAACGAGATCAAAGTAATTATGCAGGTCGTTTTAATTAAGGTTTATCCAGTTACATCAGCATTCAAATATATATAAATTAAATAAATTTCCAGCAATAACGAACATTGACAGTAATTAAAGTCTATATATTTTACTTGGAGGATAAACATGCATAATGAAAATAAGATAATAATTAGAATATTTCCGTCTGATATCCTGTATGTGTGTTTTGTATAATATACTCTGAAAATATCAATATAATACAAAAATCAGCATTTTAAAGAATTTTGAGATCAAATTAGACATAAAATTGAATAAATAAACTCAGTCATTACGTTTATTTTTTCATTTTGATTAAAGACACACCGTGGACCGTCAATGATTTTGCTTATTGGCTACACGCATCAAGTTTCTGGCAGCCTTTTGCACCTTATCTTTATATTCGTACTTAATCTAACATAATACAGAACTGCTCATCAATTATATAGTAAATCAAACCCACCCTATAGCTCAACTATCTTTACAATTAAGCCTAATGATATGATAAAAAAATCGTGTCTAAAAAAACAATATAACCAATTCTATCTGTATGTAATAGAATAAGGAATTGATAGAACGTTCAGCAATATACAGAAGCGTCCTTGTACTTTTCAACTGCAACGGCAACTGAGTTTCTCAATCACAATTCAACCTCACCAACCTGTATGTATTTAGCTAAATATTAAGCATAACGCTGAAAAAAGAAATGGACATAATATTCCAGAATTGGAAAATCAAAATAAAGTCAATCAAAAATTAAAATCAAAAAAAAATACATGAATATATATATATATATATATATATATATATATATATATATATATATATATATATATATATATATATATATATATATATATATATATATATATATATATATATATATATATATATTTAGGCAGAGTCCGCAGACTTGGAATAAATATTTATAAAGCTAATTTCCATCCAAGAAGAAAGAGTCCAAAATGCAATAATGACCATTATTGGTTAATTGAGAATTATAAAGGTATGCTGTCTTTTAACTTTATTTTTAATATATTTATTACTTGTACATATAAATAAATTTTATTTCAACGAATTACCTACTTAACATCTTACTTTACACCTCTATCATCTTTGCCTGTATCCCTGAAAGTGTAGAAATATCAGGCTATGGACTGGCAAGGTGCCATTATATACTCGTGGGTTCTCCAGGTGCAGTTTATTGGTAATATTGTATGCTGCTATAATCTTGAGGTAACCATCAAAATAGCAAGTTATTGTCAAATGGGTATCCCTAAACACGGTAACAAAATATACAAAGATCTTACACAACCTGGATGTACATATGTGTGCTTGATTTGTCAACCTAGATTTTAGTAGTTCTTAAAAATATCATTTATACCTAAAATGATAGTAAAGGCAAAGTTACATGTATTGTGGCTTTACTTGAAATGTAACTAGTTAGCTTGTCACGTTACGTTTTGGTGACTATTTTATCAAAAACTATGGACTTTTTTAGTCAACTTAAAAAGTCACGATACACGCATTCATTTCATACCACTTCACCTATACGCCTTAATCGAACTATATTGTATAATACGCCACCATAATTAAACAACATAGCTGATAATAATATAAGATTATAAAAATGAAATAAAAACACAACATAACTAATGTAAGTTAATGAGAAAAGTCGACAGTACTCTTTATATTTTTTTTCTTAAAACTGAGATTACAGTTCCGTCATGCTCGTGCGGGCTTGAGTCACAAATGATACGATGAACTTTGTACATGCATGGCTCACTAAAATGGGAAAGTTATCACACCCGGACAGGATATTAGCATTATTTGGTAACATTCTTCTGTGTAACCGCATTTCGTGAGATGTGTACAGCGATCCGGAAGCCTAATTAACTTCCGCTCTTCTTTGATTGCCTCTTTCCCTCGTATTATTCACTGAGTAGTTCACATGTCCTTTAGTGCCAGTGTTCCCTTACTATCGAGTTTGACTGGCTTTCTTCTTAGCCTACCTATTCCATAAAGAACGGTTCTTACTAGGCATCTCGTCTGGTTCCGTTCTTTCAGCCATATGGTTTGTACCAAAAGTCGAATGGTAGAAATAAGTGAATATAAAAGCGATCTGAAAAAAATATATTTCACTTTCATTCTTTGTAGCATAAGCTGCAGAGACACTGCAGCTCTACTAATTAAGCAATAAAACTTTCCTTACAGGGTAGAGACTAATATTAATAAAACTAATTACTTAGCGCTGTGTTCATTCAGTAGCTAATCTGCAACTCAACCTGTTTCGTTAAATGTATACCGTGAGCGTCTATTACTTATTAAGAAGCGATGCGACATTATATCAAAGGAAATTGCTAATTACCCCTAAGACACAACTGCGAATTGGATTCGTTGAGGAAATATGACATAGGCTAGCTGTAGAATTCATTATCAATATATAATTGTATAATATATACATACAAACGGCATTCTCTCTCTCTTTCTCTTTCTCTATCTCTCTCTCTTTCTCTCTCTCTGTATTTATCTCTTTCTCTTTCTCCGTGAAACCAGCTAACTGCAGCGATATTTTCAAATAGACACGAGATTAGTAGAATAAAAAATGTAATCAAACACTTCTCAAAAGCTGGCTGCGCTTCTGCAATGTGTCCAATGTCTTCTGCAATGTCAAATGTCTATTGACGTTGATTGCTTTCCGTCAAACGACACTCCTACTCGTTTGCCTTTCTATTCCTTATTATTCTTTTGTATATACTAAAAAGAGCTCAAATATTTAGGCGTCACCCTCGACAATCACCTGAATTTTACTAAACACATTCAAAACGCTCGATCCAAAGCGACCTTCGTCTTAGGTCGTCTTCACCCTTTAATTAACGCCCGCAGCAAATTGTCCCTCAGACACAAGCTGCTTCTTTACAAAACATGTGTCCGGCCAATCATTTCCTACGCAAGTGTCGCCTTCGCGCACGTGCATAAAAGAAAAATAAATAAACTGCAAGTGATACAAAATCGCTTCATTCGTCGAGCCACCGGTGCTCAGTGGTTCCAGCGCAATATCGACCTCCACTGCGACCTTAACTTGCCGAGCGTCAAACAACACTTTAAAACACTCTCTAAGAAACATTTTGAGAGATCCGAATCCCATCCGAATCCACTGGTAGTACAATCGGTAAATTATTCACCCGATTTAAACGCGCGCCCGAAAAGACGACGCCCGCGTAACGTGTTACACGATCCGGACGACGAAACAGCGTCGTTCGGATCCACTCACGACACCAACACTCACACGCACCCCGGCTCTAGCCGAGCACGTAGAGTAGGGAACACTTCTACACCGGCCGCTTACACGAGATTCTCTCACGTACCCGGTCGGTTCTCACCCCTAGACCTTAGGGTCTATGGGACTAATAGGGACTATAGTTACTAAAGTTCAATCCTCCCCTACATGTTTAACGTAGAATCATGACGAGTTTAAAATCAGCACACACACATATGTGTACCTCCGACACGGCGTCAGGCCGATGGAGTCTGCGATTTGCGCAGATTCCCAATTATATTTTATTTGAACACGATAAAGCTGTTAAAGCCAATAGGCTACCAGCATTAACATCTTCGAATCCAAAAAAAAAAAACTAAAAAGAGGTGGTTTTAAAACAAAATACATTTTAACGGTCCCCGATGTAAATTTTATATGTCAATGTCTCTTAGTTACTGCATTCGAATTTCATTTTAAGCTACATAACTTTTTGTAATAATATATATAGCGGTCACTATCATATATCGTGAAGAGATAGTGCCCGCTATGTTTGCGTGTAAACTTTTGCTTGAAGAATCTTGTCAATAAAATATTCTCTTTAAAAGAATGTTACAAAGAACAATAGAATAAAGCTATCATTACGCGTTTAATTACGTGTTTTTGCCCTAGTAGAGCTTCACACAAATGTGGCATGCGGGCGACCGCAACTCGATGCTCCGTTCTCTTCTTTGATTTAAAACTTGCCATTTCTAATTACAAAAACAGTAACACGTAATTTGAATCACAGGAATACTTTTTAATGAAAATACTTAGTAATATAATTTTAGTATATTTTTATATTATCAATATCAATATCATCCCGCGGCAGTCCACAGCTGGACATAGGCCTCACTGAAGGCGCGCCACCTAGCCCGAACTTCGGTTTCACGCATCCAGTCTCCATGCCAGCCGCCTTGCGCAGATGGTCGCTCTGTCTAGCAGGGGAACGTCCCAATCTACGTTTACCGAGTGGCAGACATATTTTTATATCAATTGTTACAAATTATATGAATTAATAATAATGGAAAAAGTCGTACCCAGAAAACATTTTCGTTAGAGAAAAAAATCTTAAGTAAGTTGATCAGAGAGTGAGCGAAAATAGCAAAAGCTGGCAAAAGAATGAGAAAATTCTCTAAAGAAAGATATTTATTCCGAATAGACTACCAGCCTTCGCTAGTCGGAAAAACTTTAAAAAAAGAAGATATAATTTAATAAAATAATAAAAAGATCTAATTATTATTTACATTTATTTTTATTTGCCACTTGAAAATACGTCATTTCTAGGGATCACGTTATAAATGAAACTATTGTTAAAATAGTCGATAGTTACTATTACAACTTTTTTTATGGCATAGGAAGCAAACGAACTAGCGTGTCGCCTGATGGAAAGCAATCAACGCCACCCATAGACAACCGCGACACCGCAGGAGTCGCGGAAGCGTACAACTCCTCTAACTATGCCAATAGTCTATACCTTCTCATCATATACCTCCCACAAAGACCGGCAAAAGATCTGCTGCCTATCATTTGCAAATAAACCAAAACACGTATTTCTATAAGACGTAATACTTGTCACAGACTATAACTGGTCACGATAGTTATAAATTCATCTTCCTTTAACAATTATTGTCATTATTATATGGGCTAAGAAGATCAGGCTAGATAGCGTAAACGTTCTCGTTTCTCGTGTTATCATTGACACGCACCAGTATATCTGCTAGATTTCCCGCTAGCTTATTCTCTTCTTTCCTAAATATAATAAAATAAATATATTATATAATTTCTTTCAGTGCTGCCTTAACGAATACAATTTTGCGTAAAGATAAATCGTTGTTTAAAATTGGCAGCCACTTGGCAAAAGCGTTGAAGACTGAACTACCCGCCAATAGCGTCTGCGTACTAACTTGATCGTTAGAAACCATTATTCAGAAATGCGAAATTCATGTTAACTTACTCGAGGGTGACTATTAATCATTATTTCAACACCCCCGACAATATAACAACGAGGGATGTGAGTAAATTAATATTAATACATTACCTGTTGTACAATAATCTGTAAGGTGTCTCCGAGAATATTGCCAACATTCCAATAAACGAGTATGTTATTATATTTTACTATGGTTCCCAATTTATTACAAATTATGAAAATAAATCGTTTATTTATATTCCATGGCCGTTCTTTTTCATGATATTGGAAGCAAACGAGCAAACATGAAAGCAATATACAACAGCCAGACCCGGTCATAGACAACAGCAACACCACAAGCAAAAAACGAAACTTACGCAACAATTTATTGTTTTTTCAAACTTTGTTTTATACTTATATCAATGAATTACATTTTTATGGGACAGTAAAGCAAATGAGCAAGCTTGTCGCCTGATGGAAAGCAATCAAGGCCGTCCATAAGCATCTACAACACCAAATGCATTACGACCTATAAGAAATATAAAGGCTTATATTTTGAAGGTTTCCATGTGGTACCCGATAGAAAGCAATTTCTTTTTAGGCCTTTAAGGAAAGTGTAGGCTTGTTTTTGGAAGTATTGGTTTGGAAATCACCGCTGGAGGTAGCTGGTTCCACAGAGTAGTGGTGCGTGGAAAGAAGTTTCTTCGAAGATGCCACACATTCAGATAGTGGGGATGAAACTTGTCTTTGTGGCGAGTTGTACAGTAATGAAATTCAGCGGCTGGAATTGTTGTAAATTATTTAAAAAAATAATGGTATTGCTGACGTCATGGATAACAGCTTGCAAACAAATGACATTTCAATCGTTAAAAAAAATAATATTTTTATCATTCACTTATAAATGACGTCACAAATCACTAGGATCTCTTTTAACACAAATACTGGTTAGTTAGTTAAGACTTAAAGCTGTTACAAGGTGACGGGTGTTCGTAGACTGCAGTGAGCTCTAAAATTTATTGCCTTCCTACAACGTAAATACATGTTTCTTTGTTACGTCTTTAGAAGTATGTCTCCAGGATTTCTTACAAAATATTTTTTTTTAATAGCTAGTTCGTTTTTTGCTCATAATGCTCATGATGCTATTGTATATAATTTCACTATACTTAATTGATTGAATACTAGCTTTTGCCCACGGTTATGCTCGCGTGGAATTTGGTCTGCCACATTAAGTTTCGTGGCAGATCATTTTAAATAAATATTTTTTTTCTTAATTAACCATAAATTAAGAAAAGAAATATATTTATTTAAAATGATCTATCACAATTAGGGTCATAGTGGCTTCCACATAAAAGGTAGATATATGCTGTCGCGAACTTTTATTTAGAACTATTCAAGACAAACAATCCTACGATACATCATCTTTATGTACCTTCAATGATTTGGGCAGCGTACGCCAAGATACTTAATTGAAATGTATCGTTATATTACGACCAAAATTACATAAAATCATTACAAATTGTATCATATATGTTATTCCGATGTATAACCTATATTACTGTAAAGTTTCATCCAAATCCGTCCAGTAGTTTTTTCGTGAAAGAGTAACAAACATCCACTCACAAACTTTCGCATTTATAATATTAGTAAGATAGGAAGTAAGATAATAATAGCATAACGATTTCTCCGTCACATAATTTCATATAAATGATAAGGACAGCGATAATTCATATACCTACTTAGTGAATGCTATCAAACAGTCTAATTAATTAGCCAATGCGACTTTAGCATGTCAAATAATATAAAAAAATATTTTAAATTATTTTTTATGGCATAGGAAGGCAAACGAGTTGGTTGCTTTCCATCAGGTGACACGCCTACCTGATGGAAAGCAAGCAACGCGCTCATAAACAGCCGAAACGCCATAGGCAGTGCGGAAGCGTTGCCGACCTTAAAGGAAAGTGAAATTATGGGAGTGGGAGTGGGAGTGGGAGAGGGAGTGGGAATCAACATCATCAATAAGGTTTTTTAATCCACTGTTAGTCCAACAGCCACACCCACAGATCAAAGAGGACTTTCTAATTTATAATGTACAAAAATAATACTTCATATTCATTTATATGTTTGGTTAAAGTATGATAGGGTATATTTAAACATTTATTTTATTTATAATCTTTTTAGCACAAAATGCACACCATGCGGTATAACAAAAAAAAATAATAAATTGATATAGACCTTCATATTTTGTCATATTATATTTTGTATCGAAAAATTTCATCCAACGTATAAAATATATTTTGTAAAATCCAATTGTACAACATTGCCCTAGGCCCTTTATAATTCTGTGCACGTAATGAAATCATTTAGTCAACAATCATCTATAGACGAAATTCCGGATATCAATGCAAAATTTACTGTGTATAAATGATAATGACTTCCGAATTGATTGTTTTATACGCTTTGTGGCAATTATCTGATTTAATGATTCGACAAATACTAATTTGAAATATACACAATGCAACCTACAGGCTATTTCAATTTAATTAGACGCGAAAATTATTTTGTAGTCCATATAATAAATCAAATACTTGTAAACGGAATTATCATTTTAATTTTAAGTTCTTCAATCACAAGAGTCGTGCCAGCCAGTTTTTCAGGAAACTTAACCTACTACCACTGGCAGCTCTTTATATATACGAGCTGTGTGTTTGTGTGGAAGTGTAAAGAAATATTAGGTTGGTACATATGAAATTTCGAATTTTTTTTTTACATTAGAACGTTTATCTTCCTATTTTCGTTATACTTTTGTTTTTGGCATAACCTCGTTACCAACGTAACCACATACAAATACAAACAGCGGTAGGTGACTTTTGTAAAAATTTTAATATTGTATTGTATAATATTAGACATTATTTATTAAACACTAGTTTTTAAACAAATGAATACATTTTAGTAATTGTAAAGAATAAATATATTTTTTTAATAATTTTAAATCATTGTTAATGTTTTCAAGCTGTTGTGGAGTTTGCGATATATACGTATTTTTTACATTGTGAAAATAGAATATAATATTTAGTGCAAAAACAAATAATAATAATAGACTTTTACACTAGTAGAGCGTTGCGTACATGGTTAGTATCTCCCCCTCACAAAATATCGGGGTTAAGTACATACATACATACATACATACATACAAATTGTCATGCCTGTCTCCCGTAAGGGTACGCTGAGACCACAGATCTCCATCCACTACGATCCCGGCACACCTTCCTTGCTTCATTCACACTCATCCATATTTCTATCCATCCTTCCTCTCACATATATCGCAGCGAAACGGCTCTCCGTTAGTCGCTTCTCGCCCTCGTGGGAATCAGGACGTGACGGCTGGCGAATCACGTCGCTCGTCATTTTTAACAAATGAGTTGAACTTTTACACTAGTAGAGCCATGCGTAAATGAACCGGCTCTACCTGCGAAGTATATCTCCCTCCCAGAATATCTGCGTTAAGTAGTAGATATTTACTGTGTTGCCTTGTTTCATACGGTGAATACGAAGAATTTGATAGCCACACTTCTTTTCCCTTCGTACTCTCTTATTAATTTCTTCTTGCCTTCATATTACATCCTTCTTCAACTCCTCTTAAAGCTTGCTTTATCTCACATTACTCAATTCTTAACGTAGGCAATGCATAGGGTTGGGTGGCCGTAATCATTAGCTGCCAACAAGTTTTTGCTTTCTCTTCTGGCTACTGCTTCCATAAAAAACCTAAGCAGTCCCATTAAAAGAGAATGATAGCCGTCCGATCAGTATATAGGCAAATATACTCGTAAGTTTATTTGCCTATATTTATAATATATATGCCTATAATAATGATTACATATGCAAGTACGATATTTATAAATGTTTCATTTGTATATCACAAAGAAATATAAACATGTTATAACTTTCTGTTGGATCATTTTATCGTAGTTCGAAGTTTGAGCGGTTACACTCTCGGGACCTCTTTACAAAGGGTCAAAGATTCCAGATAAACAAGTTACTTCACATTTTATTGAATATTAAAAATATGTTGAATTTGCAAAACAGAGGGGAATGTATAACTTTCAAAAGGATCGGATTGTAGATAATACTTTAAGAAAAACATGCTGTTAGCGGACATTATATCTATATAAAAGTAAGCGATGTAATCTATTCCTTCAGTAGAGGAGAGAGAGAGGTACCGTATCCAGCATTGGGACATTTATGTACTGTAAAAATGCACTGTATTATAAGTTGATTATATAAAATACTAAGCTTTTCAAGTTAACAAAAGGACACGTTTAGAACTAGGAGTAGGCGATTGTCAAAACCGCATCTCAACTAACGTAATAGGACCGTACCCAACAGCGAGACATTAGACAAATATATATATATATATATATATATATATATATATATATATATATATATATATATATATATATATATATATATATATATATATATATATATATATATATATTTAGATATAGATATATTTTTTCATATATCTATAGATGGAGCCCATATATCTTCCACGGCTGAGTTCAGGCCTCTCTGTTTCTGGAGAAAGGGACGATGACCCGCCCGCTCTTGACATTAAAAATGCCTCAAACAAATTCCTTTTGAAACACAAAGGCCGACATTGTTTAAGTCCTGTTCATAAGGTAGTCGCTGCAAGGTTAATATTTCTTTTTTTTGTAATTTTAGTTTGTTTTTTTCGTATTTACATACAAAAACACATGTAAACGCAAGGACAGCTTTTCACCAGTATTCATACTGATAATCGTGGGCGTGGTGATGAGAATCAAAGTCAATGCTACACTCACTGACAATGGATTATAATTACTACAGTACATTTCACTTCACTTTAGATATAAAGCACTTATATATATATATATATATATATATATATATATATATATATATATATATATATATATATATATATATATATATATATATACATAATATACATAATTATTCGGATGCGGGAATCGAACTCACGTCCATTTACTCCGTGGGCGGGGGGCTACGCCATTGAGCCAATCGGTCGTCAAAGGAAGACATATTTGGGCTGTTCAAAAAGAAATTGTTTAAGGCATACATACCATCACGTCTGTTCCCCTTAGGGGTAGACAGATACCACAGATCTCCATCTGCTACGATCTCGGCACACTTTAATATTTCATACACAATCATCACACGCTTCATACAAGCTCTCCGGTTAAGTTAACTTTTGACGTAGCGTTTCTTAAGAAGTTCAGCAATTTGGTCAAGGTATGTTCTGGATCTTCCGCTACAGACCCTTCCAACCACTAACGTAATTTTTTTTCTTTTATGAGTGATCTTTCATCCAAACTCTCTATGTACCCAAACCATCTAAGCATCCTTAGATGGCTTTTATTAATAAAAGTAGGAAAATACGAGACTTCCACTCGAATTGAAATTTATAGTTCTCTTCTCTTCGTAATGAATGGTATTTCTTAAAGGTGTCATAAAAATGATTGAATGTTACCAAGACACTGGGGAAACAAAGCAACGTGAAGTTTTCGAACTCATAAAATGGAGTGCTTTGCAATTGAAAACTCGAAGACGCTCCGCGTGCCTCAATCGTTGTAATGGAAGGTAATGAAATAAAATTATATTTGTTTATTTATTATTTATTTAAACTTTTGTACAAAGTGCACTGAAGGCGAACTTAATGCCCTTAGGTCTTCTCTACTAGTCAACCTACGGGCGAAACAGTGAAAATAGGTTTGGAAGTAAGTTTGACTACGTATAAAATACATAATAATACAGATATACATACACAAACATACATATATATGTATGACTGCGCCGAGAGTAATTTTTCTTTGTCAACGACAAAGAATAAATCATTTTAGCCATCGACAAAGCGTGCGTTGTCTGTGTCAAGAGCATAGAGTGGGTAGTCTTTGTGCGCCCCTCTAGCAGAGCGTCATATATATGGACATGGAGCGGCCACATTCGGCACACAGTTCGAATAGAGGTGCCACTAGCGCACCGTGTCTGCGACGAACCGCTTAGTGTTCGATTTAATAAGTGATTTGTGTATAAAGTGCTTTATATCTAAAGTGAAGTGAAATGTACTGTAGTAATTATAATCCATTGTCAGTGAGTGTAGCATTGACTTTGATTCTCATCACCACGCCCACGATTATCAGTATGAATACTGGTGAAAAGCTGTCCTTGCGTTTACATGTGTTTTTGTATGTAGTTACGAAAAAAACAAACTAAAATTACAAAAAAAAGAAATATTAACCTTGCAGCGACTACCTTATGAACAGGACTTAAACAATGTCGGCCTTTGTGTTTCAAAAGGAATTTGTTTGAGGCATTTTTAATGTCAAGAGGAACATCATTCCAGAGCTTTTATATTTTTATTTTCTAAATAAAATTCTTCCTTTAGTGTTTTTTCGACTAGAAATGGTTAGCAAAAAATTTAGCACAACTGTTTCTGCTCATGCTATCGCTCTCCACTGCCTGATATTGTGTAGCTGGGATTACTTTCTTCGACCTACCCGTCTTTTGACGGTCTAATTTAATATATTTTTAATTTAACTAAATATTGCATAGTAATTATTTGAAACAAATCAATAAAATAAACTTATTGACGCCACACCAGTTTCCACATATCTTTACTTCCACTTCTTCTCTTCTTATTAAACTTTAAACTCTCCTTTAACGCACCGTAACACCTTTATATTATAGGTAAAACGATCGAAAATTCTAGCGTTCCCAAAATCCGAAAATGTTCCAGCAATGTGTAGTCTTTTCTAGACATCGTCTGTCTCTTTCGCTCGTGCGCAGTTATGTTCTATCAACTGTTCTCGTCATTCATTGACGGCTTGCTTAACCAGAATTATGAGAAGTCAAAATGAAGCTTCAATCTTTCCACAAAAAAATGATTATATGTATTTTTATTAGTATGTATATATACATAAATATGTAAATGTGTGTGTGGGCACGTGAGTGCTACAAAGTCAAGTAACCTTGCTCCCCTCCTTGCTCATCCACTTGAGGGACCCCCGCTCCCACACGAAATCCTCCTGTCGCCGCCTCGCTCCCGCGAAGGGCTTGGCCAACGACGGAGCCAATGTAAAAATAGGTTCAGGCACATCTCAACGACGCAAAGTCGTTAAAGGACGCCTAAAAACCGCAGGGAACAACGGCATCTAGGACCAGGGGTCGGTCGCCTCTTTGAATTACTGCGCGAGCAGTGGGTTTCATCCCCGAGCCATCGTACTTGTGTGTGCCCCTGTGGGTGTGGATGTCCCCCGCATTTTTTTTATAATTTCACGCCTATCCCCCGCAGGGGTTGGCAGAGACCACAGAGCTCCATTCGCTGCCATTCATCGCAGCGAAACGGCTCGTCATTGGTCACTTTTCGCCCTCGTGAGAATCAGGACGTGACGGGTGGCGAACCACGTCGCCGTCATTTTCGACAAATTAGGTATATTAAATTCGTCTTTAGTGAATCCCACGAGCCGCAAGGGAGGATGGAGGTCAGCCCCAGCAGAGCCCTGCATGCTGAGGTAAGGCACCATAGTTCCCGGGGGAGCCCGACCCCGGGACGATCGGTCCCCCGCATCGAAAGTCAAATATAACTATTAAGAAGATATCTGGGTTTCCCCACGACCATGATATCTGGCAATAACAATCAAGATTACGTTGGATTGTAATAAATAGCGAAAAAAAGGGAGGGATCGTCGGATAAATTTCGTAGGTTAGATATGTATGAAAAACACTAACAAATAAGGGAGTATTTCCACAACTTTAATTATTTGCATCGTCTTCTTAACCCCAAATTTTTATGTATATAAGCAAAATATTTGCGTAAGAAAGAAATTGGAAAACTTTTTGTTACTTTGATGAAAATATTTCACATTTTTAAGGGAGCAAACTGGCTGTAACAGAATTACCATTCGAAAAGCGCTCAAAAAGTTCAACTGTTTACAGAAACTTTTCTCGCTCTCCAAGTTTAATGCCAAAAGTACATAGAGGGAATAAATTTAGTTAAACAATTAAACGAAATGTTATTTTTATCAAAGAGACATGCAAAGAAGTAGACAAGTCACTTGACAGTAAGTATTACTGCTGCCAATGAACCACAGTATACTCTTGCTGTTGTGCTCAAGATACATCATCAGTGGTAGTAGACTCCTCCAAAGAATGCCACCTCACCTGATCTTCGGCTACACTAATTCAGTCTCTGGCAGCCTAAGCAGATTATTCCTCCATCTGGTATAGAGCATCCCAAACTGCGTTTGCAGAGACGCGCTCTCCACTCCAGTCCTCGTCTATTCTAATGATAGTTCGTTCTCCAATAAACGCGTCCAGCCCATTGCCACTTCAGTTTGCTGATTCGAAGAGCTATCGATGATTCTGGTTCTCCAACGATTTTTGTATGCTAAATCATATCAACCAGTGAAACAGAGAGCCATTCTGTAGTCTAATGCAAATTTGTTGGCTGAAACTTTATCTGAAATATTATTATTACTATTATCCTTTATTTACATATTTTTCTCTATAATAATCTCTGTAAAAATAATATTATTACTAGGGTTATTAATCCTTCGTGGTGGGATAAACCAAGCACATGAAGGATTATGCATCCAAGGAAAGGAACCTTCTCACGATCCTAGCCGTGCACAATATGGTTGCTTTTTGAATTTTGAATGTAACCCACTTACCTAAACCTAACTTGGACAGATGGGCGTCCAAATGTTTACCGATTAGTCCATTCATAGAGACCACTATGAGTACAATGACAGTTGAATCGACGTGCCACATGGCGGAAATCTCATGCGCGAGATCTATGTATTTTATTGAACACTTGAAAAATCTTTTCCATCGACCCAAAGTTTAATACACCAAATAAAAGTAAAGCAAATTCTAATGTTTCGAAATGACAAAAGTTGATTAATGGAGTCAGGCATTACTTTGCGGAAATCCATCACTATGTGGACAGTCAAAAGTTTTACTTAGCTAAGATCCGCGACTAGCAAATAATAACAGAAAATTAATAATGTGTGTTTTCCTGCTGGATGAAGTGGATTTATTTGGAACTCAACCAAAAACTTACCGAAAAACGGCCAGCAACTCTCCACCCACCAACACCAAACACACACTACCACTTTTCCACCCTGTAAACGACATGTGTTTCACCCCAACACGAGGCATCCTCAGGTAAAGTAGACTCTACGGAAGACAACCGAAAAGAGTTCACTTTTCGGTTGTCATTCTTGACAAAGTATTCGTCTGCAGCGTGCCTTTACCACTATAAAAATTTTGATGATTTTAATAAATGTTTTTAGTAGTTAGTAATCATAAATCCAAGAATGGCCGTTGAATAACTCTTAGCGAACGAAAATCACGATATTTTAGGGAAAGGAATATTTCAAGAAAGCAATAAATATTTCAAAAATTCGTCGATCTACTTGGTCATTATTCTAAAAAAATACACGCTCCAACTTTAAGGATCTATAGGTTAATAAAATATTTTAGAGAATTAGTTATTTACAAAAAAAATTATCAACTAAACTGAAACATTTCTCGGAGTTAGTTAACTCACAGTTCATAGTGTTTATTTTACCACTTCTCGGCGTCAACTGGAAATCGGGTTCACAGCTCGCTTCGTTCAACTGATACACCGATGTGGAGGTTTTGTCAATTTGTTTCAGTTTTGTGAGTAGGTTAAAATTATCAAATTGTCTATTAGTAAAGGCACACTGCAGACGAATACTTTGCCAAGAATGGCATAATATTTGTCTGTAGTATGAATGGGCAGCCAGTCCACTCAGCCCGGGGAAATACCACACTCCCGCCGAAAACCGGCGTGGTAGCTTAGCTACCGCGCTTCGTACGGTGAGCAGCTGAGTTCCGGAAGACCAACGCCCTCGCCCTCCTCCCTCCCCTTCCCACTCCTACTCCCATAATAACACTTTCAGCAACGCTTCCGCTTTGCCTATGGCGCTGCGAATATCTATCGGAGGACACGCTTGCTCATTTGCCTTCCTATGCCATAAAAAAATCAAAACTAAAAAGTTTCTTTACGGTGTGGGTAGATACATGCCACACTAAAAAACCTATGTTATGTTAATACGACAATCTCTTCATGATAAATAAATAATGATTAGCATAAAAAAACAAAATTCTATTACACAATAATCTTAGCCACTATGAGTAATGAACAATAAATAACAAATTGAAAGCAATATAAAATGCAAAACCAATTTCCATTATTTTCAAATGACGAGTTAACATTGGAAGGAACTTAAAGGAAAACTCATTTTTAGAAACAACAACACAATCGAATTTTATTTCAAAATAATCCGATTGGTTCATTAATCCGAACGCATTCGTCTTTAATAGAGAACGTTTTCAATTTGTGCAACAGTTCATTGAGCTGGAACTAACGACAGCTCTTGTTTTTGTGTCCTTTATTTTCTTCCATATGAGTTGCTGCACACATGTTGAATGGAATATAATTTTAATAAAATAATACTTAATAATGGAGTTAGGCGTTACTTTGCGGAAATCCATCACTATGTGGATAGTCAAAAGTTTTACTTAGCTAAGATCTACGACAAGCAAACGATAACAGAAAACTCCTGCCGGATGAAAAGGATTTATTTGGAACTTAAACCAAAAACTTAACGAAAAACGGCCAGCAACTCTCCACCCACCAACCACTATAAACCACACCAAACACACACTACCACTTTTCCACCTTGTAAACGACACGTTTCGCCCCAACACGAGGCATCTTCAGGTATAGTAGACTCTACGGAAGACAACCGAAAAGTGAAACACACATTATTAATTTTCTGTTATTGTTTTGCTTGTCGCGGATCTTAGCTAAGTAAAACTTTTGACTGTCCACATAAAATAATACCTTTGTTAGACTACCGACTCTTCCATCAACAGTCGCAATGGAAGGGTCGGTAGGAGAAGACCACGGAAAACTTACATTGACCAAATTGCTGAAGTTTATAAGAAAGGCCAGCTCAAGGGTACCCTAAACGGCGGGCATGCATAAGGAGAGTAATGAGTGTTGAGGAGGCAAGGAAAGTATGCCGAGATCGTAGCAGATGGAGATCTGTGGTCTCTGCCTACCCCTACGGGAGACAGACGTGACGATATATATGTATGCATGTATGTTAGACTAAGGCACTCACACTCACCGACTTCGTTAGCTGAGACACGTTGAGAGGATGGGGGGAGATGTAGTCAAGATAGCGTGGGATCGCCCAACTGTCGGGTGCCCCAGGTGCCGCTGGAGTGAAATGGTGGAAGATGGCGCAGGACAGGGCACGGTGGCATAATATCTCTTTGGAGGCCAAGAACAAGATTTTGAGTCCCTGCGCCAACAAAGTCAGTTAGTTAGTTAATACCTTTGTTATAAATAACGGTTACTGCATAACTTATTACATGGATATAAAACGTGTACTTTCACAAACAGAGCGAGGGAAATATATTAACAACGCGAAGAGCTTATATTTAAATACCTACCTATATTTAAATACACGAAGAATAAACAAAATTAAAACTGAGACAGTAAGATAAAAAAGATAACAGAAGCATTAAAGCAAGCCCCAAAATTAAAGTGGCAATGTGCCGATCAAAATACACGATTAGTTGGTGCACAATACAAAGAACTAGAACGAAGGAACCATTACAAAAAAGTTACATAAGTAGGCCAAATAAAAGGAAATAACTGGGTAACTCAAAATAAAAACAGAGATCGATGGAATAAGTTGGAGAAGCCCTTCACACAAGGAGGGTTCCATATCCCGAAACAATAGAATAAATAACCATACTAACAACTGATAAACACGTGAATCTTCTATCAAGTACTAACAATTTTTGCATTGTGAAATATAGTAATAGAAATAAAAAAATGTGTTTATTTATTAAAGGTAACCGCTTGGCTCGTTCAAGTTTGACAATGCAAAAACCACAAAAAATGTATTATTATTTATTTTTTATACCCGTACAGTGACTTTCCAACTAATTAAGAGATAGAAAATGCTTCTTATGTACGATAGGTATATATACATTAACATTATATGAATAATTAAATAAAAAGGATGTTGTCAGAGTGCTAATTGGTTTTTCTTGTTTTTTATACAAATAATTCTTAAAGATGAATGTTAATTCAATTAAGACAACCTAATATAAACTTCTCACTTATTAAAATATTATCAAAATAGTTTTCTTTTTCAGAAATAAATTTTATATGCAGTACACAAACTGTTTTTTTTTTTCAGTTTTAAAGTAAGTTACATATTAAAAACGAAACACAGAGAGCTTATATGTATTCCCCTTTTTAGCTTGCAGCAACAAAACGCAGTTCAGTTACGTAATAATCCTTTAATTCATTAATCCTGTGGTGTTCGTCTCTAATAAAGAACATTTTCAATTTGCAAATGGCTTGCTAGAATGGAAGCTAAATAATTATTTGTTAAGCGTCGATAACATAATTTCGTATAAAGAGTTTGATCAGGTCTGTATCAAATAGATAGTGTTATTCTTTTTATTAATAGAAATAATAATACCTAAAATGTTTGCCTTATATCTAACTAAATTTTACACCTAGATCTTATTTCACTGTTTTTAAAAATCAATCATTTAAATTGTTCCAGATTTTTTGTCCCTAAATTTCTGCTAAGAGCACGACAGCATGATTGATTTTTGTTTATTTACTAGTTCAATTTATATTTTTGTAATTGCTTTTAAGGGTCATCAATAAATTACGTCACACTTTAAGGAGAGGGATGGAGTCATTAAAGTGTGACAATGAATGAAAAGTGCTAAAAATCCAAACTTCAATTCCACATGTGACAAAGACCGGGAGGGTCTAAAGACCATGAAATTCTTATTCTTGTACTTTGAAATCGAGCGTGTATGACTAACTTAATTAAACATAACTTATCTGTATTTATATTTTTAAGCTTATGTTATTGGAGTCCTTAAATAAATAAATGGGTAATTTCCTCCTCCGGAAACATCGAAAGATGTCCAAACTGTAACTGTAAATAAGTTCGTACCTAAGACTTTTTAATCTTTAATTTTCTACGTTTAACATTTCCTACGTTTCGATTCAAATTAAATTTTTGATTTCTTATCATGTGGTGGAACAATCATCATCAAGGCATTACAGCCGCGGGTGGGCCTTAGCCTGGTTCAGTAAATTTATTCAGTCGGATCTTCGTTTCGCTTTTTCCCTCCAGCCCCTCACGTCGATTGCCTCTAAGTCGTCTTCGATTCCATCTAACCATCTGAGCTTAGGCCTTCCGCGGCTTCTACGACAATCTGGTTTCCCGTAGAGTAGACGTTTCGGTACTCTAGCCTCGTCCATCCGTACCACGTGCCCAGCCCAACGAAGGCGTCCAAACATGATACAACAATATTGTAGAAAAATCATGTTATTTTGTTGTTACGTTCGAGTTTGTAAACCTAGAACTTTCATAAAAAATATTATGTATAGAAGTTATTTATTAAATTTGAAGATAGCAAATAATATTCTTTTCTTTCTCTGCCAAGGGTATAACGTCTTACAACACAAAGATATTGAGGCCATACAACGCGTAATGCACGGCCATTTGTAAACTTGTTACGGTTATTTTTTTGCCGGATATTCCACGTTGATTATGAAAAATAGGTGGCTTATAAAGCGGCCATTGTCGGCGGTCCGTTGTTTTATGTTATATGTTTACTCCATTTAACATCTTCCTTTTACGTCGTTTAGATTCAGACGATATCTTGTAGAGTTGTTGGTTTTCTGAACTGAATTTTAATCTTTGTATTATTAATACGTATGTACTGTAGTGATACATCGATAAATGTATCACTAATGCAATAAAACTTTTTATATTATTTCTTTTTAAATTCGTTATTTAAAATCAAAAATAAATAAAATGTTTTCTATTAAAACAAAAGTATTAGTTCGACTGACATCTTTCGATAGACATGTCAACCGTCCGACATAAGTAATTGAAATTATTTATATTGAGATACAAAATGTAAAGTGAAACGTGTGAATAAGATATTATATAAATGTATAATGGATAGAAAAATAAATTAATTTTACTTGGAAGAATTTCAATGACATCGAAGATAAATCCCCCTAAAGTTCCCGGGTGTCGCCATGGCAGTACGGCAGCCACGCTACAGTATCTGCGCATATCTACGCAAGAAAATGAAAATGCTGTAACTGACACAGACGTCAAAAAGATTTTATTTAATAATAATAATTCTTTATTCGTATAATGTGAAATTATAACAAGATGAAAAAAAGACGTATAAATGCTCCATCATATTATATGAACAGTCAAAAGTTTTACTTAGCTAAGATCCGCGACAAGCAAAACAATAACAGAAAATTAATAATGTGTGTTGGATTAAATGGATTTATTTGGAACTTAAACCAAAAACTTACCGAAAAGACTTTTCGGTTGTCTTCCGTAGAGTCTACTATACCTGAAGATGCCTCGTGTTGGGGCGAAACACGTGTTTTTTACAAGATGGAAAAGTGGTAATGTGTGTTTGGTGTTGTGTATAGTGGTTGGTGGGTGGAGAATTAATCGCCGATTTTCGGTAAGTTTTTAGTTTAAGTTCCAAATAAATCCACTTAATTCAACAGAAAAACACACATTATTAATTTCCTATTATTGTTTTGCTTGTCGCGGATCTTAGCTAAGTAACACTTTTGACTGTCCATTTAGTGATGGATTTCCGCAAAGTAACGCCTGACTCCATTAATAATCTGCATCACATTGCCACTTACGGCGTACAAATTTCATTAATTATTACACACTATTAGAAATATCTAAATACATAACTAAATTAAAAAATTATTATAATATCATTAAAATTATAATTTATTATTACATTTATATATCACTTTATACTTTACACTATATGTTTATCTATTATATACATTTGATCTACTCTTTAAAGCAAAAAAGTCCTGAATATTATAAATATTGGCATCTATTAGCCATTAATGCAGTCTTTTTTTAAATAATGTTGCGTTCAATTCTTTTAATTTTATTGCATATGCAGATCAGAAAATAATACTTAATCGAATGGTCTAAGTCTCACAACTACTGGTGTTACGCTTTCATTTTGCGGCTTACTACGTTTTCGCTTTTATTGACTGCTAACAAGGGTGTTGTTGCACGTATTAATGCAGACAAAATCCCGGAGTTGTATTTGTTGAGGACCTAACAACGTAAATAAAACTTTTATATACGAAGAGTAACAGCCTTACTAGACTAGTTCTTCCACTGGAAATTAATAAATAAATATAAAATAAAATGCTTTACATTCACAATAGGACTTCCTGTATCGTGAATACCATTACAAATATACAAATAGATGCCTAAAAACTATAAAACTATTTATCCTAATACGGCAATTGAGGACCAACTCAGATAAGGGAAAATTTAAGTCTGTATCTTCTTCTAAGACTGCTTCTCCCACTTACGAGGGTTGGCAGCCAATTTAGAACGATTTTCCTCCTCCTTCGCGAGGTGCAACACTTCTGGAGCACTCGTTATCCCGGTCCACTCCCTGATATTACGTAGCCAAGACTTTCTTTTTCGACCAACTTGTCTTTTGCCCGCGATTTTTCCCATCATAATCAGTTCTAGCAACTTGTACCTGTCATGTCTCATGATATGACCCAGGTAAGCAATTTTTCTACCTTTGACGGTCTGCAAAAGTTCACGTTTTTGCTTGACTTATCGGAGAACCTCGTCATTGGCTTCCCTTTGAGTCTAGCTAATAGCAAGCATCCATCTATATGCCCATATAGTCTATATATACATATATAAATCCATGCGTCAATGACGTTAGCTAAATTAGAAAAAGTCAAATATACAACTAATGACGTTCCTTCCGGTTCCTGCCGTTATAGCAATCATCAATCGTAATAACACTCGAGAACCCAAATTAATCCACCGTTAACATTAACGACACGGATTGGACATCCCTATTTGAAAGTACGGTGCAATGAATTGGTTGCCGGGTCTGATGCTTGTTCATAAATTACAAGGAGGCCACTTGTTTCCCTCTTATCGTTAGAAGGATCTCCATCGACTCGATGTGAAATGAAGTGATAACAGAGGAACGGCTCACTAAAATTTCCTGTAGCCTCTAAATTAATAAAATGATTTTCTACTTCATGTTTCGGATCATTCCCTTCCCCATGTAATAGTTATTTGTCAAATGAGCCTCGACTTTATACACACACCATATGGAATGTAGAGAATCCTGAAGAATGCTGAAATGGAATGGCTCGTAACGAATGATAACGTAATCGGAGGGACAAAAGCAAATAGTCTGTGTTAGCTCGAGAACCCAGAGTGGATGGGAGAAAATCGCGCTGACAAAAGGCATTATTACCTTTTGGTCAACGGTCTGTTAGTTGCCCTAGATATCGTTAGAACGATGCGATGATCATCGTTTGGAGACGAGTTTAAAGAATCAGCTGACAAGACACCGCAAAAGACCGTGCTTAGTAGGGTGATGTAGTATTGAAGGCGACACACACAGTACACACTTTGGACCGTTAAGCCATCGGAATTATTAAAATAGTAAAAACTATATATAACTAACTTTAGATTACATATATAGGTACACATATCATCCCAATTACTTCTTAATCATAAATAAAAAGTATTAGAGGTAGACGATTGTATTTCTACCAAAGAATATTTAAAAAATTAAAAAAAAAGATAATTTAAGAAAATTTCCACACACATCATTATGTAATCATAATGATGTATGTACTGTAGCGTGCCAGCCGTACTACCACGGCAACACCCGGGATCTTTAGGGGATTTTATCTTCGATGTAATTAAAATTCTTCCAAGTCAAATTCATTTATTTTTCTATTTATTGTACATTTATATTTTTCTATTCATTGTACTTCACACTTTTCACTTTACATTTATATCTCAATATATATAATTTCAATTTCTTATGCTGGACAGGTGACATGTCTATTAAAAGACGTCACTCGAACTAATACTTTTATTTTTTATAAAACATTTTTTTTATTTTAAATAAAGAATTTAAAAAAAGTAATATAATATAAGGTGTTTTAATATATTTAAATAAAAAGTTTTAATATATTAGTGATTCATTTATCAATTTATCACTACAGTACATATATAGACCATTACTTTATCATATACACCTATACCCCTATTTACACGGTACCGGTTTTACACGAACTCGCCTTTACACGGTTTATAAATGACCTTAATTTTAAATTAATTTTAATTAAATAAATGGTTTGCATATTCTTAAAAATATTTTTGAGTTTTCATCATTAAACACGGTTTTGTCAGGAACCTACATATATATGTAGTCTAAATTGTGTGGAATAGGTGTATTGTGTTTCTTTCAAATTAAGTTACACTCAATAATTATATTATAATGCTTAATATAAATCATTTATTGGGAAAATACAACTCGCATTTGACAGAATTTTCAATTCTAATATTGTAGTGTTCTTGTGATGATTTTTAAATAGATTGCTTCGCTTCCTACACAAAAGCATTGTCATATACAAAAGAAACACTTCGAATTTGAGTCTCCATTGTCTTTCCTCGTATAATGGGGAACAAGTATTTTTGAATATTCATCTCTGTATAAAATATCAAGTGATCAAAAAATTTTATTTTAAGTGACATACACAAATTTCATTTAAATTTTTTATAAATAAATATGTACATATGCATTATAGAATTAACATTTTACGTTCTCCAACCACAGGAGTCGTGCCAGCTAGTGTTCAGGAAGCTGATCACCCCAGACTGAGTAAATATATCAAAAGCTGCCCGTTCATGTATCATTGCATATTCATTCATCATTGCATAAACAACATACCTCATGAATTAAAACAATTGAACACAAAATTATATACAAAAGGCTATATGAATGGCTAATAGATGGCAATATTTATAATACTAACGACTTATTTGCTTTAAAAGTTGGATCGAATGTATGTAATAAATGAATCAATTATAATATCATTTTAATTTTTTAATTATAATATAATATCATATGCGACTTATGTATTTAGTGTCTATACGTATTGTGTCTATACGTGTATATAGTTTATGTAGAGTTGACATTATAAAACTAATAAATAAATAATTAACGGAATTTGTACTCCATAGTGGCAATGCGCTTTTAATCGTCTTTTTGCATGTTGTTACACCTCAAATTTTAAAAATAAAGAATTATTAATATTAAAAAAAAAATCATCGCCTTGTATTGTTTTCAGTCTTGCTCGATCTCCGGTTTCATGCATTTAGTTTCTGCCAGCCCTGCGCAGATCGTCACTCTGGCTGGGCGTCCCACACTTCGTTTGCCAAGACTTTAGTATCCCCTTTAGTTATCGTCTACTCCAATAATTGTCTTTTCTTCGACAAACGTGACCAGCTCATTGCCACTTCAGTTTACAACTCTATTACTATCTCTACGTTGACTGTACTTCTCCAAGGAATTGCAATATATAATGATATAATTATTGAGTGGAGCATATTGTTTTTCTTATATATTTTTCGCTATCACCTATGCTGACTTGCCCTTTACAGCGAATACAATAATCAATATATTCAGATAAAATTGAAGTATACGTTGACGTGTGTGTAATTACGTCCAGAACCAATTTCGCACATGCTACCTTACCCTTCCGCCATCTGTACGTCTATTGTGACTCCAACAACTAGCTACCGATCCAGAAAAAACTATGGGTCGTCGATTCCAAATGAAGGAAAAATTCAGTAATACCGTAAAAATATTTCGTCTAAAGGGAATTCAAATATTAATGACGCAATTAATTGGAGTGGATCCTGAATGGAAATTTTAAATAAAGGATTCATTACCTGTAAAATTATAGACTACAGTAATCGCTTTAAATCTTCAGTTGTTTATAAACTGTAAGGCTTAATTGCCCTTTAAGAATTATGCTTTTGTTGACAGAAGCTGAAACATTTGAAGGGTTTTATTACTTTTCATATCGATTTTAATTTCCTTTTTTATGGGATAGGGAGGTAACAGTAGACGAGAACAAACGTACACGTTGCTTTCTTATTTTCTTTCTATCACCTGATGAAAAACACATCCACAGTGGCATAGGCATTGCGAAAGCGTCACCTTTATGATATGAAGGGCTTGGCCTTTGAAGGTTTCAATGTCGTATCGGTTCGGAAATACCGCTAAAGGCGTACCGTATTGAATTACAACTCATGGAAATGGTGGGGGTGAAACTTTTCCTTTCTTTGAATTGAGCCTTTATATTTTTTTTATATATTCACGCCTATCCCCCGCAGGGGTTGGCAGAGACCATAGTGCTCCATCCGCTGCCATTCATCGCAGCAAAACGGCTCGTCATTGGTCGCTTTTCGCCCTCGTGACAATCAGGACGTGACGGGTGGCGAACCACGTCGTCATTTGTCAACAAATTAGGTATATTAAATTCGTCTTAGTGAATCCCACGAGCCGCAAGGGAGGATGGAGGTCAGCCCCAGCAGAGCCCTGCATGCTGAGGTAAGGCACCATAGTGCCCGGGGGAGCCCGACCCCGGGACGATCGGCACGCTTGCGACTAGGCTCGCCCCTAGCCACGCATCCATTGGCACGGCAGACCGTGGATTGGCGGAGAGGATCGGAAAGGATAGAGAAGAAAGGAAGGGGCAGGAAAGGAAATGCGGATTGGGGGATATCAGACTCCGAATAAACATTTATAAATCCATATAAATATTTATTCCGATGCGGGAATCGAATCCGCGACCATTGACTCCGCGGGTGGAGGGCCCTGCCACTGAACCAATCGGTCGTCTTTATATAATTCTCTTTATTTGTTTATTATTACCATAGCAATCCACTTTTGGACATTGACCTACCTGAATGTTGAGGGGTAATGACATAATTCCTACACTGGGTGGAACGTTTGGAGATGCAAATTAGTTTTAAGTACACAACTAGATGCTGTTACACATCTACTGAGAGTATTAGTTATATGTCAGCAATCACACATTTTCACATCCTTGCCCTAGTCTGCAGAGCCCCAGTGTTGAAGATTTCCATAGACACCGCTAGTTGCCTGACATTAAAACACCCGCTTGCCCATTTGCCTATCAATCCCATAAAATAATATGTCAACATTTGTTCTTTCAGACTAGTTGATCGCTTACCATCAAATACACACATTGTTTTCGACGTTTACAAGTATTTCGTACACCGTGTAACGTAAAACTTGCAGTTCAGTTCCTATGAGAGACATTGAGAAACATTAATTCTGTTTAGTACAAACAAAACTATGTTTTCTCACAGATAGTGTCCATTCACGACTTTGATAACGACCGCATTGCTGAGAGCGACAATATAACAAAACAACGGCACGTGATTATACAGGGTCCGTAGCCAACCGATTTAAAAGGGTATCATGCTTGACCCTGATGTTAAGAAACAGCAATTTCACAAAGCACAATTTTAGAAAATTTGATAATAAAATAGACAGGAATGTAAAAATGACACTCTATTTTTATCTAAGTATATGACAAAATTGTTAATTAAATAAAAAGAATATTTTATCAACTTATCACGTTTTAAAATGGACTAAAAATAAAGAAGGCATGGATTATATTACATAATAGTAAGAATGATAAGAAAATTCGTTTTTAAAAAAAAAATTTTTTTCAAATAATTATTTTATGTTTTTTTACCCTTAATTCTGTGTCTCATAGCTAAGTTAATTAGTAATTATTTCTAAAATTCATACCGAGCATAAACAGTCTCTGTCTTTTTATTCAATTTATTTGCTAAATAAAATAATACTAACTATAAGTATGTATTTTACTATAATTTCCGAATTTGCTTATAGATTAGAATATACATTCTTCTTAAATATCCATATTATTGTCAAACTGCCTACTAATTCCGAAATAGATTAAAACAAAACATTTTATTCACAACATAATATTCAGAGCAAAATTTTAAAGTTTCACACGCATTTATCTACAGCAGCCACATAATACAAAAATCATTAACTAAATCCCAGGTAATACCTTGGTGGAAATACAATTAAAAATAAATATAGAATTCGTAAAAGGATTTATAAAGATTAAATATACTTCAATTTTAATAGTATATTCTGATTAATTTATTATGAAAACTATGATAATTCTATCGTAATATTATATAGCACTGATATTTAGAACTGACGACCGATTGGCTCAGTGGCGGGGCCCCCTGCCAACGGAGTCAATGGTCGCGAGATCGATTCCCGCAGCGGAATAAATATATGTATAGCCTACAGATATTTATTTCGAGTCTGGAAACCCCGCCAATCCGCTGTAGACAAGCGTGGCCAGTTAAAGTCCGTTCCTCCAGAAATGGAGAGACCCGTGCCCAGCAGTGGGATAGATATGGGCTATGAAAAAAATATTATATAGAACAAAACACGTCTTTTCGTTACGGCGTATAATCGCAGAGAGAGGGGGTGTCAGGTTGGCGACATGCAAACAATGACTTATAAACAACAAAGAATTACTAACAAAGAATTATCTTTGGAAATCCAGGGAAGGTTTAAAAGGTGAGTAAATATGACAAAAATATTAGGAATATACAATAAATTCAATAGTGAAGATTTTTTTTTCATTTTTTTATTGATTACGATTTCTTTTTGTTCCTGTTAATTTTGTTCTTTTTATTCTACAGTTATCGTTCAGCTTTTTTATTTTTTGATTCTGAGGCGGTACGAAGTTTGCCAGCTAGTAAATAAGTAAAAATGTACTTTACTTATGTTATTATACGTCAGAAAACGCTCATATTTTTTTGAGCTATTTATAAAGCGTACTGCTATACTTTTGATCCATCCACATTTGACGTACATAGCCGAGTGAATGAAAGAAAGGGACGACTATAGCGACCGACTTGTCTGCAGTAATTAAACTTTTAACACGTCCCGCTTTACGTTTCCCGTACGCCATTCGAACTACCCTACTAGCTGTATAAGTCGCGACTTTATTTCCTAACTGCTCCATAGGAAGAGTTTACCTTTCATTAAAGCCTTAGTTTAATACTTACAGCAAAGTTCGTTGTGACATTGTGTTGAAACTTTTACTTGTTTTGTATGCTTGTCAAAGCAGATTTATTAGGACTAAGTGAAAATAACATTTAAAAAGTTAATAGTGATTTAAATATTCCTCCCTTTATTGCATTTTTCCTTTCCCATTAAATGCTTATTCACCTTTTAAGGTGTAATATGGGTAGGGTTGGTTGCTCTTCATGCTGCATATCCAGTGACCAACTTGGTCGTTTACCTATCTATTTCATAAAAATATTCTAATGCTTCCAAAATGTATATTGGTATCCCTCAAAACTGAGAATGGTTGTCCGGTGTTTTCACTCTTTGTAAGCAGTGAAGGTTGGCAGTCAGCTCCGAATACTTTCCTTTGTCTCTAGCGAGGCTAAAAAGTTGGGCAGCATATATATATATATATATATATATATATATATATATATATATATATATATATATATATATATATGCTGCCCAACTTTGATATAATAATTTGATATAATATTTGATGAATATGAGCGTTTTCTGACGTATAATAACATAATAAAATACATTTTTACTTATTTACTAGCTGGCAAACTTCGTACCGCCTCAGAATCAAAAAATAAAAAAGCTGAACGATAACTGTAGAATAAAAAGAACAAAATTAACAGGAACAAAAAGAAATCGTAATCAATAAAAAAATGAAAAAAAAATCTTCACTATTGAATTTATTGTATATTCCTAATATTTTTGTCATATTTACTCACCTTTTAAACCTTCCCTGGATTTCCAAAGATAATTCTTTGTTAGTAATTCTTTGTTGTTTATAAGTCATTGTTTGCATGTCGCCAACCTGACACCCCCTCTCTCTGCGATTATACGCCGTAACGAAAAGACGTGTTTTGTTCTATATAATATTTTTTTCATAGCCCATATCTATCCCACTGCTGGGCACGGGTCTCTCCATTTCTGGAGGAACGGACTTTAACTGGCCACGCTTGTCTACAGCGGATTGGCGGGGTTTCCAGACTCGAAATAAATATCTGTAGGCTATACATATATTTATTCCGCTGCGGGAATCGATCTCGCGACCATTGACTCCGTTGGCAGGGGGCCCCGCCACTGAGCCAATCGGTCGTCAGTTCTAAATATCAGTGCTATATAATATTACGATAGAATTATCATAGTTTTCATAATAAATTAATCAGAATATACTATTAAAATTGAAGTATATTTAATCTTTATAAATCCTTTTACGAATTCTATATTTATTTTTAATTGTATTTCCACCAAGGTATTACCTGGGATTTAGTTAATGATTTTTGTATTATGTGGCTGCTGTAGATAAATGCGTGTGAAACTTTAAAATTTTGCTCTGAATATTATGTTGTGAATAAAATGTTTTGTTTTAATCTATTTCGGAATTAGTAGGCAGTTTGACAATAATATGGATATTTAAGAAGAATGTATATTCTAATCTATAAGCAAATTCGGAAATTATAGTAAAATACATACTTATAGTTAGTATTATTTTATTTAGCAAATAAATTGAATAAAAAGACAGAGACTGTTTATGCTCGGTATGAATTTTAGAAATAATTACTAATTAACTTAGCTATGAGACACAGAATTAAGGGTAAAAAAACATAAAATAATTATTTGAAAAAAAATTTTTTTTAAAAACGAATTTTCTTATCATTCTTACTATTATGTAATATAATCCATGCCTTCTTTATTTTTAGTCCATTTTAAAACGTGATAAGTTGATAAAATATTCTTTTTATTTAATTAACAATTTTGTCATATACTTAGATAAAAATAGAGTGTCATTTTTACATTCCTGTCTATTTTATTATCAAATTTTCTAAAATTGTGCTTTGTGAAATTGCTGTTTCTTAACATCAGGGTCAAGCATGATACCCTTTTAAATCGGTTGGCTACGGACCCTGTATAATCACGTGCCGTTGTTTTGTTATATTGTCGCTCTCAGCAATGCGGTCGTTATCAAAGTCGTGAATGGACACTATCTGTGAGAAAACATAGTTTTGTTTGTACTAAACAGAATTAATGTTTCTCAATGTCTCTCATAGGAACTGAACTGCAAGTTTTACGTTACACGGTGTACGAAATACTTGTAAACGTCGAAAACAATGTGTGTATTTGATGGTAAGCGATCAACTAGTCTGAAAGAACAAATGTTGACATATTATTTTATGGGATTGATAGGCAAATGGGCAAGCGGGTGTTTTAATGTCAGGCAACTAGCGGTGTCTATGGAAATCTTCAACACTGGGGCTCTGCAGACTAGGGCAAGGATGTGAAAATGTGTGATTGCTGACATATAACTAATACTCTCAGTAGATGTGTAACAGCATCTAGTTGTGTACTTAAAACTAATTTGCATCTCCAAACGTTCCACCCAGTGTAGGAATTATGTCATTACCCCTCAACATTCAGGTAGGTCAATGTCCAAAAGTGGATTGCTATGGTAATAATAAACAAATAAAGAGAATTATATAAAGACGACCGATTGGTTCAGTGGCAGGGCCCTCCACCCGCGGAGTCAATGGTCGCGGATTCGATTCCCGCATCGGAATAAATATTTATATGGATTTATAAATGTTTATTCGGAGTCTGATATCCCCCAATCCGCATTTCCTTTCCTGCCCCTTCCTTTCTTCTCTATCCTTTCCGATCCTCTCCGCCAATCCACGGTCTGCCGTGCCAATGGATGCGTGGCTAGGGGCGAGCCTAGTCGCAAGCGTGCCGATCGTCCCGGGGTCGGGCTCCCCCGGGCACTATGGTGCCTTACCTCAGCATGCAGGGCTCTGCTGGGGCTGACCTCCATCCTCCCTTGCGGCTCGTGGGATTCACTAAGACGAATTTAATATACCTAATTTGTTGACAAATGACGACGTGGTTCGCCACCCGTCACGTCCTGATTGTCACGAGGGCGAAAAGCGACCAATGACGAGCCGTTTTGCTGCGATGAATGGCAGCGGATGGAGCACTATGGTCTCTGCCAACCCCTGCGGGGGATAGGCGTGAATATATAAAAAAAATATAAAGGCTCAATTCAAAGAAAGGAAAAGTTTCACCCCCACCATTTCCATGAGTTGTAATTCAATACGGTACGCCTTTAGCGGTATTTCCGAACCGATACGACATTGAAACCTTCAAAGGCCAAGCCCTTCATATCATAAAGGTGACGCTTTCGCAATGCCTATGCCACTGTGGATGTGTTTTTCATCAGGTGATAGAAAGAAAATAAGAAAGCAACGTGTACGTTTGTTCTCGTCTACTGTTACCTCCCTATCCCATAAAAAAGGAAATTAAAATCGATATGAAAAGTAATAAAACCCTTCAAATGTTTCAGCTTCTGTCAACAAAAGCATAATTCTTAAAGGGCAATTAAGCCTTACAGTTTATAAACAACTGAAGATTTAAAGCGATTACTGTAGTCTATAATTTTACAGGTAATGAATCCTTTATTTAAAATTTCCATTCAGGATCCACTCCAATTAATTGCGTCATTAATATTTGAATTCCCTTTAGACGAAATATTTTTACGGTATTACTGAATTTTTCCTTCATTTGGAATCGACGACCCATAGTTTTTTCTGGATCGGTAGCTAGTTGTTGGAGTCACAATAGACGTACAGATGGCGGAAGGGTAAGGTAGCATGTGCGAAATTGGTTCTGGACGTAATTACACACACGTCAACGTATACTTCAATTTTATCTGAATATATTGATTATTGTATTCGCTGTAAAGGGCAAGTCAGCATAGGTGATAGCGAAAAATATATAAGAAAAACAATATGCTCCACTCAATAATTATATCATTATATATTGCAATTCCTTGGAGAAGTACAGTCAACGTAGAGATAGTAATAGAGTTGTAAACTGAAGTGGCAATGAGCTGGTCACGTTTGTCGAAGAAAAGACAATTATTGGAGTAGACGATAACTAAAGGGGATACTAAAGTCTTGGCAAACGAAGTGTGGGACGCCCAGCCAGAGTGACGATCTGCGCAGGGCTGGCAGAAACTAAATGCATGAAACCGGAGATCGAGCAAGACTGAAAACAATACAAGGCGATGATTTTTTTTTAATATTAATAATTCTTTATTTTTAAAATTTGAGGTGTAACAACATGCAAAAAGACGATTAAAAGCGCATTGCCACTATGGAGTACAAATTCCGTTAATTATTTATTTATTAGTTTTATAATGTCAACTCTACATAAACTATATACACGTATAGACACAATACGTATAGACACTAAATACATAAGTCGCATATGATATTATATTATAATTAAAAAATTAAAATGATATTATAATTGATTCATTTATTACATACATTCGATCCAACTTTTAAAGCAAATAAGTCGTTAGTATTATAAATATTGCCATCTATTAGCCATTCATATAGCCTTTTGTATATAATTTTGTGTTCAATTGTTTTAATTCATGAGGTATGTTGTTTATGCAATGATGAATGAATATGCAATGATACATGAACGGGCAGCTTTTGATATATTTACTCAGTCTGGGGTGATCAGCTTCCTGAACACTAGCTGGCACGACTCCTGTGGTTGGAGAACGTAAAATGTTAATTCTATAATGCATATGTACATATTTATTTATAAAAAATTTAAATGAAATTTGTGTATGTCACTTAAAATAAAATTTTTTGATCACTTGATATTTTATACAGAGATGAATATTCAAAAATACTTGTTCCCCATTATACGAGGAAAGACAATGGAGACTCAAATTCGAAGTGTTTCTTTTGTATATGACAATGCTTTTGTGTAGGAAGCGAAGCAATCTATTTAAAAATCATCACAAGAACACTACAATATTAGAATTGAAAATTCTGTCAAATGCGAGTTGTATTTTCCCAATAAATGATTTATATTAAGCATTATAATATAATTATTGAGTGTAACTTAATTTGAAAGAAACACAATACACCTATTCCACACAATTTAGACTACATATATATGTAGGTTCCTGACAAAACCGTGTTTAATGATGAAAACTCAAAAATATTTTTAAGAATATGCAAACCATTTATTTAATTAAAATTAATTTAAAATTAAGGTCATTTATAAACCGTGTAAAGGCGAGTTCGTGTAAAACCGGTACCGTGTAAATAGGGGTATAGGTGTATATGATAAAGTAATGGTCTATATATGTACTGTAGTGATAAATTGATAAATGAATCACTAATATATTAAAACTTTTTATTTAAATATATTAAAACACCTTATATTATATTACTTTTTTTAAATTCTTTATTTAAAATAAAAAAAATGTTTTATAAAAAATAAAAGTATTAGTTCGAGTGACGTCTTTTAATAGACATGTCACCTGTCCAGCATAAGAAATTGAAATTATATATATTGAGATATAAATGTAAAGTGAAAAGTGTGAAGTACAATGAATAGAAAAATATAAATGTACAATAAATAGAAAAATAAATGAATTTGACTTGGAAGAATTTTAATTACATCGAAGATAAAATCCCCTAAAGATCCCGGGTGTTGCCGTGGTAGTACGGCTGGCACGCTACAGTACATACATCATTATGATTACATAATGATGTGTGTGGAAATTTTCTTAAATTATCTTTTTTTTTAATTTTTTAAATATTCTTTGGTAGAAATACAAGCGTCTACCTCTAATACTTTTTATTTATGATTAAGAAGTAATTGGGATGATATGTGTACCTATATATGTAATCTAAAGTTAGTTATATATAGTTTTTACTATTTTAATAATTCCGATGGCTTAACGGTCCAAAGTGTGTACTGTGTGTGTCGCCTTCAATACTACATCACCCTACTAAGCACGGTCTTTTGCGGTGTCTTGTCAGCTGATTCTTTAAACTCGTCTCCAAACGATGATCATCGCATCGTTCTAACGATATCTAGGGCAACTAACAGACCGTTGACCAAAAGGTAATAATGCCTTTTGTCAGCGCGATTTTCTCCCATCCACTCTGGGTTCTCGAGCTAACACAGACTATTTGCTTTTGTCCCTCCGATTACGTTATCATTCGTTACGAGCCATTCCATTTCAGCATTCTTCAGGATTCTCTACATTCCATATGGTGTGTGTATAAAGTCGAGGCTCATTTGACAAATAACTATTACATGGGGAAGGGAATGATCCGAAACATGAAGTAGAAAATCATTTTATTAATTTAGAGGCTACAGGAAATTTTAGTGAGCCGTTCCTCTGTTATCACTTCATTTCACATCGAGTCGATGGAGATCCTTCTAACGATAAGAGGGAAACAAGTGGCCTCCTTGTAATTTATGAACAAGCATCAGACCCGGCAACCAATTCATTGCACCGTACTTTCAAATAGGGATGTCCAATCCGTGTCGTTAATGTTAACGGTGGATTAATTTGGGTTCTCGAGTGTTATTACGATTGATGATTGCTATAACGGCAGGAACCGGAAGGAACGTCATTAGTTGTATATTTGACTTTTTCTAATTTAGCTAAACGTCATTGACGCATGGATTTATATATGTATATATAGACTATATGGGCATATAGATGGATGATTGCTATTAGCTCTCAAAGGTCAAATTAGGACTCAAAGGGAAGCCAATGACGAGGTTCTCCGATAAGTCAAGCAAAAACGTGAACTTTTGCAGACCGTCAAAGGTAGAAAAATTGCTTACCTGGGTCATATCATGAGATATGACAGGTACAAGTTGCTAGAACTGATTATGATGGGAAAAATCGCGGGCAAAAGACAAGTTGGTCGAAAAAGAAAGTCTTGGCTACGTAATATCAGCTCTTAATCAGCTTTTAAGGTGTAATATGGGTAGGGTTGGTTGCTCTTCATGCTGCATATCCAGTGACCAACTTGGTCGTTTACCTATCTATTTCATAAAAATATTCTAATGCTTCCAAAATGTATATTGGTATCCCTCAAAACTGAGAATGGTTGTCCGGTGTTTTCACTCTTTGTAAGCAGTGAAGGTTGGCAGTCAGCTCCGAATACTTTCCTTTGTCTCTAGCGAGGCTAAAAAGTTGGGCAGCATATATATATATATATATATATATATATATATATATATATATATATATATATATATATATATATATATATATATATATATATATATATATATATATATATATATATATATATATATATATATATATATATATATATATATATATATATGTATATATATATATATATATATATATATATATATATATATATATATATATATATATATATATATATATATATATATATATATATATTCACTCCTATTCCCCGTAAGGGTTAGCAGAGACCACAGAGCTCCATCCGCTACCATTCATCACAGCGAAACAGCTCTTCATTAGTCGCTTTTCGCCCTCGTGAGAATCAGGACGTGACGGGTGGTGAACCACGTTGCAGTCATTTTCAACTAATTAGGTATATTAAATTCGTCTTAGTGTTATAATAGTTTAAATTTTTCTTCGTGTTCCACTGCTGGGCATGAAGTATCCTCGTTTCGGAAAAAAATCAACATTATTCCACCACAATTTTACCAGACAAATTTGTGGAACGCATAGATTCGCATATTAGCCTTATATAATTTATACCTATTCGAGAATTATACATGCAACTAAAAGCGGTAACTTTCACTGTGCCATTTGTCGTCGCCAAACCATTTATAATAATTTAATAATCTGCTGAATTAGATATTATAGTAATTTGCCAAGAGTAACAAAAGACCTCTCCTTCAGTTCTCATTGGCACCACATGTTAAATAAAAAATGAACTGAAATTTGTTGCGGGCACGACACCGAAACACCATCAAAGTAATTAAAAGTTCGCTAATGAACTAATTTGCGCTTCACAAAGCTGTGGAAAGTTGAACGGGTGGAGAATGTTTGGCTCAATGTCGGCTCGCATATCTTGCAAGATCATTAGGTTGTATCGTTGTATGATTATTCCTCGAAATTTGGAAATATTTTTAATATATGTATATATATATATATATATATATATATATATATATATATATATATATATATATATATATATATATATATATATATATATATATATATATATATATATATATGTATATTATTAAATGGACTCTTATATAATAATCAGTGTTTGAATTGATACTTATTTCGAAAAGTCGAATACAAGTCAATCTTACTTTTTAATCATTTGTATTGTGGTTAAAAAATGTGAGAACCATCAAAAGGGCTTCATTTCTAAAGATATTTGCGGCGGCCATTGTTTCGTTGTTCTTCGACTGGACTGGACTCTGAGGCGAACTTAGCTTTACGGACGATCCACTTCCTTTGCGCTGCCTGACGACTTGCAGGTCTGTTTTTTCCAACTATGCACGTTCTTATAGTGAGAGAACAAAGCATTGTACTTGTTTTTATGTTTTTCTTGATTTTTTTACCTCATTTTAATAAGATTGGATATCTTATTTATAAATATTTCTTTAGCAACTTTTAAATAAATCATAAAAAGGGTTCGTACAACCACCAAGTCTATACGTCAATAAATAAATAATGTACGCCTTTTTGATCACATTGCGCACATAGAGTGTAAGATTTGGCATGACAAAATTCTTAAAGGTTCAAGGTTATCTTCCGTAGAGTTATTGAAAAGTGGAGAGTTGCTGACGGCCGTTTTTCGGTAAGATTTAGTTTAATTTGATGACCGATTGGTTCAGTGGCGGGGCCCTCCACCCGCGGGGTTGGTCGCGGGTTCGATTCCCGCATCGGAATAAATATTTATATGGATTTATAAATGTTTATTCCGAGTCTGGTAACCCCCCCAATCCGCATTTCCAGCGACGTGGTTCGCCACCCGTCGCTTTCGCTGCGATGAATGGCAGCGGATGGAGCTCTGTGGTCTCTGCCAACCCCTGCGGGGGATAGGCGTAAATATATAAAAAAAAAATATATAAAAAAAATTAGTTTAAGTTCCCGCGTAAATCCACTTCTTCCAGTTAAACACACATTATTATTTTTCTATTTTTGTTTGCTTGTCGGGGATCTTAACTAATTAAAAATTCTGACTGTACACATTTGTAAGCGTAGTTTTATTTGAAAAAAATCTTATTTTTATGCACTAAAATTGTCGTTTTTCAAACTATAAGTTTAGTTATAGTTTATATAAGTTCGTTGTATAAACTATTTCGTTTACTTTACTCTTCACTTTCCGATATTGAATGTATGTATGTATATTAAAGGAGAAGGGAAATTTACCGAAACGTCTCGCCTCACGCACCGGATCGTTTTATTCACTTGAATAATACAACAGCACGTGTCACAGTAGGAACGTTATCTGCAAATAAATGTACGAAGTATCATTTGTTTGTTTATTGGTGTTACCCTAATTTTTTTCATGTCGAATACTCAACGGTTGTTAACAATAAAGAGTCACGAAGGTTATTTATAACCATTCGTTCAACACCACCCATTACTTTTCGATGGTTTTCAACTAGCTCCAGCGATGTTTCGTAGTACCTTAGGACAAGTACAACCCGTGCTAGAGAATCAAGTTTAAAGCACCCACTGCCACGCTCTGTGGTCTGTAACGTTAGGGGAATACATTCCGAACTTAACGGTGTCTACAACCACCTACAGACAGCTAGGCCGGATTTGCTCTTAATTACAAAATTTCTACCCCTGCAGATACGTCATACCTTTTGTATACTTTTTTCCAGCTAATTAACCTTGAGTGACTAATAAAGGCAATTAAATGTATCCTGTACCTTAAGGTTTTTTTTATGGTATAGGAGGGCAAACGAGCAAGCGTGTCGCCTGATGGAAAGCAATCAACGCCGCCCATGGACAACCGCGACACCGCAGGAGTCGCGGAAGCGTTGCCGGCCTTTTAGGTATGTATAGGCTTGTTTTTTGAAGGTTCCAATGTCGTATATAATTTTATATAATATTATTATAAGGTAAAATGGAAATAAAAATAGGAGGAGAAGAGGAAAGTAAAGGAAAGTGAAAATATTTAGACCTTTGTTACTCACCGTAAGAAATACGATAACATAAAAATTCTACCACTTAATGCCGATATTAAGGCCTATTTGTGCCTCAGCGTGGCTCTGTCATTATTATTAAAACAGCTTCGTCGTTTGAATCATTCTCAGAATTCATATAAGTGAGAATTCAAATAATTTACACGGAAACTACTAATGGCATTCAAACTACTGAGAATTAATTACCACACAGGATTTAGAATTAATTTAACATCACCCATCGCTCGTCCTGTTCGACTTCAAAGCTGAGTTTCTAATTTCCTGCCATCTGTGCTAAACATACACGCCGTAAATATTTGTTTGATAGACATTTCAACTATATTAATTACGAACCTTATGTGTAGTTAAAAATGCCTGCAATGCATTTGCAATGCCAAGAGTGTTGCGGATGTTTTTGGGCGGCGTTGATTGCTTTCCTACAGGCGACACGCTTGCTCATTTAAATCCCTTTGCTATGATAAAAGAAAAAAGTTACTAACATAGAATAAGGTCACCCCACTTCTTTCCATTGATGTCGTGCGATTTGACATTTTTATAGTCCTATGTCCCCCAGGGCGTCCACAGTGCTTCTCCATTGTTATCGGTCTTAAACGACACGCTTCACCTCAGACCACGTCAACCCGATGGATTTTATGTCTGCCGCTACGGAGCGCTTCCAGGTGTGTTTGGGTTCCTCGCTTCCTTTTCCCTTGAGGAGTCCAATCCAGTGCCAAATGTCTGGGAATATGATCCGGGTTCTTACGGAGAGTATGGCCTAACCAAGTCCACTAAACAAATGCGGCGCAAGATTTGAAGTCCAGTCGGCGGTTCGTGACAAAGATCCAGCAGTCGATTGTTGAATATTATCTCGGGCCAGAGGATTCCGAGAAAAGGGCGATTTGACATGGTATGACGTATATCAGATAGATCAGTCTGTTTGGTTATGGAATTTGTTGCAGCTAGAGGTGAGACAAGCAAAGTCGCTCTCAATTTTCTTAGTATCTTTTTTATGTATTCGTTTTTTTACGGTTAACCTTTCTGTGGTCTTCCCCTACCGACCGGAAAGGTCGCATCGCATCGATCGATCCGCATTCGCCCAAACCATCTAAACATCCCTTTCTCAACTTTCGTCACGACACCTTCTTTGACTCCACATCGCTCTCTTATATCTTCATTGCGTAGATTATTTAATGAACAACTAATCTCTTATACGCATATTATATAGCAATATTTTAAATTAAGAATTACTTCAACTAGTAACATTCTAAAGGATGCTGAATTAAGTATTAATAAACCGTTTAGGCTACCCCAAATTGCCTATTGATTGTTTGACCTCCGGAAACTTGTAGGGAACGAGCTACCAATTCATGGTTGATGTGTTCGAATTAAGACTCAATACAGTAATATCAAAATTTAAATTAATAATTAAAGTGTAATCTTAAGAAATATAATAATTTATTTTATTTTTATGTCTTTGGACGGCGTTGATTGCTTTCTATAAAGTAAAATGCTTGCTCGTTAGAATAAAATTGTTCAACTTAAATAAACAGATTCTGCGATATCTGGGTTGGCCAACTGGCCGTCGACCACTTGGTCGACACAAAATCTTCACACTCCGATCCTCACCCATTCGCTTAAGGTGACAGAGCCAATGAAATAGATGTGCCTTAATCTTGCCCATGATGTTTGGCTGGTGCATCAGATCTTCTATCTCGGCGTTTTTTCGAATCTTCCATGACCCATCTTCTCTTCTGGTACTGCCTGCGATCTTACGGAGAATTTTCCGCTCGGCCAATAATAGTTTATTCTGCTCTTTATGCGTGAGTGTCCAAGATTCGGCTCCATACATAAAAAAATACAGAAATAAAGATTCGTTCACTATGAGAAGATTGTTGAGAAGCCACAGAACCGTATCGTAAAGCCCCTTATATGCTGTATTTTTAACTTCATACCAAGTTTGAGATGATGATAATACATATATCTACATTACACGTTTCAGTTCTGTAAGAACAGTGTTCATGAAGTGTAGAAGTAAGTTTCCGACCCCGAAAGGTATTCGGGTGAAATAATATTGCCCGGACATGTCTGAGATAGCTGCTAGAGATACAGAGTATTAAGTACAAAGGTAAAAGGGAATTTTGTGAAAGATTTTTATTTATATTTGCACTGTAAGCTGTCCTCTTAAGACATTTACTTTACGCTAAGCTTTATTTGAGTTGCCAAGCAATTCTCCTTTCATCGTTTCGCGAATGTTGGATTACAGTTGTCGTAACGAGCTCGGAATCGACTTCAAAATGTCAGCAAAAGCCGTCTTCATGTCAATTAACTTCAACTCATCCATTTGATACTATATTAAAAATCCTCTAAATATATTTTTTTATGTATATTTTTGGTGTACAACGCTGCGTTCTTATATTTAGACATTACATCATAATATAAAGATTATATATAAAACAAGAAATTCGGATTTCTTATCTCCTTGTAAAACTTGAAGAACTTTAATAAACATAAATTTTTATATTATATAACACAATAGTTTGAAATATTATATACAAATTTTATAGTTTCATATATATATATATATATATATATATATATATATATATATATATATATATATATATATATATATATATATATATATATATATATATATATATATATATATTATTACTTGTTAAAAGTATATATCCTTTACTAGGTATGATTAAACGTCGCGTATATAAAAGAAATATGTTTTAAGGCGTCAAGTAAGGTGAGTTCTCTTGTCGTGTAACCAAAAAAACAATGTAAAAAACATTATAAAACAAACTAACATACCAATCTTGCCTTAGCTGCATCACAGCAAAAACAAAAGGCTTCTGTGTCCCCGCAATGTTGCAGGTTGCAGGTTGCCGGAACGCTGATTTTCTGTGCAACCTATAAGTTGGTGTGTACAAATAAATAAGTACACAACGTAGTAGGTAGTGTATTTATTTATTGATAAAAATTATTTACCTGAACATTTTATATAATTTTCATTACAAAACAGTAATATAGAGTAACATATATCATCACCTTCAAGGCTATGACGCTCAAATGATTGACATAATCCTCCACCAAGGAACACTAACTAACCCGATCTTCAACTACAAGCATCCAGTTTCTGACAGCTGCCCTCCCCAGATCGTCCCTTTATCTAGCCGGGGGGGGGGGTGGCGTCCCACATTATGTTTGGCAAAAAGCAAAGTCTACGCCAACAATTGTCTTCTCATTGATTTGTCAACTCGAAGAGGATTGGATTCTCAATGGATGGAATTGGATTGGATGGAGGATTGGATCAAAAATCGACTTACGCTCTTTATATTTTAATATTATACATTTTTAGGGAAGGGAACGATGAATTAGCTCAGCGGACCTAGCCGTTTACGGAGTCAATGATCGCAGATTCGATCCCCGCGTCGATATTAATATATTTATGTGCTACAGATATTTATTCTGAGTCTGGTAACTCCGCTAATTCACACTGAACAATAATGGGTTAATTTCCGTGCATATAGAAATAGGAAGACCCGTGCCCCACAATGAAGCATAAATAGGCTGTGGAAAAAGCCAGAATAGGGAATTAAAGGAATAGAAAGGGGGTGAAGGAAGGAAAAAGGATTTGGAGCTCCGGATCTCTATACTTACATACGAAACATGGCAACACAGAAAGCTACTATTTAATGCCTATATTTCCGATATTATTCAGTAAGCTTGTGATTTTCTCGATCAAACCGACCCAATCATGGTGTAATATTAATCTATTACAATAATATTTTGAGTAACCTAAGACTAACCGTACAGAACTAAAAAGTTTTTAATCGTACATTATTTTGATACATCATCATTGTAAGCATATGAACGAAATCGTAAACTTCAGTTACTTCGAATTCTAAACCAACTCATGAAAACATATATTTGGATGGCAGCCAATCGTTGAAACGGGGCCAGATGATATTCCAGACAACAAGAAGTCAGATGTGGCTTGTGTTGAAACTTCAGTAGTTCCACGAGGTCCATATAAAAAGTACTGCTTTTTATACTACGAAACAAGCCAAAATATTTTTTATACAATTAGTACTATAAATATAGAATAAAAACTCATCATACTTGTGAACTGTATGTAAATTAATTCAATAGATCATATTAGCATATACAAATTATGAGTGCCTTCACATAGACTGGCAACGCATCTGAGACAACTCCGATATTGTGGATGGGGGTGATCACTTACCACCAGGTGAACCGCATGCTCGATTGCCTGTTCTGCAATAAAAAAATTAATTTTTCTGAAATTACTTGATATTACATATACATACGTAATACATATCATCAATTCTATTTCCCGTAGGAGTAGGGAGAGACCACAGATCTCCATCTGCTACGGCACACTTTCTTTGCTTCATCCACACTCATCACTCTCTTCATATAAGCTTGGTGGTTAACACGTTGAATGCCACGCACAATTTTACATGGAATTTCCATGGCGCCACGATGAATTTTCTATTTTGTCATGTATATAATACATGCCGCAAGCGTGCCGACCGTCCCGGGATCAGGCTCCTCCGGGCACTATGGTGCCTTACCTGCATGCGGGGCTCTGCTGGGGATGACCTCCATCCTCCCTTGCGGCTCGTGGGATTCACTAGGACGAATTTTAATATTCTTAATTTGTTGAAAAATGCCAGCGACGTGGTTCGCCACCCATTACGTCACGTCACAAGGGCGAGAAGCGACTAATGAAAAGCCGTTTCGCTGCGATGAATGTAAGAAGGAAGAATGGGTGATAGGATGGATGAGTGTGGAAGAGGCGGGGAGGGCGTGCCGGGATAGTAGCGGATGGAGCTCTGTGGTCTCTGCCAAGCCTTGCGGGGGATAGGCGTAACTATATAAAAAAATATAATAATGAAATATTATCTTCAATAGAATTAAACTGTATATGTTTGACATGTTAATTGCGAAGTGGGTTTGATGAAAGTGATGAAATCAAAAGAATCTGAGCGTTCCGGTCACTGGTGTCCCCCGTGGCATTCGACGTTTGAAAGGTACTTTTGACCTGTCCTTACTTGATATTAATAATGATTATTTTTTGCAGTGTTATAAATTTGAAATTATAAAAAATGTGTTTTTACGATTATTTTCAACATGTTCTGAGTGAATTCTATCAAATTAAGTAACATAATGTAAGTTGGCAAATTACTATGTACCGGGGCAAATTACTATCGGCCGGTGCAGTCTGCATACAATGTACGTAACTAGTTCAACAGTCACTATTCTGTCTGCCCATCGTAACTACGTGTAATTCTCCCTATTTTTGTGGAAGTCGTAGTAACTAGGAAATGGAATACGGCCAACACAGTTCACCTCATTAAATTAATACGGCCAATTTAAGTGAATTTTGTCCCCATTGTTCTCATGTTTTCGTAATAAAGGTAGTTTTTTTCCGTGTATGTTAAAATATATATTCAAGACACTCAGCATCATCATAGAGAAGACATTCTACGTACAAGGGTGGAATATCTTTTGTTATTATTTTAACGAAACATTTCTTTGTTGCTTAATTTAAAATAATTGTTTTCCTTTTGTTAAAGAATACTGTATACAGAATATATATATATATATATATATATATATATATATATATATATATATATATATATATATATATATATATATATATATATATATATATACATTATTTATATATTCTTGACAAAACTTTAGTCCACTATTTTTGAGATAAAATATTTAAATATTAGACCTTTCTCCTACATCGTATTATTATAGTTCGGAATTTTTAGGGGTTACCCGCTAGGGACTTCACTAGAAAGGGTCAAAGATTCCAGATAAACAAGTTAGTTCACTTTATTGAATATTGAAAATATGTCGAGTTCGTATGGAAGGGAAATATCAAATGTTGTGTATTTTTATGGGGGTTCAGCGCTATTAAGTAAAAAAAGTTTTAGAAAGACATTTCTCTTAAGTATAAACTGGTATATATGGAGCTGTGAGGCAGACCACCGGTTCTCAAACACTATGTCGCAAGCCCTTGTTAAGTGTATCACGAGATTTACAAATACGATATAAAGAACTATTTTTACTTTGTGTGTTTGTATGTTTTTTACACAATAAAAAATACATTTAATACATTAATGATTATATTTTATACAATATACAATTTAACCGACCAATTGACTGAGCCGCTGGCGGGGCCCTCCGCCCGTGGAGTCAATGGTCACGGGTTCGATCCCCGCATCGGAATAAGTATATGTATGGATTACAAATATTTATTTCGAGTCTGGTAACCTCACCAATCCGCATTGGACTAGCGTGGTGAATTAACGTCCGATCCTCCAGAAATGGAGAGGCCCGTGCTCGGCAGTGGGACATATACGGGCTGTTAAAATTTTTTTATAATAAATGTGGGTATAGATCTACCTTCACATCAACTTTTAATAATTTTGCATGTAAGTATATAAGGTTAACGCGAATTTGTATAGAGTATAGTGCATCGCTCGGTAAAAAATGTTGGGAGCCGCTGATGTAGATTATGCTCGAAGTTCTGCTGGATGATTGATGATTCGAAATGAATAAATTCGCCAGAGGACCAAGGTTACCGACATGGCCTTTCAATCTACTGCCACACAATACGATCTTCAACTTCACGCATCCAGCTGGCCTGAGCAGATTGTCACTAGCCGGGGCAGCCACACTGAATTTGCCAACTCCAACTCCAACGGCTAACGGATCTTTAGTTTTTTTCCGCAACCCATATACGAATATGTCTCACTGCTAAGCATAAGCTGGAGGCATTTCTGGAGAAACGGACATGAACTCACCATGTTTGTCCATTGGAGATTAGCGGGGTTATCAGACTCGGAATAAATACATAAATTTATTTTGATGAGAGGATCGAACCCGCAATCAATGACTCTGTGGGCAGGAGGCCCTGCCACAGAGCCAATTGATCGTTAGTCGGTTACCTTTAGTTTACTAACTCGATTCTCCTTCTCGTTAAAAGTTATTAGTAGTCATATATTTTAAAATGTATCTTATGCGAGATATAAGTTATAACTATGCAGTTATATGAGCATTTTAACCACATATTTTATGACCAATAAAAATACACTTTTGGCGGAGTGGATAAACTAAACAAAATAAAACTGCTCTTCGGGTAACAAACAGACGCACCTGTAAACATAGTCGGGTGATGCTCGTAAAAAGTAAAATCCAGATCTCGCCATGTTCATTATCTCATTATTGTATATTATAAATGTATATCTTTTACAATATATGTCCATATTTAATAGTTCGTAGTAGTTTTTTTTATGGGATAGGAAGGCAAACGAGCAGGTGTGTCACCTGATGAAAATCAATCAACGCCGCTTACCTCCCTATGTCATGACAAATCCATTAATATAATGAAGTATTTGTTTTGAAAAAAAACTAGCAATATTATCCTCTCAACGTGGCCCAGCGCTCAAAGTCGGTGAGCCTTAGTCACTCCTATTACATTTAAATATAAAGTAATATTAATTATAAATTCATTTATATTTTTTATTGAAATTTGTATTTTTTATTAAAATTTATATATTTTATTAAAATTAGAGCTATTGCTGCTATAAAATTTTATTAAAATTTAGAAAATAAGTCTACACTACAAAGATTAAAGTGGTGTGAATCGATTTTTAGACTTGCTTTTATACCGGATACCTTATCTGAAAACTATCTTAGTTGATGTTGTATCAACTAAGATAGTATTCAGATAAGGTATCCGAGAGGTATCATGAGAAGCCCAGAGGAGTAGAGTTTAAAAAGCTTTGTGCATACCAGAACCAGTAGGTTTGTAAATAGTAAACAACTACCCATACCCAACAACCCTGGATCAAGGCCTTTCGTTTTCTTCTTCTTTATTCGGTCCCTCATTAATGAGGATCATGGTCACTAGAACCCCTCAAACAGACAATCAGTCTCCATTGGTTCCGACCCAAAGTAACCTTCACCACCCAAGCCTTTAGCCCTGCATAATATAAATAACCACTAAAGTGAGATCGCGCAAAGACTAAGAAAAAAAAAGAAATTATTCGCGTTATATATCTAAAAGAACGCCAGATACTTTCTGATATGATAAAAGTTGAAAAGTTTAATCTCAACGTTCAACTTTTCTAATGTTGGTGGATTTAACTTGCTAACTCGACTTGAATAAAAGACCTCAATTTAATATTTATATGTCACGTTCGAGGTAAGTTTTCTACAATTCTTTGTCTTCACTTCTATTAAAAGACGAAATAACAACATTAATCCAACTAAAAAATCGGAGGCAGTCATGAGAACTGCCGACGGAAATGAAAACTTAAAACTGTATTTTGAAATTCCAAACTAATTGTAATATTAAATGCGACTATTACTACAGCATATTGCTGACGCGACTCACAAAACGTTATCCCTCCATGAAGCATCCAACGCACACATAAAAAATCGAGTATATACAATGTGCTGGCGTAATGCGTGTACGTAGGCAGCTGCGCGCGCATTAACTGTGTTTCAAGTATGACTAAACTCATAGCTATAGATAGACCTTAAGCATTAGCATGTTGCTGACACGAATCCATAGATATATCCGTATCCAGAGTCATGTAAAGCGGCTAAAGAAGTTTTCACTTAAAAAAAACAAAGGTAAAGTTTGGCGACGAACCCTGTATTGGATCTCTCGAAGAAAAGAGACGAGAAAGGCACCAAGGTACCAGGAGTCGTTATAAATCCCTTTCTTTGCCTTTAAGATATTATATCGTGAATCGTCTGTTAGACGTATATATATATATATATATATATATATATATATATATATATATATATATATATATATATATATATATATATATTCAAAAATACACTCGCCAAACTTTTACGTTTAATGGCGAGACGCTCTCGATTTCAACTTAATAACTACTACACACATTCTACTAGTATAATTTAGGTATATGTATACTTATTTTCCGGTCTCTGCCAGCCGCCTTGCGCAGATCGTCGCTCAATCTAGCAGGAGGGCGCCCCATACTACGTCTGTCGATGCGCGGTCTCCAGCACTCGTAACAATTGTTGGACAATTGTCAGTTCTCCGACAATCGCTACGTGTAGCCGAAGATCGGGCTAGGTGGCGCGCCTTGATTGCGGCCTATGTCCAGCAGTGGACTGCCGTGAGCTGATATTGATACTTATTTTATTAAGTATCATTCGCCAACATTAGCACTACTCATTAATTTAATTTAAATCGTTTTGTTTTGAAACAATTACTACTCAAATCATAATTCATCGCGAAACAACTTCCTGAGTTTTGACTTCAACACATTTTTACTGAGTTCCGGATATGTATGTATATAGGTATATGTAAACGTAAGCCAATGACGGGGCAAAAGTCTCTCCTCAATCTAAACAAGTGACAATCGATCGATTCCCCTTGTATATTCTCGTAATAAGGCCCAGCCAAGGGAGTCGATGAGCCTTAGTCTCGTTTTTGGCATTTTTTCGACTTCCCCAACTGCAATCATCTCTTTTAGTCGATTACTTAGATATTATATAATATATCTACAAACGTGTCAATATGTTTATTTATAAATTATGGTTGCAATTAATGTTTACTTATTGTTAACTGCTTAGCTAATAGACGGTAACACGAAGTGTTCCAACCGCGACGCGTACCATTAATAATGTATTATGGATGAATGGATCACTTGCCTCGTTGATGAATGCGTGGCTCAGTAGTTATGATTATGTAAGTGTGATGATTATTTACATAACCTAACATATCCGAGGTGATAATTACTTACATGAAGTGACTCGCTTGCTCGCTTACATATTTTCTCTCATAAAGGATCTGTTTTAATCAAAAATAATTAATAATGTTTGTTTTTCTACTGGAAGAAGTGCATTTACGGGAAACTTAAACTACTGGAAGAAGTGAATTTATGGATAAATTAACTTAGGGATAAATTAAATTAACCACTTTTCCACCTTCCAAATGACACGTGTTTCGCCTCGACACGAGGCATCATCAGATATAGGGAAGACAACCGTTAAGTCTTAACGGTTATCTTAGCACCTATTTACACTTAGATTTAATTTAAGTTCCCCGTAAACCCACTTCTTCCAGTAGAAACACACACATTATTAATTTTCTCTTTATGTTTGCTTGTCGCGTATCTCAGCTAAGTAAAAATCAAAAATATTATGAAATAAATATCAACACTAAATTTATTCAACACAAAGTTTAAATTGTGATGTAAACTTGCAAACGACACGTGTGTCGCCTCGACACGAGGCATCATCAGGTATAGTAGACTCTACAGAAGACAAACGTTAAGTCTTAACAGTTATCTAAGCACTTAGTTACACTTAGATTTAGTTTAAGTTTCCCGTAAACCCACTTCTTCCAGTTGAAAAACACACATTATTAATTTTCTGTTTTTGTTTGCTTGTTGCGGATCTTAACTAAGTACAATAAAAATCAAAAATAATATTAAATAAATATCAACACTAAATTTATTTAACGCAAAGTTTAAATTGTTATGTAAATCTTCACAGCACTAAGCTATGTGTGAAAATGGGTAAACAAGCAACTTGTTAATCCCGGACCCGACGACATTACAACTTAAACAACCTCACCCTACACATGCCAAAGCTATTATAAAAGTAGAGAAGTCCCTTCTATATACATACTGCTTTCATGCTAATTCTTCTTTGTCCCACTACAATATATATGTGTACATATATGTTTTTTATGAGATAGGAAAGCAAACAAGCAGCCGTGTCACTTGATGGAAAGCAACCAACGCCATCCATAGACATCCGCAGTGCCATAGGCAGTGCAGAAGCGTTGCCAGGCTTTAAGGAAAGTGCTGAGAGGCAGGGGAGAGAAGTGAGTGAGTGGGTTTGGCCTCCGTATTCAACCGCTCACCGCACGAAGCGCGGTAGCTAAACTATCACTCAGACGCCGGTTTTCTGTGGGAGTGTGGTACTCCCAGGGCGAGCCCGCCTTGCCCATTCATGCTACAGATAATATGCCATTCTTGACAAAGTATTCGTCTGAAGCGTGGCTCTACCATCTGAATTCTTTATGTATTCCGTATTTGGTCATTACAACTAGGTAAAATCATTTTTATTGATTTGTTTCATTTAAAATTGATATATTATTAAAATTGTAAATATTGATTAAATTAAGTATTCGAATCGGAAATAAAGAAAAACGGTGGAAGAAAGTAAATAAATTTCTGTTATAATTTACCTTAAAATGCTTAATAAATACTTGAGTTTTATTAGTTATAATGTGTTTATTATTTTAATTATAATACTATTATTTTAACATATTTATCTAATATTGCCCTGTGTAAAATATTCAAACTGCTTTAGTGAACTTAAGTTGAGAAGTCAAATGGACCAGCATTAGAAAAGCTTTAGGGTAGGGTTTTCAACTTTTTACTAGATAAGTAGGAATCCGACAGAATTTGTCAGGAAAGACGGAAAAACTTTAGTTAGAAATATTTTTTGGTATCAAGTATATATATATATATATATATATATATATATATATATATATATATATATATATATATATATATATATATATATATATATATTAGGTGTACAAATAAGTTTCCGCAGTTTTTTATAAAAAATTAGGAATTTATTGTAAAGGAAAAGTACATTACGTTTTATTCAAAGTATTTTCCATCATTTGCCACTACTTTTCCCCATCTTTCTGGCAACATTCGGATACCCCGTCGAAAAAACTCTTCATCTTTTGACGCTATCCACAAATCTACCCAATTTTTGGTGTCTTCATATGATGTGAAGCGCTGCTCAGACAGACCATGTGCCATCGACCGGAACAGGTGATAATCAGAAGGGGCTATGTCTGGTGAATACGGCGGGTGGGGTAAAACTTCCCAGTTGAGTGTTTCCAAGTATGTTTTTACCGGCGCCGCAACATGTGGACGAGCATTATCGTGTAAAAGAATAATTTTGTCGTGTCTGGAGTAGTAATGGGCGCGTTTTTTCCTTAAGTGCCCGACTCAATCTCATCAATTGTGTTCGGTAGAGAGCTCCAGTAATGGTTTCGCTTGGTTTCAGCAATTCATAATACACGACACCAAGCTGATCCCACCAAATACACAGCATGAGTTTTTTTCCATGAATATTCGGCTTAGCTGTCGATGTTGATGGTTCGCCGGGCTTAACCCATGACTTTCTCTTCTTTGGATTATCGTAGTGAATCCATTTTTCGTCACCAGTGACTATACGATGCAAAAACTCTTTTTTTATTCCTGGCAAGCAGCATTTCACTCATGCATAATCGGCGTTCAACGTCTCTCGGCTTTAGTTCATATGGAACCCAATTTCCTTGTTTTTGAATCATTCCTAACGATTTTAAACGATGTGAAATTGCTTGTTGAGTCACTTGTAGAGTAAGTGCAAGTTCTTTTTGCGTTTGGGACGAATCTTCCTCCAATAGTACTTCTAATTCCATGTCTTCGTACACTTTCGGCCTTCCACTGCGTTCTTTGTCTTTAACGTCAAACTCACCGTTCTTAAACTTTTGAAACCATTCCTGACAACTTCTCTCACTTAAAGCAGCTTCACCATATGCTTCTAGAAGCAATCGATGCGCCTCAGCTGCAGATTTTTTCACATTAAAGAAGTAAATCAAAAGTTCCCGCAAATGATGCTTATTCGGAATAAAACTTGACATTTTTGCACGAAAAAAATTACGTGATGCTGATACGGAATCACTAGTACTTTAAGGTTATGGTGTTGCCAGATGACTAAACTTGGGATATTTACGTTTTACATCTGACAATTTCTCCATAACCTTCTGGTGGGGCCATCTTTTGACAAACCGCGGAAACTTATTTGTACACCTAATATATATATATATATATATATATACATATGAAATATTTTTACAGTCTGTCTGCTTCATAAGCTCAGAGTCGCTCAGCAGAGCTATGCTCGGAGTTTCTCTGGTAGATATGTTTCGGAATGAACAAATCCGCCAAAGAACTAAAGTCACCGACATAGCCTTTCGAATTAGCAAACTAAAGTGGCAATGGGCTGGTCACGTTTATCGGAGATCCGACGATCGTTGGAGCAGACGAGTGCTGGAGTGGAGACCGCGTCTCGGTAAACGTAGTATGGGACGCCTCCCGGCTAGATGGTGCGACGATCTGCACAGGGCGGCCGGCAGAAACTGGATGCGTGTAGCCGAAGATCGGGCTAGGTGGCGCTCCATGGGTGGCCTATGTCCAGCAGTGGACTGCCGCAGGCTGCTGATGATATGTATTTTTGAACTTAATAATACTACCTACTAACTATATATATATATATATATATATATATATATATATATATATATATATATATATATATATATATATATATATATATATATATATATATATATATATATATATATATATATATATATATATTATATATATATATATATATATATATATATTTAAATATATAAAACCTTTTATGACTATTTTTTTTTTAATATTCGTTAATATAAACTTCGACAAATCTCCGGTCACGGGTTAGTTTTTTTAGGTTGCATGGACCCCTTTCAGGTAAAGGCCTCCTTCAAGGATTTCCATTTTTCTCTATTTTTTACTGTTTGTAGGCAGTTTGTTCTTGCAAAGATGCCAGTACACCGATAAAACTTCACCTCCCAAAATACGGGGCTGCTTCCTAAATATCCCGGCTGCTTTATGCTGGAGAGTTTCGGCCTTCGGAACTCTCGCTCACCGAACGAAGCGCGGTAGCTAAGCTACCACTCAGACGCCGGTTTAATATATTTTTTAATTTTCTTATATTATTTTATTTAATATCTTTATCAATCAAATGATTCGTACATCTACAAAACAGACACAGTCCACATTTGTAGTAGTCGTGAATATGCTGCAGACTAATAAATGTAAAATTTAGACATTATAAACAATTTTTAATATAACCGATGATTACTTTTTCGTAAATCAAAAGTTTCTTTTTCATTAAAACTACGTGCAGTGTGAATGAAAAAAACAACGGTGGATCGCTCAAAATATGATTGCTATTGTGATTTGCGCACGGTGATAAATTTCGTTTATCTTATTAAAAAATTGGTAACTGGAAATAAATCAGAATATTTTATTGTTATTAATGTAAATAATGCAGGATTGTTGCCGACGTTAAACTTTTATCAAATTAATAAATTAAAAAATATATTTTTTGTTTCGCAACTAATTTGTAAAACCTTGTTTTCTTGCATCCCATACATTTTTCACGGGCAAAGTTTTTCCCCTTTCTCGCTTGTCAAAGGCTTAACGTAAGAATATCCATACTCGGAATAAATACTAATATAAATAATTATTATTATATTTTGTTTTACACTTATTTCTATCCTCACAGCTTTTCTTATCTCTCTTTCACTCCTGGGTTTGCTGGAAAAAAACTTAATTTGCAGTTAAGCTCGCCCTTGTACATCTTCTTTCCTTTTAATTCTTGTATTTCCTGTTTTGTGAACAATAAAGTATTAAATAAAATAAAATAAATACCTATAGACTATACATACATAGATATATTGCATACTGTAGTGATACATTCATAAAGGTATCACTAATGCATTAAAATTTTATTTTTTTATATATATATATTTTCACGCCTATCCCCCGCCGGGGTTGGCAGAGACCACAGAGCTTCATCCGCTACCAAGCATCGCAGCGAGACGGCTCTCCATTGGTCGCTTCTCGCCCTCGTGAGAATCAGGACGTGACGGGTGGCGAACCACGTTGCCGTCATTTTCAGCAAAATTATGTATATTAAATTCGCTTTTAGTGAATCCCACGAGCCGCAAGGGAGGATGGAGGTCAGCCCCAGCAGAGGTATGAGCCGGCATGCTGAGGTAAGGCACCATAGTACCCGGGGGAGCCCGATCCCGGGACGGTCGGCACGCTTGCGACTAAGCTCGCCCTTAGCCACGCATCCATTGGCACGACAGACCGTGGATTGGTGGAGAGGAAGGGAAAGGATAGAGAAGAAAGGAAAGGGAAGGAAAGGAAATGCGGATTGGGGGGGTTACCAGACTCGGAATAAATATTTATAAAGCCATACATATATTTATTCTGATGCGGGGATCGAACCCGCGACCATTGGCTCCGCAGGCGGAGGGCCCCTCCACTGAGCCAATCGGTCGTCATTAAAACCTTTTATATTATATTACTTTTAATGAAAAAGAAATAAAATGTTATAAAACAAAATAAATGGTTTTCAGTGTTAATAAAGTATAAGATTTATGGTTTATAGAATAAAGATTGGTAGATGAGTAATTTATTAGGCTTTATAAACTTGATGATCAATTTCTTATTATTAGATACATCGGTGGATCTTGACATTTTACAATATTGTGTTTTCTCCTTCACCTAGAATTCAGATCTTTTCTACTGCTTAACACCCCTCCATAACAATAAATAAATATTATCGACAGTTCTCAAGATTTAGACGAGCATCCGTGCCTTGTGGGTACCTTAGAAGTTCGAAACTAGAATAGTAAATCTCCAATTTAGGGTTATTATCTGGCTTTAATACCATAAATAGGCAATTTGAACATTCGTTGTTGCTCAGTTACTACTATGTACCTATAATAAATTAAATAGACTTGTAAATACGAAAAAAGAACTATACGTACGTAATACGTACTCATAATTATAATTCCTGGGTCTAAATTCTTAACCTTCTTTTACTTCCTTATTCTCCTTCTGAATCTAATCTATTCTATTTACATCCTAACTCTAAGATAGTCAACACATCAGCTCTGCTCTTAGTATAGGGATGTCCATATGCAGCAATGGTTACTTAGCTTCAGATGATTCACTTGCTTGATTGTATTTATCTTTCATGCAAAAATACTTTCGAAATAGAATTTTGTTTGAAAAAGACCCATTTTTTTCTATAACTCATATATGTTCCACTGCTAGGCACAATCCTCTATATTTCTGGACAAATGGATGGTAACCATTATATATAAGCGTTTAACAAGCATGGTTATGCTTGTTCAAGAATGATGTGTGGGACACCAAGACTCGGAATAAATAAGCGTAGACCATACATATATTTATCCCGATGCGGGAATTGAACCCGTCACCGTATACTTCAAAGCCGGTAGCTTCACCACTAAATGAATAAGGTAATGAGAGCCATTATAACAAAAAGTTCTGCAATATTAATAATACATATGTATAATATTTCCATTATTTTTTATTGAAATCACTTTAATAAATATTATTGTTTAAAATTAAATATGTTTGCACATTACGTAAAAGTGGAAATGGAAATACATATTCAAATAAACTGACCCCGCGTCGTAAATATCGCAAATAGTTTAACGGGAACTCCAAAATTGTCAAATGGCAGCACCGTATTTTGTAGCGTGAGAACAGGAAGGAGGTTCGCATTACATCAGTGGCAAATTACAGTAACATTTGTCGGGTAAGGTTACCTACTTGTAACGGTGAATATTTAGTATTCGGCAAGTCGTTTCATATAACATTACCCTACTCTATTTTATTTAAGTTTAGGGTCGCTTTTAATCTCAAATGCATTTGATATTATTTGTGGCTTTATTTCTATATTGGAAGATAAATCTTTAAAATCCTTAATGTAGAATTAGAAAAGGATAGACCTTAACTAAACTAAACTGTTAAGTTAGTCCATTTAATCAGCTGTCTATAGTTATTTATATCAATATATAATTTTCATGAACACACAAAAAGCTCTTACAAAAACATGTGTCTTTATTCTGGTGCGGAGATCGAACATGGATCCAAAGCATTAAAAAGATGTATGTGTATGTTGTCTGCCCCTACAAGAAAATAATGGTATTTTAAAGCTTGTACTTCTTGTCTCCATCAAATAAAGAGAAGTTGTAGGAGAAAAAAGAGTGTTGGAGCCTAGACGAGTTCTATTCTATTCAAGTTAAAAATACTTAATATTTACTCACATTCGGCCCGGAACGGAGACCGGATGATAGCTGAAGAGTACTTCATAATGCCGAAATCGAAGAGCTTGTGACTGATACCAATATATAATTGAAGGGACAAAGGCACATAGACTCCGGTGGCTCGGTCACCTAGAGAGAATGGAAGAGGGTCGTGCATCGAAAAGGGCATTCATAGCAATACCATCCGGTCGGTCACCCTATGTACCGATGGAGCGACGCAGTGATGACTGACTCGAGCGAGCTTCAGCGATTGGCGAGAGGCAGCCCAACATCATAACCAGTGGTTAGTTCTCGTTACGGAGATAAAGACACACTTTGGGTCGCAGTGCCAACGTAGCAGTTGTAGTAATAGTAGCAGATACTATTTGCTCACATACGACACCCATAGATGGAAATGAGGTGGTCCTTATGCTAGTACATAGCATTCTTAACATACGTAATAGTATGTAAATTAAGATTTTTCATAACAAAGTTTCGGCGGACCACTAAAGTTAGCTCTGCAAAATTTTAAATACATTTTGCATAAGTTTCAAATTTAAGTCAAACTAAATTCAACTTTAAACGTGTCTACTCTCATCATGGGAAGTATTCTTTGTAAAGCGGACTTCAAAACATTTTGTGACACTTTTTAGATTTAAATTATTTTCTTTTTGTTTATTTGTATAGTATAATATTATTTAAGTTTTAATTTTATTATTAAGTTATTGTAAAAAAGTGTCATGAATAAAGTTTTCTATTTTTATTTCTAAAATATGCATTCTCATATAGGATGGAAGTATTAAAAAAACTTAATACTTCCATCCTTTGGAAACTTAAACTTTAGTACCCTTATACAGATATTAATAAAATGCGTAATGTAAAAGTTTTTAAGATATTTACGTCTATTCAAAAAACACTTTGAAAATCCCTGGAAATGCCCCACGAAAGGTCCGCGGCTGTCTGACAAAATACCATTGCTGACATAACGTAACTGTAACAAAAGGTGTCTAAAAATTTTTCTTTTAAAAAACCAAAGTAATGTTTTAATATTAGTAGAATACTTTTGAATGATTCAAACTGAGCTAATAATGCTTGTGCGAGGAAATAGTTTACTAAAATAGTTCAACGAAGACGAATGCTAGATTGTCTGCATCTTGGCAAACATCCTACACTACGTTTGCGCAGGGCTACTGGCAGAAACTGGAGGTGTGAAGCCGAAAATCGGACTAGGTGGCGCTTCTTGGGGAGGGCCTATGTCTACTACTACTAGACTTTTAATTGATTAATAGAATAGTCCAATGGAGGATAGGAACCAACGATTTCAGATCGAAAACGCCATCTTTACTGAGCTATTGGTACTTTTATTTTTAGTTTTTAAAGAAAACTAACAATTTTCTTAATATAACTAGATTTATTGTTAACAATTCCCACTAAGCTCATGATCCCTATCCATTTGAGCTTCTCCTACTTAAATAAATAGAAGGAAAGTAATCTTCATAGCTGTTGAAAATAAAATATAAGGTACTCGTGAGGTTTTAAACAGAATTTAGATAAAAAGAAAGCAAGTTCACAGTTAAACCTCGGGTTCATAAAAAACTTTTACCTGCGACTCCGCCCGCGTAGAGTCGATAACACCGAAAAATCCCTTTGAAAATACTCATCTAAAAAATTTCAGGATAAAAAGTATTGCAGTTTATAAGTAAACGAATTTAAATTTGAAACTCAAACGTAGGTTGTGTTGTGTATAGTGATTTTACGAAACGCTATGTTTTCATTCGATAAATTCATTTGCGTTTCATTCGTTCGTTCGTTCATCATTTGCGCGATTTCTTGAAAAATAACTATTTGCGATTGAAGACGTCTTTCGTCGAGTTTTAAATAAAAGAACTTTTCCCGCCACCTTATATCAGTGACGTTGTGTCTTTACTTCATTTCATAATCTTATACTATTATCAGTTATATTATTTAATTGTGGTGGTGTATTATACAATATAGTTCAATTAAGGCGTATAAGTGAAGTGATATGAAATCAATGCGTTTATCGTGCCTTTTTATTAATTGCCTGAAAAGGTCCATCGAAGATTTTGGTAGAGTAGCCGTCATTTTAACAAGACGTATAGTGATAAGCTAAGTAGTTATATTTCAAGAGACGATGTTATCGTATCTGTAACTATCATACTAGTTATAACTAATTGCCAGCAAAGAAAAACAAAAAAGGAAACATTTTGAGTTAAGGACTTCTCAAATCCATAAATTACTTAAGGTTTAAGAAATATTTTTCAAAAAGAATTAAATTCGCTTATTACAGGAATACGGGGTGAATTAACTAAAAGAAAATACAACATTACGTGTGTAGGATAAACAACAAAAATAATAATGACAGATAAAAATAGAAGTAAAAGCGTCACTAACAACAGAGAAATCATAGGCATTTTTATACGTATAGAATGAAATTGGTAATTCATAATTTGATACATTCAATTGATATGTAATAAAACATAAAAGAGGAAGACTTTTTGAATAATATCTACATATAAATCTTATTCTAAATACGTCCATTATCCATCAAAACATCACAAACCTTATACAGAATATGATTTCCTGGTTGTTTCTCGTTTATTTGCCATGTTTTAGTATTATTTCTATAAGGTCATGATAGTTTGACAATACTTCTTATGAGACAGTTCCGTTTGATAATCGCGATTGTTCCTATCATATTTTTCAATATGATATTTAAATTATAATAACTGTTCGTTCAATAATCAATTTGAAAATTTTTAAAAATCGATTTGAATATTTAAAAATTTTCAAATTGATTATTCCGATTTCTGGGGAAATGGACATTAACCCATTACGTTTATAACACAGAATGGCTGGACATACAGACTCGGAATAAGTATCTGTATGTCATCCATATATTTATCTCGATGCAGAAATTGAACCCGCGCTCATTAACTAAGTGGACTTATTCTTCAATTGACATAACAATTACTTCACCACTGAGCAGACAAGGTAGTCAAAATACAATCCGTCGGATGGGTCGTCAAAGTTTTAAATAAATAAATAAAATAAATTGATCAACTTGCTTAGACAGTCCTAGAATTTAATCATAATTATTTGGTCACCTTAAGGAAACGGTAAAAACGAGAAGATAAAGATAATACATGCAGCCTGTGTCACGGTACCATCACCACCGCCCCCGCTCTGACTCATTATGTTGATATAAATGTAAAATGATCTCATCTTGTCACACGTACTATAGCAATCAGTAAACAATTAAAATAATGACACTATACGACATTAGTTTAGCCATAAAAAAATTTGATCAATTTTCTCTGACATAAAATGCAAACTTACTACTATGTGCCGACGACCTAATCGGCTCTTTAAAAAAAGCAATATTTTTTCATTTCTTTTTTTTATGATAATTAATTACAATTATTATGCCAGTGTCAATTAAAATACAATAATATTAATGTCACGTTGCGTCTTGCTAAAATATTGAATATTCTACCAACCTTTTATGGACTTCATCAGTCAACTTAAAAAGTTAACACGCATTTATTTCATATCACTTCACTTATACGCCTTAATCAATCTATATTGTATAATACGCCACCACAAATAAACAATATAACTGATAATAGTATAAAATTATGAAAATGAAATAAAAACAACGTAACTGTTGTAAGTTGGTGGGAAAAGTCCGACTAGTAATATTTTTAATATAACTAAAATTCATGTTAACCGTTCCAAGATACTAATCCTTGTACTCGAAAAAAATGTTTTACATACGTAGTCCAATGAAAGGTACGAACTCATGACATCGGATCGTAAGCCTGAAGCTTATATACTGAGCTATTGCTGCTTTTTGAATATATATACGAGTACATATGCGTGTGTTTTTCTTTTTTTAATTAAACTCCATGTTTATTAATTATAATTTTTCACCTCTATATACCGGTAACATCGGATCATATCGGAATCCACCGCCTAAAATTACTAATAATGATTTTTTTCTGAGCTCATATTTGACCCACTACAGGACACGGGCCTCCCTAATTCTGGAAGAACGGACATTTAACCCACCATGCTTGCTGCTTGCTTGCGCAATGCAGAGCGGGGTAACTAGACTTGGAGTAAATATCTGTGGGCCATACTATATATTTATTCCGATATGGGGATCGAACCCGCCACCACAGCCACCACTGAGCCAATTATTTGAAATTTTTTTTCACAGCCTATATATGTCCCACTGCTGAGCAAGGGTCTTCCCATTTCTCTTCATTTCTGGAGGAACGAACGTTAACACATCACGCTTGTCCAATACGGATTGGCGGAGTTACTAGACTCGAAATAAATATCTGTATAGGCAATACATATATTCCGATGCGGGAACCGAACCCGCGACCATTGACTCCGTGGGCCGAGAGCCCCGCCACTGAGCCAGTTAGTCGTCAATATTTAATAGAATTTATTGACTATAAATTCGTAATACGCCCGTTATATACAATCTGATATGTAAAATCAAACGTGATATTAAATATCCACTCTCGCAGGTCCGTGCAGCGTTGAGAATGAAACTAATACGTCATTCGTCGTCGTGATACTGGCGTTTATTAAGTAAATCGCGACATATCCCCCGCTGCGTTCCTTGGTACTGGTGCAATTGTGACTTGTAATGCGTAAAAATGAATTTGTACATAATTATCGGTATATTCGCGTACATTACCACCCTCAGTTCGGGTATGTTGTATCGACGGGTCGACAATGATATTTTGATACCCGGTAAGTTTTCTTTATTTATTTATAAAAATGGAAATGTTTATTTGTCATGCACCTTTTTTGTTAAAATTAAAACTTAAATAGATATTAAATTTAACATATAAAAGCGAGCGAAAACAAAAATATTAAAACCTGTTTGCCACAAAATGTTTCTTATTTAATAATTCAACAGCTTTCGTAGTAAATTAAAGATTAACAAACCATTATAATACATTTTGGTTCAAATAGGATTACACACTTTATAAAACAAAATAAAATAGGTATTATACAGAGGTAAAAGTATAAAAACTAATTAACAAATTAACTTAGTAGAGTAACAAACGTTTATTAGTATTTATGTGTGTACATGACTGTGTATGTGTGCGTGTCTTTCTCTGTGCATGTGTTATCTTTCCCAGCAATTTAAGAACTACTTTCATCTTTAAAATATAGTTAAGAAATAACTGTTCTGAATACCTCTTTTGTTAGTGCGAAAATATCAAGGTCAGTAATTTTTATTTTATAGCTTGATAGTGCTGAATTTGACCATAAGTTATGTTCGTCAAATGTACATGGAATAATGTGTGTGGAATAATGTTCTCCAGAAGTTCAGAGTTGTCTATATAGCCTATCAATATTGCATACATTTTAATCAATATATAAAATAATATATTGGTTTTTTTCATCTCATTATGTGTATATGATTTCTGTTAAACTTTTTATTAATATTCGTGTATTATGATCCATATATAATACTTTCTTTAATGAACAATAACTTAAGGCTCTATTAAAATTGTTTATATGAATTGTAAATAGGTTAGCATTAGGATATTTCTTAACAGCCATAACTATCTATAATTAGTATTGAGAAGAATTGGTATTATTAGAATTCTTATTCACAATTCCAACTAAACTAATAATGCTTGTGCTAAAAAATGTACCATACATAAGAAAGAAAACAAGGCATATATTAACATCAATAGAACTAATGTTAATTTGATAATTTAATCTTTATGTATGTTATCAAATTCTGATTTGACATATTAATGATTAATAAATACATATTGCAATAATTAAACATAATAAATATCTTTACACTTATTAAATATTATTTTTATCGTAGTTGACTTTATAAACACGTAAATAACTTAATAAACAAAAACTCGTTTGAAGCTTTTGTAATGTCACATTAAAAAATGTATTAGTAAGTAAAGTAAATTAAATATTTTAGCACGCACACTTATGTGTGTATTTTTTATAATACATAATCTATTTGATTTGAGTACCAGGTGTAGGTAGAAATATCGTAGGCGTAATTTCGTAAAAGAACTAGAAGTATAGTTGAGAAAAGGTTAAAACACAAATTGAAACGCTAAAACCTTGCAGTATTCATATTATATATATATTATATACATTCGTATACATTCGCAATGCGCACTTTGCTTGGTGCATTAAAAAGGTAGGTCGACCTTGTACCTACCGGTAACAGGGCCGACAAATAATTTTACATCGTGACAACCGATATGATATCATTATCGTTATTAATATTCTTAAATATAAAAAAATGAAAGTCAATTCCGACTTATATATAATTATTATTATATTAATTAATAACCTGCTAAATATCTTATATAAGAGAATTTTTTTTCTCCCATGTAAAACTAAAATTAATTAATTAATCTTCGAAAAAACTGTATTGATATAAAATGTCATTCACTCTGTAAGTCCTAAGTCCCCCTGTTGGGGCATAGGGCAGACACGGCGTTTCTCCATCTTGACCTGTCGGAGGCCGTATGCTTCCCTTCGCTCCAGGATAGGCCCATCTCCTGCACTTCGGCCGTCACAGTCATCCACTACAAGTTTAAAAAATATATTTGAACTTGATTGGATGAATAAAAAGTATATTATTAACCATTAAAAATGTGAACAAGATACATAAATATATACCCTATATGGGAGAGTGTGAACCAATAATAGGAACTGAAATATCACGTGTCACTGTATTCGTACACGCTAATCTGCTCAACCGATTTCAATGAAATTTTGTATATATGGTTTCTTAAAAGACAGGATACTTTTCGAACCAGTACTGTTGTCGAGATCGAAAACTGTTTTTATTTTTTCATTGAATTTTTTTTTAATATTTATTTCAGGTCTTTGACAGTCGTCTGTCAAGGCTGAAGATATAATATATAGACACGAAATTAGAAAAAATATTTTTTTTAATGAAATAAATAAAAAATTTAAATGTTGACAACAACGCCATTTCCTTGCACATGCACCACCACTCCATGTAACCAGCTGACTTTGGCGGTATTTTCGAACCGATACGACGTTGAAACCTTCAAACAACAAGCTTACTCATACCTTAAAGGACGGGAACTCATTTGTGATGGCTATGGTGTTGCAGACGTCGATAGGTGGCGTTAATTCGATCAAGTGACACGCTTGCTCATTGCCTATCCCACCACTATACACACTAAGAGATGACCTATTTCAATAGCACCTTTTTGAAATTAAAAAAATTACCACAATAATTTTGTGAAAATCTTTTTTGTTTCAGACCTTTTGCCTGTCTCATCAACAGTAGTCCCACTGCCTTTTTACTCTGTGTTCGACTACGAAAAGAAATTGTTACGTGATAAAAATAAGAAACGACCGAATGGGAAAATATCCTTAATAACTAAACAGCAGCTATAGTTCATAAGATAAGAATAATAATAATAATACGCAAACATCATAATACGTTAATATAATAATACGTTAACATAATTATAATACGTAAACAGCAAACAAACAATCTGATGTCATCCTAAGTAAAATGTTAGTAAAGTGATATTTTTGAACACATTGTTTTTTCTTCTTGTTTTATAAATATTATAATATCTTTTCTGAGCAACAGAAGAAATAGACTCTATTATAAATAGACGAATCGCTGACTCATAGACTCATGATATTGTGTTTTTCTCATTCTAGTGCGGCTTACTTGAATGATTTGAAATCATACGCCCCTATTCATTATCTCATTCACAACGGGTCTTAGTATATTCAATTAGTTTCCATGTATAATTATTTGATGGATTTCCATTTTAATGAAAAATGCTCCGAGGAATAAGTTTGCATAATTCCGGTTGCATTCATCCCCACCACTCGGATAAGTAAAGATCAAGTACGGTACGTTTTTTCCCATATCTTCTTTGCACGCACTGGGGAACTAGGGATCTAGGGAACCTTCATCGATATTCCAAATCGATACAACTTAAAATCTTCAAAAATTAAGTCCACACATTTCTTAACCCTTTCGGTACGGACGCATTCTACGTCGCGCCGTCTCCACTAACCGAGCAGTCGCGGCAAGTCTTCTGATTCTGACGTGCTAAGTACTATTGTCCGACGAATTGGCTTCTTTCTAGTATAAATATTATTGACTGCACTATTGCTATCGGACTCCGAAGATTTTTCGTATATCTCATTGCTCTCATTTTCGATGGAGTAACAGTTTCCTTTCCTTCTTTTGCAATTCCTATTCATTATCTTTGAGGGGTACAAAATAAAGGAAAAATATAATAAAATGAAATGATGTGATAATGCAGAAAAACGGTATGTGTTAACCGTGAAAATATTCCGAACGTCTGAGCGAGCCGAGACAAGCGTACTGTTCAAATATGTTTCTTATAGTGTTGCTCATTTCGTCAGTTTATTATTAGGCAGCGTAAAACAAGTGCAAAATACTTGCGATGGATTACCATGGAGATAACATATATATTCTGCTCATGAAGAGTAGCGAGTGACCTAAGTCACCGTTCGTACATAACGAGCGTCAAATGTTGGGTGACCATAGTCACCGCTCGTACAGAGCGAGCGTCAGGCGTTGGGTGACTATAGTCACCGCTCGGACAGAGCGAGCGTCGGGCGTTGGGTGACTATAGTCACCGCTCGGGCCGAAAGGGTTAATGGACAGCAACCCTTTTACAATGTCTATGGTATTGCAGATATCAATGAACAATTATAAAGTCTGTGTTAATGCGCGGTAATAAACGCACAATAATAAATGAGTACGTAACAAGCTAATGTATTGATTGCCCGCGTATTGCAATACCCCTAATACATACATAACACAGAGGAATAGTTACGCTTGAATCTTTAAATTGTATGTATCATTATTTATTAAAAATGAAAATGTGGCTTCGCCGTCTTCGAAGTTTTTTGTCGTTTATAAAAAAACATTTAAATTTGTCGTGAAGTCGTTTTTTTTGAGTGCGAACTCGAGGAAAACAATTTAACATGTAAATCTGCGGAAGCCGAGAATTGCCTGCGAAATTATATTTGTTCAACGTGAGGTTACGACTTTGTACCTATGACTTTAATTGCTTTTTGACATGACAGGGGATTAAACAATACAAGGAGGAGATAATTTGATAATTAGAAATTATTATGGAGGCATCATCTTAATTTGTATAGCTTATACATATATACGTAGCTCAAAGTTTTCCTGGTAATTATCAAAACATAAAAACTGAGAAAACGAAAATCACCGACGCAGTTCTCTGAATTAAAAAATATAAATGTCAATAACAAACATGTCAAGCCTGCACACGTTTGTCGTAGAACCGACAACCATTCAAGCATTACCTTTCGGATGTGAATGGAAGGATAGGTAGCTGATGACCAAGTAGAACATAACTTGACCAAACTGCAGAACTTCTTAAGAAAGGCCAGGTCAAAAGTACCCATAAACGGCGAACTTGTATTGAGAGCGTGATAAGTAGGTATGTATGAAGCAAAGAAAATGTGTCGAGATCATAGCAGATGGAGATCTGTTTTCTGAACCGATACGACATTGGCACTTTCAAAAAACAAACCTACACATGCCTAAATTGCCGGCAACGTTTCCGTGACTCCTGCGGTGTCGCGGTTGTCTATGGACGGCGTTGATTGCTTTCGATCAGGCGACAAGCTTGCTCGTTTACCCTCCTATCCCATAAAAAAATCTATGATCTCTGCCTGCCTACTAAGGAAACGGACTTGATGATATGTATGAATATAATATATAGTATACATAATATAAGAACGTATGAAATATAGAGAGGATGGATGAAAGACGACTGGCAAAAGAAATTTACCTTGCGAATGTGGATGGAAGGGCCGGAAGAGGAAGACCACGAAAAACGTACCTTGACCAGATTGCTGAACTTTTTAAGAAAGGCCAGGTCAAGAGTACCCTCAACCGGCGGGCTTGCATGAGGAGAATAATGAGTGTGGAGGAAGCAAGGGAAGTATGCCGAGATCGTAGCAGATGGAGATCTGTGGTCTCTGCCTACCCTTACGGGAGACGGGCGTGACGATATATATGTATATATATGATATGTATGAAATAAGTTGCCCATTCGCCTATTCGATCATATTTATATTAGGTTATGGGGTGAATAATCCTTGTTTGAAAGTTAACGGAAATTTTAATCAATGTTCAATTTTATTTTATTATTAAACTTTTTATTTTTTTTTTTGAATTATATTAAATCTAGAACTCTGAACGTCTAGACAATTATTCAAATGCTTTCAATTTTAACGCTAGATGATTACTCGCTGAAAACAATTTAATATGTTAATCTGTGGAAGCAGAGAAATTGCTCTAATTTTATTTAGCTTGAGGTTATAATCTTCCCCATTTAACAAACTCCCTTGGATACAACTCTCCCTTCTCCACTCCTGTGATATATCTTCTAACATTTCAACAAAGTATAGTTTAATCCATAACTTGCGGACTTCTGCACGCAAGTCCTCGCGATGAGGTGGTAAAGTTCTCAGACCCAACGTCGCCAAGCCACAAAAAAAGGTTATAATTTCTTAAAATGTATTGCCCTTCAACAAAATAAAAAAGAAAACAAAATAGATAAATCATTTTTAATTTTACATTTGGTAGAAAGAAAGTTTAATTTAGTATTCAAGATGCATTTTTCTTAGTCCTTGGTAAGATCAAAGATGTACAATTAAAAAACTTAATAAAGCGAGTATTTGTGTATGTCATGAAGAAATATAGATCTAGGATTGTAATTAATTAACGATTTATTACTTACATATTATAATATAAATCCGTAATTTAGAAAATCGCTAAATTACCAATGTCACCTACACAGAACGGAAGGGACACTAACCACGCTTGTCCAATGCGGATTATTTCAAAACATGGATCGAACCATGTACTCCCTTGGGAATGCCACTGAGCCTTATTATTAACATTAAAAAAAGGTTGTTTCCCTTGTAAAAAGAACTATTTTAATAGCAGTTAAGAAATTTTAATTTTTATCATTGTAATTAATATCAAAATTAAAATACAAACTGTTTTAAATCAGATACATTGTGATTAAAAAGTAAAAGAAAATATAAAACAAATCAAATGATATATTTATAAAAAACGCAGCGCACTATGGCAATTTAATACCGACAAAAGCTAACTAGATCCGTGCGTTGATTGACTGTTTACGATTACCGGTCTGATGGACTGACAGGAAAGCGATTGCCACCGACGCTTGACGTATCTAATTTTCTTTTGATAGCGTTGAGTGAGCCATCAGGTCTGCGTTACTCGCTGTGAACATGAATTATGCTCGATAAAGTGAACGATTATTTTGTTAAAATAGCAATTTTTAATTTATAGAACTCAAATTACATAAATAAAAATCATAATACAATTTAGTTATTGTTATTTCTTATTTATATAATGAACCAAATGATATAAAATATTAAAAAGGCAAACTTTTTTTAATTAAGGCGTTCCAACAACTTAAACACTACACTACAACTATAGTATATATATATCTATATATATACTTAAATACTATATATATATATATATATATATATATACATATTTATTTATTATATATATTTATAGTATATATATACCTTTGACAGCTTCAAAGAAAACAAATACACATTTCTTTATTTTTCTTTTTTTTACTAGTACTTTATTTTTTCCTGTTCAATGAATTTAATACGTTTTTTTTTCTCAAAATAAGCTGGCATCCCTAGCCACTGAATCCACATGTATTCTTCTTCAAAATATTTCTCGATTCTTACACTCAGCCCACATAAATCGAAATAATAACAAATTTCGATATATTTATGCCAGTAACCATGCAGTAACACTTGATTACCCAAATTAATCCAATATAAACATAAACGAAACAGATCCAAAAATCTTTATTTTCAAGCGAAGGGCCTGCTTTCTAGCCGGCTCGTTGTTCTTACGCTTGTTCATAAATTACGAGCGACCCGCTCATTTCCCTTTTATCTTTACGAGGGTCTCCGTCCACACGACATGAAATTAAGTAATAACGTCGCCATGTCTCAGTGAAATTCTTTGATGTGCGCCAAGATTTAGTCTCTTAATTAATAATACGACTAAGAAGAGAAAAATAATAATAATTTTATAGTTCTGTTATGCATGAAAATAATATGCGCTTTGTTCATTTTTCTAATGAAATTAAACATTTTTTTCAACAGATATTTTCAATTTTAAACTAATAATTTCAAATTATCAAACTATTTTATTGTATTATTGGCAGGGCCGTGATACAGCGTGGAAATTGCATCTGGACCGAGGAATAATTTGTCTTTTACCACGTTTTCAACGTTGAGTGCAAGTATCCAAAACTCAATTCCTTTCCCTCTTCCTTTAGTTCCTTCTCTCTCGCTCTACTTCCTTCTTATGGAGAGGATTAATGAATAATAAATAATGTAAGGGGAAGAAGAATTGAATAGCGGTAAATTCTTCTTCCCCTCCCATTATTCACATCCTTACTCTATGCAAGCCGGTAGAAGGCAATGCATCTGCAGTGAGCTTACTATTACAGTTGTTTATGGGTGATGATTACTTACGATCAGACCTGATGATTACTTATCATCACACCCGCTTGCTCGTATACCGATTACTTATATAAAAAAATATATATTATATTTTTATTAATTTGAGATGAGAAATTAAACTAAACTATATTAAAACAGTATCAGATAAAACATAATATAACTAATTCTAAATAGCTAGCTACAGACATATACAAGTTTGTTATGTTATGAAACAAAAGAAAATGCTTATTTATTAAAAAAAACAAACAGGATGCTTACGATGGAGAATGCAGTGGCTGCTTTAAAAAGATAAATTTATGCTAAAGAACTGTAAACACTACGCCATAGCTTGAGCTGAACTAAACACAATCGCTTAATGGAACAAACAATAATTTTTAAATACTGTAGACTATGAAGAAAAAATATAATATCACTGGACTGTTTTACATATTAATAATTTTTTTATAGGATAAAAAGGTAATCAATAAAGCGTGTTGCCTAATAAAAAGCAAAAGCAGCCGCCCATAGACATCTACAATGGCATAAGAAGTACGATCCAGATGGTAGGGATGGAACTTTTCTTTGTGTCGAGTTATGCGGTAGTGGAAATTAGTAGCAGTTAGTGTCGCATAATTTCTTAGAGCACTATGAAGAATGGGTAAAAGCGATAAAAGATGCTGAGTGATGAGACAGTGACATACTAATATATATAATCATTGGTATGTCTGATAGTGATATTATAACTTCTGAACAACTTAACAAATAAAGTCATGCGACGATGAATCAATTAAATGATTTCAAATGAATTCGAATGATTTAAAATGTTTCAAAAAACATAACATTATTGTTTCCTTATAAACTTTGAAAAGGCACACATGGTCCAAGAAGTATTATAATATAACTTATACTTAAGTTGTAACGTAGTTAAAAAAGCTGTATCAATAATGTAAACTTATTACCAATAGAGTATTCTTAAAAATAAAAATCAAATCAATACATTCCTATGTTGTAGCTTATGTGTCAGATGACCTTTCATGATAATAATCTTTCCCGTGATTTAAATATTTTTCTCTCGAGAGACTACAAATTTAAATATTCATTGAAAGAACTTGCATATTCGTTGGTTGGTGTTGACCTTTAAAATGAAGTTTTTTTTTTTGTAAACCATCCTCTATTATATTATATGATACAAAAAATAACAAAACTACTAGTTTTCTTCAACATTCTAACATAACTCTTCCAGATAGCAAAGTAAAGTGACAAGAAGCTTGTCATGTTTGTCAAAGTACGCTTGAGTAGAGAATGCATATAATCATTACTTTCAGCCTGAAGCAGTAATGGTCAGCAACTTAAACCGATATTCATTGTTATTTAGCTACACGCATTAATTAGCTGCCAACCGCCCAACGCTGATCGTCTCTCCATTTAGCTGGGGATTTTACTGAAATCCCTCATTTAAAAAGCGTGTACCGATACACAGTTTCGTATTATTCAACGTTACAATCGCAAAAATACAAACGCTTTTTGTATAAGCGCCATCTTTTATCGCCTAATGGCACTAATATACATATTAAATATTATATGTAATATAAATTACAACAAGAACTGTCTAAGTCAAAAAAGAGCGCGGGATTTGTGGGTTCAAATCCCTCCCAAATGCCTTAATAAACACACCATTTTTTTATACTGAAAAAAAATTCTACACTTCGAAATCGTATTATTAATAATTTCAACAAAAAAAATAATTTAATTTGTATTTATCTAAAATTATATGAATCTATGACTATTAAAATAAAATTATTACTCGTCGTCTCTGGTCTAGAACTCAACCAGAAGTGAGTTCCTGGCTGCAGCTGTATTCTTAATTAATTAAATCAAACCGTTATTTGTTATTCTAAAAGAAAATCTCTCTTATATATAAGAAATAATGTTCTTTAAAGAAAGTAATATAAACAAAACTCCGAACAAGACATACAAAAAGGGGAAAATAAAATCCTGCAAAGGAGACAATATAATTTTCACGCTGACATTGAATTTAATCGGAAAGGATACAATTGTCCAGAATTTGTCTTTGCAGAATTTATTGTAATTTGGCAGTAAGACGACAACCCGAGGAATATTTACGATATCAATATAGTTTCGCTGGTAGCCCCCATCCAGGCAAGATTTACGGTTTAAGGGAATAAAATATGTAGATCCATTCCGAGGCAGAGCACTTATTGAAATTGCCTGATTTACTTGAAGCGTAATACCAAAAACGTAAAAGGATTGAAGCGATCGCCGATTTTATTCTCATTTCACAGACTTCTCCATCTTGTTTACTGCCTTGTGTCAATATATTGTGAAATGGTGAGTATAACACTTTACCATAAAAATGCAATTAACTAAGAGAATCTAATATTCAAAATGAACTAGCATTTGTAATAGTAATAATAATCTTATTAATGGAGTCATGCGTTACTTTGCAGAAATCCATCACTATGTGGACAGTCAAAAGTTTTAAGTTGTTGGGGCGAAACCCGTGTCGTTTACAAGGTGGAAAAGTGGTAGTGCGTGTTGTTGTGTATGGTGGTTGGTGGGTGGAGAATTGATAGCCACTTTTCGGTAAGTTTTTGGTTCAAATTCCAAATAAATCCACTTAATCCAGCAGAAAAATACACATTATTAATTTTCTGTTATTGTTATGCTTGTCGCGGATCTTAGCTAAGTAAAACTTTTGACTTTCCACATAATAATACTCTTTATTTCAGACATTTGTTTTTTGGTCCATACATTTTAACATTTTTACATTTGTGTTAGTAATTATGTACACCTTAAAAATTATGTTAGTAAATTTTTTAGTTTACATTGAAGCCGATTATCTGTATCATAATAAGTTTAATAAGTTGAATCTAGCAACAACGGTTTTCATTATAGAGTTGGAGCTATCCCTCATTCTATGAAGCAACGAGGCTGTTAATTTTCGCAAAATGGCCTAAAAGCCATCTGTGCGGGCTTTAACGAACACGCCTAATGCACTGCAGAAACGGGGAAGCCCCAACAATATTCTGAAACCATTGTTATATTGGACCACAATTTGCACGTGTAGAAGACTTGGCAGTACGCTTGAAACAAAGTTGTTTTAGCTTTTTTACTGCAACGTGCAAACCTGCGTGCCAGCATATTACATCATAATGATTGTCGACAGTTTCTCTGGTAGATATAAATTAATAAATCCACAGAAAATACCAAAGTCACTGATATAGCACCCTTAGTTGGCAAACTGAAGTGATGAACGCAACAGCTAAAAACTAAATAATTACAGCTGAAAATTTTAATATTCCATAAGGAAAGATTATGTCCATCAGTGAACTTCCGTAGGCTAATGATGATGTTGATGGTAACTTTATATCAGATCATTTCCAATTACCTACCCAATTCACGTAATTCATAGATTATATCAAAATGCGTGAACAGAAGGAAGAAAAAGATTTTTTTATACATACATTGTACAATTAGAAAGCAAATGCATAGGTAAAAACATTTTAATATTTACTAATAATAAACCATCAATTCAATAAGCGTATCCCATATCCACGTCATTCATAAATAATATCAAAATGTGTGTACAGAAAGAATAAAAAGATTTTATTTTTTTTTCTACACATTGTATAATTAGAAGGCAAATGCAAAGGTAAAAACATTTTAATTTTTTACTAGTTATAAACCACTAATTCAATGAGCGTATCCCATAGCTAATTTTTAAATTAATGGAATGGGAAAAGGTTCTCCTCTTTTTCACGAGTTACCAAACATAGCAAGCGAAACAAAGCTACTACACAGAATACGATTGTCTATGGTTATGTGATTCTTCATCGGATAAAGGCTGGGTGTCCGCTACAAACATTATCCCAAAAAAAATGACATTTTGAAAAATTAATATTATTAATTTCAACAAAAATTGACTGCAGCTTGCCTCTGCTATAACAAAATAAAAATATAAATTGCCTTCACTAAGTGTCCTAAACCCAAGTTTATTTTTTATACAAGGTAATATAGAGAACTCCTCAACTCTTAATTAAACTTAATATATAATAATAAAATATGTACATGTTGATAAAGGTTAGAGAAAGTAAATGACGTAGTATAAAACGATTCCCTTCAAATTATATGACGGCTGCTTTCTCACAAGGCAGGGGAAGCCAACTTGATTAGACATAAGATCTACTGTTTAGAACTAGTCTGCATGATCTACCAATTACATAATCAGCACTTCTTCATAAACTTAACACAGAATCGTATCTCACATATGAATAACGAGTAAATGAAACAACAAAATAATTTAAATGAGTAAATGAAACAATATTCAAGTAGTATTTTCTTTTCTTTCCTGCTCTTGTAATATATCTTCAAACATTTCAACGGTCTATGGTTTAAAACATAACTGGCGGACAATACAAGTCCTCGCGATGAGGTGGTAATGGTCTCAGACCCAACGTCGCCAAGCAACCAAAAAAAGGTTATAATTTTATTATAACATATTTCTCTTCAACACAATGAGAAGCAGAATAGATAAATAATTTTTAATTTTATATTTGGCAGTAAGAAACTTTAATATAGTATTCAATATGTCTAATTTCTTAGTGTATGTATTTGTGTATGTGTTTATGTATTAGTGTATGTATTTCTTAGTGTGTATATGTGTAAGTCCTTGTTAAGATTAAAGATTAAGAAAGAAATTAAGAAAGAAGTACAATTAAAACACTTAATAAAGAGAGTATTTATATATAAGATCATGAAAAAATATAGATCTAGAATTTTAATTAATTAACGATTTATTAGGTACATATTACATACAAAGGTATATAAATCCGTAATATAAATCTGTACACGGGTAAAATTTCATCCCTACCATCGGATGAGTGGCGATCTGTATGGTGCATTGTCCCCGTAACTTCGTTGCATGTAGTATATTTTATTTTATTAAAACTACAAAATTAAATTTAGTATTTTCTAAGTATCAATCAATCAATTAACAGCAATGCATGGCAATCCACTGCTGGATATAGACCTCCCCCAAGTACCGCCACCTTTTTCCTTAGTATATTGAAATTATATTTATCTTTGCCTTGCCACGCTCGACCGGTTGACCACCCCTGCTATAAAGTAATAATTACCGTTATATACCGTTACATTACTATGTTATTTATTTACTCTAACCATTATCAACAATGTGTACACATTTATTGCAATTTATTATATTAAATTAATTAATATTTACGGAGTCCCGTACAAGTGTAGTGTTTCTGACGCTCACACTAAAAATTAAATGAAAATCGTAATAGAAATTTCCAGCTGAGCAAAACATAAAGTGTGCAACGAGTATTTACTTTCTGCCGTCGACACATCCTCTCCCGCAGTCGCCTAACAAACTTTACATATTTAATACAGCCAGTTAAACTATTTAGCTTGCCATACCGCACTGTTAAAACGTTAAAACATTTCTTCTATTTCTTAATATTTATATATTCAACTGCAATTCAAATTCTCCCATTTCATAATGATTCTTCAGAACGAATAAGAAACAACTAAAGAGAAGAAGAAGAGAAAAGGTATCCTCTTTTGTGTTTTTTTAAACATATATGAATTAAAATTTATATATAGTCTCACAGATTACCAGGTAAACAAGTGGATTTATGGGGAACTTAAACTAATCTTACCGAAAAAACGGCCGTCAGCAACTCTCCACCTCCCAAACACCATCAACAACACCAAACACACACCAACACTTTTTCACATTGCACTCAACACGTGTTTTTCCTCAATACGAGGCATCATCAGCTATAGTAGACTCTACAGAAGACAACCGTTAAGTGTTTGTTTAACTTCTTCCAGTAGAAAACACACATTATTATTTTTCTGTTTTTGTTAGCGTATCTTAGCTAGGTAAAATTCTAACTGTCCACAAAATAATTCATTGGCGAAATAAAGCGTTATAAAAGTAAAAGATTTTGTATGAAATGATTAAGAAAAAACAATTCCTAAGTAAGAAAATTACATGTGACTACTGTTACCGAAATTAATCTGTACAAGCAAATAGACAAAATTATGTTTAGATTCAACTGAACAAGAATGAAAAGCAATACTCATATTTTAATTTCACAGGTCATATAGGGACATAAATGGGCACGGGCCTCCCCCTTTCTAGAAGAGGGATATAAACCCACAACGCTTGTTCAACTTCAATTGGCAGGATATACAGCCCCGAAACTAATATCTCTAGGCTATACCTATTCGGGGTTTAAACCCGCGTCAATTAACCTCATATACGACAGCTCCACCAATAAGCCAATTCGTCAAGTACAACTTTGCACAGAGGCCATACCGTAATCAATGAGGATAATCCGAGGTGCGATTATTGCTAGTTGCAACTATATATTTTTATTTTTAAACAGCCCATGATGTCCCACTGCTGAGCACGGGCCTCCATTCCTGGAAGAACGGTCATTAACCCACCACGCTTGTCCAATGCGGATTGGCGGGGCTACCAGACTCGGAATAAATATTTGTAATCCATACATATATTTATTCCGATGTTGGGATCGAACCCGTGACCATTGACTCCGCGGGCGGATGGCCACGCCACTGAGCCAACTATATTTTACTTGAATTTAATTGTAAGTAAGAAACAAATCCCACATAAGGTTGTTTCACCGCTATACCATACTATGAATACAATTCTTGGAAACATATGTTGTCGATGCGGTTGTACCCTTTGTGTCTGCCTTAAATGTACTCTTCAGTCTCGAACTAGCCTAAATAAACACGTTAGATCTTATGTACTTTAATGAACAGTTTATGTACATATAGGGTGAAAGTTTATTATTATATGTAAAATACACATTAACATAAAGTGCTATATTATTTTTTGTGTGTTTCTCAGCGTATAATGAAGCCTTACAATCCTCCCGTGAGTTTTTTACGAAGCGACTGTGTGAATAAATACCAACAGATGCGCAGCAACATCTAGATGATTAATAGAACCAATACCTAGTGACTTATTTAACCGGTCCCTCATTACTAAGGATCGTTGTCACTAGAACCCCTCAATCGGACAATCTCTCCTTCGGTTCCGATCCAAAGTAGCCTTCACCACCTATTGAAATTTGGAAGAGGATATGGCTGAAGTGAAGGAACTTGATCGTACCATCTTGTTGGCGACCGTCCTCGTACTCTCCTCCCTTCGGTATTACCATTAATAACCAGTTTTACCATTTCTGTATCTGAAAGAAGTGTCAGTATGCGTGGAAAACAGTCAGGTCTTAATGCCGGGTTGAGAGAAAATAGATAGACACATTTGTGCGTTTGGCCAACCATGATATCCGGAGCATTCGCCTCGAGCATGACATTCGAATACTTCTATCCTCTGTATCGTAGAGGAAGATCGGGAATATTAAGGCCCTTACTAAGCAGGCTTTCGTATTATAGCTTATTTTCCTGTTTTTCCAGACGTTCTGGAGACGAGTTATCTATATATATGATGACAACACCCCTCAATTGCGAAGGAAACTATGTAACTGAGCTTGTGGAATAAATACGTAAGTATCAGCATTTAAGCACCGATTATTGAAAACCGGGAATTCGGTAATTGAATTCGCAAGAAGAATTCTTAAATTAGAAAGAATTTTCAATTTGTATATTCTTTCGAAAGTAATTTGAAATAATATAAAATGTATAATAATAAATGTTAAAAGTTTCATCTCTACTATCTGGATTTTATAGGCTACGATCCAGTACGGATTTCCCGAAACTTCTTTCCATTTACTACCACCCTGTGAAACTAATTACCTTTCAGATCCGATACGACATTGGATCCAATACGATACCTATATTCAAAAACCAACCTACACCTTTCTTAAGTTCTAGCGATACCTCTATTATTGCAAATGTCTATGAGCAGCATAGATCACTTTCGCGTCAGGCGACACGCTTTTTTGTGCGCCTTCCCATACAAAATTGTTATGGACAGTCAAAAGTTTTACTTAGCTAAGATCCGCGACAAGCAAAACAATAACAGAAAACTAGTAATGTGTTTTTCTGCTGGATGAAGTGGATTTATTTGGAACTTAAACCAAAAACTTATCGAAAATCGGCTATCAATTCTCCACCCACAAACCACTATACACACATTACCAAACACACATTACCACTTTTCTATCTTGTAAACAACACGTGTTTCGCCCCAACACGAGGCATCTTCAGGTATAGTAGACTCTACGGAAGACAACCGAAAAGACTTTTCGGTTGTCTTCCGAATTTAAGTTCTAAATAAATCCACTTCATCCAGCAGAAAACACACATTACTAGTTTTCTGTTATTGTTTTGCTTGTCGCGGAACTTAGCTAAGTAAAACTTTTGATTGTCCACATAGCGATGGATTTCCGCAAAGTAACGCCTGACTCCATTAATAATAAAAATTGTTATCTTAAGTTATACGTACACTACAAAAATTTTCAATTGAACATCCACAGTACACATTACAGTTAAAATAAACCTATACTGTATGCTGATCCTAATGTTCAACGATTTACCGTCTCGTAAGACGAGTACGACGAGCTTTTAGCTGGTAAGCCGGGATTATGAGACTTTCATATTTTGCTGTCAGGTTCAAAAAGGGCGACTTACTACATGAAATGTCGCTAGCGATTTCTTTCGAGTTCAATGGACCGTGTCACATTGGGGGTAAATTTTAAGAAATGAAATTGATTTGACGTGTATGCACTCGATTTATTAATATGTAAGAACAAAAATTTTTATTAAATATTGACACATAGTAGTATGCAATGATATAAAAAGTACAGTGCGAGAATTCCCCTTTAATTCTATTATTTATATTATTTATATTTATATTTTCAATCTGTTATTAATCGTCTCTCCTTCTGTGACTGACTTGACACTGGCGAAATTCACTGATAGTTGTTGCCATAAACAAAAAATAAATTTAATAGAAAAGCATGATTGATTATCAGACTACAGCAGTACACTGCTGGAAATAACTCTCCCCCAAGGCACGCCACCTAACTTAATCATCGTCTATACGACTCCAGTCCTGACAACCACCCACCAATTGCCAACAAAGGAGAGAAAGATGTGATGATCACATCTTTCTCTCCTTTGTTGGCAATTGGTTATATTAATTATGCCAATGTCAAGTAAAATTCGATAAAATGAAATCACTTGAAATATAATTAGTCAACTTATCACGTTACGTCTTGATAAAATGGTGCGTATTCTACCAAAACCTATTGACTTTTTAAGTCAATTTAAAAAGTCACGATAAACACAATGTCACTGATATAAGTTGACAGTAAAAATCCGATCACATCTTTACTTCAATTTCATATTTGCTTATGCCAATAGTTGGTCTCACCATTAACATTTCAGCCTATATTGGGTAACGTTTAATTACACCGTAATGTATAATCACCTTTACGTTGTCGCTGTGTGGATCCAGCTTGTTTATTAAAACGACAACAAAGAGGAAATTTGACGCGGAGCATTACATACAAAGTCCGATCACATCTTTACTTCAATTTCATATTTGCTTACGCCAATAGTTGGTCTCGCCATTAACATTTCAGCCTATATTGGCTAACGTTTAATTACACCAGAATGTATAATCACCTTTACGTTGTCGCCGTGTGAAACCGGCCTGTTTATTATAATAAAACGACAACAAAGGGGAAATTTGACGCGGAGCATTACATACAAAGTCCGATTACATTTTTACTTAAATTTCATAATTGCTTATGTTTGCCAATAATTTGTCTCGCTATTAACACATCAGCCTATATTAGCTAACGTTTAATTACAACGTATTGTATAATCACCTTAACGTTGTCGCCGTGTGAAACCGGCCTGTTTATTAAAACGCCAACACAGGGGAAATTTGACGCGGAGCATTACATACAAAGTCCGATCACATCTTTACTTCAATTTCATAATTGCTTATGTTTGCTAATCGTTTGTCGCGCCATTAACATTTCAGCCTAAATTGGCTAACGTTTAATTACACCGTAATGTATAATCACCTTAACGTTGTCGCCGTGTGAAACCGGCCTGTTTATTAATACGACAACAAAGGGGAAATTTGACGCGGAGCATTACATACAAAGTCCGATCACATCTTTACTTCAATTTCATAATTGCTTATGTTTGCTAATCGTTTGTCGCGCCATTAACATTTCAGCCTAAATTGGCTAACGTTTAATTACACCGTAATGTATAATCACCTTAACGTTGTCGCCGTGTGAAACCGGCCTGTTTATTAAAACGCCAACAAAGGGGAAATTTGACGCGGAGCATTACATACAAAGGAAGATTTGTACATTATCTTCTCATAAGCTACAGCAGCGTGTGTATGCATAATGAAATGTCAAATTAATCTAACTCATATTTAATATGTAAATAATCATAATAAAAAATATGTTACTATTTAATTTTATTTCAAAGTCACCATCTTTATCGTCATCTAGCTACGACAGACCCGCAGGACAAAGGCCAGGCCCAAAGCACGCCATTTAGCCCAATCTTCGCCTGAACGTATATACTTTACGACAGGCATTTTTATATGGTATAGAAAGACAAACGAGCAGGCGTGTCACCTAATGGAAAGCAATCAACGCCGCCCTTAGAAATCCGCAGTGCCACAGGCAGTGCGGAAGCATTGCCAGCCTTTAAAACAAGTGTCATTATGGGAGTTGAAGGAGAGGGGAAGGGTGAGGGGGTTTGGCCTCGGGGACTCAACTGCTCACCGAACGCAGAGCGGTAGCTAAGCTACGACTCAGACGACGATTTTCTGCGGGAGTGTGGTACTTCCCCGGGCAAACCGGCCAATTCATGCTACAAACAAATAATATGTCATTCTTGACAAAGTATTCGTCTGCAACGTGGCTCTACCACTTTACATTCTTTCTGTATAGATCTTTGTTGCATCTAAACGCTGTCTATACTTATACTACACTTTCTAAAAAACTCCAGTACTCAAGAGTTGTCCATTCTCCAAATTGATGAAAAATGTATTAGTGACTTTGGTTCTCCAAAGATACTCATCAGAAAAACTTCGAGCTCTAATTCTGTTTATGCTCGAAGTCTTGAAGCAAAATTTGAGCGTTAACTCGATCTCGACTAAAAGAAAACATACACAAAATTGCTTACTTCATTAAACCACTGCGCAAATAAGCGTTGGGGTTTCGCTGTTCACTCGAAAAAATAGAAATAAATGGGTTGACTCAACTAAACTATTCCCCTAAATGTTCTTGTTCAGACATATTTAGCTTCTAAATTACTCACCACTCGACTAAAGCACTCACGTAATTCGTACCAGCCGTTGGTAATTTTTTGCTAAATATATCTCAATAAGTACGCCATGTTTTTGTGATTTTCGTCCGCAAACTTGTATACGAGGCAAAATATTTAATTGCTAATTTTGTTAGCGTGGCGGAATTTAATTTATATTTATTTGAACTCCGACGTAGCCGGATAAGCTAATTAGAAAATCCTATATAATTACTTTGATCTCGTTAGCTTTATTGCGTTGGCAGGGTTTATTAAATTATTTACATTATGGGCAGATCTTTTACAAAGAACTTTAACAGAAAATTTTAGTAAGGCTCATAGTATTGTGAACTTTATATTTGCTTCCTAAATATTTCATTTGTCAATTCATTTAATTAGTCTACCATTAAGACTTTAAAATGTTTACTACCATATTTGTTAAGAGCGACAGTTAAGAGTAGCATGGTGGCGAGCAACGTTTATGAGTTAGTTATTAATTTAGAGTTTGATAGCACTGAAAAACATTATAAAATTAAGCTGTAGCTTATAATTAATTCTATGGTATTGGTTCGTTTTGCGTCTTACCATGTAATTTAGCCAACTAAAAAAATCAAAACTGTCTTCTTTCCGTCCATTTTCAGAAGTCAGTTTTATACCAGAGTTTGACACTTTCTGGTCGAGCCAACTCATGCATATCACCAACAACATTTGCCGGAATTTTCCTGCCAACCTACATCAGTGACGTTGTGTTATTATTTCATTTTTATAATCTTATATTATTATCAGTTGTATTGTTTAATTATGGTGACGTATTATACAATATAGTTTGATTTAGGATACTATATGAAATAAATGCATGTAACGTGCCTTTTTTAAGTTGACTGAAAAAGTTCATAGAAGGTATTGGTAAAATAGCCACCATTTAATCAAGACGACATGACAAGCTTACTAGTACATTCCAAGATATTTGATATTATTATACTTTACTTGACACTGGCATAATAGTTTAAATAATTGCCATCACAGAATACAAACAACATTTGCCAAAAAATTTGACACTCTCAAAAATTTTATAATTGAAATTTGCTTATGTGATTCTTCTAGATAAACATTATTCAATCAATCAATCAATTTATTTTTCAACAGATTGCCTTTACATGGCTCAGAAATAGTAAAACTTAGAATTATAAAATAACAATAAGTTAAGCCTTAATAAATGACAAATTATAATAGAAACAATAATAATTAATGTCAAAAGATACGATTAACGTGAAATAAAATAATTCATACAATATTAAGCTATATACAGATAAACAATTGTAATGTTTAATAAGATCAATTTAAATCGCAGACTAATATACATATATATTATTCTTATTTCATCTCATCATCACATAGTCTAGTTGTTGACAGTTTGTGGGTAGTATTGATGAATAATTTATTAGTTTACGTTCATATCGGGTGTCCAGTAGTAGAACTAGTTCTTGAAACTTAACTTTCAATTTCAAACAAGGAATATTCGACCATATTTATCTTAGATTATTGGTCGAATAATCTTTGTTTGAAAGTAGCCACCTAAATGGTGTCCATGATGGGATGTCAAGGCGCTTTTACAGCCGAGAAAGAAAAATCTCGGCCGACCCCGCCCCCCCGTGTCAAAGCACAAAACACTCCCGTAGTTGGCTACTTTATATATATATATATATAATATATATATATATATATATATATATATATATATATATATATATATATATATATATATATATATATATATATATAGATTAATGTGCCGGCGTATAGAAGATCATTAGTCCGTTCCAGTAGTGCTTATTACGCATTACAGTGTGTGGCGGATACGAGTTGCCGCTTTGATTCACTGTATCGCATATTTGCATTAAACATGCCAAAGTCTGTAATGCTAGCGTGGCGAAATGGATAATCCTGAATATTCTTGAAAACGGTATAAAGGAAAATATATGTATATCCGTGCGATAACTAATTACAAAATTTTATTTTTTATTGAATAGACATCTAAATGCATACAATATGGACAAACCTTACAGACAGTCCTGAACTTCTGGACAACATATTTCTCGACGTTCATACATACATACAAACTAACAGACATTTATTACGTAGTATCTATACTTTTAAATCTGTATTTTCTATGTAATATTTTCTTTTAACGCTTTTATTTTGTCGTCCATCAATAGATTTTTATCAATTTAATTTTCTCTTTCTTAAAAAACAATGGTCGTCGGTCTTTCGACTACAATACAAAAATAAATACAAATCTTATTCCTCTCAAATATTATCATTTGTAAAAACAATATATATATATATATAATATATATATTTGTACTAAAATAATATTGGAAAAGCGCAATATGTAGTAAACATGAAATAAATACTGATATTGAAAAAAGTCATATCCGCAAAAACACTGTAATATCCGTTATACGACTCCGAAACGGTTTATCAGTACAATTCTATTTCCGATATATTAAACTGTGTAATTTATTGAAAAATAATACTTGAATAGGTACATATATGACATCTCAGGATTGTTGGATGAAAGATAAAGGAAACAAATATGTATACAATAGATATAAACTAGTTAAAAAGCATTAATCGATACATAATTTTCATCATCAGATTAATCTGTCTTTCATGAGACTGATTCTAATGTAAGGATGCGGGACCCGGACACTGATCCTCAAAAGGGTAAACAAGCTCCTATTTATCGTAAAGAAAATTCGTAGAAAGATCTTCAACTCAAAGCGGAAACCAAGTGGAAGCTAGAGAATCTAGTAGAATACTGAAATCAAAAACAGAATAAGTAAGAAATAGCACAATGATCCCCGTAAAAATGAGATGCAATTACAAATTCTTACGATGAGATGGGCATATAACTCTTCATGATAATGAATTTTGTAGGTCTTTTATTACTTTTATTTTCGGAAAACCAAAAAATAATATAAATTTTATCAAATTCATTCATTGGAGGAGCAGAATAAACAAGTAACAAATCCGTTTTTCCTCAAAGTATATACTATTTTAAATGGTCGTTAGATTGTTTGATATTTATAATCATGCGCCACGATATTGCGTATGCCTGACGTCGGGATTAGACGCGTCATAATTTTATCACGTACGATATGTACCCCGTCACGCTTTTCAGTGAAATATCGTTTAGTTATCTTCATATGAGATATTCATAATTCACTTCACGCGTAGAGATGTTATTGTTAAAACAAATTTCGTCGCTTTAGTAGCTCTCGGAGCTGAAAGCTGATCTGCATCTATCAAAATATTAATACGTACTTCTTCTTTTCCTTAATTCCATCGACACTACAATTATCTTGTATCCCAGATCCGTATATGAACGTCCTCAAATTCATACAACCTTCGGCTATCAATTGAAATAGTTGTACCACAGTCGCCATATATGTATTTAAAAGACTCACCGTTGTCCATGTGGAATGACTTTTTAAGTATTAGGAACTCTCTAGCAAAAGGCCCGCATAAACCGAGAGAAAAACAACGACAAAAGATACTTTTCAGTATAGAAACTCCGTTGAAACTATGGAGGATGCATCATGAGAGCAGGAGAGGTTCTAGTAGTCATCTAAAAATCTGTCAAGTGCGGTCAATATCTCAGTATAGACCACGTTCAGTAACTTACGAGACAAGTTAGGCGTGGGAGGAGCCCCGACGGAACCAGATTTTAAGTGATTCCAGGACTCCTGGCGCCGATGGCAGCCATCGTGGGATTATAGTCGGTAGACGCGCAAACACTGGAGTCCGAAATAACCCTGGGCGGCAGGGTATCCGTAACGAATTTCCCCACGTAAAAAAAGGCCACGTTCAGAAAGAGAGGGATGGGTCGGTCAGAAGAAAATTCCGCGGTCTAATATTATAAGAAACCGGCCGAGTTTTTAATTTTTTTTTGAGTCAATAAAACTATTTTTATAAAATTTATATTCACATACAAATATTTATTAACGGCTTAAAAGTTAATTGTTCGCAGTATGCAACCATTATCTCGGTCTCATCACTCAAAACAACATTACTACAGTTAAATTACTACGAGAGTTGTACAATATAAACCAATGTTACCTACTGTTAAATTAAACGGTCGTCAAATAAATTTAATTTTGTCTACTCGGGCAATCGTACAAATATGGTAAATATGGTATGTTACATTGTAAATAATATATTTTATGCTGCATTAACTTTTTAAATCAAATATTACTCATGAACAAAAACTACTCATGAACAAAACCTACTCACGAACAAAAACTACTCATGAACGAAAATATCGTAAGCGTCTTTAAAATATGTATAAAATAGGAAAACAACATACAATATAAAATAAATAAGTCTTAAATCGTGTTAAAGAAAGAAGCGGAGAGTAGGATTCAGTAGGGCTGCACAGCATTTAGAAAACTTCGTCGAGTCTTCTCGTCCATACCACAAAACCTGAAGACAAAAGTCTTCAACCAGTGCGTCCTGCCTGTACTCACTTACAGTGCCGAAACGTGGACACTGATGGTCCGTCTCCTTTACAAGCTCAAAGTCGCTCAGAGTGCTATGCTCGGAATTACTGTGGTGGATAGAATTCGAAATGAAGAAATTCGCCGGAGAACCAGACTCACCGACATAGCTCTTTAAGTTAGCAGACTAAGTGGCAATGGGCTGGACATGCTTATAGGAAAATCGACAATCTTTGCAGTAAATGAGTGCTGGAGTGGAGACCGCGACTCGGCAAACGTAGTATGGGTGACGCCCTTGCTAGATGGAAACGATCTGCGCAAGGCGGCTAGCAGAGGCGACACCCATCTACGGTGTAGATATATAGTGTGTACTTGAGTGAGGCCCATGTCCAGCAGTGGACTGCTGCGGGCTGATATTGATATTGAAATCGTGCTAAGTATAGCCATCCACTGTAATTCTAGGAAGCTGTAGAGCTTAGTGCTACTTCACGATAATCAACTTAAACCTAATTCTTTTAATTTAATTTAATTCTCACCAAAAGATTTAGTACCGTGCGCCAATTAAAAAAAGAATGTATTCAGTTAACACACGGAAGAAATGAAACCATCAGTATTCTATCCCATTCTCTCGCAGTCTAAATCCTATAGATTTATGCGTTTATCTCTTTTTAGTGTCGCTTTTTCGTTTAATTGAGTTTCAAATCACTACGATTTTAAAGAAGCTTCACTTCAAAAACATTTACCACTCAGACGCCGGTTTTCTGCGGGAGTGTGGTACTTTCCCGGGCGAGCCAGCCCATTCACGTATTCGTTTGCAGCGTGACTCTACCACTATATCGTCGATTCAAGTATTCTTAGACAAAATACATATCGACACACTTGATATTGCATGACCATGAGCGGCGGTGGTGATTATTTACCCTTAGGTGGCCCGTTTGCATGTGTAATTACCTGATTTACAGAAAATAAACTAGAAACGAAAATCTTAAAACCAAAATTTGCCAAACAATTCTGATTTTTAAAGAAATTAGCCGGCAACGTGTTAGAATCAAAAAAAATGTATCATTCGATTTCATATAATTATATCAAAGCGTTGAAATCAGTAAGTCTAAACGATTTCAATTAACGCCATTGCCTCTATCAACAGTAATGGCTGACATTACTGGTTATAACCGGATAACTGCTTATTGCAGCAGAACTAATCCCGTCGCATTACGAGGGACAAGACTGAACCTCGATAATTGGTGTGGGCGGAATGAACTGGCTAAATAGTTATTTATATAAATGCCATTTCAAATATTATTTCAGAATATCAAAGTTGTGATTAACTTAGATTTGCATTGAAACAAATAGCTTTTGACCATCGCTTTGCTTATTGATTAGAATATTTGACTTTATCCAAAGGTTTAAATCCCGAGCAATTTTTTTAAATACATTTTTCGGATTTTTAGATATAATATAATTTTTATATTATGCCTATTTTGTCTCGAAGAGCCTTAATCTGAAACCTCCAATCGTATAATTCGTTCCATTGGATAAGGAAAGATGTATTCTGCGTAGTTGACTTTTGTGATTTCTAAAAAGATATTGTCATAGTCGAAATCATTTTTAAGTATACTTACTTCGCTAGAAACAAAAATTATATTATTCATAGATAACTTTTCTGACCGTGTAAATTTCGTAATCAATCTTGTATATTTCGACCTTTTCAATTCACATTCAAATTTATTTACTGTCAAACACACTAACAGGCGTAAAATTACGAGTTAATGAAAATAAAACACGTAAAAGTACACTGCTGGATATCGGTCTACCCTAGAATTTGAGTGGTTGACGTAATCTCCTTTCTTGGTGGTCTTGGAGATCAAAGATTGATTTTTATTATCAGACAAGCCAAGAATGTGGCTTGTCTTATAATAAAAATGAATCTCTAAATGTCTGTTAATAAAAATTAATCCGGGAACCACACGAAAAATCTTTTTTATTAAAATGTGCCGGGATAGTAGCAGATGGAAGAAGAGATCCGTGTTCTCTGCCTAGCCCTACGAGAAACGGGCGTGATCTTATGTATGTATATTATTTAATTTTAAGCCAATAAACGATAGATCATTTGTTAAATGATTTATTATTTTTATCACAAATAAATCAAAGCGTCCCATTAACACCCTTAGTGAGATTACAAAACCTATTTGTCATCGCAATATGATAAAATGTCAAAAAAACGACCGCACTCTGCTCTAACAATAATAAATAGAATGATTGATGGTACGAAAACTTAATACTTTATTTGATAGCGTTGAGTGAATCTCCATAGTTAGATAGAATAAAATTACTACATTATATATATATATATATATATATATATATATATATATATATATATATATATATATATATATATATATATATATATATATATATATATATATATATATATATATATATATATATATATATATATATATATATATATATATATATATATATATATCAAACAGGTTCAACTTTATGATCGTTGTCAAGGTAGCATTTTACAAAAAATTTTTTTGCTGTTTTTTGTTTGTTCCATTTAGTTGTGAGTTACAGGATGTTAACACAGGGTTCAACAAAGAGAAAATTCGGTATATTTTAAAGTTTTGATAAAGGCGAAAATGCAAGCCAGGCCCCTGAAATTGTGAATGGTGTTATGGTGCCGATACTGTAACACCTAATTATGTGCAATTTTAGTTTGGTCGATTCCGTTCAGACATTTTTAATGTTAAAGATGCACTTCGCACAGGCAGGCCCGTCGTCGAAAATGTCGATAAAATCACAGAAATAATCGAAGTTGAGATGTTAGTAGTCGTAGCACCACCCTAAAGATCGACCATAAAACAGTTTTAAACCATTTGCGCAAAGCTGGATTCCAAAAGAAGCTCGATGTTTAGATGCCACACCATTTAACACCAAGAAACATGATGAATCGAATTTCCATCTGCGAAGTTGTGGCCAAACGGAAAGAACGCTGACTGACATTTTACATCCGTTTAAGAAATGGGTACACCATTTCTTAAACGGATGTAAAATGTCAAATTTTGAAATTGACGGTATTATTATGAAAAAAGTGAGATAGCTCAAAGTTTACACACGTACATATAACAGCTATAAATACTGAAAACAATTAAGACATTCCCAGCGGTCCGCCGTAGACAGAAATTCAATAGCACGCGCCGCGAACCACGCTTTTATTTGTGTTGTTTTCGATGCCAATGGGAACACTAAAACTGAATGAAAAATATTTAAAAATGTGTTTATACATGGTTTCAAATCATTGGTTATGATTCGAAAATGAAGGAAATAAAAACAAATAAATATTATATTTGTGCCTTTAATTTCTAGTGTGTAAACGACTCATGAAAGCCAAAAGCGCAAAATGTTTTTAAGGACTTCACTCTTAAAGCCCAAAGTTGATTTAGAAATAAAACACCGATGTAGTAAGGAACCAATATAAATCGAATTACAAAAAGATTGATTTTTAAAATAAACAAAGGCAAACCATATCGCGTGTTAGTGGCGCCATCTATTGGCAGCAATCGTAAACAAGTTAGACATTCACTTTTATGTTCCTCGACTCTTCAGATAACCTAAGAGCTGTTCACAACAGTCTGCGAATGTATAATCATGCTTTAAATACAGAAAACTAATACCGTATTCGGAATACAATTATTTTTTTTTGAGGATTTTATTTCCTGTTTAGAGTAATTTAATTGCAGTGAACGTTGTAACTAAGATAACACAACAATTAAATAAGATATTATACGTATACACACTACACTGTCTGTTAGTATGAAAAGTAATTTTTTTTTTGTCGAAGGAATAAGAAATTTTCATAAGTTTAAATATATGAAGATTATAGAATGTTTAACATTAATTGAAAATTAAATTCGATATTAGATCTAGATCTTAGATTCCCAACGGAGGTGGTACCGCATCCTAGTGGCCGCTGGAGCTTTTCATGGGGCGATAGGGGGTCCAAAGGCAAATAGTAAGCGTTATAAATAATGAAAAAACGTTATATCTAGCCGTCCAAAATGTTTATCTTATTCCATAAAAGGTTGGGAACCTATGATCTCGATGTAATTACAAATGTTAAGGGTTGGTATATGGACAGTCAAAAGTTTTACTTAGCTAAGATCCGCGACAAGCACTTTTCCATCTTGTACACGACACGTGTTTCGCCCCAACACGAGGCATCTTCAGGTATAGTAGACTCTACGGAAGACAACCGAAAAGTGATTTTTCGGTTGTCTTCCGTAGAGTCTACTATACCTGAAGATGCCTCGTTTTGGGGCGAAAAACGTGTCGTGTACAAGATGGAAAAGTGATAGTGTGTGTTTGGCGTTGTGTATAGTGGTTGGTGGGTGGAGAGTTGATGGCCGTTTTTCGGTAAGTTTTTAGTTTAAGTTTCAAATAAATCCACTAAACCCAACGGAAGAACACACATTATTAATTTTCTGTTATTGTTTTGCTTGTCGCGGATCTTAGCTAAGTAAAACTTTTGTTTGTCCATATAGTGATGGATTTCCGCAAATTAACGCCTGACTCCATTAATAATGTTAAGGGTTGCATCAAAGAGTGGTGAGCCCCGAGGCGCGGTCTCATAAGCACCGCAACAGACTGAATTCGTATGCGGACACCGCATAAACACGTAATGAATTGTTTCCTTTATTGAAAATTATATTAAGTTTTAGCGAATTATTAATTAACATTTTAAAAGGGCAAAAAAATGAAACCTGTCATAACACAAAAAAAATATTTTTCTGACAATTCGGAAACAATAATTCCCCTTAATCTAACGTATAATGCAGACTGATGTCCAAAATGAGTTTGCTAGCCTATTCATTCGTTAAAATGGAGCGCTGTAGACACAGCAGCCGGACGTCGCATCAATTTAAACAACAGGGTTACCATATCACAGCCTAGCTTTCCTTAAGGCAAACCATATTTGACATTGGGTTATTTATTTTCTTCATTGAAAATCATTATAAATTTTAGCGAATATTTTAATTAATATTTTGAAAGGCCAAGAAAATCACGCCGGTTCATTAGTTATAACACAATTTTTTTATTTTTCTGATATGCCAGGAGCAAGAGTTACCCTTAGCGTACAATGAATACTAAAATACATAATGAGCTTCCTAGCCTATTTATTAGCTAAAATAAGGCACTGTGGATACGGCAGCCGACGGACAAGGTAACCACATCACGGCCTGACTTTCCTATAACAACCGTATCTAGCGTCAACCCAATTGTGGACGATCTTAACTGATTGGGTTGCCAGATCATAACCTTGCTTTAGTGATAGCGACTAAATATTATGTGAACCCAATCGTCAATAAACTTAACTAACAGGTTTGCCACATCACGACGGTCTAGCATTTGCTAGACGCAAAGTAACATGCTGTATTTGAATTAAATCCTTAATTTATATTAATAACAAGATCTTTTGCGTGACTTGAATAGAATTTTGAAATACGCCTTCCGGCCCGATGTTCGGCTATGTCTAATTTCTACCAGCCGCCCTGTGAAGATCGCCGCTCCATGTGTCCGTTGATAATCCCACACTACGCTTGCCAAGATGCAGTCTCTACTATATCTACGGATATCGTCTATGATTCCCAGTTCTTCAACATGACCAACGCGTTACTACTATCTACTTCTGTAAACTTTTTTGTCCTTCCGTATAGATGTATCTTACCTACGTACTGTAGCGTGCCAGCCGATCTTCCGGCGACACCCGGGATCTTTAGGGCGTCTCTTCTAATAATAAAATTCTTCAAAATTATATTATTTTATTCTTCTTATTTCTTTTTACATTTATATCATATTCATTATTATTACTTTATTATATTTTACATTTTTTATTTTACATTTTATATATGTGCCGAATGGGTGACATATATATATATATAAAACGTCAATTGAACTAATTTTGTTTTAATAGAAAACTGTTTCTTTTTAATTTCAAAAACCGAATTTAAAAAGAAATAAAACAAAAAGTTTTATTGCATTAGTGATATATATATTAATGTATCACTACAGTACACATAATATATGATATGTATCCTATCTACATTATTACATCAGCGTAAATATAATATGTAAATGAAGATTCTTCATGCTAATAATGTTTTTGTAAATGATGAAAAATTTAAAAGTATTTATGAATAATGACTTCCAATTTAACCCAATTATTTCAATTACTATAACCGGCGCATATTTGTGTTGAATTGGACTTGTAATAACTTGGACGGATAGCAAATGGGACGACCAAATATTCTGCATCACGCTCCGATGCACCGGTGAATATTGCCACAAAACAGGGAATTCGTCACTCTGGTTTGCCTACTACCACTATAAACATAACAGACCAACATATAAAATAAACACACCTGTATTAATTGTGCTATTCTGTAGTAGACGTTTTTAATAATCTAGTTTCTATAAAAACATGTTCATCGTACTTATTCTCACACAAGTAATTTCCATGAGTGTCGTAAGAGGTATAATTATATGTATAAATAAAATAATAAAATACCAAAATAAAATTACGCCCAAATTATACAAATATACTATTAATTAATGTGTCTTCCTCCCTTATTGTTGTGCCCTACAAGGTCCATAGTGATCTAATACTAATTAAGACTTACATACACTCTATAGAATGCAATAAATTAAAATTGTAAATTACGGTGACTATAGTAGCAAATACCAGTAGAAAGGAGGCATCTTCTACCTAAGAATATAAACCAATAGATGATCTGTGTGATGAGGAGATCATACGGAAACACCCTTAAGTTTTGAGAAAAGCAATGTCCAACAGTGGACTGTTACATCTGTATTAATGACGATGACGATAACGAATTGTTATAGATAGAAATAGAACCTCATAACTCTAATAAAAAAGATAACTTCTATAAAATTTCACATTAATATTATTATATAAAATTTTAAAATAAAAAATACAAAATACGTATTTAAAATACTGTGAATTCAATTTCATTGAAAACAACAGAGAAACAACTTTTAACAAAACCGCGTTAAAACCCCAGGTGCGCGACAATTATAAAATGGCTGAGTTGGACAATGTTCGACAATGTAATGAAATAAAATTATTTTTTAGTATATATAAAATTTTTGTTACTAGGAACTTCTACCAAGTAACAAATTTTTGTTTACGAAGTATTACTTTCTGCTATTGATATCAAATACCTAATAAATATTATATGACACTGTCAATACTTCCAGATTATTCTACAAAATATATTCTAAAAACATTCCAGAGATATTCAACAAAAGTGATAGCTTTAAAGTTTATTTTTTACCATGAAAAAGTTAATTAGCTTAACAGGAATAGACAACAAATCTCATTGTGAAATATTCCAATATCCAGCAATAGATTGAACGACGAGTGTGGTTATAAAAAAAATATATATATTCATATTTTTTTTTCATTCATATATATATATATATATATATATATATATATATATATATTCATTTATATATATATATATATATATATATATATATATATATATATATATATATATATATAAAAACTAAAATGGAACGTTGGTAAAGTTTAGTTAATGGCATTGATGACATTGATGACTTTTCCCGCCAACTTACATTAGTAACGTTGTGTTTTTATTTCATTGTCATAATCGTATATTATCGTCAGTTATATTGTTTGATTGTGGTAGTGTATTGTACAATATAATTCGATTATGGCGTTTAAGTGAAGTAAAGTTATATTTCAAGAGATAAGCTAAAGTTATATTTTAAGAGATTTGATGTTATCGTATTTAACTTGACACTGACTTAAAAGTTATAACTAATTGCCATCAAAGAAAAGAAAAAAAATGGCATTGTCTGTACAACCTTTCGCGGTCGAACATCAAATTGAAATAACCCAATAAAAAGTGGTTAGAAACAAACCGCTGTTGAAATATTTAAATAAGCGTAATTTATCGATTTGTCACAAGGCAACACGATAATTGTTAATGTTATCTATTAAACCGACCTTAAATAAAACCATGAAACCACTGTTTGCGGCTTAATTCGATAATTGACAGGGGTAAATAGTAATTGTTCATTTTCAATACCACCAATTTGTAAAACAATGTGCAATAAAAACGATATCTCGCACAACGTAAAACATTTTTTTACTTTTCTTGAGGATTACATCAGTGACTTATACTTGACACGACAAAATGATTATTATATAACTCATTTACCATTTACGTACAAAAATAACAATATTTTTCTTTTCCCGTGACTTAACACCGGTGAGGTTGTGTTTGTATTTAATTTTCATAATCTCATGTTATTATCAGCTATATTTTTTTAATTCTGGTGGCGTATTTTTAAATATTATAGATTAAAGCGAAAATTTGAATTGAAATGAAATAAATGCATAGATCGTGAGCTTTTAAACTTCACTTTTTTAGATCTAAGCTGACAACTTAATATATTTTACTTTATACTATTGGGGTATATAAAGGCATTAATCATAAGGATTCTCTAACTTCTCGTTCGAAACGACAAAATTGATTCAGCCGTTTCAAAGATTAGACAGAAAAACAAGCAGACAAATAGATATTGACTTAAATTGATATGTAAATTTAGATTTAAATGCTTAAAATTCTTTGATCGGATGGGAAGAAAATCAAGCAATTGTGTCGCCTGATGAAAATTAATTAACGCGCCTGTAGACAGCTGCAATACCAGAGACAACTTTGTAGAAGCGTTGCCAGCTTTAAGAATTGTGTTGGTGTTATTTGAAAGTTTTTTGAATGTCACATCGTTTCAAAAATTCCGCTGAAATAAGCTGGTTTATTTTTATATTAAACATAATATTTATTTTATCATTAAATATATTTTAATAATTAATAAAAATATATTTTTCTCGACTTCTTGTTTCCCTGCTCACCCTCGAGTGAAAATCTGCCCTCTTGCAAAAGCTGTGCAACTTTTTTCATAAGTACTACTCAAATTAATTGTGTGGAAATTAATATATATGGATAAAATGAGATGGTGTATGTAATAATCATTCAAGACTTCATAACCCTGCACCATATTTCGAAATAAGATAAAATAAAGAAAGGTTTGGCAGCATTGAAATGATACCTTCATTTTATAGCACCGGAACCCGACAGTTATTTAATTTCAAAATTGTGAAGTAGCTTCGCACTGGCAGCAAATAACGTTAAATGATTAATTCGTTTTAAGTTTCTAATTCACAATAAAAATAACCAGCCAAGTGCAAGTCTAACTTGCGCAATTAATGTTCAGTACTAATGACTTCCTATTTAGGGTTTTTCTTTTCACTCATATTTAAACAACGTACTTTGGAGCTACTTTAGCTAAATTTCAAACAAAAAAAAACTTAGAGCAGAATTTCAGCTATCGGCTAAAGTATTTCCTGGCGTTGCTGAATTTTTTCAAGACAATGTTTTGCACGAACTAGCATGCAATTTATGTCTTCATAAGGTATAAAAGCCACAATAATATAATGTGTACACTAACAATAGCCGTGAAGTTCTTACACAGTTTCTATTTATTCAGATGCACCTGAAGTAGAACCTTAGAAGACCACCGTACAAACAGTACAAAACCAACACTGAAGTTTAACAAGTGAAATATAATTCCTTATGTCGACAAAACAAAGGATACCAATCTGTCTGTTAATTTCATTAAATATTTCCTATATATATTTAAATATTCATAGGCGAAACTATCGCTTTTAGAGTCCATAGGCACGAGTTCGATTGTGCAACGAGATAAATAGATTATCGTCATCATACTATATAGCGATACCAGTATAAAAAAAATACTTACGTTTACTATTTATATAATACAACAATAATGTAATTAGAAAAACATTATATGATATGTTTTTTAGTAATCATTCATTACTGTTTGTTTCTTAAAAAGTTACATTTTAAGATAACAAATTTTACGAGTACATATTACACATAATAGCGACTTATTTTTAGTTTTATTTCAGCTCGGTCTCACAATGTTTTCAATCTTAAAACATCTGTAAGATTATATAATTGTTGTTCCACAACAAGTATTGGTTTAGGTTTGCAACTTTAGGAAAAAGTTTAATGGAACTCGCCAAAATGTGCACACTGATGGTTCCATCCAAGTTCCATCTAACTTGTGAACAGCTATTTGAGATGATAAATTCTACAAGAATAATGTGAAATCCAAACCAATTTTTTAAATGTAAGATTGACAACGCTGTAAATACAAGTATACTAAAACTCTTCTCAACAATTTCTCTTAAGTAGTGCTTGAAACAAATGGTTCAAATAAACATATCATAAGAAGCGAACCAACGTTAGTAAGTACAACTGAAAATCGATTAAGCTATTGTTCAATAATACATAGTTTTGAGGTGATGTAATTGATAGCATTGTTAACCATTACATCGATGTTGAACAGCTTCCTACGAAATGCTAATAGATGGCGTTCTATTGTCTTAATTCACGTCAACAAATGATTTATTGGAAAATTTTTGCAATTAATAGAATTCTTCAACACGGGCACTTACTAATACATGTTATATATACATTTTTGCATAGTATTGTGCCATTTATTACATGTGACTATGTGATGTTTACATTGATACCCAGTAATAGTGAATCACTTCGGAATAAATTAATTTTTCCAGCTAGTTTCGCTTCCTATCTAAACTCCTATGAAGTCCACAACTAAACATAGGCTTCTCCAAGGTACGCCACCTAGCCCTATCATCGGCTACATGTTTATGTCTCTACCAGCCGCCCTGAGAAAATCGTCCCTCCGTGTAGCCGTGGAGTCTTCACTCTAGCATTCACATTTCCTCTTCCACGGTTTTCGGTTCTCCGATAGACGTTTCCAGCACATTGCTACTTGTGTTTGCATCTATTTCAATAATTATTTATAAAGCGAATTTCTTATTTAGAAAAAGATTGACAAAAGAAACACTGAGTATAACCTTCTCTATAACTGTCTCAACTTGTGAAGGAAAAGTAATGTGTGTACAAGATATAAGCAGAACGTTGTAATATAAATAATTGTCATTTTGAATTCCTCTTATAATTGTTTATTTGGCAACACTGGAAATACAGACACAAAATATTAAATCTAAATATGCGAAACGTAAATTCTAAGCGGCAACTCACAACCACCACGCACGCATTACTGAGGGCTTAATAACCAACGCTTACAACGGACGAATGAACTTCCACGATTCATTTCGAAACATTATTTCACTGCTAAAATTCAAGATACGTAAGAAAATTATGCATGTTCTGTGTAAAATGTTTCCATATACAAAATGTTGTCCAAAATTAACATTGGTATATAAAATTAATAGAAATGATAATAAAATATAATTTTTGTAATTATGGAATGAGGGTATTTTTTTTTATTGTATAGGAGGGCAAACGAGCAAGTGTGTCGCCTGATGGAATGCAGTCAATGCCGGCCACAGACATCCGCAACACCACATGGATCACGAAAATGATAAAGGCCGGTCCTTTAAGGTATGTGTAGACTTGTTTTTTGAAAGCAGCTGGTTCCACAGGGTGGTGGTGCGTGGAAAGAAATTTCGGGAACAGCGCAGCATACTAGATCGCCACTCATCCAAACGGGATGACACTTTTGTTTTTGGCGAGTTGTTAAGCGTAGAGCTTTAGAACTTTTGTGAAAAGACTCATAAGCAGGAGATATTTGCTTAAAATTTAGAGCATTAACATACTTCGTGATGCCATGATCGTATTTGGGATCGCAGGTTAGGTTTAAGACATGGGCCGCGAAATATATAATACTTTCAACTGTACATAAATTGTTTGTTAAATTAACTTTTTAATTTTTTTCGGTAATACACGTTGTTAATTACAGTCCATTAAATATTCGTCACATGATTGAAAATATCGGAAATAGACTTCCACGTATTAAAGAAAATCGTTCTGAACTTGTGTAACGGAAATTACAGCGGTTTTTTCGGAAATTGGAACATTTTTTTATGCCGTTACAATTATTTCATGTTTGAAATAAGAATTGTTTTTAAATACTCGTATCTAACGAGTATTTTAAGTATAGTCATTAAAAGTTGTTTATTTTATTTTTAAGTATTGGGATTTTAAAGAGCGTATATCGGTCGTCCAACCAAACGCCATCGTGTCGTCGCCGCTTCACGTACTAGGAAGCTGACCTGCCTAACCTTCAAATCAGTAACTAGCAGGAGATGGCGCACGACAGGGCACAGCAGCGAAAGCTTCTTTCGGGGACCAAGATCCAATTCGGGTCTCTGAGTCAGCGAAGTTATTTTTATTAGTTTATTAGTAATATTTTGAGGGATTTATAGCAATTATACGATTATTCTGCCAGTGTTGATTCAATCATAAAAATTATTTATATTTGAAATTAAATTAAAATAAATAATTGAAAAGTTTTGAACGTAATTTTAGCAAGCAAGCTACTTTCCAACTCAGACTAATAAAAAAGTATAAACAGAATTATTTGCGCTCTAGATAAGGCATACAGGAAGACAAGAGCATAAGAAGATGGCCCCTCGCCAGTCTGTCGCTAGTGAACGACAGCACATCTTCCTCAAGTCCAATGTCCAGTATTGGACTGTACCGCATGTCTTAGCGATGACGATGATAATGATGATAGCAATGTTACATAATCTATCAAAAGCAATACATCAATATATTATATTGCAAAGCAGTATCGGATACCAAACCATGATATCCTGTTGTTGGATTAATGTTTGTTTAATAATAATACATCGGGTGTGTTACTTCAACAGATGTATTGTTATTAAATTATTGAAATAATATTTTTTTTATCTTTCTATTTCTAAAACTGTAATCTATATTTTACATAAATAATATATGTATATTTAAAAAGGGCATAAAAAATTTGAAACTGCCGTGTGATTGACTTAATTCGTAGAATGTCTACGATTGTACGTCTAAATTACGAGTATAAAATGTTATTGCTACTGTATGTAAACAGTAGGTACATATGTAGGTATGTATAATAATTCCGCGCTCAAAATTAATTATTTGAGCAACGTAAATTGAAGCGTTCAGAAACACGTGGCGTTTGTTGACGAAATTTTCAATTTGTCAGATATTACATAACTGTTTTGATTTTCAATATTATGTCTCAAACTCTTCCAAAAATAAAGAGGAACATTAAATTTTAATACATTATAGGTTAGTTACGTCATTATCTTAAATTGAACGGTATTTGCTGTTGGATATATTGTTTCCTCGTGAATTAACACCTCACATATTATTACCGCAAATAATTTTAAGGCAATATTAATGCAATTATTTGTACATCGAGTTGATATAGCGTTTTTATATAAGGTATTAAAAAAAAGAAAAAATGGAATCTATTTTCAAGTAGATCAAGTTTTATCGTCTCTCACGACAAAGTCTGTCGGATCCCTACTTACGTGACAAAGTTGAAAAGTCTAATTCCAACGTTAAGCTTTCCTAATGCGGGTCCATTTAACTTCTCAGCTAAACTTTTTTCTGGAGACCTTGCATTTTTCTTGTAAATACTCCTTAAATTTAAAAAAAATCGTTTCAAATTGTTTTTATTTATAAGTAAAGATAAATGTTGTAAACCTGAAGATGTTATTTATGTATAGGGGTGAAATCGGCTACTTTGTATAACAATAAAATAAATTAATCTCATTATAATCACAAAAATATTATTTCATAACAATTGGCTAAGATTGAAAGTGTACTCGTAATAAATAAAAGTACATTTGCTAATAACAGTCTGTCTGTAGATTTCGCTATGCCTAAACATCTCTATTATTATAACTTATTTAACAAATAATATTTGATATTATTTGTTAAATAACCAACATTACCGCAACGCCCGCCACAACTGTGTGTTGACTTACATCAATTTTAGGTATGATTTGAATATGCTTCTTCAAAAAAAATTAGCTCCCTTCTCTGAAATGTTTACCTACCCAAACGTGATTCCACAAAGTAGAAATAATAATCCACGTAAAGAAAGTTATAAAATGTGTCTAAATAAGCCTCTTTGTAAATATTAGGGATGGACCAGCAGACTAAGGGGGCCCGTATTGAAGACTAAATAATGTCTTTAATTGTGAGGCGTTACTTAGCTGAACTCCAAAACTGAGAAACTATTTAATTATTCTGAGAAAGACAATGTCACAGCGGAATTAAGTTCTGCTATTAGATACTTTTAGAGGCGAACATTGATTTTTTAGTAAAATGGCGTTCTTAACCCCTAGGGCTTCACAACTTTATCACATGAATACGCCCGCAATATGCAACATGCCGACTAAAAAGTGATGACTCGGCGATGAGAACTCGGCGACCAAAACTGCTCCTTAGTTTCCGAACCACATAGAAACAGTAGATTTATCACAAAAGCAAAGGAGTAATATAGCGCGCCAGAAGCCCCTCAGTTGAGGTAAGCGAACAGCTTTGCATGTAATTAAACATTGGGTATAAAAAACATTAAGTCCGTTCTTATTCCTCAACTAAACAATTTGCAAGCAGCAAAGGAATCTTCTCCGTTTATTGTACATCGACCTACAAGAACTCGAAAAGAAATTTTTAAGATGTGTATGTTAAATATACCATATTTTACTGCTTGTCTTATGACAAATAGGAAATATATTATATTTAAGGATATATTATATTTAGCAGTTGCAGTCAGAACATGAACAAGTTATACCCTGTCTTATTAAAATATTCTCGTATCAAAGCCAATACACCTTGGTTTATTGAGACAGCGGAGTAATTAGTAAGTATACTCACTGATCTATGAGTAAGGTGCATGAAGAACAAATGAATGAATTTTTTTTTTCAACTTCCTCGAATATGATATTGTATGGCAACCCTAACGTGTTGCAATTCTGTTTTTAAACTATAAGTTGTGTATAAAAATAGTAGAATAAAATAAAACTTTTATCAAATAAACATACCAATGCATTTATCATGATATGAAATAGAAAGAAAAATGCTTTTAATCATGGAGTTCAAGATCGATATAAACAAATAATATTCCAGGACAAAAGATCAATATGAAATCAATTGATCTTTTCTTGCATTATTATTATTGCATCTGCACAATTACTAAAATTATTATTAATTTTCAATCATCAATTTCAACTACTATAAATATGGACTATTACGATAGATACGATTATTGTGGAAGTAATTGCGACTTGATGGCTGCATATTACAATGTAATCACGGAATTACTAGTAAGGACATATATTTTTTCGTATAAAGAAAAATCAAATAAAACTTCAATAATCGTCTTTTATAAGAAATCTTCTATAATAAATTCTTCCTCTATATTAAATAATCTATAAGAAATTTCATTTTGAGAACGATAATTGCAAATCCCACGAGGACGGAAAAAAATTTTACGGCCTTTATTCATTATTAAATTTTATTATTATATTTATATTAAAGTTTTACGGTATTTATTCATAGTAATATTATTATTAATTATAAAAAAGGAAAAAAATCGATTTTTGTAATACTACATATTAATCTTTTAAGTTATTGATTAGATGTCCAGAAACTGTACTTCCCTAGTTATGATAACTTTTTAATTTTGGTATCAAATTTGTTGATCTTACATGATCTTAGAATAATAAAAACTTGTATTCCAAGAAACCTGAAATGGAGATCTTTCTATAAAACATATGATAAAAATTGTGAATCAAAAATGTTCTCTACGTGCCTTAAAAATAAGTGCAATCATTCAAAATAAACTAATGAAACACTTCGTAAGCGAATTTCGTTTGTTTTCATTATGACAAAGCGCCGGAGAATCGTCCAGGCTGACAAAATAATCCAAAATGTTTTTCATGTGTTTTGTTTGTTGATGTTTTTACAGTTGAAAGGTAAAATATATATTTTTGTAAATATAAATATATTGCATACTGTTTGTGGACTATTTTATTTACAAGAATATTGTTTCAGGTTATTATTCAGTAGCTAATAATCCAGTATTGCTGTATTCAACTGCAACTGATATAAGGGTGCTAAATGTATCAAAACCAGGGAAAGTTAGCCTTATAATGAAAGGTTTGGAGCAGGGATCAGCTGTAGACTTTTTATACGTGAAAAACTTGATATGTTGGTCTGATCAAACTGCAGAACTTATTCAATGTATGAAATATAATGAAACATATTCCGGCGAAAAAGTGAGTGCTCTTTATTTTCTATAATTGTAATGATATATAAAAACATATCATGACAATGGAATGATAACTTAATTGGCTTACTGAGCCAGTTAGTTAGTTGTAAGTGGCTCATTCTGCCATTGCATCTGAAGTTCAGACAATCAGATGCAATGGCAGAATGGATAAATATATGTATAGCCTACAGATAATTATTCCTTGTTTGAGTGGCCCTCCAGAAATAGGGAGGCCTGTGCCTAGCAGTGGAACATATATGGGCTGTAAAAAAAATGAAAACAAAAATGTAATGGAATGGAATGTATTATGTTGCATCTCTTGCTAGAATGATAAATTTTCTATTAACTAATATGAGTTGCTTTAAAATCAGTATCAGTTTAGCTAATCAAGATTTCTACAAGCCGATGGCCCTGACTATTTTAGCAGTGCAACCATTCTTACATTATGATACTGTTAACATTATATGAAGATATTTTATTTAATAAAAAAAGGGCATTAGCATATGAGAAGAACTGTCATATTAAAGCTGACACAATTTCTATTTAAACATATTTAAACTGTATTATATTCTATTTAAAATTTTTTAATAAAAGCACAAAATTGTTGTTTTGATGTAAAAATCACACATGAAAGAGTATTCTTATAACAAGAAAAACTATCAATAAATAACAACAACCAATAATTTTTCACAGGAAAGAATAGTTTCAGAAGGTTTGATCACACCAACTGGAATTGCAATAGACTGGTATACAGATAAGATATATTGGACAGATGGAGAAACAAATAGAATAGAAGTAATAAGTATGGATCAAAAGTATAGGAGAGTATTATTTTGGTCAGAGGTTGACTTAGCTAGAGCTATAGCCGTAGTGCCTAAAAAAGGGTGAGTTTTTGTGGTCTAATCTTCATTCAAAACTAATTGTCTAACCTTTTTTGGGAGATATATCTTTTCTCTGTTTATAGGTTTTGCTCATTTTTATTATCACACACACAATTTTTTTTCATCTTCTACAGTATAATGCCAATACAAATTGATACACTGCAAAAAAAAAAAATAAAATCAACCCTTAAAGAATTAGCACAAATTGTTAATCTTCATTTATTGGTATATACTATAGTAGTGGAAAAAATACTGATCAGCGTAATGCTGTGATAATTTCATTATCACAGCATAAAGCTGATCAGCATTTCTTACTTCATTTATAAGTTAGGTAAAACAGTTTAATACTATGTGTAATTATTTTAATGGAGGAGGAAGACAAATGATCAAGACTTGATGTATATCCAAAGAACCCATTCTTTATTGTATATATAATAGATGTGACGTTATAATATAAGAGCAAAATAGGCAAATAATGGGAAAGTAATTTTGCCTCTAGATCCTTCAGTATATGAAACATAGTAAAAAAAAAAGGCTACCAATTGAAATTGATATTTTTTGAGGGTGTGATTCGTCCTCTCATGCTATACCATACTCTATTACTATGAAATACAACACTTGAATATTAGAATAGATATGGACAACATTCAAAAAGTTTTTAAAAAATTATTTCAGGTTGATGTTTTGGACAGACTGGGGGGAGATCCCAAAGATAGAACGAGCTAGTATGAGTGGCGATCCCTCTACGCGCAAGGTTATTGTTAAAGAAAATATATTTTGGCCAAATGGTATAACAATAGATTACAACACTAATCAAATTTATTGGGTAGATGCAAAATTACAATTTGTAGATATGATCGATTTTAATGGCGAAAATCGAAAAAGAATTGTGAAAGGTGGCTTAGAATACCCTTATGCATTGACTTTTTTTAATGACAAACTATACTGGACAGATTGGAAGACTTGGTGAGTTACACTTAAGTTATTGCCATTGCCACCTGTCATAATAGTATTTCAATAAAGTTTTTTTAATTTTTTTTTTTACTTTCCAGGACAATTCACATGTGGGATATATCTACAAATGGACCTATAAAGGAGGTTATAAAATCGAACCCAGTGCCAGTTGACATCAAAATATATGATGGAAGCAGGCAACTAATGCCTGATGACGATTACCCATGTAAATATAACAATGGAGGATGTTCTCATTTATGTTTATTATCTCCAACAGCACCAGGTAAATTTATATAAATCATTACCCGGATCATACGGATTTCTAAAACCATGATCATTTTAGAAATTCCCCCCCTTGCTTGTCCAAGGCAGATTGACATCTATTTGAGTACCGTTGGAGTTTAACATATTTCAGTTTTGATATGTTTGTTTCCCAGGATATGTTTGTACTTGTCCAACTGGTGTAAAATTAATGGATGGAAGCAATACAACTTGTTACAATGTCCCTCAATCATTGCTGTTGATTGCTCAACGTTCAATGATCTCTAAGATATCTCTGGACTCACCAGATTTCACACCTTACACAGTGCCTTTAAAAGATCTAAAACGAGCTTTGACTGTCGATTTTGACCCCAAGACTGAATACATATACTGGGCCGATAGTTTGGTAAGTATTTGTGTGATTTCATTATTTTTTACTTAATAGTCTAGCAATGCTTTAAACATAGATTTTTACTATCTACTATATATTTTATCAACTATTCAACCTAAGCTATAGATGGATATTAGCTATTGGCTGGATTCAAAAGGTGTCTAACCATAAATAGCAAAAACATTAACGTTTTTACCCATCGTTATGCAGTTGTGGCCGCGGTGGTTGCTTACCATTTTACCATCTGGTGATCTGTTGCTTCCTCTTTTGCCTATCACTTCCAGAAAACATTATTAAAAAAAGTTTGTATTTCTTACAGTCTAAAACCATATCACGGGCGCGCTTAGACGGTAGTGAGCAATCTATAGTAATACACATCAATGGTGTCCCAGATAGTATAGCCATAGACCCACTTGCAAGAAATATTTACTGGACAGACCCCGCCACTGACACCATCAATGTTGCCAGATTGAATGGCAGTTGTAAAAAAGTAAGGAATAATAATGTTAATTATTTTAAGTAGATAAGTTATATGTAAGCTGCATTATCTCAATCCATCCATAAAAATATTAAAAACTCTTTAAATATATAATATAGCATATATAGCAAACAATTGTGTTGTTTGATATTTTAAAAAGATACAATCACAACAATCCACTAGCGACTTCCATTAAAATTTAAAAGTATTTAATTCTACATTTTGAATTGGTACCACATGGCATGTTTTCTTTACTTATTATGATGTGAATATTTCAAAATGGTTTCATACAAAATCTTTGTTTATAGGCTGCCATAAAAAACCAATGAAATAATAGTTTTTTTATTACTTGAAAGTCTTCTTCTGGGTCCTTAGTACACCTGTTGGGGCATAGGGCAGGCACGATGTTTCTCCATTCCGTTCTGTCGCACTTGAAAGTCAATTAAGTAATACAAACCATTTCGATTAGCCCATAACCAAGAGATGTGCAAAAAAAATGCTCTGTTCTATTGCAGGTGGTAATTCATGACGATCTATTCGATCCCAGAGCAATAGCACTGCACCCAGTGGCAGGTTGGATGTTTTGGTCGGATTGGAATGAAAAAAGACCCAAGATCGAGCGCGCGAACTTAGATGGATCTGAGAGGGTGCTTCTTGTGTCAGAAAAGGTCACTTGGCCCAATGGTATCGCAATCGACACTGTTAACAACAAGTTATATTGGGGTGATGCTCGGATACACAAAATAGAGGTAAATTATTATTTTTAAAAAGAAGACTAGTAATGTTTTTATATCACTAGAATTCTTGTTAGCCATTCCTAGACTAAGCTTATAGTAATTGTGCTAGGAAAACAATATTCACATAATAGTCTAATGGAAGAATGAAACCCACTAGCTTTGTTAGATTTTTTATCCACACTATTTTTTTTTTTAATTAACATGGCTGTCATATTTAAAAAAATATCAACTATTCATTTAAACAATATTTTATTAGTTTTTTAAAATTATGTAGTTTTAAGTTGTTTCAATATGAAATTAAAATCTTTCACATCTCAATTTGCTTCTCTTACCCAAATTTGTGTCTCAACAACTACATTGTTAAAAAGTGTGCAAATATAATAATATCTTTTGATAGGTTTGCAACTTGGATGGCAGCGAAAGAAGAGAGCTTCACAACAGTGACATCTTACACATCTTTGGTTTTACTCTCCTCGATGATTATATTTACTGGACAGACATGCAAAGGAGAACTTTGGACAGAATTAATAAAGATAATGGTAAAATATTTTTATACAACTTATAAGTTTCAGATATTCTGTCATTGTATTAGTGTGGATACGGTGAGAAGAGCATACAAGACATAATAATTAACATATAATAATAAGTAACATGTAATAATTTCCACCCATGATCACCTTCAACATAGGTGTGTATGTGTTACTTGTCTGTGGGAAAAGTGTAGGATAGAAAAGTATAGCGCTATCAATCTCCTAACCACCATTAATTATATTTGATTAAAAAAATATTAATAAAAGAGTGGTTCTTAAATATTTGGCCTGTTCTTCCTGATTAAAGATAATCTTTGAATAGGTGCATGTATTCTCAATAAAAAGGTTATTCATTTAAAGTATGAAATCTGTTATAGGCTAAATACTGTTCAAAGTTGTCTACTAAACCATCAAATTTGAAATCAAATCATCAAAACCCTGATTAGTTAGTCAAAATAATGTAAGCATACTGTTTCTTCCTAGAAACTATTTAAAATTAGCGATTAAATATTTAGTATTAGCGATTAAAAAAAAACTTAAACACACAATTATTGTAATATATGTAAAACATTATAAGGTAAAGGTAGCCTACCTTTACCTTATAATTTGTTTTAATGGAAGTGGTAAGCAAAGAACCAAGTGGGTCACCTGATGGTAAACAATACTTAGGATATTTCACTATCTAGAGGAAAGTTATTGGAAAAAAGTAAGAAGTGGATGTGAATGGAAGGATCGGTAGCGGAAGACGTACCTTGACACATTTGCCTAAGTTTTTAGGAAAGGCCAGGTCAAGAGTCCCTTAACCGGCGGGCTTGCATGAGAATAGTGATGGGTGTGGTGGAAGCAAAGAAAGTATGCTGAGAGAAACAGGTGTGACGATATGTATGTATGTATGAAGTAAGAACAGATTTAAAATACAGTAATATAGAAAAATACCATCACTTAATGCCGATATTCTGGGTACCATATTTCCCTGGTTGACCTTTCTAAACTTTATTAATATATATATTTTCAGGGTCGGAACGGCAACCAGTGGTGGAACAAATGGCGAACATGATGGGCATAAAGGCATTTCGTTTAGGCCAACCGCTAGGACACAATAAATGCAGTGATGATAATGGCGGCTGCTCTCATCTTTGCTTTAATAGACCTACGGATTACACCTGCAGCTGCCCATTGGGTAAGTAGTAAAACTACTGGAGATCAATTCTTAAATATTGTAGTCACATAAACTTTCGTTTTCTTTTCATTTTTATTTGAGTGAAATACTGTTTGGAATCAGACTGCATTTTTCATCATCAGCCTATGATAGTCCACTACTGGAAATAAGCTGTGTCAATGTTACAATTATTCATATAGAAAGTTTCTTTCTGGTGTACAATAAAGAATACATTGTTAGAAATAGTCCCACTAGATGATTAAGTCCGCGTCCGCGCTCATAATTGTTCACTTATTGGCTAGCACTCATAGCTAGCGGACGCGTTCGTGTCGCTCGGTCGCTCGGTCACTCGGTCACTCGGTCGCTTAAGGTCACGTAAACCATTGTTATTTTGTTGTAAGCCTTTTTTATTTTATTTTTTTGTTCAAATTAATTCTGTTGTTATTTACATATAATTTTCATTTCGTTTTAGTACGGGTACTTTTTATTGGTTATGTAAAGTTGTAATAACTGAACGTTAATGTTTTTTTTAATAAAATCCACTTCTGAGGATTAAAATATCTATGATTTTTAAATCTGATACAGTATTAAGTCAGTCTTACGGTGAATTTCCCCCTTTGGTTGTGTTATTAAGCGAGTATGGGAGAAAATACCATTAGAGAGACAATCTACCTCAGTAATAATAAATAATATATAAATCCAAATCTCCCTATGTTGAAATTATGGCAAAAACGTTATTACAATTCAACTGTACATGTTACAGCTGTGTGGAAGATAATTAAATCAGGGAGGTGGATTTATTTCTTAGGTCTTAGGGGCCTTCATAGAATACGTCACACATTAATGGGAGGGAGGGGGCAAGCAAAGTGACATCGTACACATGTAGTAATTTCAAGTACTTAAACTCAAAACTTCAACTACACGCATGATAAAGAAGGTTGGAGCCGTCTGTATCTTGATCTTGAAATTTGTATGACGTAATTTATGGATGACCCCTTATTTGCATTGTCATATGCTTTTTATGGTATATAATGTTATCTTTCTTTCTGTTAGGTCTTGAACTACGTGACGACAGAAAAACATGCATAGAACCGGAGGCGTTCTTAGTGTATAGCAGAAAGAATATCATTGGTCGGATTAGTATTGACAACGAAAACAATGATGCAGTACAGCCCGTGAAGGATTTAAAAGAAGTGAGGTGAGAGCGATTTAGATTCTGGATAATTTAAATTTATTCTACAAGATATACAGAGTGTTCTTATATCAGTATAGACAATACTCACTTGTAGTTTATCCAAAAAGCAATATATTTTATGTATTTTTTTTAAGCAATATATAATACAATTACAAACTTGTGCACAATCTGTGTCATGTGGAAACTTACTTGTCAATAAAACGGTAACAACAACATGGTGCTTTTGGTTGATACCTGTCCGTTTTAAAGAAGTCATTGATCCGTTTACTTTATTTCATATATAAAAATTTTGGCTTCAACCATCCATGGTTTTATGTATATTGGGTTCTTTCTTTGTGAAATATAATATTACTAAAAAATAAAATAATAAAACTATTTTATTTGCAAGAATAAGAGAACATACATTTTTTTTACAAAATAATCTTACATAAAACCTTGTAATATAATAAATATACACAATGATATTAATGCTGTAAGGCATCGTTTATCTCATGTAGGTCTGATTAGTCTGCTTGATTACTAAAGGTAAACATTTTCTTCTTAACAGTGCTTTAGCTGTTCATGTGTCTGGTTCCAAACTGTATTGGTCGGATAGCAAAACTAAAACAATAAATCGTTGTTCTATCAATGGATCCAATATGGAGAAGATTTTGGAGTGGATGGGACTGGTTGAAGGTAAGTTCGTACAAGAATACTTTCTTTTTATATTCTGTGTTACTGTTTATATATTGAGAATGGTGAAATACAACTGTAAATTAACCTCTGGATTTCAACTGCTTACCGGACCAAGCACGGTAGCTCACCTAGTGTGGTAATTTATCAAGCGAGCCGGCCCATTCAAGCTACAAACAAGTTATTTGCCATTCTTGACAAGGTATTCGTCTGCAGCGTGGTACGAACCAGTACGAAGACTTTCACCATTTTGGAGAAATTTGATGAAAAACACTGTGACACGAGAGTTTTATATATTACATAATGTTAACACTAATTACAATCATTTTAGTTTTATTCAAAGATTGGTTTTGTTTAAATATATTGTGTTTACTTTCCAGGTTTAGCGATAGATTGGTCAGGACAAAACATATACTGGACCGATACGGCAGCGCAGAGAATAGAAGTCGCACGACTGGACGGCTCCAGTCGGCGCACCTTGCTCTGGCAAGGCCTCAAAAAACCCAAGAGTATTGTGCTGGACCCTAAAAAAGGGTAAGTGATTTTAAAGTATTCTAACTGATAAACCTCCTTTCTTGACCGTTTACGGTGAGTGCAACTCTCCTCTACTCTGTGCATTGTTTTTTAAAATTCATAAAACATATAATGACGATCTAAGTCACTGGTGGCAAAGTGTATAAGTTACTCTCGAAGTCTCTGGTGGCGGATTTATTTTCCCCATCGCTATTACTGTATAGCCTTCAGTTATTTATTGGAAGTCAGGTGTACCACCGCCATGGACAACATTTTTCTATAATAGTATTAGATACTAAATTTTATCTTTCATACCGGTAAAAGAACTTACAAAATCCATTACATTTCATTTTTATCATCTCATTCTCTATTTGTTATAATTAAAACCTGACCTAACTCTATATAAACCCTTCAATAACTCTATATAATAAAGAAGAATTTGGGTTTTTGTTTTTGAAGAAAAAGAAATATGACTATGGCACGAGAGGTCCCACATAGATTTTCACATGCCGTGGTAATGACTAAATAATGAAACAGAAACACGGAGCAAAATTACTATCACTTTATTTTCTTTTAGAGTATCCATTCCCAGTTCAATCACAAAATGAGCTTGTTGATCTATTTATTGACTAAAATTAGGCGCGCAGTCAGCGCCCAGCTTTGCCTTCAGGACTGACTTTATTATGGCGGAGATATGGCGGCCGGACATAGCGTTAACCCAATCATTTTTGAGCTTTACCGATAGCGTTGCCAATACGTTACTTCACGACCGCTGTAGGTGTGACGCATAACAGACATAACAAAAATAATCAATCATTATATTAATAGTCCTATCTTTTGTACGATTTTAGCTACATGTACTGGTCCGAGTTGGGCTCTAAGAACATCAAACGTGCAGCAATGGACGGTTCGTCTCCAAGTGTACTTATAGAACAAGCTGGCCGCGTCCACGCATTGGCCATAGACTACGAGAAACGCACCATCTATTGGGCGGCTTTAGATCCACCGGCGATCGAGTACGCCTTCCTGAACGGCACCGGCAGAAAAGTGTTAGCAAATAACATATCTATGCCATATGCCCTCGCATTGTACGGTGAACGTGTGTTTTGGGGGGATTGGAACACAGGTAAGTGTTAATATTAAACGGTTTCATTTAGCTTAATCTCGTATACAGTGAACCTTCCTTCTTTCCTTCAATTCTCCCAGCGATAGAAGCGGGGCTTTGGAACCAAAAACGCTCTTTTACAAATCATGATAGAATAAACTTTAATTACTTCCAAGTGGATAGATGGATGGATTTTACTGTATTATACAATTAATATTAATTTAAAAATATATTAACCAAGTTTTGAGGAACCGCTTTTTATTTTTTGCTATATGTGCTACTATGTATAAAAAATCTCATTTAAATCATCATCATCATGCTGTCCACTACTGGATATAGGCCTCCCTCAAAAAGCGCCACCTAGCCCGATCTTCGGTTTCACGCATCCAGTTTCTACCAACCGCACTGCACAGATCGACACACCATCTAAATGGGAGGCATCTCACACTACGTTGTGGTGACTACAGGCAAAACCCCTCCATATAATTCACAATCTCGCTTAATTGTAGGTCTCGTGGAGTCTGCGCGAAAATCAGACGGGGCGAATCGCAAGACAATCCACACACAGTTGGACTACATATCGGATTTGAAGGTGTACCACCGAGGCCGGGAGTCGGATGGAAATCAGTGCGGTGTGGACAATGGCGGCTGCTCTCACCTCTGCCTGCCGCTGGCCACGGGGCGAGGGGACTTCCGTTGCCAATGCCCCACGCACTACCGCCGGAACGACAACCTCACCTGCTCCGGTAACTTAACTGAATCTAATGTCTATTTGACGACGAACGATTGGCTCAGTGGCGGGGCCCCGTGAATCGGAATAAATGTATGTACGACCTGCAGATATATATTAGCCATAGACATCCGTGACGCCTCCGGTGTTGCGGATGTCTAAAGCCGACGGTGATCGTTTACCAGCAGGTGGTACTTTTTTTTACTTACCGAATTTCTTAACTATGCATATATTATATGCTAAACTAAGTTCATTTCTTTTGGGCATATTGACAAAGTATCACCAAATGTAACAAACTAAAAGCGCACTAAATGACTAGATTTGTACCCAACAAGCAAAAGTAGCGAACTGATAAATAAATACAAAAATGTTTCTTTTTATTTTATTTTATTGCGTCAGATGTTTTATTGCTAATTACGCTCTGGTTAATTTGTTTTCATGACTTCTTGGGGACCTACTATACTACTGGGCTTCGTTTTTTGTTCCTCATTTTGGATAAGTGCAAAATATATGGGGTGGTCAATATTTTTGGCCAACACTGTATTAAAAGTAATTTTTTTTAAACACAGAATTTTTTAACTTATAAAATAGCATTTCAATATTACTTATATATAGTTATGTATGTATTTTATTTATGTTTCAGAGCCTGAAGAATATCTACTGTTTGCACAGAAGAACGCAGTGGGTCGTATATTAGTTGCCACTGGGGAATGCAACGACGCGTTCATACCACTCACTGGCTTGAAAAGTGTTAAAGCTATTGAATACGATCCTGTCAATAGGCAAGTTTATAATGCATATAAAATGGTTATCGGAAAGATGTATTATAATAAACCTGATTTTTTTTTGTGATATATGATGGCAAAGGAAGAAGCGAGTCAACTGATGGTTAGCGATGGAGCGATGAATTTCTTTCATATCACTTCACTTATACGCTTTAATCGAACTATATTGTACAATACCACCACAATTAAACAATATAACTGTTAATAATAGAAGATTATGAAAATGACATAAAAACACAACGTCACTGACGTAAGTTGACGGGAAAAGTCATAGCTGACTGAAACATTAATTGTGCGTCATTTGTTTGCAGGCATCTGTACTGGATGGATGACGAATCTCATGGTATCCGGAGAGTGCCGATTTCGTACTCTCCCACTTCGGCCAACACCGATTCATCGACCGTCATATCCGGCCTGTCGCGGCCCTTCCACATGGCGCTGGACGTGTTGGGCCGCGCCCTGTATTGGACTTCCTTGGATTCGGATACAATCAACGCCACTTCTCTTCTCAACAACTCTTCTACAGGCGTTATACTTAGAGGAGAGAAAATGATGCCGAGGCATCTAGCTTTTCATCAGACGAAAAGGTAAATACACTATGGATACCAGCTACCTTCTACCAGGAACCTTCAAAACTAGCCTACTCAGAGGCCGACAACGCTTCTCCAATGCTTATGGCACTGCGGATTTCTATGGGTGGCGTTGATTACTTGCGATCAGTTTATAAGCCTGCTCGTTTGCCTTCTTATCTCAAAAATATGGATTTTTTTATGAAGCTCGTTGCCATGTGAAAATAGTTTCTTCCATGAATCATTATTTTACGTGCAAAATTTCAATTTTTACCCGATTTTTCTATGTATGATAGTTGAAGAAATGACTAAGAAAATACTATATTTGTCTCCATCTGTGCATCTACTAAGATGGAGACAGAAAGGTAAGCCAAAAAGCCAAAAATTAAATCTATTATCTTTGCAATGGTTACATTTTAAAATAGTAACTAAACAAATTAATGAAGAGCCATGCATGAATGGGCTAGCTTGAACTGATAAGTATCATTCCCTACAAGAATATTGGCGTTAAATAGTAGTATATCTCTGTGTGACTGCGATTCGTACTATAAATTTGGAGGCCTTACTCTTTTTCCTCGCCTTACTCCCTGGGGCTGCCTGGAACAGAGAGGTTTTTTTTTGTTTTAAATCTACATGCAAGACCTGTAAGTCGTGCCGCCTAGTCCCTCAATAACTTGCTCTGTAAAAATTCGCCTCGTCCACAAGTGAATTCTTTTTCGTCTCAAAATGACTGTCGATTAATCTAACGAGGTCCGAACATCTTAGCGATTCCAACTACGTTACGCAAAGCGAGGCCAAGTTACGCAATAATAAAAAAATTTCATCCTTGAGGTATGTGAGAAGAATTCCACTCCTGCTTAGTTCTTCAATTTTGTTTATATTCATAAACTGCCTTTTAAACTACCGAGGTAGTTTAAAATATATATTTTTTTTGTAGACAAGTAATCCAGACATTGTCTCCAATGAGGTGTTTGCACTTAATAATGAAACGATCGCGTATCTCGAACACTTGTTTATTACTGACTGTCAACTGCAAATACATCAACTCTGCATTTTTAAATTATTATATGTAATTTGTAAATCTATCTTCAGACTTCTAGTGTGGAACGACGTGGGTTTGGGTGCGATAATGCGCGCGAGCGTAGATGGCACGGCGCGGGCGCAGCTCGCGACAGCTATCAACGCGACGGCGCTGGCGCTCGACCAGGCTGGCACCGTCTACTGGGCCGTCAACAGGCAGATACACGCCGTCGACCTGGACTCCTCCAACAAGTATACACCGACTGTTACATACATTGCTCACTGCATGACAATTTTTTTCTTACCGTTGCAATACGTTACAGCTGCCCCCCCCCCCCGGAAAACAGCCGGGTTATGTCGGGTTTCGGCGTTTGCGCGTCTACCGACTAAAACCCCACAATGGCTGCCATTGATTCAAGGGAAGAATCCCGAGTCTCTGACAGAACTGTTTCTGCCGGGACTCCTCCGGCGCCTGGCTTACCAAGCCCGAGAATTCGATTTTCGTCTATATTTTTAGTCCATGAAATTCTTCTTCTTCCGGGCGGGCTCTTCAATTCTGCCCTTAATAATAACTTTTAATAAATTGCATTTCTAATTCCGATAAATATGTCCAAAGGTACTGCTTTCCTATTTTTGATCGTCGTAACTACCTCTTCATTTTTGTTCATTAGTTCCAGAACTCTTTCATTCACTACATTCATTGCTTTTTCAATTCACTGTGTAATTTTATCTGGTTTAATTAATACTTTCTAAAAACATGATAATATATTGTTATGAACAGGCGTGTGGTATGGCAAGGTGGCTGGACTGGCACCCTTGCTGTATACGGCGGGATGCTGTACTTCAGCGGCGGCGAGCGGGCGCTGATGCGCGTGCCACTGCACAGGAGAGAGGCACCGGCAACACCTGTCTCGCATATAGCCCGCCTTGTGGCCCTGCTCACTGTGCACAAGGTATATTAAAAGTCAACATTGAATAAAGCTGCATTACCACTGACTGACTGACTAACTCACTGACATGTTATTTGGGAAACTGTAAGAGGTGGAGGGTCAGTTTGTTCGAGTGAAATGTTCGGATAGGGCTCGAGGTAGAGGAATTATAGTCAACTCTTGAAGTTCTTAAGCTAGTAAAAAGTTTCTCGATGGCCTGCCCGAACCATACGGGGTCCGTACGTACCTACGTACGAGGTCGCCCTAGAACAAAAAATGATGACAAGTGCAAACACAGAGAAATAACCATAATGGCGGAAAAAAAAGATGACCGTCATACAAACGCAAAATGGTCATGTATGGTCTGATTTCGCTGAAATTTGGCAGAAGCCCAAAACGTTCGCGTAGCTTTCCCGAAACTTCTTTACACCCAACCACTATCACGAACACCAAACACACACCACCACTTCAACAATGTACACGACACGTGTTTCGCCTCAACACGAGTCATTATCAGGTATAGTAAACTCTACGGAAGACAACCGTTAAGTAACGACAGAGAGGTGGAGAGTTGCTGACTGCTGTTTTTCGGTAAGATTTAGTTTAAGTTCCCTGGAAATCCACTTCCTCCAGTAAAAGCCAGTAAAATTCTGACTGTAGACATGGAATAAGTTTTGATTTGTGTCGTTTGTGTATTTTTTGTCAGGGAGTATCTTTGCCTAGCCGCCTGTCCGGTAGTTATGGTATTGGTAGGCGACCCCGGCCTCCCGAGCTACTACCTTTCCTTTCCCCTGACCTTTCCTTTCTTCTCTATCCTTATCCCTTCCTCTCCGCCAATCCACGGTCTGCCGTGTCAATGGATGCGTGGCTAGGGGCGAGCTCAGTCGCAAGCGTGCCGACCGTCCCGGGATCGGGCTCCCCCGGGTACTATTAGTGCCTTATCATAGCGTACGGGGCTCTGCTGGGGCTGACCTCCATCCGCTCCTCCACTGCGGCTCGTGGGATCCACTAAGACGAATTTTAATATACCTTATTTGTTGAAAAAATGACGGCGACGTAGTTAGCCACCCGTCACGTCCTGATTTCCTCGAGGGCGAGGAGAGCCGTTTCGCTACGATTAATGTTAGAGGAAGGATGGATGAAAAAGTAGATGAGTATGGAGGAAGCGGGGCGGGTGTGCCGGGATCGTAGCGGATGTAGTTCTGTGGTCTCTACCAACCCCTACGGGGGATAGACGTGAATATATGTATGTATATGTGTATGTGTTTGCAGGTGTCTCGCGAGCATCCGTGCTGGGGTGGTGGCACGTGCGGAGGCGCGGCGGGTGCGTGCGGCGCCAACGGAGCGTGCGGGTGTGCGCTGCGGTGCGCGCCGCCGCCGCCGCCGGGCTGCGCGCGCGACCAGTACTCGTGCGCACTGCCGCGGGACGCGCGCGACCCTCGCCCGCACTGCATACCGCACGCGTGGAAGTGAGACACGCACATATTCTCCTCTCCTTCTGCTTTTCGTGTCTGTGGTTCGACCTATATTTTTCCTACCCAGTTATCCGCCACTGTAATGGCAGCAGCATTCGCCTCGACAAGATCTTGGATTTGCAAGTGTTAGGGCACAGTGAGCAGTTGAGCAGATGCTCTAATCACACCCCTCACACTGCGGTGCGGTATAGCTTCATTTGCACATGCTATGTCTGCAACGGCCCACCTTTGTACGGAGTCTGATATACGAAGTTAGGGGGGACAGGATGTTTCATTTTCCACCACACAACTTCCACCACACATTTTCCACAACACAAACTAACTAGCCGAAAGGAAAAATTTAATCCCCACCGTCTGGATGAGTGGCGATCCAGTACATTATGTGATTAATTAACTAATCAATGCACCATTGGTAATCATCGCGTCCGGGTAAATTCTAACAACATTTAATATTTTGACATTAATAATCTAACATTTTAGCTTTGTAACATTTGTAAGCATTTATGTAAACAATAATTCGGAAAAGTTAAAGGGTTGCTTACTGTAACAAACCTAACATTTAAAATACACTCCCATCCCACGCACACCCGAACTTTTCGTCCTACTCGGTATGATCCAGCAATCTATATCTATGGATTCATAAGTAACGGTGCGTTGTTCCCAAACTTCATTTCACGTACCACCACGCTATGGAACCAGCTAGCTTCGGTGGCCAAAAAACAAGTCTACTCATATCTTAAAGGCCTGTTAAACACTACTGTTTCACTTACTGTATGAATAGAAATTATGCATCATCTTTTTAGAATAACCACATTCTATTAATCCTCACGAACGGTGTGAACGTTACAGATGCGACGGTACGGTTGACTGCCCGGACGGTTCGGACGAGGGTCCGGAGTGCGGTTCGTGTGCGGCGGGGTTGCGGTGCGCGGACGGCACGTGCGCGGCGGCGCTCGGCGCGTGCACCACTGGCGCCTACTGTGCCGCCGCGCCGCTGCCTGACGCTTTCCGGTAAGCCACGCCCACGCCCACGCCCACTCACCGAACCAACATCCACCAGTGTACAACATCAACTGTACGGTAATTATCGTACCCAAATGACGACCGATTGGCTCAGTGGCGGAGCCCTCCGCCCGCGGAATCAATGGTCGCGGTCTGGTAACCCCCCAATCCGCATTTTCTTTCCTGCCCTTTCCTTTCTTCTCTATCTTTTCCCTTCCTCTCCGCCAATCCACGGTCTGCCGTGCCAATGGATGCGTGGCTAAGGGCGAGCTTAATCGCAAGCGTGCCGACCGTCCCGGGATCGGGCTCCCTCGGGTTTATGATGCCTTACTTCAGCATGCAGGGCTCCGCTGGGGCTGACCTCCATCCTCCCTTGCGGCTCGTGGGATTCACTAAGACAAATTTAATATCCCTAATTTTTTGAAAATGACGGTGACGTGGTTCGCCACCCGGTCACGTCTTGATTCTCACGAGGGCGAGAAGCGACCAATGGAGAGCCGTTTCGCTGCGATGAATGGTAGCGGATGGATCTCTATGGTCTCTGCCAACCCCTGCGGGGATAGGCGTGAATATATAAAAAAAATGTACGATATTATTAAATCACCCAAAAAAATGTTTAAGATAATTATTAAAAAATAATTAATTGCAAGATAGTATGGGCCTGTTGGGTTTTATGTGGCCAGTCTCATGGTGCCCCGCCATTCTTATCCATCGATTGGTCGTTGCGAATGACATGACAAAATAATTGTCGGCTAGATGTGTCTGAAACCTATTTCCCAACCCACCATCGCAAGCCTTCACCCTCGCGGGGGCCAGGGGGTGACAAAAGAAGCTCTTGTTGGAGCGAGTCCCTTTGATGGCCGTGCATGAAGGAAACCAAAACGAACGATCAGTGGCTTCCATATTCTATTTATAGCGGAGCACGTAAACTCCATAATAATAAGATAAACATATAAGACAGCTAGATAAAATGTTTTTCATGAATATTAAAGTATCCCATAACATCCCACATTTGCCTTTAGACCCGCTTCCGCCCCCATGAAAAGCTCCACCAACCACTAGGGGGACGTACCGCCCCCGGTGGAGACCTATATACCACCATACATTATTTTCAGATGTGACCAGCGACTCTGCTTAGCCCCACAGCTACTTTGCGATGGAAGGATGCACTGTGAAGATGGTTCTGACGAAGCGCCTACAGCCTGTGGATATAGCCAAAAGGAACCGGTAACATGTTATTTTGTTTTACATATATTTTATCTATCTTTGTAATTTCACTAATTGAATATAAAAAAATATATATTACTGTAACCAAACGTCAGTTCCTTTTATACGAGAAGAAAGTATAAACCTCCGCCATTATCCCCTTCCACCACGTATTTTTACAACGAATTACGTAAGTTGATTTGAATTATCTTCAAATCGTAGTCTGTGGTGATCAATTTTTGAGTTCACTTTGTAATACTTTTCAAAGAACTCTCTGGTAGTTCGTTGGAGATCGTGTGACGTACTGTAGTGCATATTAGACTTAATGAATCTCCTAGAAAAATGGTAATAATAAAATCATATACATCTCTCTAAAAAAAAATACATTTTGCTGGGACCTGCTAATACGGTTTTACTGTAAAAGTTTAGACATGATTTTCCACACAGAGCGAGGAAACAGTATTTCATTCGCCACACCGAATGAAAGACCGGTAAAAGACATGTAGACCGCTTAATGCAGTGACCGTAATTAAAGATTCATTCATTCATCTGAATGAAGTTTCACTAGTGCCAAAATAGCACGGATGTTTTCGCCAATGTGACGTAAAATGAAGAAAACACGAAGGAGATTAATCAGTGCGGTCGAGATAGAATGGAATAAAATAAAAAAAATGAAAAGAAGAAGACAAGAAGGTGAGTGTTAAAAGATAAAAGGTTTATTAAGTCTATCTCGCTCTATATGTGAAACTAGGCCAATTTTGTCACAAATATTAAATTTATTGTCTAGTCATATAGGTCAAACATAAGGGACAACCTGGGAATGAGATATAATAAGCTGAAAATATTACTAAATGTGATGCAATAATTACTAAAAACATGGCAATTATTTATAACTATACATATTTTTAAGGTTTATAGACCTTATACGACGCATTATATAATATGACTAACGGTTGGCCTTGCATTGTGCTGTAGATAGCTAAACCCTGCGCGTTCAGTTCTCTATCTCAAAAACGGTTTGAAATATAAAAAATGTTTTAAACAAAAGTTATACTAAATTTTATTCTCTACAATATTTATAATAAACGTAAAAAGCCATAGGGAACAAGATATTTGCAAAAAAAACGATTATTTTTTTACCATAGGTAAAAAAACCTTGATATCTTAGACGCGGACACGAAATTTTATAAGACAACTTTAAGAGTGTCAAAGTAAAGGTACGTCACCCGTCACGTCCTGATTCTCACGAGAGTGAAAAGTGACTAATGCCGTACCGTTTCGTGCGATGAATGGTAGCGGATGAAACTCTGTGGTCTCTGCCAACCCCTGCGGGGGATAAGCGTGAGTATATAATAGAATAAAAAAAAGGTCTATACTAGTTTTCATTTTATTATCACTCATTCCGAGGTGAAACCCCTAATATGACTGGACTATTAATGTATTTTAACGGGAACTAAGGCATGTTGTTTATTTCGATTATCAAAAACGAATGACAAGTTTCAATCTTCATTTGCGTAGAGCGGGCGTCAGTCACGTGCGCTAGTTGTGTGCGGGGCACTGGCCGCTGCGGGCGTGAGCGTGGTGGCTGCGTGGGTGGCACTGCGGCGATGTCGCCACGCCCGCCGCCGCTCCCCGCGCCGCCCCATCCCACCGCCCGCGCGACCCCTCTGCTCCAAGCCACCGCCCCCACGCACCGCACCCGTCGGCGCCAGCTCCTCAGAGTTAGTATGAACCACAGCCTTATACACAGGTCTACTATTTGTGTCTTATACAGACTAAATCTAAAGTTTCATCGTGATGAGCGTTGCTGTAATTCTCTCTACTTGGCAGGCGGATAGAAAAATCTAACTGTAGGTTATAACATTGACTCTTAAGACGCTAACTTCCCTATTGGACTATTTAGGTTGTTTTATATGGTTTCATTTGTAAATTGTTAAATATCTCAATTTCGAAGGCAATTTTTTTTATAGCAGAGCAGGCAAACGAGAATCCTGATCACCTCAACGCCGAAGGTGTCACAGATGCATTGCCGGCTTTTAAAGAACAAATAAGCTCTTCTCTTGAATGCCCCAATGACATAATCACGTGGGAACACCGCTGGTGGTAAATTTTTTCACATTTCGTGGCAGAAAACTGCGACTAAACAGCTACCTCCAGCGGTATTTCCAAACCGAGGTGACATTGGATCCTTAAAAAACAAGCCTAAACTTTCCTTAAAGGGCAGCAACGCTTCCACAATGCCTATGGCACTGCGGATGTCCATGAGCGGCGTTGATTGCTTTCCATCGAGTGACACGCCTGCTGGTTTGCCTTCCTACACCATAAAAAAACAAACTGTCTACACTAGTTAAAGTGTGTTAAAATTTAACTTGATTGAATAAGTTTTGATTTATTTCGTGTGTGTAGGTTTGAATGATAGATTAAGGAATGAAAATATAAGAGAATGAAGTGGGGTAAAAGGTGTCGTGACAAAAGTTGAGAAAGGGATGCTTAGATGGTTTGGGCACATAGACAGTAATCGCATCTAAATCGCACGGTGGTTGACGCCAGCCATCCAGATCGAGCCATTGTCATTATTTTTATTCTATTAACTTGATTAGGATGACGGAAAGCCTGTGCGAGCGGTATCCCCGGCCTACCGCCAACCCGCCTCCTAGCCCGGCCACGGCGAGCGGTGGCGGGGGCGGGGGCGGAAGGCGCCGCGCGTACCGCCACTACCGCGCCATGAACCGCCCGCCGCCACCCACGCCGGCCTCCACCGATGCCTGCGAGTCCGAGCCGGAGCCCGCCGCGCGCGCGCCTCCGCCGTCACCTGCACCTCACCCTTACTGACAACCCCCCCTCCCCCTTACTTACCCCCCTCCCCCTTACTGACCACCCCCCCCCTCCCCCCTTACTGACCACCCCCTCCCCCTTACTGACCACCCCCTCCCCCTTACCACGTAACGCTTCTCTATTTTTACATATACAATTTATTATATATTTTTACATACACGTACAATTGACTGTTTCTGGAAATGTGATTAAAACAAGGCATTGTTTAATTGTATATACACCCAGGGCCGCCCCGTCCCTATGTGCGAAGTGTGCGACGCAGACAGAAGCCGGATCCCTACCCTTGAGGCCACAGTCCTATACACAGGTCTTGGCAACGAAATCCAATTTTAGTGATGAGGATCGTGTCACAACTTTTCTTTAATTTATACTTTCATATATTTAAAATTCCGTCTTAACCTTTTGGGCTCTAGAGGCGACTGTCCGGCGCGGTTTTTCTCGCGGCAACTCGAGGAGCGACCGAGAGACTTATGCTATATTTCTTAACCCCTTGCCGTGCTTTACCGAGTCTGACTCGTGATGAAAAATTTTCGCCCAAACATGAACATGACGAGCCAGGCTCGTGAATAGATAGTTGGATCAAACAAACAAGTGATTAAATGTTAGTTTCTATCAGTACGCCACCAGAGTTAATCACGAGTTTCACAATTGCTGTTGTAAAGTAGTTTAATTAGATAAACGATTCTAAGTTTTATATCTTAATTTTTACACCGATACACGTTGTTTTGAATTAAAATACAGAAAAATGTAATGTATAGTACATGATATTTATTAACTTATATTACCCGGTAAATGTTATGACATAATCTGATAGATCAATTAATTATTGTATAGTTCACTGACGCGTTCTCAAAAACTATAGTCCTATATCCGTAGACAACTAATAGATATATAATTTGTAAATGTAAATAAATTAAATCAAATGTATCAAATAATATTATACTATAGCACAAAAAACAACTTGTATGTTTACAACTAAACGTGATTCTACATACTGCATTTAAGATTAATATGGGGAACATTAGGTATTCCTAATTATTTCCATTACTTACATATTTTTTCAGATTTTAGTGAGTTAGTACTTTGTCGTAAATGCGATTGGAATTGAATAAACTAAACATGGATGGGACAAACGGAGGAGATAGATAAATATCAGCACGGTGCAATAAAATGTTATCAATTATATTAAGTGAAATTTCTATTTGGTGCTATTTCACTGTTCGTGCCTCAGTAATTTTAATTATGTAAGATTAAACTGTATTATAATACGTAGTAAACTATTAGTTGTTTGTAAATAAACATAATACATTTCAAGTTCTTGGTAAGGGAACTTTTAATTTTTACATTAGATAAAGCTTTTTACTGTGACCGATTTCTTGATGCAATAATGTGCTGCTAAGAATAAAAAGCATTGAGGAACAATAATAAATTAAAAATTTTCTTTGAACGATAAATCCAATGAAACTATTTTTGCTGAGATATCCTCAACCGTCAATGTTTTGGCTAAAAAAAGGCAAAAATGTATTACAATGTTTTATTTGAAAATTAAGTATGTTATATATGTTTCTCTTTGTAACGCACTGTGGATGGATGTTAGTAAAAAATAAGTATTAAATTTATTTAAATTTCAATTTATAACTATTCCTCCATACTGTTACTGCCCCTAAACTTTTATTGACAAATTAAGGTTATACGGATGAGAATTTATATTTGAATTCGAAAATAAACTGTATAGCGCGACCGACTTATCTGTAGAGTTTAAGATGGCGCCACTGTCGAAAAGCGTGATTTGTTTTGACGGAAACGGAACGGAAGTTCGTTTGTCTTTTTAATAATATTTGATTTATTTATATGCAGCATGTGACTGAATTTTTCCCTTCTACAGATAAGATATCATTCTGAATGTTGTTGATATTGTGTGCCAACTGCCTCAAATACGCAGTTTTTAGCCAATATTTTCACTTTATTGAACTTTATTTGAAAATGTAATAGTGGTATATTTAAAGGCGATTGTGTAGCCGTATTAAAGGCCTTGACATTTTTATCACAGAGAAACATAATATACGAATATCAGTATCAATTTCTTGAATTGAAATACACCTTTATTAACTATACCACAGATAAAAAATTATTTGCAGACGTGAATTTTTAATTTTGTGTCGAATGAATATTCGAACGACGTATAAACAATAACTTCCTAGTTTAAGCTTAATTTTCAAAATGGTAAATGAGTGAAGACAAAGATTTATCATATTTACATATAAATAATTTTCCAATCTTGTATTCATTTGTATTATAATTTTATCATAAAATTAATATTTAATTGACAATCCTATGTAATACCATGCAATGTATATCTATTATTTAATTTGGCAGCTAAATATATCATCAAAAGAATCAAATCTTGAATTCTTGATATTTTTCGTTAAATATCCAAATGCCTATTAACTGTATGTTAAGAAATTTTATTAAATCTGACGTTTTTTTGTCGGAGCAAAACTTCTTTATAATTATAATAGTTCGAATTAAAATTAGATTAAGTGAATCTAGGCATCTGTCCTGTTTTATTGTATACTATAATAATATTGACTGATTTGAGATTTTGGAAAAATAAAACTTCTGTACCTGTTTGCTTGTGAATTTTATTCCATCTTAATGTCTTTTGTAAATAACATATAAATAAATTATTCTTATATATATATATATATATATATATATATATATATATATATATATATATATATATATATATATATATATATATATATATATATATATGATAGATATATATATATATAAAATTTACTACAACGTTATTATCTACCACTACCTGTAACAAAAAAAAACTTAGATATTTTAATTATTATAATTATTAGACGATTAATGGAGTCAGGCGTTACTTTACTAAATCGCGAATCTTAGCTAAATAAAAGTGTGACCACATAGATTTAAGATCTTACGGAATTCTAAACATTTACTTTTATTTGAATTTGACAAATTAAATAGCCAATTCTTTGACAAATATCCTATCAATTTATTATTTCTGTATGAAATAAAAATAAATTGCAAAATAAAACAATCTCAGATATATCCTGAACAAAAAATATCATCCCTTTGGATTATTTATTCGGATAACTTTTCGCCATCTTTAAGGAAATTTTGCATTTAGTTATGAAAATATTATAAGGTGGTGAGTTTGGGAGGCGAAGTACACGGCCGTACCTATTAGAATATTATTTATTACTGACTCCATCCAATAATTAATATTGATTATATAGCTAGATAACTACTTAGAAATAAGGCAGGTGATACGTAGGTGAGCTCACATACATTGTACACACTACAATATTAAGCAATGAGCTTGTGACAGTCTTCGGCCAGTCCTGCCTGTCTTGCCTGTACTCTCTTGCGAACTGTAATACGGTTCATGAATGTGAACATAAACAATTCCTGTACTCCACAATATCCAAATCACCAAAAAAACTATTAAAGGGGCTACTTAAGCGTTTTAATACAAAAGATTTTTTTTACTTTAAATACTTAATATATTATAGTTTTGAAACTCCTTTTGAATTATGAAAAAAATACAAAATTAGAAACTATGAAAGCGAGACTTTTTCATGGAATCCTTACATCCACGTCATAAAAATAAAGTATCTTCGTGTTCATAAAATATAATGCAAAAGCTATACCGATAAGATAGCTAGCTATACATTGATAAGATTACAGTAATCTGTGGTGTGATTAATACTTCTTGATCTTATCAGACACCATAGATTATACACTATAATATTATAGATGCGCAACTCTAAAGCTCTTTAAATTATACGGTACCCTGGGCACCAGAGGGCGTTACTAGTACCAAGAAACTCAATAGACGACGCAGATCAAAAAGTCTAAAAAGCTATTCTAGAAATCAATATAATATTTTCCATTTATATTGTGGACCGCAAAAACTTTTAACTTCTCATAATGTTTGCACTTAACAGCATCATAAATTTTATTTTTAACTGTTAATGAATTGAAATGTTCGTCGCCACTGATATGAATACGTACTAAGTAGACATTTATTAAAAAAATATATGTCAACTACCACAAACACACAAAGAAAGTACATAAACAAAGCTAAATCGTAAAGTTTTTCCAAATTCACAAAACACTTACGAAACTTTCGAATCGTCTAGAGAACACACGAGCACAAGTTTTGAAAATATGAATTATTCGTTTTTTATTAGCTTTAAGATTTAAGAAATTCTTTCGATGTAGCTTTAAGAATTATTTTATTTATATTCCATTTCATTATTATACCATGGGTATACATTAGCATAGGTATACATTAACTAACTATTTTTTTAACTCAAAATGAGACGCCCGTACTTCTATATAAATGTTATAATTTCGACAATCTCTCTGTTATGCTTTCACTACTTAACCATTTTTGATGAAATTAGGCATGGAGATAGTAATTAAATTAAATTAAATTATATGCAACATAATTTTTAGTGATATCGCTCGTGTCTGGCGTGCTAATTTTCGCGCGGTTTCGGGAAACAGGACTATTTGGCGAGCCCGGATTTTTGTTTAGGAACAACGAGGCAGATGACCTAAGGAAAAGAGTCTCGTTCAAAACGGGACGTAGGGTCACCTTACCTAATGTCGTGAAAATATCAAAATTAATATTTTATAAAGTAATATAGTTATTTTCATTAATTTATATTTTATTCAATCTCAAGTATTGCCATCTAGTAACGAAATTAATAAAATTGAAAAACAAAATTGTGCCTCTGACCGTCAGGTACTATTAGTTTCAATACAAGTTTTTAGATTTACCTTTTGTATGGCAGTTTCACCCCCCTAGTATAATCTATGTCCCTTTAGACAAACTGTTATATACATTAACCTCATAAATAAATAATGAAAATTAGCGAAACTTATACGAGCCGGTTATTATGATACCGCTTAATATTTATAAAATATTTTTAATTTACTTTTAGATTTTTATCTAGACCACAAATATTTTAAATACATATCCTTTGAATTACCACCAAGTTTTGAAAAAGGCATCATGGAATATTTACATATTGTATTTAACATTGCATTGTACGGTTTTACAGGTGCTCTGAGCCTTTTGGGTCTTGTAAGTTTAAATTATTTAAATTACATGTATTAAATTAAATACCACGATTTCATTTGTAAACAAATTGTTCTGTCGCGTTGGCACCAATAAAAATATTGTAAACACTTTTGTAAAATTTTATAAATACTTTTAAATATATGATCTGCATTTAAGAATTTTTTGGTTATTGTAATTATTTTTTCAGCTTATTTGCTTTCTTTATCTTACAACAAATCCATACCCAATGGTAAAAAGATACAAGGAAGAGGAAACATATATTGATCCAAAAACAGGCAACAATTTGAAATTTCCAAGTATTAATGAACCTTTTAGTGTGAATATATCTGTTATAGTGCCTGCTTACAATGAGGAAGAAAGATGTAAGTTAAGTACTGTAATTGGCTAGTGATATAGTATAAAAAGAAGAAGCAAAAATTTACTATGCTTTTTGTGTAACAAATGATTCACATTCATAATGAATGCCTTGTAGCTTCATTACTAAAAAAATTGTCTCGATTATCTTTCTATATACATGTATAAATCTCTAGGTTTGTGATTCAGAACTACAATATGTAGATGAAAAAATATTAATCTGATGCAGGAATTTGTCTTTATCATTATTTATATTTAATCTTACATAAATCAAGTAGTATATTTTTTTGTAATTATATTTACATTTTTACTTTCATTTATACTATTATTTTTAATTACTTTTACTTTTCACTAATACTTTTACTTTTATAAAAATAGAGCTTATATATCTGTTTCTAAGATCTCGAAGCTAAACATCACTTGATATGATAATTTCAAGGACTCCAATTCTGTTCATTCCACTCCAATTAGCTATTTTGAATAGCTTACATCTATATTTTTTGCATAATTCCATCAGTGCCACATTGTCTTTGGTTGCTGTTAATTCATTTCATAAAATAAAAAGATAATTTTACATAAAATGGTTACATATTTTACCTAATCAGGCAATAAGAGTGACTTTTGTTTTCTGCTGCTCCTTCTCCTTTAGATTTTCTTTCCTCAATCATATATGGTGAATAGGGAGGTCCTATTCACCATATATTATGATTTTCCAAAGATGAAATCTATATGTACAAAAAACAATAACACTACAAATTTATAAAACCAAAACTGCAATCTGCAAAATTTTTGTTTCAGTGCCTCCAATGCTTGATGAAGCCTTAACATTTCTAGAAATCAGAGCCAAAGAGCATCCTTCATACACATATGAAATTATTGTTGTAAGTGATGGTAGCAAAGATGAAACTGTAAAAGTAGCAGAATCCTATGCCAACAAGTATGGAAGTGAAAAGTTGAGGTGCCTTAAGCTAATTAAGAATAGGGGAAAAGGAGGAGCTGTACGGATGGTACATTATTATTACAGACTATATATATACCAAGTCTCATTATGGGATACAAATATGTAGAACAATAATTGAAATTATGAAACATAAGCCTCTTAGGTACCCCCCAGAATTGAACAAGGAAATGAAATGTTGACAGTATGTCAATTATTTATATATATATATATATATATATATATATATATATATATATATATATATATATATATATATATATATATATATATATATATATATATATATATATATATATATATATATATATTTATAACCTTGGATTAATTCAGAATAATAGATCATGTATTAAAATAGCAGTGCCAAGCAGTTTTTCAGGTCACAATTATCATGCAACTTAAAACCTGCTCTGACCAGAACTATATCTTTTTAAAATATAAATTTAGTTACAATTGTGGTCAAGTAAAACACATTGTGGACAAAAAAACTAAACAAACCCAATCAAATATACTACCTACTACTAATGTAGGTAATGTATCTGCAGGTCCTTGGTGTTGCTAATGTCTATGAGCACATGTGATTCCTCACAGTCTGATGACCTGCTTCCTCATTTGCCTACCTCTTTTACCTTGACAGCAGTTCAATCCATATTTTTACTCTGTAACAAACCTACTTTTATAACCACTGATGATTAAATAGTATAGTAACTATTTTTTCCCAAAAAAGTATAGACGTTTTTAATTAACATAGCTAGTAACATTAATTATATGAGCTTCAAATCTTGGGTATAAGAGGTAACCAAACTTGAGAAAAACAAACTTTGGAAGCTGTGATATTTTATATAAACAATATTATATATGCTAAATATAATAATAACATATTAAACTAATTAATAATAAACATTAAGCAATATTGCATATACCCTCCATATATGCAATATTGCTTAATGTTTATGTGATCTCAAACAAAAGACCAATGATTTTATAATTTGTATACTGTTTTATCCTTATTCTATATCTCCCACAGGGTATTCAGAATGCCAGAGGAGCTATAATAATGTTTGCAGATGCTGATGGTGCATCTAAATTTGAAGACTTAACAAAACTAGAAGTAGCTTTAAAGGATATTATTCAGTGCGACTCAGTACTGGCACCTGAACAAGCGAGTGACAAAATAGCTATATGTATTGGTTCTAGAGCACATTTAGAGGAAGAATCTTTAGCAACTAGAAGCCTATTTAGGTGAGTAGAAAACATTGTCTGTATATTGTTCTCAATGTCAGTTTGGCAGTCAAATTATATAGTGAGAACTTTGCTGACATTATTTAAAAATGTTTTTTTAATAAACAATTTTAGCACATTAACAGTAATAATTACCATAACTAGTAAACATAGAAATCATAATAAAATTGACATGTGAATGTGACTTTATCTTGTTTTCCTACCATGTTACCTCATTCACAAGTAAGCCAAACTCTCTTATTACTATGTGGACACATCCTTAACATAAAATTACCTTCTTTCTAAAGTCAGTCTTTTTTAATGTAACTTTTCTAATTCTTTAGATTGTGTTCATGTTCTTTCCGAAATACTGCAATAGACAACTTATTTTCAGGAATATATTAATGTACGGATTCCATTTCCTTGTTTGGCTGTTCACTGTGAAGGGAATCAGGGACACGCAGTGTGGATTCAAATTATTCACCAGAAAGGCAGCGCTAATATGCTTTGAAAGTCTGCACGTAAATAGATGGTAACCGTTTAAAACATCTATTTTTCTTACATTGTTAAAACAATTATAGTGGCATCAATGACTGTGCAATACTCTGTGAAACATTGGAACCTTAAAAAAAACAAGCCTACACATTCCACAAAGGCAGCCCAATTATATTGCAGGCATTTATGAGCGATGTTAATTGCTTCTTATTCTATTTTTTAAATGTTGTATTGTATTATGCATCTCTATAAATTGGTGGTCAAAAAAGATATTACAGAGAATTTTTTTTACAGGGCATTTGATGTAGAATTACTGTACATAGCACAAAAATTAAACATTCCGATAGCAGAAATTCCAGTGCGGTGGACTGAGATAGAAGGCTCTAAAGTGACTCCAGTGCTTTCCTGGATACAGATGGGATGCGATTTGGGTCTAATATGGCTAAGGTATCGAATCGGAGCATGGAAGATCAAGGAAGAGAAAATAGATTAAGGAAAATTTTGTTCGCATTTATTTACACTTTTCTATTTCGTTAAATATATTTCACATTACTGACGCTTTTTTATGTACTATAAACGACCGATTGGCTCAGTGGCGCGGCAGTCCCACGGAGTCAATGGTCACGGGTTCGATTCCCGCATCGGAATAAATATATATATGGATTTATAAATATTTATTGTGAGCCAGACTCACCCCCAATCCGCATTTCTTTTCCTGCCTTTTCCTTTCTTCTCTATTCTTTCCCTTCCACTCCGCCAATCCACGGTCTGCCGTGCCAATTGATGCATGGCTAGGGGCGAGCCTAGTCGCAAGCGTGCCAACCGTCCCGGGATCGAGCTCCCCCGGGTACTACGGTGCCTTACCTCAGCATGCAGGGCTCTGCTGGGGCTGACCTCCATCTTCCCTTGCGGCTCGTGGGATTCATTAAGATAAATTTAATATACCTAATTTGTTGAAAATGACGGCGACCGTGGTTCGCCACCCGTCAGGTCTTGATTCTCACGAGGGCGAAAAGCGACCAATGGAGAGCAGTTTCACTGCGATGAATGGTAACGGACGGAGCTCTGTGGTCTCTGCCAACCTCTGCGGGGATAGGCGTGAATATATAAAAAAAAATTGTTAGCATTTATTTACACTTTTCTATTTTGTTAAATATATTGCACATTACTGACGCTCTTTTATGTACTATAAACAAAGGAGGTTAAAATAAAACATTTATCTGTAAACAATATTTATTTTTCTTAAATGTACATACATCTTAAGCAAGATATTTTGCAACATCAAAAATAACATACTTTTCATATATAAAATCTAATAATTAATATTACAGACTTCCCATCAAGATTCATGATACAATTTTGTGATCTTATAGGAGATTCACTTAATTATACACATAATGAGCTGTAGAATTAGTGTTCGCTTTATAATAGAATATATATCAAAGTACTATCCTTATAACGTAGCTTATTCGCAAGAGTAAAAAAATATCTATTTAGCACTTCAATTAATTAAAAAGGCCTTTAAAAAATTTAAAAATTATTGACCTTTATCCTTCCTTTCTTTTTTAAACAAAAACTTTTTGTTTTAAAAGAAAGTATATTTTGTGAGTAATAACTGTGACTGTCTTTAGTATCATTACAAACGCGTTTTTACGTTATTAATATTTTAATAAGACACAAGAATCAAGAATTATTCTGAAAGGTAAATGAATGAATAGAATATTGTTATCTGGTTCACTTCTTTGCGAATTTATATCGCCCATTCAAAAGATAAAGTTAGCCGTTTTGTTCTTTTGAGCAATTCGTAAATTGTTTCTCTTAAAAATTTGGCAAACACTTTTGAGATAATTTCTGTACCATTATACTGAGAACATTGTATTTCTTATCGTTTTAACTAATATTAAATGAAATACATGCAGAAAAATCCGATTATAAGTAGATATTTATTTTGAGCGGCATATGAGTACAATTTTTTTTACTATTCGTGAAAATCTTTATGACTAATTCCCTGATAGAATAAACATTGCAATATTTGTATTAAAATAACTTCTTTATTATGACCTTATAGCCGTATAAAAATTACATGTGGCTATAAATACTAAACATGAAGATCTGGAAAATTTATTTCTTAGCCAAACTCAGTATTGCCTGATATAAAATCTGTACATTTGATCAGGATAATATTGTAAAACTCTATTTCTAAACCCTCGATGAGCAAATACTTATAAACCCACTACTGAATTACAAAAGCAATATCTAAACATTCTTCTCAAATAATTCAATAGAAATATATAGGTTATAACTTCGTTAATAATATATTTTACTTGCCATTTCTAAGCCTCTGTAAGACTGTTTATTAGTACAACTGTTTTAGTTCGCGCATTTACCGTTGATGCGTATATTAAAATGTTTGCTGATCGTGTGTTTTATGGATGATGGACTGATATAACATAATATCACGGTTAACAACTTGAAAATAGTAAACCATTGCAAATTCAGTAGATTCCGTCTACAGTTCACTTGTAGTTCTAACCTTTACCTATTAAATCAAACTAAATTTAGAATAACTTATACACAAGTACACGTTACGCGGCTAGGCATGTAATGTATGAGTATGTTTTCGACAAATTACGAATGATGCGACGCCGTGACGTCATACCGTACGCGTACGCAATACAGCTCGATTTGTTGCTATGCTCTTTTTATGAGGTATCAAAAATAACGACTACTAATTGTTATAGAATATATACGGTTACGCTTTTTTCCTTACTTTTACACCTCTACTGTTTAATATAGGGTTTTTCAACAAGAACTTTGTTTTTCAATATGATCTCACTGGAAATACATGACTTATCTATAGTAGAAGCTTGGGCATTTATTACAATGAACTCAATTTCACCCGAAAATAGCATTAAAATATCAAACATTCACTATGAAAATGGTGGATCTGTTAAAGTTACATATCGTAAAATTGTTTTTTTGGGATATTTTCGGTCAACATAATCGTCCTTCTGAGACCGCTATTCAGAATTTGCCCCATAATTTTGAATTCGATCATGTGATTTAGCACCGCTGAATTATTTTTATGTGGTTATTTTAAAGACAGGGTTTATACTGGGCCAATCGAATCGATTTCAGCCTCAAAACTCAAAATTCGTAAAATGATTGACGAAATAGACCCACCATTTTGTTTAAGTGATTAAAAACTTTGATAAAAGAATCAACATCTATAACCGTGGTCGTAGTGGACATTTATCAAATATAATTTTTAGTTCATAATGACCAAACCTACCTTTTTTTTAATACAATAATATTTTGAATCATTTTCATCTAAATTTATTGTTTTATTTTGATTTAAAAAACATGGTTCTTGTTGAATCCTTAATATACATATATCTGAATTCGAAACTAACAAAGTGCGTTATCACAAGTGATTTATTGGAACTCCGAGTCGAAAATCAATGAGTTAGTTCGCTTTATAAACGTACGTAAACTCTACATAATACTAAAAGGTGGGAAACCTATTCATATAGGAGCAACAGACAAGTGGATTGCATTTTAACAGAGGCGGCAGATTTTAAACATAACGCAGACTTAATATTCAACTTAAATCCATTAGGTGATAGAGATTGTTTTCTATTTTAAAATTTGTATGTTAGATTTAATTAACTTTTTGTGATATAACCATGTAAAAATAAAAGGTGGGCCAACATCAAACTTGTGGGCAAACGACAACTTAAATGTTAAATTATCGTTTTATTATTTACATAGCATGAGTCAGACTGAAATTTTAAAATAAATGGCTAGAATAGTTAGGACACCAACTCTACTGACTATGGATTTTTACAATTTTGATTAATTTAATTTAACACATTTTAAAGGTTTAAAAATGTTTAGGATGCAAATTTCATACACATAAAGTCACAAGCTAATGATTATATTTTAAAGCTAGAAACTAAAACTAAATAATATTCTTGGTATTTTTTCTACGACTTCACTACTGCCACTTATTTTAAAATCTCAGGTCTAATAAAAATAAAATATGTGAGTGAAAATTTATTCGTGCTTTTATTCACGATAATAGTGCTTAATATTTGATTTACTTATTCAAAATTATATACAGTAAAATCCGGAGAGAAGGAAATTTAAGGCATTAGTCGCCAATATTTTTATCGTCGCGGATTAATATGGATTAAACATTATGAAATAATTAATAACGGAGACGCATGTTAACTTAAATAATTGATTTCCGTTTAAAAAAAAATTGGTGTTTTCCGTCAGTTTAAAAGTTTCAAGTCCCATTGACAGATTAGTTGAACATTGATCGCAAAGTGTTTACCGAACAAATAAAGAAACAAACCTAAAGGAAAGAAAGTTAAAAAACATGTTGTCATTGCAGTGGACCGCAAGCTCTTTATCGTTGCAGACGGCTGAAGGGGGACTTTATTTATATTTTGCTGATAACTCAAATCAGTCAAATGCACACACTTCATTCCATTATGTTTACAACGCCACTATCGATCAGCTCAAGTTAATCTCTCTTCTTTATAGACGAACTCTTTATATACGGATTTTTACTGCATATAGCGTTCATAAGCAATCGTAATTTGTAAAATAAAATGGGTTTTCACCAAGAAAAATTTTCTCACTCTCAAAAAAAATACTTCATTCATTATCAATGATGTAATTCTTCAAGTTTTTTTGAAAAAAATTACAATTGCTATAAAAAGGAATTTTAATTCTTACAATTTTATTCGTGATATAAAAAATCAAAACATGATTCATGCAAGATTGTGTGAGTTGACACAGAAAGCATATGAGTGAAGATTAGTTTGTATGTACAGTCATAAACATAAAACATTTAAATTAAAAAACTAAATATGTATAAATTGGTATATTTTATTCGGTATTTATTGTTTAAATCAATAAAAAACTTTGAAGAATAACATCATTAATGTATATATAAGAATACATTAGATTATTAAGGCTTATACATATAAGATAAATGCATCACTTTCAATATCAGATGAACGAACTTTTTTGACGTTATAAGGGAAAATGAAGTCGATTAACTGACCCAAAAAAGGTATTTATTAACCCAAACCTTTCTGTTGAATATTGACCATGGCAACACCGGAGTTTACGGCTTACGGCCAACACTGGACGGAAAAAAAATCACCCGGTTAGATTTACAATACCTAAAGTTATTTAAAATACGTTATGTCTCCAAAATCTAATTTTAAAATCATTCTAAAGAAGTTTATTGAAAGTTTTTTCTTTTGCAATAGTAAGTTTAAATATAAAGACAATTGTGAAGTTATAAAAAAAGGAGCCATTTCCCCGCTGGTTACATAGTTTACTGTCCAATTTCAAAAAATATATACTATATTTTATGAAATTGAACATATACTACTACATCACATACAATTTAATTTATATTCATATGCAAAAGTTTATATATCGTCGGCCACAAACTCACGTTAATGTCAATTAAGTTATTCTAGTAGCATTCTGTTCAACCAGCACCAGTTTATCAAAATTTTACCTAATTAGATTGAACTTCTTAAAATCTCATCTTAAGATTGGCATAAAAATTTTGTAATTTAGTTGTCATTAACTTTCGTAATAGACATGTAGATGATTGTTACTTTATAATAATAATCATTGTGCGACTTTCTTGTCACCGTTATTTTAGGCAGTGATAAATAATAACCAGTGTTTTTTTTACATGTACCAATTACTGTCACCGTAATACACATGAAAATGATTGCTACTTTAACATCAGTATCACTGCGTGCTATTATTATTATTTTTTATCGTTATCACTTCACAAGTGTTTTCCACAACCAGTGATTTTTACAGATGACAATTATTGTCACTGTGGATGCATTCGTTTCCACCTAATAATGTTTTTTAGCAATATTGTCTCAATTTTTTACTCATCAACTGTCATTAAATTGGTTATACTGGTTTCCAAAGAATATTGTTTTAGATAGGATACATCTTCATAGCTTTTCCTTTTTTTCAAACTATCCCACAAAAACGACTTTATGATTGATTATCATTATTAAATATGATAGAAGTCTATTATTTATTTTTACACTATATTTTCTCCGAATAAAAATTATTTACAAAAATGAAATATATACAAACAATATTAGTCAGTTAAAAAAAAACTGTAAAAAATAACAGAGAAACGGCGTAGACAAATATTAACCCTTTGTACTCCACTGATAAATCTCACTCACCACGCTATTCCTTGCATCAAGTCCGACAGTAAGTTTTACGCAACATCTTAATTTACATTAATTTGAACTACTCTCTCTCTCTCTCACTTTTTTTTAACAAAGTAATGTTATATCGATATCAAAAAAAATATGTGAAACTATTGATTAACCAATTGTAAGGCGATTTCGTATAATCAGTGGGGAAAAAGCTTGGAGTGCAAGGGGTTATAATAATCATTTTAACCTTTATCACAATATATTAATAGATAATACACTCCGTTGGTTGATTGGATAAGTAACCGGCGTGATTGATGACAATAGCAGGTTGTGAAATCTTAAATAAATCATCAATGATTCGTGATTTTTTCCATGCCTAAATCGAACTAAGCTAGAAATTTTTAAGTAGGGTTGACGTCACTAGACTAAAAGTGAAATTGAACATGCATTCATATTAGATTGCAAGCGTAACCCCATACCTTTTAATTTGGAAGACAATAATTGTATATTTAATGGCCAATAAATAGCGAAGAATTCGACGACTATTTATTGTAAATTCTTTACAAACACTTATTAACTGCAACACGCAGAAAATGATACATGAATAGACAACATTATCTGAAAACATTTATTAATATTCTTATCTATTTTTGCCCTTAAAGTAATGTATGAATGGGTTTATAACATCATACATGATTTTTTAAAAAGTAAACTGAATATTTTTTACTTCTTTGTTAAAAAAAAACTAATTTTATTTATAAAATAAAAAGATGTAACTTCAAAAAGTTATATTGTTATGACCTTGTAATAATATCGAAAGTAAAATGTAACATGGGCATATTATAAAATATATTCAAATTATACCTTTTTTGCTTTTTAAAATATAAATATTGTATGAAAAACGGAATTTCAATGTCTTAATTATTCTGGAAATGTTTTCATTGTATAGATGCTTGTTCATAGTTTAGATTTATACCTTTAAGCCAAACACCATTTTGAGGAATTGTTCGTAATGAATCGTGATGACGCCATCTTGATCGGTGTCGAATTGTCGGAATGCAGAAGTAAGAGTCTGAAAAGAAAACAAAATGTCATTTTGACTCTCCCTTCCTTCTTTGTAACTTAAACAAAAATAATATTCTATGAGCATAATTCTTCTTTTCTCAAAATTATTATTGGAATATAGGCGTAACGCGTATATTAGAACTGTTTTCCCAGAGCGTAGTACTAAAAGCAATAAACATATATAAATAAAAATATTTTTATCTTTTTTCAGCGTCCACGTTACGGCGGCGTACGGGTTACGTTAGGAGAGTACGGGTAGGACTAGCGTGTCCTACCCGTACTCTCCTACGCCTCCTACTCCTACGGCGTAGAAGAAAACAAAATATAATCAAGCATTATAACTTTACGATGAAAATAATTACGGAATTTCCATACAAAAATGCTTGGCAGGCATATTACAACTGCCAAGTGCAATGTGGAACTTGCAACAGCATTACTGCTGCCTGTTAATCATCTGCCCCTATTTATAGATAATGAAGTTTTAAGGTAACAAATAATACCAATGGTTAAAATTATATCAAATATAAACATGCGGTCAAAAATAAACACACAGGGAAGAGCAATGATACTTACATATAATGTAACACAACATTGGATGAAGTCATCAAATAAAATGGTACCACGCCCAAATCTGTCAAACTTCTGTACCATAATGGTGACAACTTCATCGGACAGTCTATATCCAAAAGCTGTGAGCGCATTTTTTAACTCTTGTCTATCAATGTTTCCAGAATTATCTCTGTCGAATGAGCGGAAGCAGTTCTGCCAATCGGTTACATATTTCCATAGAGCTCCGAAATCTTCAAATGATATCACTCCCCTATTTTGTTTGTCAAACATACCTATAAATTAAGAACAATATAGATATGTAAGTAGGAATGTGTGATAGTATGACTTACTTTATTTATTTCAACAATGGAAGACAGCATACTTTTTAAAAGACTAGAAATGCTTAACATTACATATATTCGTGTTAAAAAATTAAATTCAATTTGTGCTAGAAATAATGCGTCAATTGTCTGATGTTAAGTAGAAGAGGAACCCAATTAATTTGTACCTCTAAAACTAACCCTTAGGTCATTGCTACACCACATTAACTAATTTTTACCACACTGCTTTATCTAGTAAAAATTCTTGCTTTTTATACATAATGATTATAAAGAACACATAAAACAATTTTACTGCATAAAAAAGAATAAGTATGAGGAATTGAAATGAATAATTTAGGGTGAATAAATACTAATTTAACAACTTAATCGGCTCAGTGGCAAGGCTACACTTTCGTAATCAATGATCTCAGGTTCAATTTCCACAACAGGATAAATATATGAATGATGTACATCTATTTATTCTGAGTCAGTGCTCCACCAACCTGCCTTGGATAAATGTAGTGGGTGGTGTCCATCACTTCAAATATATTGATGTCCATGCCCAGCAGTGGGACATGTATGGGTTGTAAAGGAAGACATCCTAATTTGTTAGAGATTGAATTTCTGCTGACGTGTTTTTGTTCATGTGACTATATGTTGGTTTTCTTACCAATCATTAATCGCACAGTTTCTGGGTTGAATGCATTCCATGTGCCATTTGACAATGCTTGTTGCAACTCGTCAGCTGAAATGTACCCACTGCGGTCTTTGTCTACCCTGTAAATCAAAATTGCATCAAGTAAACATTATAATAGCCAAGTTTTAAAACAATTAGTGGACAGCTAACCAACTAACAGTATTAACACTAGATTGTCCAGCAAGTCATTTTGACTGTTTGTTTATTGATTAAAATATATTTATAATGACACAATATCTACCAATAGTTGTTGTACAAGGTGACTATGGAAGCCAAAAAAAGTAAATGGGCAACAGAATTTACCTGAAAATAAAAAACAATCTACTATCTTCAATCTGCTTGCCAAGTGTTGGTATTCAAGCAATACCATTTGTGAACAGTGGACTTTTACTGCTGTATAGACGATACTAAAAAGATAAAGTATAAAACCTATATTGGCCAAATAAAAAAACTATAAAGATAATGATGACTGTCATGACTTCTACAATTTTCCAAGAAATGATTAGTAGCTGTTAATACAAAGTTGTAAATAAACATCTAATGTACTAGACTAGACTACACAATAAGATAAAAATCTTGTTTCACAAGTTCAAAATTAAATAAATAGACTGAATCATTCTTTATTACCTTCTAAATATGTCCCACAGGAACTCCCTACTTGGCATAGGTGATTGGAAGGCCATCTTTAACTATAAATTAAACAAAAAAAAATTAAATTTATAAGGACATTAATTTACTAGTTGCATATTGCTACTATTAAGAAAGGAAATTTGAGGAAACTTGTTACAGACATTAGTAACAAGTGAAGTGAACTGAAGTGGCATTATCTGCATGACTTTCTTTGTTTGTACTATTCGATTACAATATTAATCATGTGTTGGAAAATAGCCCTGACATCAGAAGTCAAACACAAAAGTATGGATATTTATTAAATTTTATTAATTAATTTCAATGAATATAAGGCATAGGTACCAACTAGGGATGGAGAGATTCTCACTGAGAGAGTGGTTCATGTACCGAGATGCACCCATAGGAAATGCATGCCAATACCATGGCATAGCCCTTTTTAATATATATATATATATATATATATATATATATATATATATATATATATATATATATATATATATATATATATATATATATATATATATATATATATATATATAATGTCCTTGCCTTAATATTGTCTTTTTGCACATATACTTTGATAAACTAATTAGAAATGATGGAGCTTTTGAAGTCAATGGTCTAAGGTATGTTTCCCACATTAGGATAAATAATGTGTATGGAATATAGGTATTTATTTATTCCACAATAAAATATTCCGACAATCAGCCTTGGGCAAATGTAGTAGATTAATCATCAAGATTCCTCAAGAAAGTAACATGTATGGGCTGTGTTGTAGTTGTATTTATGGTGCAAGGAGTGGTTTCATCCATGTATGTTACACTAATATTTCACAATTATTATTATTAAGGTAATTTATAAATTTCTTATATTTTGTAGATCAAAGAATGAAGAAAAAGACTTCCTTTATAGCTTAAATATTTATAAAATTACTTTGTAATCCAATACATTGGTTTTTAAGTAGCTGATCCTACTTGGAACATTAAGAAAAGTGAATATCAAAGCAATAAAGATTGTTACACCATGTTACAATATGTACAAATATATGTAAAATGAACTATGACTCAATTATAACAAGAATCTGCATAATTTAGTAAAAGTATTATGATTATAAAACATTTTTTACTCAATAACTTATACTCAAGTAAAATCTATAAATTAAAAAAAATATAATTTCTTGTAATACATTTATAAAGTAGGTATTTAATAAATTATAAGTTATGTTTTAGAATTATTTATGACACATTTAACGTAATTTTTGTAAACTATAGTGATAGTTAAAAAATGATAATAAAAATACAACTATTATATTTAAATGACTATTTAAATATAAGTAATATAACAGGTAACCAATACTTACTTATTTATTTGGCACTGAGAAAATAAAACCAATAAAGTAATAAAAAATATTATAAATGGAATAAACTGCCAACTTAGAATTAGACTTGTTTCACTTTGAAAATTAATGAGAGTTCATAAATCAAAATAGAGAAAATAATGAACTTGAACAAGGTCTACAATGTCCACAAAATATAAAAAATAAATTTGTTTGACACGAAACACACCTGACTCATAAAAATTCCCCTTCATATACTAGAAGACAACTACTACAGATTAAATATCAAGAGTATTAAGAGGATTGGCTTAAGAAATGTTTGTAATTTTGATATGATTCAATCAGTGGGAATAAACAAAGATCTTTTTTCTGCTGTCAAAAACCGATAACTAAAATACTGTTATTCATCGATAATCAAAGGAGATGGGACAGAAAAGAATTGTCCCACTAATTTACATCAATGATGTTGTGTTTTCATTTTATTTTTATAAGCTTATGTTATTATCAGTCTAATTGTTTAATTGTGGTAGCATTTTACACAATAAACAACATAAATGTTCCATTAAGGCGTATAAGAAAAGTGATATAATATAAATGCGTGTATCGTGTTTTTTTAAGGTGACTGCTAAAGTCTATATAATGTTTTCGTAGAAAAGCCACCATTTTATCAAGACGACATGACACTGGCATGATAGTTATAACTAATTGCCATATGGACAGTCAAAAGTTTTACTTAGCTAAGATCCGCGACAAGCAAAACAATAACAGAAAATTAACAATGTGTGTCTTTCCGTTGGGTTAAGTGGATTTATTTGGAACTTAAACCAAAAACTCACCGAAAATCGGCCATCAACTCTCCACCCACCAACCACTATACACAACGCCAAACACACATTATCACTTTTCCATCTTGTAAATGACACGTGTTTCGCCCCAACACGAGGCATCTTCAGGTATAGTAGACTCTACGGAAGACAACCGAAAAGTTTACAAGATTGAAAAATGATAATGTGTGTTTGGCGTTGTGTATAGTAGTTGGTGGGTGGAGAGTTGATGGCCGATTTTCGGTAAGTTTTTGGTTTAAGTTCCAAATAAATCCACTTAACCCAATGGAAAGACACACATTGTTAATTTTCTGTTATTGTTTTGCTTGTCGCGGATCTTAGCTAAGTAAAACTTTTGACTGTCCATATAGTGATGGATTTCCGCAAAGTGGCACCTGACTCCATTAATAACTAATTGCCATTAAAAAGAAAGCAAAGACAGAACAAAACGTCGAACCGCTGAAAGGACCATACCAAGTATATAATAAATTCGATTAGCATTCAGCATCTTGATATGATTAGTTATTAGGATTTACTTTACATCTTATATACCAAATCACTATTTATTTAATTATGTATGATTTGTGAGTTACACACTAATGCCGTAGTTAATGACATAGATTAAAAATCAAAGAGTGCTATTAAGACTTATTATATCTGTTGGATTTCATATTTCACTGCTTCGATATTAAAATGGCGAATGTCTCAAATGAGGATGATCGAAAAATAAAGCTTACTAAAAATGGGAAAGTTATAAAAAGACGTTCTCGTAACCCAGAAGGTAACATTTAGATTTTCAAGTGCACATATTTTTTATTCTACTTTTTTAAATACATCTTATTATATACTTTATTTTCCTTGTTTAACTTATGGTGGTGTTCGGTTTTTGACTCTTACTACATTTTTCTATGTATTGTCTAGTTAGATAGAAAAAACATAAGCTTGTTTTGTTTGTTACGTTATTACTTACATTGATAAGTTATGGATAAGATTTCTCAATTTGATTTGTTAACTTGTTATACATTCATATTTACTTAAAAAGTCTCTTTAGGTATATATTGTATAAACCTTATCATATCATATTAACGTTTTATTGACACCCAGGAAAGCTAACTGTATTTTAAATTTATTTATGTAGTTATGGTGTTGGTAATTGTGATTAAGTTATTGCGAAATATTTTCAGAATGGCACAAACAAAAACAAAAACGTCTGAGAATAGCTGGATTAGAATATATAAACGCAAATGGAAAAGTCGTACCACCTAAACAACCGGGTCCCGATTGCAACTGCAGACGAAGATGTTTCCAAAGAGTTCCAGAAGATATAAGATTAAAAACTTTTCAAGGCTTTTACTCAATGAAAACTCATGATGAACAAAATGCTTACTTGTTTGGTTTGATGAGACAAGTAGATGTAAAAAGAAAAAGAGTAAAGACTAGTAGTCGACGCACATGTACATTTGAATATTTTATCAGAGTTAAAGGAAGAGAAACCCAAGTATGTCAAACAGCTTTCAAGAACATTCATGCCATCACAGAAAGAAAAGTAAGAGTTCTTTGCAAAAAAATGGATGATGGTGTAATGTTTCCCAGTGATAATAGAGGTAAAAACAGCCATCGTAGATCTGGCGAAGTACGCCTTCCAAATGGTGTTATAGACCAAATAAAAAATCATATTTACTCCATTGTGCATACTCATAGATTAAAAGATTTTATAAGATTGGATAAAATTGCAGGCTTAGAAATCAACATTTCCAAGATGTGGAAAGATTATATAAAGACATATGATCCAGTTAACATATCTGCTACAATGCCTAGGTCAAAAAGAAATATGGAGATTACTATTATGCCAAATGAAACTCCAGTCCAACAAACACAACCACCACCTCCACAAGAATCCTTTGCCCCTCTTGCATATCCTGGTAGTGGCCATCTTGTCAATATTGCTGAAAATTATTTTCAGAACCAATACCAAACCACAACATTAACACCTGCTAATCCCACTAATTTTTATCAAACTCAAAATGGAGCGCAAAGCATGGGTATTCTATTACAATCTACTGTGGCGAGACCTGCCCAACCAGCAGCTTTTATTGTACTACAAACAAAACCTGAACCATCTGCAGACACTACCACATTAGCAATTGCTGATGTGCCCTATAACCAAAACACACAAATTGAACACCAAGACTTAATAGTCAAGCCTGAAAAGAAAGTGAAAAAGGAACGAAAAAGAGGACCACTCGTAAAGCAATGGAGATACACAAACATATTTCATGATGAAATAAATGGAGCTGCATTAGCAGCAATCAAAACTAGACTCGCTATGTACTATGCTGAAAGTGATGCTGCACGGAAAAAAGTGAAACAGGTCAGACCACCAGAACCTGTGCAGCAGCAGCACCAACAGATACCACCTCCACCCCCACCACAAGAACAAATTAGACCAACCCATACACTCACTATTTATACTTGAGTTGAATGCTAATGATTTGCTTTATAGATATTTGTCATAATCTTGATTTATACAGGTATTTGTGTAAATGAAAAAAATTCTTTAGGGACTGAAACAGGCAGTTGATACACAATTACACAAAACTATAAATTATGATGAATTCTGATATTAATACTATAAGTATTATGAAATTATGCAATTATACCTTACAAAAGTTTCTATAAAATAAGTACTGACACTCTTTATATTATAGAAATTCTTATGGAGCACAACTAATTACTTCTAGTCATTTTTTATTCAATTGACCACTCAGGGCAGGATGAAATAAAATATACATATATAAGTTGTTCATATGTTAAATTCAAGTGTGCATCATTGTCTGAACAGATTCAAAAGGATTTATTTAACATAAATACCTTTATTAAGATTATACATATAGTGAAATTTAAATGCTGCTAAGTATAATTCCGAAGCAGTACTGATGTTTTTTATTTTTACATGCTATCTCTACTGTCTTCATGAGCATATGATCTGAGCGGCTATTTAAATATATTACTTTGATTTTAAGGTATCATTACTCAATGATAGTTCAGCTTTATCATATTGATAATGAAAACATAACAACTAGATAAATTATTTTAATAATCAGATCTACTTTGTGTTAATATATCTGTAAGATGTAAGTATATTATGTTGGCGATTCATTTTTTATGTGGGTAATGTGTTATGAGTGAACTATCCTTTGTAAAGTAAATGTATACTCAATTTCAAGACTATTAATTGGTACTAATAAAATATCGATCATAGAGACCACCACCCAATTAACACATAACACCCTCCTAGTTAGCATAAATGAACGCTAAAAACTTTTTAAGCTCCAGACTTTTTTTAAAGAGCAAACTGATAGGAAACCACTGATTTACATGATATTTTATATGTTTTATGATTGATTTTCTATGGAATGAACCTAGCCAGTGGATTATAATATATTGTTTACATAAATTTTTATTCTACATATTTTGCAATGTAATTTTCCAATACTGAATTTATATATCGTCGGCCTAATTATCAAAATTTTGTAAGTCCTTATCTGTACATTTTATATGAACACCAAAAAAACCGACATTCTTTCCGTTTGAGAAATTAAAAAAAAAATTCATACTTTAGGTTTAGTAAAAGCCATTTTTTGAAGTAAATATAAGTAAAAGTAAAAGTATTTCAATGGATATGCTAAAGCTCAAGAAAATTTTAACAGAGCTTCAGATAGAAAACATGCATCATTCCTCCATACCTCGTCCCAACAGACTCATTTTTTCCAATTAAATGGCATAAATGCATAAAGAACAAGTGTACATTTTATCTTAGAAAAAAAACTTTGTTTTTCAGTACAAAAAGGCAATTTCATATTTTAATCCCTAATTACATATCCAACTACTAAAGTGAACAACAGATACATATATACAATACAGGTGATTTAATAAAATGCAAGCTGTCTTTTTTATTTTATTGTACCCTTAATTTACGCTGACAATACACAAACTCCTCCAACCTCCTTGATTTTCTTCTCGGCAGTCTTTGAGAAGAACTTTGCCTTCACTATAACAGGTTGTTTGGGCAGCTTGCCTTTGCCTAGTAATTTGTAGTAACCCTGCAAATTATATACATTTAATATAGAAGGTAGGTTGTGAAATTAGATACCAAATTAATTTTAATAAGAAATGTAATGCATATTGATATAATTCTTGAAATAGGCATTTCTGAGTTCATATGCTTATTTTGCATAATATTTAAATATATTTTTTTTTTAGTTTTTTATAAATCATAGCTAATATCAATGGGGCTGGCATGAGACACAGCACAATAGAGTGGCTAAACTTAACAGGACTAAGAAAATATAAGCTATATATGTGATGACTCACAATTAATTTTTGGCTTGTAAATACTTCTACTGTATTATAACAGTAGAGTTACACAAATACATTAAATTTTTATTTTCTTCTACAGTAACTTGAAGTAATTAAAAAGACAGTTTGATTCAAACATGTTCAAAGTTTTCCCACATGACTGGCACAGATAGTTCCATTTCATTAAGGAGTTGCTCAAGAGTCAATTCATTCAGTATCCATGATCTGGCAGTATATATATTAAATCTTTACTGTGTCAAAGTGTGCTAACTCTGGATAAAACTTCCTAGCTTGGTAGGAGTCTACATCCAATAGTTATATGACAAAATGGCTTGGCAGATAACCATAAATTAAATTAATATATTACAGATTATTTTTTTTTATTGGGATAGTAAGTCAATTGAGCAAGCATGACACCTGGTGAAAAACAATCAACATCATCTATGGACATCATCACATTTGAAAAATGTCATATCAATAATGTTAACAAATACCATGAAAGTAGCATATTGGCACTTTGAAATTATTGGGAAAATTAACCATACTAGATAGCCAGTCATCCAAATGATAGGAATAGAAGTTTCCTTTGTAGTTTTTAATTGGTCAATTATTGTGTGATCATTTCAATTTATTATTGTTTTACAAGAGAAAATTTAATTACAGGATGGGATTATACAATCTTTTCCTTTGGATTTGACTTTATCTACTTTTGAACATGGAACATGAACCAGTAGAATTTAAACACACACTATGTAGTGTAAATAATAGACATCATCAGCAACAGCCTGAGGCAGTTCACTGCTGGACAAAGGCCTCCCCCATGGAACGCCAATGATGGACATAGCTAACATTAATTCTAGGAATTTAGTAAAACTGCTAATTTCCATTATATAAATAAGTTTTCTAAAATTTAACATTAATACTAATTGGTATGTTTACTTACAGCCTTGACAATATTTATGACGGGTACTTTGCCATCAGTAACATTAGCATATTTAAGCCGGGTCTGCTCTGACACTAAAGTCCAAAGCTTGTCCAGGTTCAAAACAGGACAGAAATCCTTATTTCTTCTCAAGTGGTAATTCCTCATACCAAGCTGGAATAGAAAAAAAAATCATTAACTATTATAATTATCAATAAAAACTTTAAAGGGGTAACTGTTTCATTTTCTCAGTGGAATTGTGAATTCTTAATTTCAGAACAAGAATTAAATAAGAAATTTTATATGCATAATCAAATAAATCATGTTAACTCAGCTGTTTCAAAATCGAATATTAGATATATTCTATAAAATCTCAGAAGTCTATTGCACAGAATGCATATTTACGATTTTTAACTCTACCTGCGAACTTGCGACTTGTTGGAATGATTATCCAACCTGACATTCTTCTAAGACCTAATCTTATCATCCATCAAGAAAAAATATATATCAATATATATATATTTATATATAACAATTCTACGTTTTAAATTAAATTATGGAACATTTTCTAAACTTAATCATTATGGATTTATAGCTGAGGACATTTTCAATATACATTTTGGAAAGTAGACAAACTATCTCAGAATATTGTATATACAAATATCTTTTATATTAAAATTTTATTTATTTGTCTATATAAAGAAAAAATATAACTTTATTTAATATATCACTACAGGAAGAAATGGTGTCCTTATTCTTTTGATATAGCCTCGGAGCACTTATCTAAGATATAACAAAATTATTTACCTTTCCAAAGTAACCAGGATGATACTTGTCCATATTGATTCTGTGGTGATGTTCACCACCGGCGTTACCACGACCGCCAGGATGCTTGCGGTGTTTGCCTGAATGTGAAAAAACACGTTTATTTAAAACTGATTGTTGATAATTGTTTAGACACAGAAACTTCTAATTCTGCTTTTAACGTTACCTATGCGACCGTGCCCATGGCTAACATGTCCTCTCAACTTCCTAGTCTTCTTCTTAGATGTGGCCTGAAGACAAAACACAAGACAATATTTTATATTTGTTATGTCATTTGTGAAAATTTCATATGCGAACGATTAATATTCACTTTTAAAAGACAAAATTGCATACATTTTCATAAAACCTATAAGGATTTTAAGGAATAAAACAGATTAGTTTATAAATATAAACACTAACCATATTTTCAGCTTCCGTCAAGACTTATCAAAAGAAAGGGAACGTCAATGTCAGGCTTTAATTGTCAATATTAGGCAATGGCTGTTATAACATCAGCCAAATACACATGACAATACAAAAATTTCCCACCTTATAATATCATTGAAAAGCAAAGACATCCTTACGTTATTGTTATCAAGATAAACATTTTTTTTAACGTTAGCATGTATTTATATTCTAGACGTCAGAAGATTCGCAAGTAGCAGGCGTGCAAATTTGGAAACTAAATGCGTACATTATAATTTGTGACAATATTATAAATATATGTATTTACCTAACGCTAACAATGAAATTTATTTTAAAACATTTTATTTTACTGTAATACGAATCTATATTGAAACATTGACTCAATAAAATAATATTAATAGAATGATCAAACTTTAAACCTAATTTAGGGAATTGGACGTTGAACAAATATTTCAGACTGCACAATAAAAATATTTTTATTAATTATTTCTACCTGACTTTATTTAATAATAATTCTCATCATATTTGATGTGACCAGAAGATTGTATAAATTAAAAAAAATAAAATGTAAGTCGCGTAGGTAGGTTACCTAGTGCATGTTTAAAAATAATAATACTCAAGCTATGGCAATTATTCAGGTGAAAAACATTTATATTGAGAGTGGTAATACTCTCATATCATGGCACCTGTTATTTCTCATCGTTTATCTGTGGTCAGTACGTTTCGAGAAAATGGTTGGATTGTGTGTCGATATTTGACACGTATTTCGTAAAAATTCGTAAATAATTTTAAAAAAGTTTATAATGCTTTTATGTTGATGTTGTTATTGTAATCAATAAATATAATTGCATCAGAAATGGAGTTCAGGGAGACTTTATTAGCTGCTCAACGAAATCAACAACAAAAATCATCTGTAAGTTTTAACTCCTATTTTGCGATATTTCCAACTTTGTTCTTCCTTTGAACTTTATTGAAATGTTTTCGATTTGTATGTTGGTATGTTGTTCAAAAATTTGTGAGATTATTTAAACCATATTTTTGTAGAAGATATAAAACCTTATTTTATGCAGATCAATTATTTACAAAATCTATGTACGCATAAATGTCTGTAAAAAGGTCAAGCTCGCGTCATAATAAGTACATTTCAATATTATATGGGGACTACAAACAAATTAAAAAAGTTGGGCTGTTATGAATATATATTATATTTAGTTTTGAAATAATCATTTCTATATTTTAATTTTTAAACAGTCTTATTAAACAATTTTACAGGGAAGTTATTATTACAAGGCACGTTTTGATCCTCCGAAAAAGGAACAAAAATCGAAAGATAGACTTTCAGCTAACATACAAAAGTTTTTAGCAAAAAAGGAAGAAGAAGAAAAACAGAAAAAGTTGGAGGCTCAAAGAAAACGCGAAGAATTAATAGCAATGCGCGACCCAAAGGCCTTGAGGAAAATTCAGAAAACGCTCAAAGTAATAAAATCTGCTAATAAGTCTGTGATAGAAGATGCAGTGGACAGAAATAACACAGCTGTTACTATGGAGGGACCAGATCAGCCTGACCAAGATGACTATGGTTATGTTTCTCAAGAGGCAACTGCTCTTTATGAGAAAATGATGCAAAAATATAGTAAAGTGCCTGATGAGCCAAAATTTCCTACAAAGTGTAAGTAAAATCATGTTATATTGAAAATTTTAAGGAATAAGAAAATATTATTTTTTATAGAATAGGAAGGCAAGTATTGCTTCATGGAAAGCAATCAAAGCCACTCATAAACATCATAGGCATTGTAGAAGAGTTGTATGCCTTATTTTTCTATTTTTGTTAAATAAAATTTTAATAGGTTCTGTGTTGGTGATCATGTGCCTAAAAATATTATTGCACATCTTTACTTATCCCAGATATTGGACATAAAATAATTCAATAAAATATACATTTATTATTTTTTGTTTGAACCTTACAAAAAATAATAAATGTAAAGATGCAATAAATTAGGCTACCTTGATGGGTCCTACACAAAACATAAAAGTAGGCTAACTTATTTCCATTCATACATTTTCACATTCCTCACAATGTGTTATTCTTATTATCTTATTGTGGTATATATAATTCTGACTGGTTGAATGGGTAATTCTCTTTCACTATATAATTATTATAATTGCATTAATGAACTGTTTAAATTCAGATTCAATTGTTGTACATCAAAGTAAAATGCTGACTGTTGCTTTTTTCCAGCTATTTCTGTAAGCAAGGATCTTAACGGGACTAGAGAGAGAGTGAAGCATGCATTGCAGCATGAAGATGATCCAGTTCCACATAAAAGAAGGCGGAGGGGGGAGAATGGAGGTAATAAATTGTTTAAAACCTAACCTTTCTATTAATTGAGCATAAAAAGGACATGTTACAATTGAACAACTAGCTTTGATTTCGGAGAGTATCCTCAATTTCATTCATTCATTTATTTGAGTTAATGGCTTTGAGCCAATGTCATGTAAAACGTAAAAGGCACGAAGGAGGTTAATCAGTGAGGTTGAGATAAGAAAGGAATACACAGGACAGTTATGAGATTGAATGGTGCAGTTGGGGTACCAAGGGAATAGAATGGAGAGGACACGAAGGAGATTAATCGGTATGATTGAGATTACAACCGCAATAGAATTTTTAAGTGTGTCCTCAATTTAATGTGATATTTTTAAAATGTGAGCCAAAAAAAATGTTACACAAAAATGTGATTGATAATGTTTTATGGGGTATCAAATTTTTTAATAGATAATGTTGTTAATAGATATTTTGACATGCTTCATTGTTATAAACTTTTCATTTGTATATAACTTACTGATTCTAAAAGATAACATAAAATCATATTCATTATATGTACATACATGAGAAATCACTAGGGACAGGGAAAACTGTGTGTCATTTCACTTCTATATAAAAAAATTAGTTCTATAGTGTCCTTTTTTATTTATCCACTGAGTGAATTAGGATTTTCCTTCTTGTTACGTTTATTATTTTCTTACTCAAATTAGCATATATTAGCCTCTAAATGGGGGCTAATATATTAATTATATTCCTAATAATAACAACTAAACAACAAATATATTTATAATATAAAACAAGAAATATATTTATAACTTTATAGGTAATTAAGAATTCAAAAATTTGTTAAGGGTTTTCATAAGAAGTTTTGGGAAAAAGGTACTATTATTTAAAATTTACTACTTAAAATTGGTATGAGCTAGTCTATATAAAATCAATAATGTATTAACAAAGTAACTTTAATTTTTAGAAAGAGAATCTAGTCCTCCATCAAAATATGAGTCTGAGAAGAAAAAAGAAGATAAGCCAGAAAAAACGAAAGTTCGAAAACCATTACCTCCCCCCATGGACTTTAATCAATTGCTCAAACTAGCTGAACAGAAAAAGAGTGAGCCTCTGGATATTGCTGCCAAAAAGCAAATTGCAGAACCAGAACCTGATCGTCTTATGACTAAGAAACAGAAAAAAGAGTATGAAGAAGAAATGGCACGTCGTCAGCGTAGACAGGAGCGCATAGAATCTGAAAAAAATGGTGTCCGGAAAGGTAATTGTGATATTTAATTTATATGTATATTGTATATATACAGATACTATTGTTATACAAAGTATTTGTGTAGAAAGATAAACTCAATACTCTGAATTCGATAAAACTGTCAAAACCAATAGGCTACCATCAATCAACAACATCTTCGAATCAAATCATAAACTCTTTTCTAGTGGTTTAATATGTTAATATATTTTGTTTTTACTTTATCATATAAGTATATCAAAATTTGGGTGCTAATTAATCAGATCTCTAAATTTCACTTTAAATATCAATATAATCAATCCAATTATTGACACCTTTATACAAGGCATATAAACATTGTTTGAACTTTCATCTTCTTTCAGTTCAGAAAGAAGAAAGACCTTCTGACAAGGAAAAAAAACCTGAAGTGGGTGGTTTTGGGCGTATTCCAAAACTTGGTGAAAAAAGCTCTGGAAATCAAAGAAATGATATAAGGTCACTTGAAAAAGATAAAAAATATGACAATGAAAAAGACAGATCACAAGAAAGAGAAAGGGACAGAATACATGATAAAGAGAAGTATAGGACGATTGATAAAGAAAGGGATAGATTATATGAGAAAGAAAAGGAGAGATCAAATGAACGAGAAAGGATAGCTAGTGATAGAGAAAAAGTGGATAAACTTCAGAAAGAAAAAGAGAGAATACGACTGGAAAGAGAGAAAATTGAACGAGAGAGAGAACGATTAGATAGAGAAAGACTAGAAAGATTAAAAGCAGAAAGAGAAAAAATTGATAGAGATATAGAACGTCTAAACAGGGATAGAGATAGATTAGAGAAAACAAAATCTAAACTTGAAGCTAAATCTTCATCTGATAAAATAAGCAAACCTGTAAATAGTGTCATGGACAAACCTAAATTGAATATTAGAGATCAGACACAAAGACAAGATATAAAGAAAAGTATTGACTTGAAGAGTCAAAATACATACAGGATAGATAAAAATTCAAATGAAAGGAAAATTCCAATTGCTAGCAAAAGTAGTGACAGTAAACAAATAAATGGTCATAGTTCGCAAGGTAAAGCAGTGCCAAAATTAAACAAAGAGCTCCTTAGCTCTCAAAAAGGTGATATTAGAGACAAAATAATTCAAGCAAAGCAGAAATCATTATCTGGTGAGGGATCATTAAAAACAAATGGATTAACGAAACTTAATGGCACCAAACATTTGCAGGAGCGAAGCAAAGAAGTCTTGAGTAAAAGACCTGATGACAAAAGACCAATCTCAAATAATAATAAACAATCAGCGGGACCCAGTAAACCTAAAGTGGCAAATAGTTTTGATTTTGATAAACATGTTAACTCTATAGGTAAAAACAATTCTAGACAATTTCCGCCAGGGGATGTTAGAAGAAAAGCAAATCCTGATGATTTAAAACGAAAACAAAAGAGTAAGTTTCATAGTTAATTGTATGGTATAATTAGAGTTCTAATTTGAGAAGTTCAGGCATGAATCAATAGTGTTACTGCAATCGAGATTTAACTAGCTGTGTGACATATAGCTAATGTGTTTTTGCTATATCCTGACAACTGGCTTTTGATTAGCTTCTGCTCAATTAGTGTTCAAATAATATTCTTTCAAGTCGGAAAGATGTTATCTGATTCATGTTAAATCCTTCAATGATAGTTAGGTGTCTCTATGGCGACTTTGACAAATTATTTATCATTGTGTTATCAAATCCAATGTCAAATCAAGCCAATGTGCATTAATAAACCATATTGTTGGTAAATAATTGTTTTTTAATATTTTGAATATTTTCAGAACGTGTTGTGGATTCCGAGTCTGACTATGATTCAGAAATGGATGACTTTATTGATGATGGAGATGAAAATGTGGATTATTCTACGCACATAAAGGAAATATTTGGTTATGACAAGTCAAGGTATGGTTTTATTGATCGCATTATTTTTGACCTGATCAATGGTTGATGTTACTGGTAAAATATGGGAAGAATGAAACATATTTATGCTCCAGATAATAGTTATAAACTGTGTTGCTTTCCAAAATTAAAATAAAATAAATTTGTGGAAAAATAACTTATATTATCTGTTCCTCATGCAGATACCGAGACGTAGATGACGACGATGATCCGATGATGGAGTCGAGTTTTGCTCGGCAGCAGCGAGAAGAATACATCAGTAAGAGAATTGGTGCGTATTTTAATTATAGATAACGAAAATGATTCTATATAAATAAAAATAAATCAACGAAATGTATGTACGCGCTTAACTTAAAAACGACTGCATCAAATTAAATAATTAGATTTTTGTTATGTTTGTCATCACATATCAGGACAAGGTGTGTATAAAAGATGATTTTCAAAAATTTTTACACAAAGAAGTAAAATAGTTTTTTATTAATCCGTGCGAAGCTGGGGTGGGGGTAGCTAGTATTTTATAATTAGGTTAGAATGTTATATGTAACAATAAAGTATTTAAGACTTGCAATTATTACTGTGTAGTTCTCACAAGATCATGGTAACGCATTTCTTTCTGTGGATATAGTATGAGGTGACTATAGAAGCAAAATACCAGTTGTATAGCGGCCTCATCTACCTGAAAATAAAAACCATTCTGCGACTGTGCCTAATTTGTGCCATGAAATGATTGCTGTGATCCCATTGGTTAAGTCTAGGGATCACGGCAACATTCTTAATTTTGATTGAGTGTAATGTCCTGTAGTGGACTATCATGGCTGTGTTAGTGATCATAAATTATTTAAAATAATCCAAACGAATCAAATTTTTTTTCACATCCCATCCCACTGCTAAGCACGGACCTGCCCATTTCTAGAGGAACGGACGTAAACCCACCACACTTGTTTAATGCGAATTGGCTGGGTTACCAGACTCTGAATAAATATCTGTAGGCCATACATATATTTATTCCGATGCGGAGATCGGCGTGAGCAAGGGTCCCACCACCATATAAAGTCATCACATCGAGAAAGTCGTCCACTATCACATACATACATTCACGGCCAATAATTTTCCCTACTACTGAGCATGAGGTCAAGTTTGTTTAGGGAGAATGGCGGGATATGGAGTCGGAATAAATATCTGTATAAGTCATATAAAGAATCAGTAGTCGGCACTGGGCTAATTACGTACGTACGTATTATATACAGGTCTTTTGAAACTTAAATTTTTTTAGTGAAATTAATTTTTGTTTAAAGGAATTATGGAGGACTTGGAAGACATGCGAATGGAGGCAATGGAGAAAAAAAAATCAAAGAAAAGGCGGATCAGCGACGACTGAAACTTAAAATCCATTATATTTTTGAACCAAAACAAATTGTTTATTTGTATTTTGTCAGTGTTGTTGTTATGTTGCGCTTTAAAGCAAATCGATCGAGTATGCGGTCGAACATTGTCAAGTTATTTTGATTTATTTTCTCACGAGAGATGTTGATTTGTTTTGAGAATTATGTTTATATATTGTTTGATGTATACCATAATATCTGAGAGTACAGTATCATTTATCAGTTCACGGTTGAATTTCGTGACAATTCTGGTATGTTTTCCACTTAATATTAGTAGGATTACTTTATTTTTAACATTTAATTTAAAACAAAACATGGCGAGGTTTCTTATGAGGGCTCTTCATAACGTTTTTTTTATAATTTTAGGTATTAATAAGAATATATAATTTATTAATATATCAATTGATATAAATTTTTGTAGATTTATATACATTTCTTTATGATTAGTTGCAATAATAAATGAATGAGAAATATTTTGAGTATTAAGAATCAAATGCTTTTTATGTTTATAATGGTTCTGTTTTTTAACCTAAAATAGCACAATAGAAATAATATTCAAATTTTTTATAAGAAATATATTGATTTTATTGTAATTACATATTGCGGCAAACATTTGCATAACCTGTCCATGAAGAATGAGTTTTTTAAGGAAGACCGTGAATGAACTTTTCCCGCCAACTTACATCAGTGACGTGTTTTTATTTCATTTTCATAATGTTATATTATTATCAGTTGTATTGTTTAATTATGGTGGTGTATTATACAATATAGTTTAATTAAGGCGTTTACGTAAAATTATATGAAATAAATGCATGTATAGTAACTTGACTGAAAAAGAAGGTTTTGGTTGAATATCCACCATTTTATCAAGACGTAACGTTATAAGTTGGCTAGTTGTATTTCAAGAGATTTGATGTTATCGTACTTTACTTGACACTGGCATAATAGTTATAACTAATTGCCATCAAAGAAAAGAAAAAAGACCGTGGATTTGTTACGCAAAATATTAATAGAGTAATGAAGTTGGATGCCAATTTTCTATTTTTCGTGGCGTTTTATGTTACCTGTGCTATAATAATTGAATTATTTTATGTGAGCTTTTTTGTAGCAATATTTATAAAAAAGTTGTGAATCTTGTATAGCTATATATATATATATAATTGTTGGCAAGAAGTGAAAAGACAAAAAAATGTTTATGACAAATACATTCAGGAAGTTTATAATGTGTTTCATTGCAAATTTCTTAGTCCGTTACTCTTAGCAGAGTGGTCGTGGTCACGAACCGGTCGGGTCTTGCGTCATCAGTCTTTTTTTTATGAGATAGGAAGGCAAACGAGCAGGCGTATCACCTGATGCAAAGCAATCAACGCCGCCCATAGACTTCCGCAGCGCCATAGGCAGTACGGAAGCGTTGTTGACCTTTAAGAAAAGTGTTATTATAGGAGTGGAAGGGGGAGGGTGTTGGGCCCCCGGAACTCGTCCGCTCACCGTACGAAGCGCGGTAGCTAAGCTACCACTCAGACACCGGTTTTCTGCGGGAGTGTGGTACTTCCCCGGACGAGCCGGCCCATTTATGCTACAGACAAATATTATGTCATTTGTCTGCAGCGTGGCTCTACCACTATTAAATGTGTCTTACGATGTGCCGCCATCACTTGTGAGCATTCGTGGATGGAAGTGTGTGTGACAGACTTTATCAAGGCAGTCCATCTAATAGGGTAGCGGCCCCGAGATCTATTTCCAAATTATACATTTATCAGCAATATTGGATAGTAGACAGGGATAGTGAGTACTGCCGAATTGTTTTGCCTCGCTAAAGACAGAGATAGTTGTTAATTGGCTGCCAACCTTTGCTAGGCAGAGAAGTACTAAAGGAAGAAAATATTCTCTTTTATACTTTAAATTATTATATTCCTTAATTAACAAGTAGGTTGAATGTTAAAAATAGATATAAAGGTAGTCCAGTTTTAAGATAAATCCTATTTTAAAATATTAATTTGAAACATACTTAGCGGAAGCAGAATCACTTACAAGAACAGATTGGAATTCATGTCAAATCATGCACTAATAAAACAAGATCCATCCCGATTGGATTGAAGTATTCAAAACATAAATGAGAAAGTGTGTGATGTTGCGGATGATCACTTACCATCAGGTGAGCAACTTGCTAAGTAATTGGCTTTGCTATAAAAAATGGTAGTAATGCTAAACATCAGACTGTGAATTTATGTCAAATTTATTAGGGGTTGGACTTATCTAACTTGATGCTACCTATTATTGAGCTGTTGCTGTAAACTATTTTTCCAACACAGTTCACCTTACATTACTAGACAAGTATTCTAGCAATGTAAGATGAATTTCTAATTTTTTAATAATCGAGCCTCTTAAGATATTTATACAGAGACCTGGTTTTTATATTTATTTAATAAGTATAACTTTGTGTAATCATCGGTAAAGTTTTTCAAAGATTATACTCGTATATTATAATAGAATCACAAAAGAAAAGACGGCAAAATATTCGACCGAGCTATTTCTTAGTAATAAAAGTATAAAAACGTACATATGTACTCGATTTGTAAATAAAAGTTTTCATAATTGGCAGAAAGTGATAATAGCTAATGCCATATTAAAACGAATAATTTTCATATTTGGATTTGCTTTTTTATTTTCAAAGTTCAAGGACAGTTCACTTTTGTCTGTCACAATCGTTGATTTGTCATTCGGTTTGACAAATTTGGTTTTCGTCTAGCGTAGAATCGTGATTCTTTTTGTTCTTAATTATATTTCCTAGTTATTTCTGTGAAATTTGGAAGTTATTTGAAATTTAGTTTTTAAAAAAAATATTTTTAAATCAAGGTACATTTAATTTTAAGAACAAAATATGTTGATTAAGGCAATCAATTATTTCGCAATCTTAAAAATATGTAATCCGAACTGAAAAGGGTTTCACTAATAAGAATTACTTTAGTTTAGGAAATTAATAATTTGTGTTTTACTTTTTTTAACATATTTATATAATTTTAATATATCTTTATTTTAAGCTATGGATATATTAACTGACGTGAACGAAATTCCTGAACTAACACAAGATAAAGTCTATGTTAGAAATGAAAAGGAACTGTTGTATAAATTAAATAAAGTTATTAGAGACGGTCACAGCAAGCTACAAATTGTGACTGATTTTGATCATACATTAACAAGGCATAGCATGGATAATGGTAATACTGTACTGACTAGTTTTGGTGAGTAGTAAATTATAAGGCTTGAAATTTATTATATGCATATGGTATCATTGTAACTGATTAAAGTCAAAGACTGTAGAGGAGACTTATAATATTTACAAAATTATATGTTATTGCTTGTGTCATATGGAGTGTTCTAAGGAATTGTTCAGAATAATTCTTGTTGATGAATTCCACTATCTTACTACTCGACACAAAGGAAAGAAAAGCCCTACCAACTGTTTCTGTTGTAATGTGTATGGTGAATATTTTTCCAGAACTTATTTCCACATGGGGGGCATGAAGCTAACTGGTTTCCCCGGAAACTCTGTGGAACCAGTTAGCTTCACAATATTTGTAAAGTGATATGGCATTGGAATCTTCAAAAAATAAGCCTGCACATTTTTCAACGGCTTGGAATTCTTTTGCAATACTTCTGGTGTTACACATATCTATAAGTGGCTTATAATTCCTTTCCATCAGATAACATGCTTGTTGCCTCTATGATAGCAACTTATAGATTGCTATGAGGTCACTGGCATAGAATAGGACCACCCTATTTCTTCACATGGACTTCTTAAAACAACAAAGTCCCTTTTCCTACAAAGTCACCCTCCTTTGTAGACAAATAACAGTAGACAGACAGTATTGTGTACATGAAAAATCCAACTGCAATCACTGATCTGTTTAACTGTAGGGATTATCTAAAAACCTTTCAATTTTAGGACAAATCAATGTCCAACAGTTAAAGCTAAGTTGATGATGATAATAAAGTAGGTAAAAACTGCAGTGCTACTGGTCAATGGGCAATGATAATTGATTACCATCAGATGACCTGTTTGCTCATTAGTCTACCTCCGACATAAAAAAACGAGCCTTTTGTCTCCTCATGAACTGCCCACTAAATCTTCATCAATGAGCTTTGAAACATGAAATTTTCAGGTATGTTCAGAGAATGTCCATCAATACCGCAATGTTACAGAGATGAAGAGAATAGACTTTCTTCCATATACAAACCAATTGAGGTTGACCCATTGATGAGTATTGAGGAGAAGACAAAACATATGGTAGACTGGTACCAAGCCGCTCATAAACTTTTAAAGTAAGTTTCAATGACATTACAGCTAGAAAAAAATATCCAACATTCAACTCTTTATATTTTTGTTATAATATTTATAAAGTCTATTTATTATCAATATCTTATTTAACAATATCTATATAAATAAAAATGAATCTATAACTTCAAAACGACAGCACCAAATTGGATAAAATTTTTTGTTGTGTTTGTTATTATCTGGACAAGGTTTGTATAAAAGATAATTTTCAAAAATTTTGTGGAAAGATGTAAAAAATCAATTTTTCTCTTTTCCATCATTTTAAACCGCAATATAACTAATAGATGGCGCCATTATTAAGATTAACAAAAGAAGCTATAATTTTAACAAAATAAATGGTAGTATTGATATATTGACAACATTCATTCATATTCAATTACCATTTCTTTTGTATTATAAAATCAAAATTTTTTCTGTACTTCATGCTGTTCTTTCCTCTGAGGTTTCATCTGTTTTCTTTTTCATCAACAAGGTTTATCATGATAAGAAAACGTAAGGTTGTCTCGTTTTTTTCATTAGGTAGGTACACTACCCATGCTAAGCCGGGCCGGCAGTTCAGTTCGGGTCGGAGTATCACAATGAATTGTAGTTGCGATCCAAAAAGCATTTTTTTTATGGGATACGAGGGCAAACGAGTAAGCGTGTCGCCTGATGCAAAGCAATTAATGTCGCCCATAGACATCCGCGACACCACAGGGATCACGGAAGCGTTGCCTGTTTTTTGAATGTGCCAATCATGTCGTATCAGTCCGGAAATGTCGTTGAAAGCGAGTTCCACAGGGTGGTGGTGCGTGGAAAGAAGTTTCGGGAGAAGCGCACCGTACTGGATCGTCACTCATCCAGATGAATTTCACACTTCTCACCTTTGATGCCATCTAATGGATAATCTTAAAGTGAGTATCCTGAAGTGAGATACATTTGAAAAATCTACTTATATAGACTTAACGATATGCATGATTAGATAGTTCACTTTTTGTTCACCTCTTGTTTCTGGTGTTTGTTTTATTCTTTTCTGGTCATAATTCTAGCGACATATTCGTACAACTGTATTTATATTTCAGGGGTATGAAATTTCCCAAGGAAGAATTAATGGAAATAGGACACAAAATGGTTGAGTGTTTTAGGTATGTATGTTATATGGTGTAAGTGTTAGTAATGTTCGTAAACTAAGATATCTTTTCTTATAGAAGTCGTTGGAAAAGAGCTAGCATATCACCTGATTTAAAGTATTGTTTTAATACTTACCATCAGCTTAGTATTGCAATATCCATACAGTACTAAGAGCAGAATGCAAATGCATTACAAGCCATCGATAAATTACATCATACGTTAAAGGGTGACGGAGGGGGTCAACAGTGGGGGGAGGGACGAATCATAAGCTTCGTGTTGAATCTTAAACTAAAACTGTAAACTTCAACTCCAAATAAAAAAAACATTAAAATATTACTAAAAGTTATTTGGTGTTAAATGCTGTTATTTATAATACGTATATATATATATATATATATATATATATATATATATATATATATATATATATATATATATATATATATATATATATATTTTTTTTTTTTTTTTAAATGAGTCTTTTGATACATGACGTTTTTTCAACATCAGGGCAGGAGTCCAAGATGTAATGTCGTGGAGTCAAGCGCAACAGGTGCCAGTACTGGTATTTTCCGCTGGTCTCGGAGAGTCTGTCGTCGCCGCATTGCGCGCTGCGAATTTTTTATTACCACACGTTAAGGTATTTCTTAACTTACTTTTTTGATGTGAAACATCTTATCCAGTTACTTTGCGAAAATCCATTACTTTGTGAACAGTCAGTATTTCTACTTAGCTAAGATCCGTGACAAGCAAACAAAAATAGAAGAACAATAATATGTTAGTTACTAGAAGAAGTGGATTTACGGGAAACTTACTGAAAAAACGGCCGTCAGCAACAAAAACTGCAACTCTCCACCTCCCATCCACCATCAACAACAAACACACACGCAACACAGATGCTTTGTGTTGAGGCGAAACACTTGTGAACATCGTGGAAGAGTGGTTGTGCGTGTTTGATGTTATTGACAGTTGTTGGGAGGTGGAAACTTGCTGACGGGCGTTATTCAGTAAGATTCACTTTTCCCTGGAAATCCACTTTCTGCAGTAAAAAATACAAATTAGTTTTTCTACTTTTGTTTGCTTGTCGCGGGTCTTAGCCAAGTAAAAATTTTGACTGTCCACATATCTATCTATTAATAATTATATACTTTATTTAAGGTTGTGTCGAATTTCCTAGCGATTGACGAGAACGATACCATCGTTGGCATCAAAGGTGACGTCATTCACACGTACAACAAAAACGAAGCGGCCATTAAGGATACGGAGTATTACGAAATGGTCAAAGAGCGACACAACGTCATACTTATGGGGGATAATATAGGCGACGCTGGTATGGCGGAAGGAATGGACCACTGTGACGTTATCATAAAGATAGGTTTCCTGGGTCGCAACGCCGAGGCTAACCTACAAAACTACCTCAACAAATTCGATGTAGTATTGGTCAACGACTCCACTATGGATGTGGTCAATGCTATACTGAAACTAGTGCTGTGATTTAAGTTTAGTAGTCTTATTTGATTTGATACTAACGTTATACATGTTCGAATGAGATTCAACGGTGTACGCTTCTTCGGAAGTAGTTAATTGTATATGTAGTATTTATTGTATTCAGAATGCGATGTGATACTTCTTGAGTAGCTTTTTTTAAAATGGGTTAGTGCGATTTCATTGTAATAGTTGAGCTGATTCCAATAACCGTTAGTTTTTTTATAAATTAAGCATTACATACGTGACTCGGGATCACGCTTTGTCGATTGTTTTTACATAAAGACTTGTTGTTTTTACATAAAGACTCAGGTTTATGTTGTCTCAATTGCATTAACATTAAATATTTTTTATTGTTACCTTCTGTATAATGTATTAGTACAGTGGTTCCCAAACATTTTCCGCCACGGACAGTTCAACGTTTGATGACTTTACCTTGGACCGCTGATGGATTATTGATTATTTATAATTTATTGTCTTGATTTACATACCTTGTTCTCATCTGTGTACAACGCCACTCCCGTTCAGCTCACATTATTCTCTCGTTCATGGAAAGTCACACAATCCCGAGAGAAATACTAGTTAATGTGTGTTGTTGCTGTATGGTTTATGAACCACTTTTTTAGTGAGAGTACATTTATTATGGTTGTTAGAATATTTAAATAGTTCAAAAGATAGTGTGTTAACACTAATTCTGTTATTGTACCATTGTATTACACACGCTTAGTTGAATTTTGTTAAATTTATTTTTAATGTAATACCGTGGTATTTCGCAGAATTTTAATTAGCATAGCTTTTGAAATATTGAAATAATAATGTCCTTTTAATCGTTTTTAATGAACTGTGTCATTATGAACGTGTCAAAGATTTAATACGTAGTTGACTTTAGTAAAATATTAAAATATATAGTTTGTATATTTCCTATATGTTCTTTTAGTACTTTTCCAACCAACGAAGATTGGCAGCTAATTCAGCATAATCATCTCCTTAGCGAGGTCTACTGCCTGATATTGCGTAGCCGAGACTTTTTCCTGCGTTCGACATATCTTTTGCGTGCGACTTTTCCCATCATGATTAGTTGCAACCTGCTTTACCAGTCTCACAACTTAATTCGCTAATTTTTGAATCCAATAACAGCAGCACAAACTCGTCTACGAAATTACAAAACCTAGTAAAGGACAAAAGACATTTTATATGAGAGACACAAAATTAGTTGGTTTTTTACAATTCTCTGCATAACGATTGTGTACTTATTACGTTTTTTTAATTTTCAAAATCTTTTTTCTATGAATTTTTTAGGTGCTACGTCCATTTTTTCTTGGGAGTGTCCCTTACTAGATTTTAAATTTGCACCACCAAACTATTATTTGGATATATTTATATAGACACTTGGATTGGATGTATGTATATACACACATATGTCTCACGATTGTGGCCTAGACTTCTGTATTAATGGGTTCAACCAATTTCATTTTATTAAATTGTAAAGTTAAATGAAAAAGCACAATGTTGAAAAATGTTTCAGCGTATGGGTATTAAATAAAACAATTTTTTAAAGAAATTAAATAATTTGTTATTATTATAAAACAACACGTATGGATACAAATGTATTTTCTAGTCATTACCATGAGCTAGCTGTGTTATCCAAAACATAAAACACACCTCTAGTGGAGTACTATCACAATATAAATGCAATTATTTTTTTATAGATCGAGAAACAGTAAGATTAATTATTAAAAAAAAAATTCAAAAGTACAATAATTTTAATTAAACATAATTGTTAGAATAATAATGACCGTTTAATATAAACATAAAAAAAAACTATAATTATTATGGTGAGTGTAAAGTATTCTTAATGGCATCAAATCCATGTTTTATTATTAATCACCAAAAGGTCACTTGATTTTACATACCTCATTCCATCATAACGATTATTTCAGTGGTTTTATTGCTGTGATGTCACAAATTAAAAAATAATTAAAATTCTTATATAAAATGTTATATATATCATATATTTTTAACAATCAACAATCTGTGTAATGGAAGATCTTCATGGAATACACTAACCTAACGTGACAATAAAAGCTCTGCAAATACTAACTCCTGCCGACGAAGGACTAGTTATAATTTCAAATACTGCACAATAATACCGTCTAAGAGTAATGAGACTGCAGTTAGCAAGAACTAGTGATACAGAGGCATTTATAATTTACATTATTAAAACCACTATTATTTGATATATATTTAATCCTATATATAAAAAAAATACAAACGACATGCTCTTTCGTGTACTGTTGCTTAGAGCAATATTTTAAACAATCTTCGATGCACAAAGTTAAAATAATCCGTTCTTATGGTAATATGCTGCAGCATCGTTCAATAACAGCATTGTTGCAAAATGACTGGAAAATACATAAATGTCATCACAATACCCTATTAGTTTAACTGAACAAATTAAAAGCTCTAAAATAAACAACAGTCTTAGAACATACAAGTTATTTACACAAAGATTTATTTATATAAAAAATATCCTACTAACCGTACATGTAACAATTATAGCCCATGTAGAAATATATATATATTTATTTTGTCACTATGTACAACAATTAGAAATAGTATTAAAAATAGTCAAATATTTAGGAATCATCTAGTCACAAGTCAAGGCAAAGTTAGGCGAGAAACACACTTGTCGACGTAGGTACAAGGCACTTGTCTTAAAATAAGGGATGTTTTGCACTGTTTCTGTTTTGATTTGAGGAAATAAAATTTATGCATATTCAAACTTGGTTTTATTTTTATCATTAATTAGGACGAAATAGAGCTGATTATTAAACTTGGTGCAATTATTTTTTATATTACGTATATACGAGTAAATAAGAAATGTATTATACATTGATTATATAGCATACAGGTATTTATCCTTCATTCATGTTTGTTTTTAGTCATGGATGACTGGTAGAGTATTCCCTATGACATTAAGTCCGCCTGATGTACATATTGTGTGAAAAGTTTAAATAAATAAAAAAACATATATGTTTATCATGGGACCTACAAACAGGATAATAAATAATATTTTCTCTAAAAACATATTGCACCCCCTTTGGCATATTTGTTATGGAACCGAGAGACAAACAAACAAGAGTATTTATTATTAGGAAGCACTCAAGGCCGCCCATAGACAACTACAACATATATACAGCAAAAGCGTTACCTATGGCAATGCAAACATCTATATGTTATAAATGCCGCGAGCGGCATCTGGTGGCCCAACCTAATGTAATAGGAGTGACTAAGGCTCACCGACTTCGTTGGCTGGGCCACGTGGAGAGGGTTGGGGAGGAGCGTGCAGTCAAGAGAGCGTATGTGGGTCGCCCAACTGTACGACGTCCTGTGAGGCGCCCCAGGTACCGCTGGAGAGACATGATTGAAGATGACTTGCGCAACCTTCAAGTTTGTAACTGGCAGGAGGTGGCGTAGGACAGGGCAAAGTGGCGTAAGATCTGTTCGGAGGCCAAGATCCATTTTGACTCGCTGCGCCAACAAAGTTATTTTTTTTATAAATAATGTTAAAGTGTAGCAAAGGAACAGGCCGGCTATATAATGTGTGATCATCACCGCTGTATGGGCAATGCAGGTTGGTTACTACTTTAGAAAATGATGTTGAAATGAAGATGTTTGGCTTCTAGCATTCATCATACACAGGTTTGGTGTAATTGATAATATTTTGGATTTATATATTGATCGGAAATGCTAAACGTTGGCATGGGCAATACTTGGGCAAAGGTTCTTCTCAGGGATTTAATTTTATGAGTAAATTTGGAGGTTGTTTCTTTTTTCTGCATAATATGACGGGATAAAAGACGTGGAAAAAAGTAAACCTTAAATATTTATAAGGACCGTTAAAGTGGTGTAAATTTTTATTTTATTTTATTGTCAGTTCATATATGTTCATATTAAATATAAATTGATATATTGGTAGTAAAATTACAATAACTATTAGTTATAAACCAATTTTACTTTTACGCGGGAATTTATTTTTTCAAGGATTAGTAATACCGTTAAAATAAACTGAAATTTCAAATTGGATTTTGACGTTTTGTATCAAGGAACTAATTATGAGTTTGGAAAATAAAATTTCGCTATGATATAAAAGGGCACTACAATTTTATCAATACGTATTCATGACACCAACTTAAGACAATCGCAATGAAAGGATATTATAATCGAATAATACGGGAGTGATGTGCGAAAAGTGTATTTCATGCCGCTGAGACCAAAATGACGCCTGTAATTTCGCAGTCTCCGGCAAGGCTTGGTGTTGAAAAACACATGGGAAGCGTACGTTCACATGATAATATACACGACAACCACCGATCACAATTGCACTATCATTCGATATCGTCTCAAAAAACACTGAAAAAATAACTTCTAATACACAAGCATATTTTCATTCGTTTGGTCGCGATTGTGTACGTTGAGACTTTAATACTAAACAAGAGAAAAAAAAAATAAAATACTATTTGCAGTCATGGAATAAAAATGTCCATACATTGACCTGTCTCTCTATCTCTGTTGCTTGAGCACAAAATAATTTTCGTCACGCTGTTCACACATCTGTTTAGAAATGTTTAAAATGTTTTGATGTAACTAGATTTCTTGTTAACTATTCTTAGTCAACAGTGCTTGTGTTAGGAAAATATGGTTCGTATTAATAGTCCAATGGTAGAATCGGAAACCCTTAGATCGTAATCGAACTCATTATTGTACTTTTAGGGATTGATTTCCGATTTATTTCTTGTCTCTTATTTTAGGCTATTGGCTCGATTTGAGCAACAGTTATAGTATTACAATTCCAAGGAATTTCAGAGGTTTCTTATACTTTTTATCACTGATATTTCTTTATTTCCATTTCAATCATCAATACTGAATATATGAAACTATGACGATTTAATATTAAATTTAGCATACTGTGATGCATCTTTGAGTCGATAACGAATTCCATGTATAATGATTTAATTTCATTCTAGGTGGTTAAAACTATATATTATAATGTATTGTTTTTAATTTTAATTATATATTTTTTTTTATATATATTCACGCCTATCCCCCGCAGGGGTTGGCAGAGACTACAGAGCTCCATCCGCTGCCATTCATCGCAGCGAAACGGCTCGTCATTGGTCGCTTTTCGCCCTCGTGAGAATCAGGACGTGACGGGTGGCGAACCACGTTGCCGTCATTTTTCGACAAATTAGGTATATTAAATTCGTCTTAGTGAATCCCACGAGCCGCAAGGGAGGATGGAGGTCAGCCCCAGCAGAGCCCTGCATGCTGAGGTAAGGCACCATAGTCCTCGGGGGAGCCCGACCCCGGGACGATCGGCACGCTTTCTGTGTATGTGTGTTATTTTTATAAATTATCTTTATTGCATTGTGAATTATTTTTTACTTCTCTATCGTATTATTTAATGTTGTGATTATCATAAGATTATAGTCTATTTAACGTCCAATCGGTCGCCCAATGTGTCGTTGGAACGACTTGGATCGTTGAGGCAGCGGTATAAATAAATAATGATTTTTCAACTGGCAACCTAAGTTATGTTTTGGGTTATTCTAAAACGCATTTTTTTTATAAATACTACAGAAACAGTGTTGATGTACCAACGAACGCATCACGAACCGAACAAACGATGCAAGGCAAGCAATTTTAGGAATAAAACAGACGGCGCCCGCTTTCAGTCGAGTCCGCGTAAATAAGCTAGTAAGTAGTAAGTACAAATATAATAGAACGATAATGGTGCTTGCGTGGCAGCCTTCAAGCGTACACGTACAATACTGAATCACATTATAATTCTACGATTAACGTTAATAACGTGTACAGTGTTGGCAGACAATGTAAAACAGGGGTGGTCAACCGGGCGATCAACTCTATCAATTCCAGACGATCGTGGCAAGACAAAGAAAAATATATTTTCTATATACAGAGAATAATATTTATTTTTGTTATTTTCTATTTTAATAAAATAAAAAAAATACTATTTAAATACTGTTGCATTTACCCAGTTAAAATTTCACGTTATTATATTTATATGTCGTCGACCTAATTCTCAGTATTAAGAACTATAAAGGCCTAATTGTATGCCCCGCTTTATAGTGAGGTTACACGAGATCATATATCCATTTATATGAAGCGACCGGGCACGCTTCGAGTTTGTACCTGTTCAGTACCGCGTAAGGTCGTATAATGCGTGTGAAGTTGCATAATGAGTCGCGGCCGCATATAATTAGCCCCTAAATTTTTTTTCCCACTTCTCACTTTTGATGCCATCTAACGGATAATCTTAAAACGTATGCAATAGAACACTCCATATTTACCTCAAAAAATATTTGTTTTTTAATCCCTATTACTTCACCCTCTATATACATTCATATGTCTTGTTCAAATTTTAAATTTACGCAAATGGATAATATGTGAAGTATGATTGGATGTTAATTTTACGAAGAAGTACTGATTGTGTAATAGGTAGATCGCACAGTCTAGTTAATAAACAGTATATATCTTGGGTCGAATCTAGTTGACTACCCCTGGTGTAGAACAAACAATCCACAGGTGTCGGGCGCGTTATATCATCACTATATACTATGCAGACTAGATAAATAATGAGAATATATTCGATACACATATAGATTGAATACAGAAATCTTCTATCTATTCGAAAGTATAAATTAAAAAATTGCCCTGTTCGACACACCACCGATGTTATCACTGACGGTATGTTTCACAAATGTTTTGTTTGTTTGAATGCCTAAAGGGGAACAGAACAGTTCAAGATATAGTTACTTGAATCAATACCGCCGTATGCACTGCTAGACATTGGCTCTCGTCAAAATTCAGAAATGTTGCCGTAAGTCTGTTTTTCTGTTCAGTAAAAAAAAATGTCATGATTAAAGTTTTGTATTTCTATTTCAAATCAAGTTTTTTGTCTTGCTTGGGCTTCGTGCGATTTAAATTAGTGATAACAATAAAAAGTTTATGCAATTGTTTTTGACAATCCAGTTTCTGTCAGCCATATTGCGCAGATCGTCTCTGTTTATGATACTTTTTATAGATAAAAGTAACTAGTGATTTGCTAGCAATTGTTATTGATAATTGTGATAGGTTTGTAACGAGCATTACTGATGCTCTGGTTATCAATTCGCCTGTTCATCGTGGCGGCAAAATCCTACTTTGGAGAAAGCTATGTCCAGCAGTGAATTAGGTTGTTGATGATAATGATAACTTCAATGGTAATTGTGTCGTCAGCAGAAAAGAACAGCAAACCTCACAATCAGTGGCGTGTTTGGCAGTCACGGGTAAATATAACTTGTATGATGCGTCGGCCCACCCACATCACGGCCCGTTTCGGCTCCGTCCGTCTCACAAAGAACTGAGGCATTGGTCCCCCTTTATTGGTAAAGCACAATATTTTATCTACAGTAGTATATAATACAATTAGTTCTAACGACAGATCACAGCCTAGGTTCAACTTATCGCGTCGAGGTAAAGCTCCGGGTTACCTCTGTACAAACAACGGTATCGAGTGCCCGCGTGTTCGCTCACTGACGTCACGTGATGGCCGCCACGTCCGAGTGCGTCTTTTGTAGGCCGTCCTCATCGGTCGACCTGTAAACAAAAATAATTCCGCATTTTGTTGAAATAAATAAATAAAGCCTTTATTAAAAAAAATACGTCGTTTTTTTTTAGAAATACCCAGATTTTTTTTTGTAAAGCACATTAACGGGTGTTGGCAAAATGACCAGCGCTGTAGTTAACCAACTACAGCATTACAGCTGAGCCAAGGCCTATTCTTGGGCACATTAATGGTAGTATTAAGTTATTCCGAAATTTGTGGAGTACTTTACTCTAGTTTTTAGCTTAATTTTTATTGATAATTGAAATTGATTGATTTGAAAAATGAAAAATACGAGCATTATACATAAACTTGTGATAAAATGTGAGATCTATTAGGAGGATTATGTAAGAAGCTGGCGAACCTCTTAGACGGGAATGACGTTACTTTACTATTTAGTGAAATATAGCTCTATAGCTCGTGGTTGTAAAGTGTACTGTGGAGTGTATTGTCGTTTGGTTTACCTGTAGACGTGCGCGGAGGAAGTGGTTGTGTGGTACTGAGCGGCGTACGGCAACCTCGGTCGCGGACGCCGTCGTCGAGCCAGCACTGCGCGCCCCAGCGCCCCCGGCCGTATCGAGTTCCTTGCCGCCTGCCACACCAGTCTGCAGACAGGCAGAGTGGATCAATCGATTATGATATCTCTCTACGGAAGCTAAGCAATGCTATTTATGCTTCTAATATTTGTTTTAACAGTTAATCCTAAGCTGTAAAGGAAATGTTTATAAAGGAGTACTTTTATGTTAAATACTTGAAAACGCCTGTAATACGTTGAAAGTCATGATGTCACTGGTGATCGGCACTGAACTTGGCAGTGACGCCATGGGAGCCACAGATTAATTTGATTAGACATTGAATGTCAAACATAAAAATAAAAATCCACTGTGACATAAAATTACACTGTAACTTATCTATTGAAGATAATTTTTTTTATTTATTTATATATTCACGCCTATCCCCCGCAGGGGTTGGCAGAGTCCACAGAACTCCATCCGCTGCCATTCATCACAGCCAAAATGGCTTTCCATTAGTGGCTTCTCACCCTCGTGAGAATCAGGACGTGACGGGTAGCGAACCACGTCGCCATCATTTTTCAACAGATTTGGTATATTAATTCATGTTAGTGAATCCCACGAGCCGCAAGGGTTGATGGAAGGTCAGCTCCAGCAGAGCCCTGCATACTGAAGTAAGGCATCATAGTACCCGGGGGAGCCTGATCCCGGGACGGTCGGCAACGCTTGCGACTAAGCTCGCCCTTAGCCACGCATCCTTTGGCACGACAGACCGTGGATTGGCGGAGAGGAAAGGATAGAGAAGATTTGAAGATAATCTTTCACCATTTTATTTATCGCATTATAGAAAATTCATCGCGACGTTACTGACAATCCCTGTAAAATTGTGCGTATTCAAATGTCTTAGTGTTTAATGTCGTATAATTATCCGCCGAATGTTTTCGTGTCAGCATATCACGAGCATGAGGGTGGTGATTTAAGTGATCATCGCTGTTAAAGGACATCTGCAAATGCGTTGTGGGCGTTTAAACACGTCGATCTAGTGAATATGATTCACGGAGTTTTTATGAAGGTTGTTAGGGATCGTCCATTAATCACGTGAGGCTGGGAAGGGGGGAGGGGGTTCGGCAAACATTACGAAATATCACAAGGGCGCAGGGGGGAAGTGTTAATTTTTCGTTTTCTAAACCGCCGATAATGATGTCGCCGAGTGGCTTGATAAGACCGACGTTGATCTTCAACAAAACAGTGCCAATGGCTGACTTGCAAAATACTTATTCACTTGTTAGTGTTGAAGAAAGTCTCGCTAGTCCGTCGTCCGAGGACAATGTACATTAAATATGTTCATTGCACTGGTGCAATTATATATTTTTAACATATTTACACCTTTCCTTCATTATTTTTATGCCAGTCAAAAACAACTTGCAACCTTAATGTCTGTCTGGATATTTTTATCACGGTAATTAATGTTCCAGGATTTAATTAGATTACACTTAATTGTATTTTAAAATTATATTCCAAAATTATCAAGATACTTTGTATTAAAACAACCATCTCACCAAGGAGAAGGGGGCTATAAAAAAGGCTAAAAACATCACGTGATTAATGGAGGGCCCCTTACTAGTTATAAAATTGTAATTAGATAAGCAAGACGAACCTGGGCGCCAGCGCAGTCACAGTGGTAACTATCACCACCAGCCAATAGATGGGGTCTAGCAGCGCATGGTGTATCACGTGGTATGTGGAAGGTAGGTTGAAGCACGGCACGCACACCGACTGATACATCAGCGTCAGCACGAAGAACGAGCCCAAGGAGCCCGTCAGAGCCAGTAAGTGGATCACAGTCTGTCGATATGAAAAATAATACACGTAATTTTAAGTGAAAATCTTAAGAGATCGGCGTTTGTTACTCGCAACTGCAAGTGACAGAGGACTGTAAAAATCGGCTAGAACAGAGGTTGCCAAACTTTTTTGATCATCGACCCCTATATAATTTTTCGAAAACTCCATCGATCCCCAAAAAAGTAATTTTCGTTTAATTAATATAAAACTATTAGATACTGTGTTTGTATATTTATTCCATGTCTTTTAACATTTATTAAAGAAATTTTACATTACATGTTACACAATAGTTTTATGAAAAACATCTTAATGTTGAAATTTAAATACCTTAATATTTATTAAATAATTAGTAAAGTAAAAATAGATTTATTGCTTCATAGTCAATGAGATGGATGTGCCTTGTGTTTCTTTGTCTAGAATCTAGAAAGTTTCAAATAAGAGCACTTACATGTGTTAATTAATAGAAGTCGATTTTAAGACCTCGTCGACTCTTAAAATAAGTTTTAGTTTATGTCGACACCTGAAAACCGACCCCAAGGGTTGAATGTTGCTTCTCTGTCTAATACGCAACTAATGCAAGTATTCTGTCTTATTTCGACTCCGTGCCATTTAAGTTTGGGTGTTCCGTCATACCAAAAATAATCAATGAAAAGTTAAGGTTTATGCATTTTTTTTTGATAATCTGTAACTTTAAAATATAGAGTATCGAAATTACTTTAATATATATGCAACGAGAACATTATATATAATGTCGTTTTTAATGCAAAATAAATGTAAATAGAAAAAAAATTGCGATTTAAAGTTAAAATTATCTAATAGGCTTTTTAGGAAGTTGAAAATAATTTTGGTATTACGTTTGTATGGTCCAAACTCACAGAGAGGCGTCTCTCTGGAGCCTAATCCTACTACACAGGTGGAAAGTTAGGAGGCAACTAACTCTCAATTACTATATTAAAGAAATTATTTATATATATATATATATACATATATATATATACATATATATATATACATATACATATATATATATATATATATATATATATATATATATATATATATATATATATATATATATATATATAGTCATTTAACATATTGCAGTTAATGCGTGTGTACTTGTATCTAATTTCACTCGTGCACAATCTATAAAATACGATCACAACACACGCAAAAATGCACACGTGTATACATTGAATAATGGAGTCAGGCATTACTTCGCACAAATCTATATTAGGTTGAAAGTCAAAAACTACTTTGCTAAGATCCGCGTAAGTGTAAAGTATTTTTTTTTAAAGTGACAGTATTGAGTGGCCGAAATAGTGACGTAATGTTCAAAACCATGACGAACAGAGGCAACTTTTAACACAGATAAAACGTTAACGTGAAGTGAAACTTTCAGTATTATATCTCTTTCTCTAGCAGGCTACATTATATATATGTATGTTTGTCTCTTTTTACTGTCACTTTTTTGTTTCATCTAGTCTCAAATCACAACGGTGCTAAAGAAGATTTCACTTCAAAAAAATTGCTAAAAACAAGTGTGTAAATGTAAACGCTTTTATAACAAAGTCCCGGCCGATGTTCAAACCTTTTCTTTAAATAAATTCAAAAATTTTGGTAAAAACAATGCAGTAAAACTAATTATTCATCAGTAGACTACCAAGATGATCAATCAGCCTGGGACATCCAATCGGATGAAGAAATCCTTTAATATTATAGATAATAATAAATGTATCTATTAAACACGTTATTTTTTAAAAAAAAAACGCAAAGAGCATGAATTAGACTCTTCTCTCTTAGAGCAACATTTTGTTTCCGAAGCGATAGTAGTTTATTATTTACTATTGACGTCAAAAACAATTCCTTGAAAAATTCAGTATATTGAAAAAATATAGACAAGTGCGGGTATATTTATATATATTGAACCGATAATCATTTTATTCAAACTAGTTCTGAAACACTTAAATAAGTATTTTTGAATATATCAGGAATGAGGAATTGAAGTTATAAGAGCGAAAGGAGTTAATTATTGAAATGGGGAACATCAATTTTATTAATTGCATCTTGACTAAGTGTTAAGCGCTAAAAAGATAGTAAAATTAAAATCAACTAAAAGGTTTATCCGAAAATATTGCAAAATACACCACACCGAATATCGTCGTCTACAACTTACGAGTTTTAAATAGAATAGCTGCGTGTAATATAAAATCCATTAAATAAACACACATTGAATGTCTCATTTAAAAAAAGAGAAGCATCATAGGACATGTGGTAGATGTGAAACATTAACGATGGCTCGGTTCTCTACCGTATGCTTGCGACCACGTGTATCGTAGTCCTGTATCGAGACGACGCCTAGTTCTGCGTCTAGGTCTCAACCCCGCGATAAGATATTTCACAACAAAAAATGTCAATAAAACAAAACTTAAATTTAATAAAAATTGAATGCACATTACGGTCAAATACGTAGAAACATGCACACACATACGTAAACGTGTGCGTGTGACAATATATTATATATTGTTAAAGTTTTATATTTATTTCTCCATAGATATAAATAAGCAATTTGAAATAACGGCTGGATGCCTAGTGACCTCAGATAAAGGCTCACGCCTAGTTCAGGCACTAGCCCGCCACATAAGTGTCATTCTCATTCTATGGTATAACCTTTACATGTAACTTCGATACACACTTTTCATTCACATTAAAAGAACATTTTACTGGACCAAAAAAAAGTTCTCCCTGGTCTTCATCCAACTACTTCGTGATAAACTAACCTTAATTAACCTTACTCTGGTTCTATTTTATCATTAAATTTATTTGTTTGTTAAATATTATACCTGCATATATATACATTATACCTGTGGCACCATATTAAAAAATTTGCTCATATTCTCATACACATCGTCACGCCTGTCTCCCGTAGGGGTAGGCAGAGACCATAGATCTCCATCCGCTACGATCTCAGCATACTTTCCTTGCTTCCTCCACACTCATTACTCTCCTCATGCAAGCCCGCCGGTTAAGTGTATTCTTGACCTCATATAGCTTAATTGCTAGTACCTTTACTCATCTAACAAAAAATTACGTTATTTCTTTCGAAATACCTAGATTTATTTTGTATTTTTGTGGAACGTACATCCTAACAGATGTTGGCAGAATGACCAGCGCTGTAGTTAACCAACAACCAACAGTATTAAAGCTGAGCCAAGGCGTATTCTTTGGTACATTAATGTTAATATTAAGTTATTCCGAAAATTGGTGTATCACTTTATTCTAATTTTTATTTTCATCGTTACTTTTGATGTTGTTTGTATTGTGCCTTGTTAAAACAAGTCATCTATGTATCTAACTTTGTGGTGTCAAAATAAATGATTATCATTGTTATAATTACCCAGCTACGCGTCTCTATGGCGACGTACACGAGCATGATGACGAGACAGCAGGTCATGTTGCAGAGGCCGAAGAGCCACAGGTCGACGTCGGTGTCCCAGTAGGCGCTGGCAGCGGTGAAGAATATCACCACGCTGATGTAGACGGACTCGGCGAGCACCAGCCAGTAGGAGTGCGCGCGGTACGCGAGCCCGCGCCGCGACGACCCGTACAGCCCGGGCCGCTCCGAGAGCAGCGCGGCGGGCGCGACGCGGTCGTACGCGCCTGCCGTTACAGAGACATAGTCTTATTTCGTTACCACGTTGGATGCCACGCACAATTTTATAGGGATTCTCCGTGGCGCCAGGCTCGGATTTAAGGGAATTGGGCCCAATCGGGCCCCGCACTTGACGGGTCCTGTATCACCAACAAAATTAACGAAAAGTTTTTCGAGATTGAAAGCAAATTGCTTTTGAAAAACAAAAGATTAATTATAAATTATTTGAATAATTTAAAATATATTTATTGTAAGTTCAGTTCGTTTATCAAAAAGTTCAAATTTTTATATCATATCAGAGCAACGGCATTTCAAAAAATTGTTTATTGCTCTCCGAATATATTTAAAAATTCCTTGAATGAAGTTTATATATATATATATATGTATATATATATATATATATATATATATATATATATATATATATATATATATATATATATATATATATATATATATGTGTGTGTGTGTGTGTGTGTGTGAAAATATATACACCGCATGTATTGGATCCGGGCCTGCGTGGCGCCACGATGAATTTTTTATTATGCGATACATATAAAGATGAAATATTATCTTTAATAGACTATATAGATTTTTAATAGACAATTCTAATTGTGAGTTCAAACGCAAACGTTGTAAGGGCGTCAACACCGCCTTTCCACAAAAAAAAACAACTTACCAATAACAATAGGAGGGAAGGCAGTGAACATGAGGTTGTAGGCCATCAGATGCAGCTGATCGATCATCACCATGGACGAGAAGCCGCAGTACAACTGGTACCAGAACACTAAGAACACGAACGTCTGCCAACGAAAACATATTACGGATTTCACAAACAGACAATTATGTACATTGATTTATTTCTACATCACGCTCAAGTGTCTACCAGGACTGGGGAAACAGTCAAACGCGATCTACCAATTGATTGAAGCCAAACAAAGAAATATATGGTAAATCCTCCTATAACGCGGTACTCTTATAACGCCATTTCATGTCCCTCATAACACGTGTATTCTCTTGTATAACGCGAAGATTTCCAACCAATCTACCGCATTATAGGAGGGTTTACTGTAAAATTTAAATATACTATATTAAATAAAATAAAACTATTCGAATACTTTTTTATTTACTCATTTAAAAGTTCATGTAAGGACAAACTTACCATGGTTGTCCCAGGCGGATTAGTCAGGCACCCAGACTCGGAATAAGTACTTGTAGGATATATGTATATATTTATGTAGATCAGGGATTCCCAAACTATTTCGGAATCAACCCTTTTCCAAAATGAACTGATACCTCAGACCCCCATAGTCAAATTACTTTAAAAATCCTATCTCTAGTTTTCCTATTGAAACTATATACCAATTTAAAAAATTTTAACTTTGCGGTTGGTGGTGAGAATCCTTGATCTAGACATAAGAATCTAATCTACGATCATGGAAATCAAGGAAGATAACTTCGCAATTAAATTCTATATAAAAAATAAAGAAAAAAATCACTCACGGCATTTTTAAGAAAGAAGTAGAGTATCATTCGCGCTAGGCGGTCATAGCACCAGTGGCCGTGCACCAACAACAGTCTTTCGATGTACTTGAAGCGGGAGAGTGCGAAGTCTGATGCCATCACCGCCTGCCGACCCTCCTGACCAGATAGTCCTGTTCAGAAATATTATACTATTTTTAATGCCTATACTTGACTTTTCTATGTCATCCATGTGAGGTAGATGGCGTCCACAGTGCTTCGCTATAGCCTTTTGTTTCCAGTTACGCGCCTTATTTCATTCCAGGGCATTCCGATGTTACCCGCTTCTGCTATCACCGTACGTCACAATGTTTGCATGATGCGACCACGCTACCTTTTGAGGATTCTTATGGGTTTCCAATCTAGGGCTTACTAAGGGATATGATTGGGCTTCCGGCGGACTTACGGACTTGGACACTTGCGACGCTTGATCTTTAAGCTGATAGGGATGTCGTTGCAGCATCCCAAAAGGTCTTCGTTAGTTATTTTCTAAGACCATTGAATTCTGAGAATGCTGTGAAGGTATCGGTTTACGACCGCTTGAATACTGCGCGTGATTTTCTTGGTCACATTCCACGTCTCACACCCGTAAAGCAGGACGGATACAACTCAAAACAAGCTCATGGTTATTTCTAACAAAAATTATCAATTTTTTTTTGTAAATCTTTGTCTGCAGCATTAATCGACCGCTTTGTCTCCGGAGAGGTACCGTATCATAGAATACGATTTCCCAATCTTTAATAAGGGTGTACCCTAAGCCCCACTGTAACATAATCCGTGAACCCCTAAAAATATTTTTTTTGGCTTTTGGTTTTTTATAGCTGAGCAGGCAAACGGGCATGCGGGTCACCTGACGGTAAGTGATCACCGCCACCTACAGACATCTGCGACAAAAAACTCAAAGGGATTGCCGTCTTTTGGGAATTGTTTTTGTATTTTTACTTGCGATATGAACATGGGTTTACTATACTCACATAGCAGTATCGATGTTTATTTAATTTGAATGAGTTGGTTTGTGTTGTCTTTTTGAAAACAAAGTTGTAAACATTTTAATTCTTATTAGACCCCTAGGGGTCCGCGGACGCTAGGTTAAGAAACACTGCTATAGAAAGCAAATTTGCAAAATACCGCATTGCATCGTTCAGTGATCATTTAGGGCTAGAGACTTAATTGGTTTCCTCTTCCAATTAATTTTCTCAACACCTCTTAATAACTTACACCTTAAGATAGACAATGCAGATGAAAATCGGGTGAGTCTCTTACTTGTTTGCCTACCTCTTCGAAAATAAAAAATATACCAATAAAGACATCTTACCAACTCCTACATCTGCGGTCTGTATCATGGACACATCGTTGGCGCCATCACCTATCGCCAAGGTTGTGACTCCGAGCTCTTCTTTCACTGCCTGCAGAGTAATTATGAACCTTTAGTAGTTGCGTGACTATATTTCATTTATTCTTGTATTTGCTACTAAAGTGATTGTCATGTTGCGTGTGTGAACGACCTTGAGGAGGACGATGGTTCCTAATGACAGGAATTACGGCGAGGGTGTCAGGAATACCGAGTTCACGCAACCTCCGAGACGGGCTTAGTAAGTCACGCGCCGGAGGAGCCCCAGCAGAAGCAGTTCTGTTAGAGAACTCGGCGCATCTCCCTCGCGGCGATAGCGGCCATCGTATTTTTTTAGTGTACAATTACCTTAACGATGTAGGCCTTCTGGAGCGGTGTGGCGCGACAGCACAGAACAGCGGAACAGCGGCGCGCCAGTGACAGGAACGGCGTCACCAGCCCCGAGCGCCGGTCCAGGATGTACGTGAGCGTTCGCCCGTCGACGACGAGGGCACGACCTTCCGCACGATCCGCCACACCACCCTCTAGGTAGCTTTTAATTGTTGATTCGGCGTGCTCCTGAATAGTAAATTTATTTATTTTTATTTATTATACATTACATCTTTTTTACATTATTATATAAGAAACGGCATACACAAACTTAAGTTTTACGTATACCGTCGTGGCGAAATGTGAGTGTACCTATAGTGGGTGCGTGTGCGCAACTTGCGTGTGTATAGTGTCGACTTATATGTCCCACTGCTGAGTCCGAGTCTCTCCATTTCCCCACCACGCTTGTCCAATGCGGATTGGCGGGATTACAAGACTCGGAATAAATATAGAAAAATGTAGGCCACACATATATTTATTATGATGAACCCGCGACCATTGAATTCGTGGGCAAGGGGTTCCGCCACTGCACCAAATTCTTACGATCCTTTATTAAAATGCAAACTAGCGAAGAAATAAATCAGTCTAACCTTATCGCGTGACATAAGATGTAAGAGCCGATCGCCCTGTGAGAACAGCGCAGCCGAGTATGCGATATTGATAGCGGTTTCGGGTTTGTCCCCAGTCAGCACCCAGACCACAATGCCGGCGTCGAGCAGAGCCCTGACTGTGCGAGGGACAGATTCCTGGAGACGATCCTCGACTCCCGTCGCTCCAACTAAACTGAGTGCGCTCTCCAATCGAGCTAAGGACTCGCGGATACGTTTCTCACGACCTAGAATAAAGAGAAAAGTTTTTTTATTATTTTTGATATCAGAAACGATAGTAGAAAAATGCTATTTGGTTGCGGCATTTGTCTGCTTCAGCGCCGCGTATATTATGTTTTGATGACGATTTTGGGATTAATTAATAAATAAAATTTATAAAATAGGATTAATTAATTTTGTATCAATAGAAGGAGTAGAAAAATAGTGCTTTGGTACTTTAAACAGTTACGCGAACTGTTTTGTATGAACTTTATGCCTTTGTGATGGTACTTGATATATAAAATAAATAAATTAAAAATAAATAAATGCATAGGAAACATTAAATAGTGAATAAAGTAAACATGTATAATCGCAGAGCGGTGTTCCGCTTGAGCTTGAGTTTATATTGGCTTCGCCGGACGGCGCCGTGCCGCGGCGAGCGTGATCAGTCCAGTGATGACAATCAGTGAGTGCAAACTTTACGCTTCAAAAATACATATTTTGTGTAACTAACTTAACTCTTGTAGTAAAATGAAATTTGAATTACGCGTCATTATGTTACCATTATAATGAAATAACATATTGTACTCTGACAAAAATTCTTATTTTATCAACCCACACAATATTTTTTTTATAATTAAAATGTTTTCATATGTTTCCATTAGTGGAAATATAATAGTAAATAATAAGATTATAATAAAAATACATTTGCTAATGTATCAATAAAAAAAAATGTTATATAATGAAAATAAATATATATTATATGTATGTACAGGTTAAAAAATATTTCAATAGGGATGATGACTATTTTTTAAAAAGTTTTATTTACACAATTACCTATAATACAGATAGAAATATTTAATATTTTATTTTTTTTAATTAATAACTTATTCTTTAGTATTTATGGAATACCCGTTTTAACGCTGAGCTCCAAAACGCCAATACTGGAAACATATTTTATGAAAAAGTGACGTAATGCATTTTAATTGCCGTTATCCGTCACGGGTCTTGAGTGTTATGATCACATTTGGATTATTAAATCAAATAAAATAAAATTCTTTAAAAATTACTTTTTTAAGATTTCTATCATGTACCTTTTCGTGGCATAAACATATTTTTATTTTAATAACTTAACATCTCAATTACACACAATTTTTTTTGTAATCAATGTACCTTCTCCAATCTCGCAGGCCCGCGCATGTCCAGCAAGCCATTCCTCCCACAGTGCCGGTTGCATGGTTCGCTTTGCCATGACCAGAGTACGTAAACCCGCGCGCGAGTACTCCGACAGGAGTGTGCGGGTTCTTTCGTAAGCGGCCAGTTCTGCTGAACCAGCACGCATTGGCGTTAGGGCTCCCAGCACTGTACTGTCTGCGCCTTTTACGTAGAGAACGACCTGAAAAATACGTGATACTATATGAGTTAGTGCTAATACAACAGCAAAAAAGTATACATTCAGTAGTTCGTTCGCAAAGAAAGACTACTTAGTGTCAAAAAAAAGACAGCACGTAATTAGTGGATAGTATAGTGATTTTTGGTTTAGCCTCGTAAACGTATCTCGACATTTTTAGCAATAACTAATTGCGAATCGTTTGTTTTGATTGACCAAAGTGACTGGGAGTAAATTATTAACGAGCAGATGAGTCCTGGTTTGGGATTCTTACTAACAATGGAAGGAAAAGGTGCCGAAGAGTTCAGTATCAATCCCCACTGCATTCTCTTGTCAGGCCTGTTGGAAAATACGCCGCTCCCTAATAGGTTCGGTGAGGCAATTTTGTCTCTCGGTTGTTGTGTCATGAATCGTCTTTAAGAGACGCAGAGGCCAATGTAATGTCACTTTCATGTCCATGTGTACCTCGTATAACACGGTTAATTCGTACCGTGCTATATCGAAACCGTGTCATACGAGACTTTTTTATTTATTTATTTAAATTATTATTTTATTTATATTCATTAAGTTAATTATGTATGTACATCATATAAATCAGGTTAATATGCACCGTGTTGTATCGAAACCGTGTTATATGAAACTTTAAAGTAATATAATCAGCGCGTTCTCAATTTTTCGTTACGGGCGTGAAATCCAAAATGTTTTAAAATAAAGTAACACCAGATGGGCCAACCATAAAAGCCCGAAGTGCCGCAGGTTGAGTATAGCTCGTCTAGACCACGAGCGTAGCCTAACAAGTTAGGCTATTTCAGCTTTAATTTTACATATTAATATTATATAAAACTGCATTACCACTGACTAACTGACGCGTTATTTGGGACACTGTAAGAGATATGGGGTAAGTTTTTTCTAGGGAAATGTTCGCATAGGGCTCGAGACAAAGTAATTATATCCAACCTTGAATATTAGACGCTAGTAAAAAAATTCTCGACGGCTCGCCCGAATTGTAATACCTACCGGTGGTACCGTAACAGAAAATGGTGACAAATGTGAGTACATGTTGATGGGGGGGTGGGAGTAGGAACAGTCCGAAATGGCGAAAAACCAGACGGCCGCTATACAAACGTAAAATCGTCATTTATGGGCCGATTTAGCTAAAATTTGGCAGAAGGCCGAAACGCTCGCGTAGCTTGCAGCTAGCAGGTGGACCCCGAAAAGGTTGTTAAAGTTATAAAACAAATAACTTATACCTGTCCAGTGGGCGTGCGCAGTGCCACCGACATGCACTTCCGGTTCGAGTCGAACTGCTGCACACGAAGCACCTTCAGACGTGTCAGTTCGCCGCGGACGCCAATTTGCACGTCGTCGGGGGAACGCGCACGAAGCTCGTAACCATAAGCCAAAGCCGCTTCCGCCAGCGCCAGTTCATCGGGACTTTCCGCTTCGAAACGGGCTAACTGCGCAAGAAAATATTCGTTTTGAAAATCGATTTCAATGATGATAATCCCATAATCTAAAAGCGGGAACAGTTTTGTGATGTCTGTCGTATTACAGATATTTGGTGAATATTTTAGTATAGTAAGGTGGATATTTCTTTTTTCTCGTGTGTTTATATTTATGTATATGTTTGTATGTAGGTGTGTATATTCATATATGTATTGTATGTATTTAAATTTATATAATTAATTTTTTCTATAGTACAAGCTGCATCAACTCCAAAGCAATTTTCTCAGTTTCGCCTGCAAGTTAACTAGTAGAGAATGCCCAGTGGTATCAAGTCCGCCTGTTGTACATTATATTAGAATAAACTAAATAACAATAAACAAAATATTGTACTTATATTTTATAATTAATAAACTAAAAATAATAAACAAAATATACACAATAAATAAAATAATAAACAAAATACAAAATTTATATAAATTATAATTTAATTTATATAAATTTTGTATTTTGTTTATTATGGGTAATTTCAATAATGATAAAGAGAGAGAGAGAGCAAGTAGACTTTTACATATCATCAGACAGAGACCACAGATCTCCTACTGCTATGATCTCGGCACATTTTCCTTCGCTTTCTTCATGCGCTCGCCGGTTAAGGGTACTCTTGACCTGGCCTTTCTTAAACACCGGCAATTTGGTCAAGGTATGTTCTCCTTGGTCTTTCCCTGCCGACTCTTCCAGCCACATCCACAGCGTAAATTTCTTTTATAAGTAGTCTTTCATCCATCCTTTCTATGTGCCTGTTGTAACAGAAAAATATTCTCTACGCACCTGTGGCTCAGTCGAGGTACTGGGTATGCTGCTGTTATCATCTCTGCTGCCGAAAGGTATTCGAGGAAGACGAATACGGAGAGGCGAAGTGGTGGAGGGGGGAGGGGACGGCGTTGTCGACCGGGACTCGGTTAGTCGAGCATACCTGTGCAAAATATCAATACATATAATTAAAATTTTGTCTGTCTATTGGTTTGTTTCTGCCTGTCTGGGCTAAGGCCATAAATGGTTTATGGTACCGCGGAATATAGTGTTCCTATGCTAAATATTACTCTGATCATGTTTAGCGGAGAACCGATAAACACTATAATTACATGTTTGGCTGTAGTGTTGGCCCCCTCAATCCAGATAGGGTGACAATCTGCAAAGGGCAACTGGCAGAAACATAAGCGTGAAGTCGGTCTAATTTGCGCGTAAAGGCGGCCTATTGATGATGACGATATTAAAATTAAAAAACCTTAAAAATAACGGGAGCAGGCTACGTCGAGGGAAACAGTATTGCATTATAAACAATTGGGAAAATTAATTTTTAATTATTCATTTTCTCCCTTTTCGCCTGTTTAACTACTGTAAGGATTTTCTTTACCAAAATATATCATTAACTTAAAAATTATAAATTAAAGAATAATAATTTGCGTCACCAACGACATTATTCCCGTCTTATATTCAAATACATATATAAACTTAACATGCAACATAGAAACTAATAAAGAAAAAACTTATTTAATAAATAAACTAAATCGTAACAAGAGGACAGAGCCAGAAAAGAAATGTGAAGAATGAAGAAGAAAACTATTAAATATTATTTATGTTACAAAGTAAATTATATAATATATTTTTTAAATTTAACAGGAGATGTGGAAAATATGTCAATCTTATTTAAAATTTTATTCTAAGGCTCTTACTTATCATTTGATCGCAACGTGCCGTTAGATCTCACGACTTTCTCAGAAGGAAACTGTCCGCTGTTCTGGGAGCCGCTCAACTGCATCGCGTCCACGTGGGGCTGACTCACCACTACAGTGTTGCACACCGCCAGGATCAGCAGGAACTCACGGACCTGTCGTTCAGTTAAAATACATTTAGATTAATATAAAATACAATTATATATATCGAGGATAAAAGGGAAAATGTAGTAAACCGCAAAACCTACCATCAGAGCCAAAAAAAGAATTTTTCTCAGATTTCTGAATAAATTGTATCTGATTACCCAAAAACAGTCAGTTTCAACGCTGTACAAAATGTTCTATTGATCCTATAGCTGTGAGACACAGACAATGGTCTTGCCGATGCAGTATTTTTTGATTCGAATATGCAATAACTTTTTTGTCATCTGTGTTATTTACGGCGTTTTCGCTTTTTTGCGAAAAAAAAACATATCCATATATATTTTTTGTTTCCACTACTATTTTTAAGAAAACTTGGATATCAGGAGGGGAAACAACTGAAAAATTACCAAAAACGGCAACACTTTATCAGTTAACAAAATGAAAATAAACTGAGTTACTTTTTAAATACGCCAGACGAAGTAAAAACCCAGTAAATGTTTACAAAGAAAAATATTTTTCTGTCGCCAACACTTGTGAAATAAAGTAATGTACCGTTATCCATTTAAACGATTCTGATTTCGGGCATGAAAGATTTATGGCATATGAGCACATATGTACGTGTTAATTGAAAAGTTTATATCTTACTTCCAATGGAAAGTTGCAGTAGATTAAGAAAGAAGAAAAATACGACTTTACCTTTTGCGTATGCTGTGCATCATTGTTGTCAAGCATGTGTTGAAGCAACCTCCTGTTTGGTGAAACTTGAGTGATGGGAGTGACTATCGGTGGTAGATCGCTTGAGGGCTCGGCCGGTGGCCCCGGTGGATGGTCGTAGTCCACACCACCCACCGTACACCGTCTGAATACCATTTTATTCTCCGTCAGGGTTCCAGTTTTATCGCTAAACAAATAGTTGATCTGGCCCAACTCCTCGGTAATATTAAGCGCTCGGCATTCGGTTCGCGTGTTCGTAACAGGGTCGTACATTTCCACGTCTTGGTGAATGTGATAGACTTGGAGTAATTTGGTCATTTCTATTGTGACGTACAGAGATACGGGTATCATCACTTGGAGTACGATGATGTAGGTCCAGAATATGAGAAGCCCCTCGTAAGCTGGCTTATCCGCGTATGGTATGAAAGGTGTGACTTTATAGAGTAGTGGATTGTACTGATCGTACCAGACTTTGCAGCCGACAGCCCCGGCACAGCATAGGAATAAAAGAACTAAGACACACCATATAACATCTGTATTCATTTTCCTTTCTAATTTGGAGCATTTATACCTCGGCCCGCCGTTGTTGAGCATCGCTTTAGTTTCATGTCCGGCGTAAACCACGATCCCTTCGACGTAATCCGTGTTTTTAATGGTACACTCTCTCAGTAAGAGGTTCTCGGAGTTGAGTGGTACCCGACAGCCATTTGGATGAGATATTGTGCCCGTAAATCTGTATATCTTCGTCGACGGTCGCTCTACTTCTATTGAACTTCGAAACTTCTGAGGAGAGAAATCGAATTGCTGAAAATGAAAAAAAAAAATTATATAATATATGCTGCTCCATTAGATTGGTACAGAATTTATAATAGTTCTATTGGATGACCATGGCTTTTTTGGGCTAACTAATTTGCCCTGTATAGGCATACTGTAATGTAAGAGCCTCACTTTAAATACGTTACTTTCCTTCGAACAGGATATTCCTCTAAGTGACCATCCATTAATTACGTCATATGAATTTCATGATTTTGGATGCCCAAAACTGTAAACTTTACCTGTAAAAAAGGGGTTTTACAGGTAAAGTTTACAGTTTTAGCATCTTAAATTTATGCATGTGGTGCAAATCGTAGCTCTCTCCGCAAAAGTGAAAACTCATAGCGCACTAGTAAAAAAAAGTGTGACGTAATTTATGGAAGGTCCATTAAGCATTGATCTTATAAATGCTCCAGACTTAATTTACACAATAAAACAAAAAATATTTTATGCTATATTACTATGGGTCGTAATGATATTTATTAAATTCAAAGCTAAACAATAATGATAAAGTGTAATATGAGATTACTCTCTAAAGTTGTTATGATTTGCTGTTTAATATTCTTTAAAATCAAGGTTTAAAAATAATGCTTCTTGGTCTTTAATAAAGTTATAAGAAGAAGTAGTTATAATTATAAAATCATCATCAGCTTGTGGAAGTCCACAAATAAACACAGACCTCCCCAAGGTCATCATGTCACTTAGGCTAGTGCAATTGACATTTCTAATATTCCTCAACTAAAGTCGTAGCCGAATCGGCTGGGACCAAGAAAAAAGAATTTATTTTATAATTGGTACTTGACTTGGAATTTATTTTATATTGGACTGGCTCGACCAATTAAGTATCACACCCTTACAGAATATAGGCGTTAAGTGGTAGTATCATGTGAACGGGTTTTGTACAATGAGTGTAGGGATACGAAGAATCGATTCCTTTCAGTGGAATGCCGGCGTTGGGCGGGGGGGGGGGGGGATGGGCGAAAAAATTAACATTCGACTTAATTTTTTCGTGAACGCCAGAATATTTTTGCCCAGGGTGTCAGTGGCCGTAACGCCGGCACTGTTATAATACAGTGGTTCCATTGTGATTACTTACTATCAGGTGACACCCTTACTCGTTTGCCTACCTATAAAAATATATTAATGTAGGCAAGACCATCAATTGGCTCAGTGGCGGGGAAGCAGCCTACGGAGTCGTTAGTCGCGGGTTCGATCTACACCTCGGGATGAATATACTTACAAATGTTTCTTCCGAGCCTGATTTCCATGTAAACCCGCATTGGATAATGGTGCTACAGCGGTGGAACATATCCCCAGGTGGGAAAAAAAATGTTGATGGTAAATTCAGTTACCACAATCCATTTAGTACACGATCAATCGTCATATTAAAATCGAGGCTAAATGTACGACTAAATCGAGTTGCACAGTTCATTGGCTATTTGGTTTGTGTGTCACGTCGGACAATAGATGTTTCGCGCTCAATCTTTTCCGTGCCAAATAGAGGCACAATTCCCATAGAAATCATCAAATAACCCAAGCTATGGGTCATAATAAACACAAAAAGACGTAGAACAGTAATTTAAACAGGAGTTTTTCTCCTATTTAAATCCTTACTGTTTTCACACTCTATATATATATATATATATATATATATATATATATATATATATATATATATATTGTTCAAATTTTCGAACGTTAATAACATACTATTTATTCATCCACTCAAGTTTAAATACATTTTTTTAAACTTGTAGTGGATAACACTTGATGTTAATACAGATGATATTTAATTAATAGTAGGAATTAACTTTAATATTAGGTGTACAAATAAGTTTCCGCAGTTTTTTATAAAAAATTAGGAATTTATTGTAAAGGAAAAGTACATTACGTTTTATTCAAAGTATTTTCCATCATTTGCCACTACTTTTCCCCATCTTTCTGGCAACATTCGGATACCCCGTCGAAAAAACTCTTCATCTTTTGACGCTATCCACAAATCTACCCAATTTTTGGTGTCTTCATATGATGTGAAGCGCTGCTCAGACAGACCATGTGCCATCGACCGGAACAGGTGATAATCAGAAGGGGCTAAGTCTGGTGAATACGGCGGGTGGGGTAAAACTTTCCAGTTGAGTGTTTCCAAGTATGTTTTTACCGGCGCCGCAACATGTGGACGAGCATTATCGTGTAAAAGAATAATTTTGTCGTGTCTGGAGTAGTAATGGGCGCGTTTTTCCTTAAGTGCCCGACTCAATCTCATCAATTGTGTTTGGTAGAGAGCTCCAGTAATGGTTTCGCTTGGTTTCAGCAATTCATAATACACGACACCAAGCTGATCCCACCAAATACACAGCATGAGTTTTTTTCCATGAATATTCGGCTTAGCTGTCGATGTTGATGGTTCGCCGGGCTTAACCCATGACTTTCTCTTCTTTGGATTATCGTAGTGAATCCATTTTTCGTCACCAGTGACTATACGATGCAAAAAACTCTTTTTTTTATTCCTGGCAAGCAGCATTTCACTCATGCATAATCGGCGTTCAACGTCTCTCGGCTTTAGTTCATATGGAACCCAATTTCCTTGTTTTTGAATCATTCCTAACGATTTTAAACGATGTGAAATTGCTTGTTGAGTCACTTGTAGAGTAAGTGCAAGTTCTTTTTGCGTTTGGGACGAATCTTCCTCCAATAGTACTTCTAATTCCATGTCTTCGTACACTTTCGGCCTTCCACTGCGTTCTTTGTCTTTAACGTCAAACTCACCGTTCTTAAACTTTTGAAACCATTCCTGACAACTTCTCTCACTTAAAGCAGCTTCACCATATGCTTCTAGAAGCAATCGATGCGCCTCAGCTGCAGATTTTTTCACATTAAAGAAGTAAATCAAAAGTTCCCGCAAATGATGCTTATTCGGAATAAAACTTGACATTTTTGCACGAAAAAAATTACGTGATGCTGATACGGAATCACTAGTACTTTAAGGTTATGGTGTTGCCAGATGACTAAACTTGGGATATTACGTTTTACATCTGACAATTTCTCCATAACCTTCTGGTGGGGCCATCTTTTGACAAACCGCGGAAACTTATTTGTACACCTTATATTTTTTATATTACTTGTTCGAAATAAAACAAGCTTATAATCCGTAATCAAAACTTCTTATATTTGTTGCAGTGGTATCATTAGCCAAATCCACTATCGTATACCAAGTCATAAAACAAAAAGAGCCATAAAAGCCACGAAGAAAAGTTTCATTGCCACCATCAGAATGAGAACCACCATCAGACGAACTGATATAACATTGGAGCCTTTAAAAAAAGCCTTCAGATTTCTCAAAGGCTGGCAACATTGCCTATAGCGTTGAAAACGTCTATGGGCAGCGTTGATTGCTTTCATCGAGCGACACGCTGGCTCTTTTGCCTTCCTATCCCATAAAAAAAAACAACAAAGAGGACTTTCATTCTTTTCTGCGTAGCGAATAACTACAAACAACAGTTTGTTAATGTAAAACCTGTTCAGATAATGAGGTTGCGTCTACAGATAACAGTAACGGTATCATCACAATGCAATTAAGTTAATGTATTAATACAGGCAAGTGTTCTTCAATATAGATTAAATTACACTGACACTAATTAAAGAGGGTTACACATATATGGACAGTCAAAAGTTTTACTTAGCTAAGATCCGCGACAAGCAAAACAATAACAGAAAATTAGCAATGTGTGTTTTTCCGTTGGGTTAAGTGGATTTATTTGGAACTTAAACCAAAAACTTACCGAAAATCGGCCATCAACTCTCCACCCACCAACCACTATACACAACGCCAAACACACATTATCACTTTTCCATCTTGTAAACGACACGTGTTTCGCCCCAACACGAGTTTTATACATATTGTAGGAAAATGGATGAAGAAATGCTATCATTATTCAACTCCTACAATTAGTTCACACTCTACCTATACATGTATATATCTTGTTCAAATTTTCAATCGATAATAAAATTATTTTTAAATACGTTTTTAAAACATGTTCGAATATAGTTCTTTAAACTTGTAGTGGATGACACTCGACGTTAATACAGTTTTTTTATATATGATATTTAATTAATTAATTTTAGTTGTATATGGCAGAAAAATAAATTCTTTTATATATGACATTTAGCAAGATATAAATTTAGGAATAAATATCGTCAATGTAGCAGCGTGTAGTTCGCTGGATCACTTTTTCTTATTATGATTTCTCGGAACTTGACAAATAAATTACACACAATCATATAATACTTATATATGTATATATAGAAAATTAGAAAAAAAAAACTAAAAATAATAAGTACGGAAGGAGCCGCGATAACGCCTCGTTATAATATACAACATTTATAATAATCTCAATAAATCTTATCATACAGGCGCACGGCTGGATTTAATCCTTCTATACTAAGCCGTCGTCGTGTTGAACAAGCAATCGTCTTAGAAAACATCATGTATATGCGAAAATGTACATTCATCATTCTCAGCGCGTTATACCCAACTGATGGGAAAAGGTTTCCTTTGCATTCCGTTCTTTTAGGACTAGCCGTATCCAGGCCCTATTGGCGAGGAGGGACCCCGAAGGGACAACAAAGTGTTGTTACGGATCTAGTCCAACGGCCTTCCTCACGCCTAGCAATTTGCCTATTCCGTGTTCACTTGAGACTTTTGGATGATATATTGTCATGTTATACATAATAGTATTAAGAATAAAGTAGTTGTGTAAAAGACATCCGTCATTCCCAAGTACGCAAAAATTTCCCATACTGATCACACTGACCAGATGGATCTTGCAGCCGTAATACTCCTGAACGTTATCAGCCTGTGATAATTTATGGCTAGCTTAACTCATTTGTTCGCAAAGGTAAGCAACGAATCTGTGACGTTTTTGGCGTTGCGGTGATCACTTACCATCAGGTGACCCAAATTCCCATTTGCCTGCTCTACTCTAAATTGGTGGCTGTATTGCTTCAGCCACCAACTTTTTTGTGAAGATGTGTTTGTGTTCGCCATATATCCTTCGAAACACACTGTATTATTTTTTCCTCAGCCCATACACTGCTGAGCACGAATCTCTTCATTTCTGGAGGAACGGACGTTAACCCGCCACGCTTGTCCAATGCGGATTGGCGGGGTTACCAGACTCGGAATAAATATTTGTAATCCATACATATATTTATTCCGATGCGGGGATCGAACCCACGACCATTAACTCCGCGGGCGGAGGGCCCCGCCACTGAGCCAATCGGTTGTCTTACCGTACGCAACTGTATATCTGTCCTTAATTGAGTTTAAAATTCACTTAAGCTATGTGATTAAATCTGGGTCACAGATAAACTTGTATCGGAAGTTTACCTAAAAGCTGATAACAGTTAAACCATTAATTTATTTGTCACTGTGTCTATATGAGCACGCGCCACTTCCTTAGTATCACATATCTAAAAATATTTATTGTATCATGGGTGGCAGGACTTGCTTTTATAAATATTTTTACTACAGGCTTGATTTCTCCTTTAAATATCGGTTGATTTTACTACGATTTTAACATATAAGTAAAGTAATTTGATGTTTTATATGTGCACAGTTGCAATTTCTAGATAGAGATGCTGAGCCAGCTAGAAGATTGAAAAAGGTGTGAACATGACTGTTCATATTAATTTGATTTTTTACAACAAACAGGAAAAAATAAATAAAACAAGTCAACAAATAAGAAAGAAAATCTGTGATGTGAAGACTAAGAAGACGACACGCGAAAATATATTTCACTGGATTTGCTCCAGTCAGAAAACTTTTACTATGAGTGGTAGACAAATCATCAAAAAACGTTTCAGTAAAAAAAATTAAATTTCCTATGACGTAGAAATATAATTTATTTTTATTATTCATACCTTATCCCTGAAACCGGGCGCTACAACCCTTTGCTTCAAGTTGGTCTCGCCGTCCAGGTTGCAAGTATCGAGGTAACATATGCCCATTGGGTTTGAAGAGTGAAGCAGAACCATATCTGCCGGTACCGCCTCGTTGTTCGACAGGTGAACTATATCACCAACGCGGACGTCTCGCCATTTTACTCGCACGTACCGTTCTGCTGATCTGTGGGAAAAAGAAATATTTATTAATTTTTACAATATCGGATATAATCATCGAATAGTGCGTGTGAATTATTTTTTTATACTTTTTAACATTATGAACAGCCTGCGACAGTTTCACTGCTGGGCATATGCCTTCCCCAAGACCTACCTAGCCGGAGGGCGTTTCATATTACGTTTGTCAAGACCAGGTCTCCACTCTAGCAGTCGTTTACGCCAGCGATTATAGCGAAAATCTGCTTGAAGCAAAAAGAAACTAACAACGAAATAATATAAGGAATTGAAACGTCATAAACCACACAATAATCTTAAAAAAAAGTGTTTTACCGCTTTGATGTTATGGCCCCACGTGGAATCAGGCCAGCCGCAATAGCATCGCTAACGCAACAGGTAAAGATTAGGCAAGCTTCACGAAAAGAAAGCGATTCTCGCCAACGCCATCGGCGAATACTTTCACTGCGTGTAGGGCCACCTCGCGTGACTTCACAAATGCAGGATAAACACATTACGATATGAAGGCTTGCAATATGTTTTTTCGGTTTATGTTAGTAGTGACTTATTTCATCAGACGTCACCATTCATTCCTCACGGCTACCTTCTCCGTATACTGATGTAGGGGACTATGCGGGAGTTAAGAATTTGGGGGAGTTAATATTTGTAAGCAAACTAAAAAAGCTTGTCAATTTATCTTATTGTCTCATTAATTATGGAAATAGATCCACACGTTTCCAGTACAGATAGGTGAGTTAAATACGTTTGGATCTTTAAAAAGTTTAGTCTTCTAGAATAATGAAAACTGTATTCCGGAGCTTTGGATGCGGGGTCGATTCAGGTATCCAAATAATTACTTATATGAGGTATTAATACCACGTCTGGATATTGGTCCATGCCATCTGGGTGTTATAATGGCAGCCATGATATATAAGAAAACCTACTGTGAGTAAAGCGTTTTATAATTTATTATTAATGTTGGAAAGTAATTTTTGATATTCAGTTTTCTTTTAAAAGAAGACGCAACATTTTTAATATTATTGATAACCATTCGAACTAGTGTAATATGTACTACTTCATGATCAGGCAATCTTTATTTACATAACAGCTTAATGAAGGAATCGAGCCCACGTCCTCAGATCTTAGCGTAATCCGTAAAGACTAAGCTATAACTGCTTAAAGTGCATACACGTATGTACACTTAAATGAGGTCAGTGTTACCTTGAAGAATAAAGTGAACATAAAGTATGGTTGTTTATTTCAAAGCTTATAAGAATATTTTTTGTAGTTCATGCTTTAAAGGCATAATGACTTTGCAGGGGCGCAAAACAAACGGTTATTAATTAGACTGTAACGTTTTAAAGGAATGCAAAGTAATGGCGAGCATTTACTTTGACGTTTTAAGAGTGATTTGTAGAGACAAGCTTATATTTAAAGCTTCAACTCTTGCAAATATTTTTGACATCCGACTGTTTGGTATTGATTTTCTTTTTTGTTCAGAGAGGGTTGCTAACTGTTGATTTAAGATTTTTGCATGCCTTCGATAATATTCTTTCACTTTTTAATATTTTGTTCAACGCTTACCAAGTTGTTTATTATTTCTTTTTGATTAAAAGAAGAATTGTCATCCACTCAATTGACATTATAATATGTTTTATATAAGTAAAAAATAAACTTCAGTGAGATGGCCGAGCCTTACTATCTGAGCTCTTTCTTTTCTATGATGCAATTAGTTATAACTATTATGCCAGTATCAAGTACAATCATCATCATAATCGACAGCCTGCGGCAGTCCACTGCTGGACAAAGGCCTCCCTCATGAAGCTCCAACTAGCCCGATCTTTGGGCACACGAATCCGGTTTCTGCCAGCCGCCCTGCGCAAATCGTCGCACCATCTAGCCGGAGGGCGTCCCATACTACGTTTACCGAGACGCGGTTTCCACTCCAACACTCGTTTACTTCAACGATTGTCGGATCTCCAACAAACGTGACCAGCCCATTACCACTTTAGTTTGCAAATTCGAAAGGCTATGTCGGTGACTTTACTTCTCCGGCGGATTTGTTCATTCCGAATCATACCTACCAGAGAAACTCCGAGCATAGCTCTCTCCATAGCCCTCTGAGCGATTCTGAGCTTGTGAAGCAGACGGTCGGTTTCGGCGCCGTAGTAAGTACAATATAATAATATCAAATCTCTTGAAATGTAACTAGTCCGATTATTACGGTACGTTTTGATAAAAAGGTGGCTATTTTAACAAAACCAACTATTTTATATTTTAACAATTATATTATATTAACAATTGTATTTTAACAATTCAACTTTACATATACGCCTTAATCAAACTATATTATATAATACGCCACCATTATTAAACAATATAACTGATAATAATGTACGATTATGAAAATGAAATAAAAAAGCAACGTCTCTGTATGTTGGCGGGAAAAGTACTTATTACTCCTTATGGGTATGTGTAACTTAATTTCTAATATGACTTAGTTTGGGGCTTTGAAATTATAATGGAGGCAACATTTCGCAGATGAGAATGAAGTCAATAAACTACAAATCCAAGGTTTTACGCCGTTTTCATAATGCTACGACTGTTTCTGGACTTTACAACTTCACATCGTTAGGAGTTCGTTTACGATTCTCTTAAACAGACCAGGTAATAACTCACCTTCTCACGAGGACGCAATAAACATTGTGAAGTTTGTCAAGGAGAGATTTTAACTTCCTTTATGACAGTCGCTAAACAACCGCTTTGAAGTAAGGTCGTTTCGTTACCGACAAAAAAATGTTTTTTACGGAAAGCAAAGCTTCATAAAATTGACCGATTAGCAGTATTACAATTTTTTTTAACTTTAGTCGATAATCCAAAATTTAATGGATTGTTAAATTGTTAAATTTTGATGCAGAATTGTTAAATTTTGTTAAATTGCTAATTGATAAATTGCTTTCGAACAAGGTATATTCGACCTATACTCTAATATAAATACGGTCGAATATATAACCGATTACTTATCGTCTTCATAAATTAATACAGCCTTAAAATTGCACTTTTCTGCAACAATGGGTTGCGTTTACCATCCAGGCTTGGTTCCAAGACTCTACTGCTTAACTACTGATATTTGCTTACTCACGACACCCAGAAGAAGAACTGGTTAGGTCCCATTTTACACCGGGAACCGCAAAGTTATCATCAACTTCGTGGTTCACGGTGTAAAATGGGAAATAATAAATAACATATGAGTCGACATTGACACCCATTTTTTACCCCATTCTTATATTTCCTTTTCCCCATCCCATCCTTTTTCTTCTCTCAATATATCCTTCCCCTACTTTTATTCACATCACTTAAAGGTCGGCAACGCTTCTGTGACTCCTGCAGTGTCGCGGTTGTCTATGGGCGGCGTTGATTGCATTCCATCGGGCAGCACGCTTGCTCGTTTGCTCGCCTATCCTACAAAAAATCCAGGTAAAGCATCTGCAGTGCTCCTAATATTGTGGATGTTCATGGGCGGCGCTGGTTGCTTAATATCAGGTGACCTACTTACTCGTTTGTCCATCTCAGGGGTGGCCAAGCGATCGATCGCGGCTTTTAGTCCAGTCGACCGTGGCAATTAAAAAAGAAATTAATATACTACTAATAAAGTTCAAGTTGTTGTGTTTCCCCTATTAATAATGTAAATAATACTATTTGAATGCTTCCTTTAAAATTTCATGTATTTTATATTTAATATACATACAAATGTGAAATACGATTCGACGTTCGAGTTTATGAAGATGTACTGGAGTCTAGTCAGTAAACAGTAGTTCTTTGTTATAATTAAGTTGGCCACCCCTGATCTAGTTATTCCTCAATAAAACATAAAATGATAAGATCAAATCAGACGGTTCCTCCATACTACTGTATCATTGTTTGAGTAGATAATGGTATCACGTCTCGGGGCTTACCCCATTACCCGGACTTCCTCTCAGGGGCCTGCCAATCGTACGTGATATTTGCAATGCAGGAATAATTAGTAAACACGCGTACAGTTCCACTACTTTTACGCCTGTATCGATATTGATTGTAATTATAAACGATACACGAGTGTTATTGATGCAATAAAAAAGCAGAAGTTGATATTTTAATATTTCAGTGATCCATACGTACGCGTAGAGTTGCAGAAAGTCGACGGCGACGTCACAGTCGAGACCTTCCTCACTAAGACCAAGAAAAAGGTGACATTATATGCATTTAATTATTTTTTTCAAGGCCTACATATGTCCCAATGCTTACGGGTGTTCTCATATTTGGAGAAATTGACATCAAGTCAGTACGGATTGGTGGGGAATCCAGACTCGGTGTAAAAATACCTGTTGGCCATACAAATATTTATCCTGGTAAGGGACTCCTATTTAAAATACTTTTGGGCCATACCCCTTCGCAGCAGGTCACATGCTCGTTTACCTATCTCTTCCATATTTTTTTTTCTAAAAATCGAGCTGTTTCTTTGAATATTACACTGTTTCCTATAGTTTTTCTATATATGCACATTATGATTCGTGGAATTTAGCTTTAACTTGTTTTCCGAAGAGTACTATACCTCATGATGCCTCGTGTTGAGACGAAACACGTGTCGTGTACATTGTGGGAGAGCTTGGAGTTGTTAATAGTGGTTGGGAAGTGGTGATTTGATGACGGCCGTTTTTCGGGAAGGTTTAAGTCCCCGTAAATCCACTTCTTCCAGTAAAAATACACATCATTATTTTTCTATTTTTGTTTGCTTGTCGCGGATCTTAGCTAAGTGAAAATTCTGACTGTCCCCAACCCCTGACTCCATTAATTATTATGATTCGTGTGTATGGATGTTTTTTTTATAAGTCTGTTACGCTATTGCCCATCTACTGGCAATTGATCCCCTAAGTGCCTCGTATGACAGTCACGAGAGGACATGGGGTGGCCCTTTTTAATACTGCCATCGACCCAGCAACATGTAATTCTAATTAATTTTTTTATAGCTGAGTAGGAAAACGAGCATCCAGGGTCACCTGGTGGTAAGCGATCACAGCCGCCAATAGACATATGCAATGCAGGAGGCGTCGCAGATGTGTTGACGGCCTTTAATTTATAACTCGTATTTGTAATTCTTAGAGTACAACATTTTCAAAAGTAACACTGTCTTTTTTTACAGACGTTAAATCCACTATGGAATCAGGAGTTTGTATTTAGAGTGAGTATGTTATTGATACATTTATTTTGTTCGACCTCTTTTAATCTATAAACAAATAACGGGAAATGCAATAGATATAAAAAACTAAGTTACTTAGCATACAAAAATGTTATTTGCTAAGAGTGTAGACGACAATGTGTGTGTTCGGCGTTAGAATTTAGCCAATTCTATCAAGGACTGGGGTGTCGTAAGAGGTGACTAAAGTCCAAAAGCAGGCTTCAGCATCTTATTTGCTTGCAACAGGATAGATGGGCTCCTAAGCATTGGTATGCAACCCATCTAGGAGAAGGAAATTCCGAAATCAAATCCGGAATGGTGTTTCCGTTAGGCGCAAGTAGGATCCAACTGGAAATATGCGGCAGATTCCTGCAGCTGATCTCGTTCCACATATATTGGTCCACATCTCCTCTGGAATTAGCGAATAAGGTAGTGAGAGTAATGTAGGTCCTGGGCAAACCTGCATTTTCTTTAACTCCGTCCCAGGTGGCGCAATTTGTTTTATTTTTTATGGGACTGACAATTTCTGGTCAAGGAACTCCATCCACATAAGCTCACTGCGTGGTCTTTTTCGTGAATCATCTCCAATAGACTTATAGGCCGAAAAAGATAGTCTATTTTATTTTAACATAAAATGTTGTTTTTTTCAGGTTAAACCTCAAGAGCAAAAGTTACTAATACAAGTATTCGATGAGAACCGGTTGACAAGAGATGACTTCCTGGGCATGGTCGAGATTCCTTTGGCCGGTGCTCCAACCGAGTCGGCCGCCTCGCCCCGAACCCCCCCTGTTAGGTACCCCCTACGTCCGCGCAGGTCTGTGTAAGTAGACACATTAGCATGCAGTGTATTTTTTTATTTATGTAGATTGAGTTTGAATTCATATAAATATATTTCAAGTATATTTCAATGAATTCTATTACAGTAAACTCCCGTTTATCCGAACGAGGTTTTCCGATTTTTTTCTTTATTCACAACTTTAAAAATATGTACGTAAAAAACCAACATCTAATAGATGGTAAACAGCCTAACATATGCACCTACCCCACCCCCACCCATAAAATATCATCGCGACCCATTACTTATTTGGTCGCGCCACCTCTTCATATATCTCTTAATTTTTTTCTGGGTGTTTCACGCGGAAAAACAGGGGACTTCGTTTTATCCGAAATGTTCGTTATTCGAACTGGCCGCCGTCCCGATCATTTCGGATAAATGGAAGTTTACTGTAACGTTAATAGCATTGCTTGTCTTTTTAATAATAAATTAATAAGTATAATAGTTGTTTCTTGATATACTATCAAATATTCTTTATTTCTGAAAAAAAAAGGTTGAGTTCACACTTTATGTGCCAATTAAAAATAATTTCCTTTTGAACGTGTGTTTGTTAAAATACTAATATTTTTACAAATTTATACATTTCTTAAAAGTCGGCAACACCTCTGGTACTGGAAAAGTCTATGGGTGATGTTGATTGCTATATCAGGTGAAACGCTTCGTTTGCCTTTATATTGCATAAAAATGTCTATCTAAATTTATCTGATTAGTGTTGATAAAAAACATTTCTAATTTCAAATATTACTATTTTCATTGCAACCTTCAAAAAACAAGCCTACTCCTATTTCGAAGACCGCAATGCCTAGGGTGTGGCGGATGTCTGGGCAGTCAACGCCCCATGCTTTCCATCAGGCGATATTCTTGCTTGTTTGCCTCCCTCTCATAAAAAAAATCTCATTTCTGTCCATGCATCCAGAATACTTCCTCACAAATGCCATTAAGGTACTGTTACAAATATATACATGTATATATTGATAAAGACTACAAGGTTTACTTTGTTTTGTGCTTTATAGTAATGAACAAAAGGACAAATTAGTAAGGCCACATAATTTCTTTAGAGTGTATATGCAAGGTTAGAAAAATAATTAAGCAGCATTAGCTCAATGGTTAAGAATTGCGCCAACGATGTATGGTCGTGGGTTTGATTCTACCCTTTTATCAAACAAACAGTATTGGTTTAGTTTGAAATCGTTAACAAGAATCATAGTAATATCAATTTATTGCTAATCTTCTTAAAAAATTGCAATAAAATAGTTTGATTTTACACATTTATTAAAAAAGAATAGTCAGTCTCATTATTCTTTTTTAATAAATATGTACTTATTTAGATTTTTCTAAATGCTTGTCAAAGTAGCTGTCTGATGCCACAATATACTGCGGTTCAATATTCTATATAAATTCTATATATACTTTTAAAGAAAAATTTCATTATATTGTCAAAATACTGAGTTGTTTGCCCTTAAATACCATGTATTTTTGAAGTATATAATACAATAAATATAAATAAGTACCTTTATTTAAAAAAATATAATTTTATAAGTTGTAAATAAAAAAATCTCCAATTCTTTCAAATACGCAAAAATAATATATTCATAAATCGATGGTTAGTTGATGTAAACGCCTTGAACACGATCGATAAAGGTGAATTCCATTCATAACAACATTGAACACTTTTATAAAGCCTTGAGTACTAATATGTTATCATTAATGCCTATCCTAAAATACAGAGAGATACGACGGTACAAAAATAATAAAAAATTTACTGTTCAGATTCTCTCGTAAATTCAAATGTTATATACTACTGTACATGTGTAAATACTAATCTATCATTGTCATTTTAAATCTTGTAAATTCTAATTAGGCAGTTACTACTGGCCAGAGTTATTTCATTACACAATTGTAAGTACTATTTATCATAGCTGGCATGATATTTATTTTGTTTTTTGGTAAAAATCAAAATGCGATTTTTGCACAAAATAGTTAGTTATGTGTGTGTGTGTAGTAAAATTACTATGATTTTATTTAATTGTGCTTGGCAAGATATTTTTTAATTAATTGGTGTGCCGTGGTTTGGCAGTGATAGTGCAGTTATATTATGCCAAAATATATATAACAAATGCGGTCATGTGGATTAATCATGAATATTGTGTGTATTACCTTGTAAATAATTTATTTTGTTTAGTGTGACAAAAATAAATATTTGATTACTTTAGATTTTTTTTAATTACTTGATAAAGTTTTTTTACTTTTTTTAAATTAATATTCATTTATTGTTTTGTGTACACAGTGAGTTTAGAAGTTCATTAGAAAAATAGTGTTACAATTGTTAGTTTTAAGATGCATTTTTTGATGACTAAAAATTAAATTATCATTACCATCTCGCCTTATAAGAGCATACAGAGCATTGTGAGCGAGTTAAGAATCAATCAATTAGTATGGATAACTCGAAGCTATAGTCTGCTTTAGTAAGTTTATTGAATACTCACCATGTGTACGATCGGAAATATTAAAATCATATATGTATGTACAACTTATATGTACTTATTCCGAGTCCTGCTAATCCGCGTTGGACAAGCGTGGTGATTTAAAGTTAATGAGAAATAAGGAGGACTATATATATTTTCCTGTCTAAGACTGTGACATATATATGTATATGGGCTGAAAAAAATACTTCAAAAGTTTCGTTATTCCTATACTAAATTGCATACTTTATTTAAGAGGGGATGAATATACATAGGCCTAATGTAGCAATTAGTAAATACAATAGCATTTTTCGTTTTTCTTATTTAAAAATGAAGCGTTCAACCTTTGAAACTTCCTTAGGGAATGAATTTTCAAAAAAGATTTAGTGGTAAACTACGTTATATAAAGAACTGTGCAATATTTCATACTTCTACTAAACTCCTTCTTAAACCGGTGTGCTGTAAGTTGTCAAAACGAACCAAAACAAAAGGTGTGCTCCTGCCCTCTGATATGAGCAATTGCTACTGATCACGGTCTAGCTTGAAGCATTTTTAAATTCGCATTGCGGAACTGAATGATCTAACTATTACGGCGGGAAGCTCTTCCAAGGTGGCGGATAAAAGAATCGTTGGTGATACCATAAGGGTCCCCGTACTAATACACAGACCCGGGATCTTTACGGGGCTTTTTCAAATAAAACTATTTATATACTAGCTACTACTCTAACTAGCTATCCTGGTTTTTCTGTGACAAGTAGATAAGACTAAACCCATTTGCATCAAATATTTCATTTGAAATCTGGGGTGCAATTATTATTTATTTCATGTGAGAACAACAGCTTATTCCAAAATACATTATTATATAAGACACACATATTGTGTAACAATAGATCCAGTTACTGCTCTCTCGTAAGAATATAGTAACAATACGTTAAGAGCACCACGTTAAAAAATTAAACAGTCTTAAAAACAAAATGAAACCTATATAAAAGAGAAAACAGGAAAAATACTGTAACGACTTATCATTAAATGTTAGCTTTGGTATTTGAGCAATTTTTTTCTAATAACTTTCCCAATGTGTCAGTAATTTGATATTTTTGTTTTTGTGCCCTTTGTGTGAATAGGTACTATTTGTGATTCCATCCAATTAGAAGGAAACACTCTCTCTGTTAAAGATTTCTTATATAAAATTGTCAAGGGTTGTGGTAAGTCATTGATACAGCATTTTAAAAATGCTGGTAAATATGTGGACAGTCAAAAGTTTTGCTTAGCTAGGATCCGCGACAAGCAAAACAATAACAGAAAATTAATAATGTGTTTTTCTGCTGGATGAAGTGGATTTATTTGGAACTTAAACCAAAAACTTACCGAAAATCGGCCATCAATTCTTCACCCACCAACTACTACACACAAGCCCAAACACTTTTCCATCTTGTAGACGACACGTGTTTCGCCATTATTATTAATTTTCTGTTATTGTTTTGCTTATTGCGGATCTTAGCTAAGTAAAACTTTTGACTGTCCACATAGTGATGGATTTCCGCAAAGTAACGCCTGACTCCATTAATAATGCTAGTAAATAGTTGCCCTCCTTTTCTTTTCTTGTAAATAAACAACACAACGCTTTTGTGCTTGTTTTGACGAAGTTGATGGCATGAACATAGGAAAATGTTGCCCAGAAAATTTTGGTGACAATGATACGGACGTTGTAACTTTTTGTGTTGTTTTGGTGTATTTAGTTTTCCTATATTGTTTGCCATAATTTATTCTGCACTACAATCAGAAAAACTACTTTTAAATTCCAGAATTCTAACCATTTCTATTTTTTTAGGGTTCAAATAAGTTTAGTGACTAACAAATTAAAGCGTGTGCACTGCAACGGCAATAGTGATTTAAGAGTTGACAAAGATAAACAAATCACTATTTTATCCGAGTAGTGTAAGTTATTAGTATCAGTGCTTGGCTCTGTGATCTTATACTGTTAGAAAATGTGTCTTTTTCGGTTGTCTTCCGTAGAGTCTACTATACCTGAAGATGCCTCGTGTTGAGGCGAAACACGTGTCGTTTACAAGATGGAAAAGTGATAATGTGTGTTTGGTGTTGCGTATAGTGGTTGGTGGGTGGAGAATTGATGGCCGATTTTCGGTAAGTTTTTTGGTTTAAGTTCCAAATAAATCCACTTAACCCAACGGGAAAAACACACATTATTAATTTTCTGTTATTGTTTTGCTTGTCGCGGATCTTAGCTAAGTAAAACTTTTGACTGTCCATATAGTGATGGATTTCCGCAAAGTAACGCCTGACTCCATTAATAATGTGTTATTTTATTACTTAATATTTGGATTCAATGCCGAACGCAGACGCGTACCTATATATACGCTCCGGTGATAGTGACCAGGAAAATGAGCGTATATATATGTTTATAATGCAAATGGGTTAATAACGTTTATAAAGATATAGAGGCTTTAGAAATTCATTTGGAAATGGGTGACTTATAATTCGGTGTATGTACAGTGCACGGTCTCGGGTGCGAGGATACATCGAGGTGTATGCAGCTCTGGTAGGACGTGTTGGTGAAGCCGAGGGTGATGCGGAAGCTACGCAATCTCCAGCTGCACCTGATGGTTGGGAAATGGTGGAACCCGAAGCTCAGACTGGTACAGTGCAGCCGGTGAGTTATTTTTTTTAAATAAAACGAAAACATACTGAATTCGCTGGAAATTAAAGCGTTAAAAAGTATGTGTGTGGTAACTTGGAATGATAGAATAAGGAATGAATATATAAGAGAGCGATGTTGAGTAAAAGAAGGTGTCGTAACAAAAGTTGAGAAAGGTATGCTTAGATGGTTTGGGTACATAGAGAGGATGAATAAAAGACGACTTACAAAAGAAATTTACATAACAAAAAACATACCTTTGAGCAAATTGTCGAAGTTTTTAGGAAAGGTCAGGTCAAGAGTAATCGGCAGGCTTGTATGAGGAGAGTGATGAGTGTGGAGGAAGCAAGGGAAGTATGCCGAGATCGTAGTAGATGGAGATTTGTGATCTCTGCGTACCCCTACGGGAAACAGGCGTGACGATATGTTTGTATGTATGTAAACAGAAACTATTTAAAGTTACTGATGCGACATTGGAAACTTCAAAAATAAAGAATACACATATGTTAAAGCTCGGCAACACCTCTACCATGGCGTTGGTCGCTTTACATAAGACGTCACGCTTGTTTGTTTGCCTTCCTATCCCGTAAAAATGCTTACTACTGACTTTTTCGAAATGAGTTCACCATGCTTTTATTTCTACGCTTTGCATTTCAGTATTTATTTTATCAGTTTTTACATTTGTACTTGTAGTATTTAATGTTTGCACATTTTTAAGTTTTTTTAGAATTCATTACTGTAAGCTTAAAAAAGTCTACGGATCTATGAAATAAAATTTGTTTACAAAAGTATGAGGCAATCATCAAAATTTCAAAAGCCTCTGTGTATTAGATTAGGCCAAAGTAATTAAAACGAATATTATTTGATGTTCTTAGATTTTTAAAGGCTAATATGAGCGTTTAAATTATTAAACAATTTAATTATTTAAATCAAACAAATATCTACACAATTAATTATATGGTTAAAAATTAATTAATAAAGAAAAAAGTGTTGTATTATTAATTTTTGATATAAATAATTATATAATCTGCCTAAGTTTCATATGAAGGCTTGAAATTTAACATGTGGTTTATTCATCATACAGCTAAGTTTTAAATCGTTAGGTTACCACATCCGGTCAAACTGTACCTTCCCTTACGGGTGGCGGTGATTGGGAGTTGGTGGACGCAACATTCATGGCCCATTTAGTATGTGTTTTTGTTTATTTTTCATTGGCTTTTAATTATTTTATTTAAAAAAAATATACAACAGCGGTATACTTTAAACCACGGGTCGGCAACCGTTTCTTATATAAGGACCACCAATGTTATGAGGATATCGGTGCCGGCCATATTTCATCTAATAAATACAATTTTTTTGATAATACTAATTTTTTCATTTTTAACCATATTTATTGTTACTCTCATTTTATTGTAGTAGTTACAAAATAAGACTTATAAAGCTTATACGATATTTGAGGATATTTGAAGTTTTTTAATGTCTGCTTCCATTTTGGACGTAGAAACTCGCAGTATCGCATCTAAGTGTGAATCGGTCGATCGAGAACAATGCTTGATTTTTCGATAATTGATCATTGAAAGTCTGTTCGTTGTGTGGAACGGCTCTTACTTGCGCGGCACGCACAGTAGTGGCTTACGGGCCGCTGGTTACCGACCCCTGCTTTAAACTAAGAAAAAGAGGATAGATGCTCTCGAAATAAGGTGCCGAAGCACGATATCTTTGAATGAATTCTAGAAAAAATAGTCTATTCTAGAAAAAAATCGGCATCGAATAGTGCCTATCCTCCATCGTTCAGCTCACTGTGGGCATATTTCGCGGTGCGGTGATGCCTCTTTAGAATGCCTTATGTACCATTTCGTTATACCGTTCAAACATAGGGTTTTGTAAATATACTGCCCTGGCCAAATTTATTGAGCATCCACAATATTATTACATTTTCGAGAAATCGAAATTAATTAAATCGAAATAAATTAAAACAATTTAATACAGGTTTACATCATTATTTATTGAATTTATTCAATAATCAATATTTTGGGAGTCCAACTGTTGGTTTATTTACTGTAGAAATTCTTTTCGGTAGAGAGCTAACAAGCTTTCTATAGTCTTCAGGACATATTGCGTTCCATTCTTGTCGCAGGCGGAGTTCTAGCTCTTCTTTGATTTTTATAGTATTATTATATATTATTTATTACTTCATTAAAGCCCGACTTTGTGCTTTAATAAACTAATAAATGATAAACTCCATAAATGTTCTATGGGGTTCAGGTCTGGATACTGGGCAAGGCACTTAAGAAGCTCAAAGGAGTTGTAGTTATAAATTTATAGGGTGCTCAATACTTTTGAGCAAGGCTGTACGTATGTAGAAGGCGTCTGTATGCGAGGAATAGGGGTGGAATATTATTAATCTCGAATGTTTTTATATACGTATTTGAGGAAACGCAGTAGTTTTAGAAGAAGAATTTGTATGCACCCTAAGCACGGAAGTGTTAATTTTTTTTATTAAAATGGAGCTAACATAAATATGACCGTAGATGTGCTCTCATTTCCAAGAACTATCGACGTCTCATAAATAGATGTTTTTAGCGCGCTTGATGTATTTGTAACCAATGCCTACTTTTTAAAAATTCCTGATTCACTCTCCAACAATTTTGTAATTAGGTAAAAAAGGTTTTAGTTTAAAAGTTTTACTATTTATGATACAACAAAAAATCAAAATACCCTGAAATAAAAAAAAACAACTATTGAAATCAGTTACAAAGTAGAATTGATCATGTAATCACGCGGAAGCACAATTTTTGACGTTTTATTGATAAGTTCTAAGAAAAGGAGCTTCCTTAAGGACCTTTCCTTATCTTCTTTTATAATTTTTAAAGTCAGTAACTTTGCATTGCTTATTGTGGTTAATGTGTGTTTCTTATCGTTAGATACTCAACGCTTTTTCGTGTATCTGTAGAAAAATATTTAAATTTACTTAATCATAGGACTTTTCCAGCCAACGTACATCAGTGACGCTGTTTTTATTTTATTTACATAATCTTATATTATTGTCAGTTATATTGTTTAATTTTGGTGGCGTATTATAAAATATAGTTCGATTCTGGCGGATAAGGGAAGTGATATGAAATGAATGCATGTATCGTGACTTTTGAAGTTGACTGCAAAAGTCCATAGAACGTTTTGGTAGAATAGCCGCCATTTTATCAAGTTACATTTTTAAAAAAAATTGTATTGTGTTTTATTTAACACTGGCATACGTTGTAACTAATTGCCATCAAATAATAGGAGAATATAAACATATAATTGTGAATGTTTTTACAGTTAACTTTTTGCATTGTTCTAGACCATCGGTGGTGATGTTCTTCCACCTGGCTGGGAAGAGAGGCAAGACGCTAATGGTAGAACGTACTATGTTAACCACGTAGCGAGGTCCACACAGTGGGAAAGACCAACATTCACGTAAGTTGCTTTTAGGATATAATAATAAAGTATTTTTTACTTGTATGAGACAGGATCGATGCATTCGAAATTTGATGTTGGAGGGGAATACTGTGTCAATCTTGTCACAGCTAAAAGTGAAAACCCATTTTTCCACCATGTATCGCCAACGCATCCTCTATTATTTCGACCACATTGTGAGGAATAGCGATGAAAATTTAGAAAAATTCATTGTGGTTGGTAATACGGAAGGAAAATGATCGGGAGGCCGATTACCAACCCGGTGGACAGACCGACCAAGAGAATCGTAAACCACCTAAGTCCACCACGTAGTTAACGATGCGATGGATGGATGTCGGCCAAATCGAATAATAAACTCCAGAGATACGGACAACATAATGATGATCACTATCCTCAGATGTGAGGGAGCGACTACAGAGCGATAGATTTAATTGTATATATTAGTAAAATAGTATTTAATTAAATAAATTGATAAATTTTTATGCGGTTTTCAATGCTTAATAACGCTATTTTAATTACTTAGGAATTTAATTACTAAATTGAATAAAAGGCTAAAGCAGTCGTATATTGATGATTGAACCAGCTTCTGTGGGTACCATCTATCTTATTGTAACGATCGTGATAAATCTAAAATCAATTTTATTATAGTTTTTGTTGACGATTTCGATCGATTTTTCATTTACGAGTTTCCTAAGGTTTTGTTCGAGTATATTTTAACACCTGTGAGTACAAGTATCGTATATAAATATATATTTCGCTTATACCAACAGCCGTAACATAAGCACTGAATCCCAAGCAGAACGAATGGAAACTGCTGCCACGGAGTTTCAACGCCGTTTTCATATTTCTGCAGATGAAGATCACGCGTCCAGCCCTTCGGCGTCTAACCACCAGGTTTGTATTTAATCGTCAAACAAAATTTAGCTTATTGGTGTATAACTTAAATATAAATTAGTATTAGCTGACCCGACAGACGTTGTCCTGTCAACGCGCGAAGTTCAAAGCGAACTGTTAAATGCCCAAAGTTTCAATAATATTTTTTAAAATTTACAATTTTCTAATTTTTTTCGAAAATTTCAAAAAATTTCAACTTCTACAAAGTATTAGGAGACTTAAAAAAAGGTGAATGATATCCGTAAAGTAGTTTTCAAGTTATGGTGTGACCAAGGGAATAAGGATTCATTGTTATATATAGATAATGAATATCTTGATATATGCATAACCCGAAGGGCTTTCTCTGGGTAGGAGGGGTGTTCATAAAGCTATGGAGGGGAAACAGGGGACCATGAATTTCCATTTATTTTATTAATTCGGTTACCCAATCAACTTTTCCTTTTCGTTGGTGGGAGCAACTGACTTCTTCTGCCTTGGTTATTCTCATTTTGATACGCATGTTTATAAATAATTTTAGCTTTTATATTTTTTAAGTGTCTGTAGGATATTTGAAACGGCTGTACTTTGATTTCTAATGGATTGAAAAATGGAACTTCTAGACGTTAGGTTCCCAACAGGGGCTGTATCACCCCTAGTGGGCGCTGGAGCTTTTCATGGCGGGTCCAAAGGAAATTGGGGGCGTTAATGGGGGAAATACCTCTTTTTTTATGGAAAAATATTTTATCCAGCCGTCTAAAATGTTTATATTAAAAGTTCATAAAAAGTTGGGAACCTATGTTCTACGCGTTCTTATTACAATCTAAAATGTACAATAACTCAAAAATAACTTAGTAGTGATAGATTACGGGAAGTATTAGAGACATATTCTTAGAGAACGAGCGAGCTTCGTTGTTTCAAATCATATTGAATAATTTCAATATTTTTGGAATAGAGATAAAAATTGCTGCTTGTATACTATGTGTGCGAGTTTCCATCCTTTTTTATTACTTATCTCATAGTTACCGTTAAATATTAAATAAATCGATTAAGTCATAGGGAAAGTTTGTCGTGATTATAAACTTTGTTTTTAATAAAAGTGTATCGTTATCAAACACACAATATAAACATTTTACAACTTTAATATTAAATCTGGCACATTGATTATTTGTGTAGAACATTTAATTTTAAAGCAAGTTAATTGAATGTTCTTATAAATAATCTATAAAAAATCTGTAAACTTGCCAGCAATTAAAAGCTATATTTCAGAATACGACATTTTTCTATTATTTTATCCGAAATGTCCTATTTTCATCTTAAAGTATAATCAAATAATAATAGTTCGTAGACTTAATAAATAAGTATGAAAAAGAGAAAAAAGAGTTGCAATATAACGTAGTGCTTTATGCATGTGAGCTTTTTGATTTACAAAATATCATAGGATTTAGTTTTGCATGTGAAAATATAATTTCCTTCTCTTTCGTATACCTATATTACTTAACGTTAGAATAGCTGACGCAAATTTGCTTTAAGAATCGGATGTTATTCTAAGTATACTGTTGTCTGACTTTAGTGATCTAGATTGCATCTTCCCCTGTATTGTATTTTTATTTTGAAATTTTAAAAACACGAATGCTTTGTTTCGTTATTTATTAAACCTAAAATATGTGTATATGTGGGCTTTTGCCTGTTTTTGACAAGTATATTTAGTTTACGTACGTTATATATAAAGTACTTATTGACAAGTCTTGGTTATACCAAGAAATGTTTCCATTGCAGCATGGGCTTACGCGGAATAAGGGAAAACTAATATTGTTCATTTACCTGTGTTCTTGGAGGAATAAACATATTTTTTTTTATATATATTAATCAAAAAAAGTGAATTAAAATTGTTATTGAAATTTTAACAGGAGAAATAATGTTTTGACGTGACGTTATTCTTTATACTAATCAGAAGATTTTTTCTCCAATATACACAGGTTTTTATAAGCATATAAATTCGCACTCTAACAAAGCTGGTGACTACACACGTGCCATAACCGTGTTACCAGCGAGGGTTTGACTGGCGCATATTAACATCAATACAATTCCACACATAAATCTTTCATTAGACAATTACACTGTCGACGTTATTACTTGAATTATTCACGTATCGGATTAACAGATTAAAATAATTTTTATTTCATCTATATTTTGTTAACTGTCACAGATTCTAAAACGGAGTGGTTTTTAAATAATTAAAAACCACAGAAAAATCATTATTTATTCATCAGAATTATTTCTTGGCCGTGGTCCATATTCTATGCTATTTATCATCAATTGGTAACCGTGTGCCACTTGTTTCATATTACAGTCAATAAAATTATGTTGATTTTTAATATCTTATAAAAATGTTTAGAACATAAGGCATCTCACAGATAAGTGTCAAATGTAAACATTAGAGAAAAAAGAATATGCACCTAGCCTAAGGAATAATTCAGATCAATGGGTTGGAACAATAGATTTTCTTTAAAAACTCTGAATTTAGTATTATTTCATCCATTCATCTAAGACAAAAACCACTGAACTCATTTTAACGGTTACATTACAATATTAAATAGATGTTGTAATACCAAGCAGGAATTAAAAATGTGATATTTTAATGGGTGTATAAGAGAGTTAGTATCAAATAAAACTGTCTAACAGGAGGATATAAACGAAAGACGAGCAAACAGTAACTCGACGGAAAGCACGCCATACTCAACCCCAATTCGATCACCTGAACTGATCGAGGAAGAAGTTCCTACTGAATCCGATAATTTAAGCTGTGATAGTAATTTAAGAGAAAATGGTAGCAAAGACGAGGATGACGTAGAAGACCCTCAATCGGTGGAAAGCACCGTCGAGGTTGAAAATAGTGAAGAAGCTACCACAGTTCAAGTTGTCACTAGTGGTGACGTTCAAGACGTATCTGATAATGACAATCAAAATGCTAGCACTAGTCAAAGTTTGGATAGAGATAATATTGATTCCAATGTTTCTTTAACGATTACAATAGACAATAATGATACTGAAACGAACACTAATCAAATTGATAATCAGTCAAGCGTCTCGAATGTTGTGGATGCAAATGAAAGAGACCAAAATGCAGATGTAGAGAGTACAGTACCAAATGACACGGAAGAGCAACAAACGGAGACTGAATTAGCACAAGAAGCAGCTTTGATCGAAGCAGTGTCAGAGTCACTGACTTTTGACGAAAATCACTTTAGTACACCTACAGGGGGCGCTACTCCAGAGACCCGATCCCCAAATTCTCGCAGAAGAAGAACAACGGCCAGCTCGATGGATGATTCGGAGGTAAGAAATAACTTTTGAGAGAGTGACGTGTTGTAATGTGTAAAAGGAAATGTTTAAAGCAATACTAAACTCATAACATCATACAGTTCGTCTACTTGGAAAATGCTTTAAATTATATTTTTAGAAAATACTTGCTATTATGATCACAATTAATTGCTAGTTATCTTTTTTACATAGGGTTTTAATTTATTTCAATTATTAAAATTATTAAACGTTAATAAAAACAGAAAAGCTAAATGATCCAGCTTTAATTGGTCCTTTATTTTTAATTTTAATAGTTGACATAAAATATTCCTTGGTTCATTACAATTTTTTGAATATAAATTTTCGGGGTTTTAATTGCAAATGAATATCATAAAATTTAAGATGTGAATTTCAGATGTAACTTTAAATGTTATACAAGTTTTTTACCTTGAGGTCTAATTATTTAATTAAACGTTTAAAAGACGCAAGAACACATCATCCGTTATATTCATACAATTCTTTAAACAAGGGAGCATATGTTTTATTTTTACTTTTCGAGCTATTATGGAATTTACTCGCATATACACGAAAATTAATTGTGATACCTTCTCGCTCTTTCTTCACTTTTCATTTAAATACAGCGATCAAAATTGTTTCACTTGTGTGATAATTCATATTCCCAGGGTTTAAAGATACATAAACTGTATATAAAAGAAAACAAGTACCATTTGCATCATAAGTATCACACGCTCTTCGCTCACTATCTTACCCTATCGTTATTTGACATACTTTTCCTATATTGGAGGAGGGAATATCTAATCTATAAACTAAACATTTTTTCGCAATTTTTTTATGTTCATTTATTGTATGATTATTTTTAAACAGAAAATTATACAAATAAAATTTGTAATGCTTTGCACACTTGACTGTGAATGAGAAAGCAAACGTGCTTCAAGCTTTTACTAACAAGTTTTCGCATTATGATCGTTTTTCATAGTACTGGCTTTAAACATGTCGGCTAAAAGTATAATGATGGTTATATATCAAGTGTCTTAAAATATTGCACATCTCTTCCCGTGCTGAAAGAAGATAAATAAAGAAAACTCCGGCTGCATCCCAATGTTTACACGGTGACATAGTATGATTATTTAAACCCTTCATCATAGCCATTGTATGCGTTGGAAATGATTCAAAAGCAAGGAACTTGGTTTCCTTATGATTTGAAGCCAAGTGACATTGAGCGTCGTTTTTTCGCCTGTGAACAACTGCTTCAGCGGCAAAAAAAGGAAGGGTTTCCTTCATCGCATCGTGATGGGTGATTAAAAATGGATGCAGCAATCCAAAGAAAAGAAAGTCATGGGCACTGCCCAGTCATGCTTTTATGTCATCGGCTTGGCCAAATATACTCGCTGCAAAGGTTAAGCTGTGTATTTGATATATAGGATATATAGAACCAGGTCAGTGTTGTTTGTTATGAGCTGTTGAAACTAAACGAAACAATAACTGGGGAACGGTATCGACTTCAATTGATGCGACTGATTTGAGCCCGGCGCAATGAACCCGAGCAAAGGCACGAAAAAGTGATTCTACTGCAACACTCGGCCTCCTGTTGCCAAACCTTAAATGGGAAGTCATATTGCACCCGCCATATTCCCCAGATATTGGGCCGTCCGATTATTACTTGTTTCGTTCGATGGCATATGTTCAGGCTGATCAGTAGTTCCGCTCATATGAAGACATCGAAGCACATAATATGAAGAAAATAGTGCAAATTTTATTGAAAAGGCTGCCGTTACACAATAGTCCCAAAGTATCAATCTCAGAAGCTTGACAGAAACTTCTTGATATTCATGCAGACTTCAGATTTAGTGATCTTGGTATTCCATATGCTACGATAAGAATTACTAATAAATATACAACACGTGATTAATAGTTTAAATAGACCTTTCCGACGGATCTGTTATGAATATATTTATGAATATATATACATTATTTATCAACGAATGAATAATATGTATTAATTTGAATAATATAAAAGCCGTGATCAACAATCACGTCAGACCTGTAATAGTAAAGATTTGTAAGTTGTAAAAAATAATATTTATTTGGCAAATAATGCAGTTGGTTGGGAAAAAGGTACACACGAAATTCACTAGAACTTTGATTGCGTTGTAATTTTCATAATGATTTAGCAAGATTTGTTATGTTATCTCGCCGCCAAATATACCAACCTAAGTGATAAAAGTTTTCAAAAGTAACATACAATGGAAACGAGTGTTGGTACGTAGTAACATATAATGGAAACGGGTGTTGCCCAAATAGCTTGAAAGTCGCTAAGAGATATGGACTGATTTCAGTGATAAAGTGGTGCGAATGTTTGATGGAAGAAGAAACCTAAGCGATGAAGTCTAGTTTGGGGCTCTTGCTGACAAGAGACAGCAACGGCACGTTGGTATCAAGCCTCAAATTTAAGTGGTGGCTTAACAACCCGATGTAGGAGCAATATACTTTGATGCAGACGTCTATAACATTGTTCTCCAATATTACACCGTAAATCATCTATAATAGACGTAAAGGCCAATTACTATTAATACAGAAATTTAAAATTTTGGTTGTAAGCCATCTAAGAATCCATAAAATAAGCGCTATCCCCATCACCATAACCTTATAATTTCTAAACAGTTACCGATGAAGCACAGACACCATGCAGGAGTTATTAACGTTTTGAATGCCTTCCTGATAAATGCCGCGATTACTTGGGTATAGGGTGCGCGACAGTATGAATCGATCGAGCTAAAAACATTCCTTACAAGAGATCTATGTGCAGTTTATAAAAGCTACTTTTGATAACCACGTCGAGTACAAAACTTGGTGTGGAGAGTGTTAAATACATATTGTCCATTTCCATTCTTGCTGTAATGTAATTCTTGTGTTGTGTGACTATTATTGAATTTATAATACTATAATGATAGGTAAAATTAAAATTACTAAGATTCGTCATAAATGAAACAAAAATATGTGTGGCCTGACCACGCATGTGAGTAGCATACCGGAATGGGCGACACACAACACCATGTTGCATCGACGGTAAATACGATGCATGTTTGGCCTCAAAACGTTCATGTTCATGTACATGACCTCGTTCGAATGTGGTGCTTATGTGCGTAATTGGAGGGTTACTATTCTTGTCTCCTTTTCTCAATTTCCTCTCGGTACTGAGAGGTAGTAAATAATAATGAATATTATTTAGGATCATGTTTTATCGGTTTTTATCATTCATTAATGCATTATTATTACTTTACTGTTGTAGCATATTTCAGTAGCGTTATATTATAATATTATAGGTTTGGCTTGTTCGAATTCAATGAATTCTTGTTTGTAAATAATGCACAGCTATGTAAACATGTGCTTTGTTATTGATGCTTATTGCAAATTTCAAGTGAACTTTCGAAAGCATATTTGGACCGCTTTGTGCAGAAAGGTTCTATCCCACAAATATGGTATACAAATAAAACGTTTTAAATATAGAAATAAAAGTTTGTGCAATTTGCACTAGAATGCAATTTGCGTTCATGCTCCCACAAACAGAAAAAAAGTGTAAAATATTATTAAATAAAAAAGCATTCTGGTGATTATTACTCATATAATTTTAAAGAGAATGGTATACTGATGTTGGAATTATTTATTGTATTTTGATTGTTTTGCATTAATGTCTTAATTTTATAGCCAGTTTGTGGACTGGATCATTTTGGCACAACTTTGTCCAATTACGCTTTTCTTGTATTACTTCTCATATTTATACTATTACAAATTACACTTACTTGATTTACTTCCATTATCCGACACCAACTGTTCATCAACATACATCCATCAACCATTCTGATTGGGACGTTCGATAGAGTGTTGCTATGTATTAAATGTTATTATTATGCATTATGAGTTTCGAATGACTTACGCCAATGCACATTGCTTTTGACGTAATTCGTAGTTTGAAAGCAGCATGATTTAAGTAGATACTGCATGTTTTAGATTATTGTATATCTAAGTTCGTTCACTGAGTTAAATAGAATCCCGTGTGCAGATCACATACCTGTTTCTCTAAAATTCAAGGGCGTTGTTATGGGCTTCTTGTTACACTTATGTATGTACATGTAGGAAGCTATTACGCAATGAGACCCTTGGCTTGGCTGAAGACAGGATCCCGTTTAACGCAGTGTTACGTCCTATTGCTTGTTACTTTACATAATTTTTAATTTAGCATCGTTATTGAGGCAAAAGAGGTATTATGTTAGGGGTATTGATAATGAGAGAGATTAATATATAAACAGATTTTTTATGGGTTAGGAAGGCAAACGAGCAGGAGTGTCACCTGATGGAAAGCAATCAACGCCGTCCATAGACTTCCGCAGCGCCATAGGCAGTGGGGAAGCTTTGCCGACCTTTAAGGAAAGTATCATTATGGGAGGGGGAGGGGAAGAGGGAGGGGAAAGGTGTTGGGCCTCCGGAACTCGGCCGCTCACCGTACGAAGAGCGGTAGGTAAGCTACCACTCAAACGCCGGTTTTCTGCGGGAGTATGGTACTTTCCCGGGCGAGTCGGCCCATTCGTGCTACAGACAAATATTATGCCTTTCTTGACAAAGTATTCGTCTGCAGCGTGGCTCTACCACTATTAAATATGTATATTAATAAAAGTTACCTCGCCTGAATTTAAGAATAAGGAAATCATAGTATCATTTTTAACATCTCGGGCCGATATATATATTGACCGTTTTTCAAAATTTAAATTGTTTTGTTAGTTTACAAGTTTGGAATTAAATTATAGAATATATTTTAGGATGAAACAGACGGATCGACTGAAAGTACGAGAAGTAGCAGTGCAAGCAGTACTCCGAGCCAAAATCTACCAAACAGTGATGGTTTGTACTTTTCTGATAGTGTTATAATTAGTACATTATATGATATTTATTTGCTGGAAAACTCACCTACCTTTGTTACAATTGAGGAAATAATCCTCAGTTGTGACAGAGGCCAATGCCGTAATCCACACGCTTGACGGTTGGATTTGAGATCGTAGCTTGTCAGAAAAACGATGCTAGTACCGGTAGTTTGGTGTAGGTGTCTTCTACGACACTCACAGGAAAAAATAGGGTAGATGTACAGGTGTAATAAAATAATTAAACGATTTATCTTCATAGCCCACACAATAGGATTCCCTGGGTGGTGAAAATATAAATAATAATTATAAACATAAAACATGTTAAACATAATCAAACTAAGTACCGAATTCGTCAGCAAACATCACTTTGCCTCATTTGGATTATCTTCAAGCACTTTACCACATCTATGCGAACATTTTACGCATGATCTTGTTAAATTTAACGCTTTGTTCACAGGGTTGCCAGCAGGTTGGAGCATGCAAAAGGCACCAAATGGCAGGATATTTTTTATTGATCACAATCAGAAGACCACAACTTGGATTGACCCACGAACCGGTAATAATATACAATAGTTCAGTTTCTTCTTTTAATTTCTACAATTTACCTGAAATTCGAATATTGGTGTGGAACTTTTTAATTTGTTTTTAGTATAATAGTAGTTTTAAATAAGAATTTGACAGTGTCTTAGACCATAACACAGGCTAGTATTTGCCGTATGGTGGTATAACCTATTAAAAAAACTTGACTAATTGCTCCCTCATTAGCGTAACAGTTAATTTATTGTTATGTAAAGTATGAACAATTTCAGGTTGTGCATCGAGTTTGCCAAGTACAGCCCAAGCTTCAACTGTGGCAGAGGCGGACGAATTGGGCCCATTGCCTGAAGGTTGGGAAGAGCGTGTTCACACGGACGGCAGAATATTCTTCATAGACCACAGTGAGTTTGTACAGTTTTCTTATTAAGACTGTTTCAGCATAAGCATAGTGTGGGGGTTCATCTAATCGGTTGTGTTCACAGATACGCGAACCACTCAGTGGGAGGATCCCCGGCTATCAAACCCACAGATCGCAGGCCCGGCTGTGCCTTATTCCCGGGACTACAAGCGAAAGTACGAGTACCTGAAGAGTCAGTTGCGCAAACCGGTACGTTACATGATGTACGTAGCATTAAGTAACTCCTAATGCTGGCCAATTATTTCAGAGAGAGATTTGGCTCTTATTTCGGAGAGCGTTGAGAACTAGAGGTTAAACTTTTTGCTACCTTTCTGTACTTTCTCCCTTCCATTATCTACATCTTACTCTATGGGAAGCAATGTGTCTACAATGCGCTAGATGTTGCGGATGTCCATGGACGGGATTCCACACACACAGGCAGACCGAGAGTCACAATTTCGAGTGAAGATCTTTTAGATTGTTTAGAAGAATATAGGTAATAAAAGCAAACGGGATAGAACGATTAACTGAACCAGAAATAGCAGCATCATTTATGGGGCGTGTTTATCACGCCGTGTTGAGTGAGTGAGTGTTACTACAGTTAAAAGAAGACTCCTTGACGTAAACCTTAGGGTGCATTGCGGTCTCAGAACCACTTCTTATAATAATTACTAAGCAGATTGGGAAAAGGTTCTCTGTATGGATGAATCATAATTTGAAGCTTTTGAATCCAACGACGAGTTTTTTTATCGCGGTAGTCGAACGAAAGGGTGAACGACGCTTGTACTGTGGCTTCAGTTAAACAGGGCGGAGGGTCTGTGATGGTTTGGGGCTGTTTTAGTGGTTCCGCCGTAACAGATCTCGTGCGATTTCCCTTGACTTGAAAATCTAAATAAAAGAAAGTTATAAAAACATATTAGAAAATAGTGCAGTGCTTTCAAGAATTATTAAGTCCGAAGTTAATATTTCAATAGGATAATGATTCTTAACACACGTTAAGACTATGCAAAGACTTTTTAAAAGGAAAAGAAAACAAAATGTATTGAGAATTATGATATGGCCTCCGCAATCCCCAGACTTAAACTCAATAGAAATATTGTGGGATCAGCTGGATAGATAAATGCGAAAATGTTGTCCTATATCTTAGGAAGACTTGTAAAGACCTCTAAAACCAAAAGTCGCCAGAAGATACCCAATTCAACATTGGTAGCTAGGTAAAATTAGTAGCTAGGGTGCCGAAGCTTTCTGAGGCCGTCATTAAAAACAAAGGTGGACATATAGATGAGTGTAAAATTTAAAAACTGCCGTATGTATAATGTCTAAAATATGGTTAATAAATAGTTCAAATGATTATAAAGTAGTTTCACTCATTCAAACTTTTACAAATTGTATTTTATTGAATGACCGAATACTTTTGAGCGGTAGTGTACATACATGCATATCAACTGTTTCCCGTAGGGGTAGCCAGAATCCACAGATCATCTTATCTCCTATGATCGCGACACGCTTTCTTTGCTTCCTCCACACTAATGCAAGCTCGCCGATTAAGGGGTACTCTTGAACTGACTCTCCTAAAAACTTCGGCAATTTGTTCAAAGTACACGTACACTTCCGTAACGTAAATTTCTTTTACCTGTCGTCTTTCATCCCTCCTCTCTATGTGCCCAAACCATCTAAGCATTCCTTTCTCATCTTTTGGCATGACACCTTTTAAACACAAATTTGCTCAATAAAAATATTAGAATTTGTTTTAACTATGGATAAATTTTCAGGGCAACGTACCTAACAAGTTTGAGATCAAAGTCCGTCGCAATTTTATCTTTGAGGATTCTTATCGGATCATCACTTCGGTTAGCCGTCTGGACTTGTTGAAGACGAAACTTTGGGTTGAGTTTGAATCAGAAGTAGGCCTTGGTAAGTCAACAATAATTTATGTAAACTTATTTACTAGTTTAAGTTGGTAACATGCTATATACTTCTATTCTATTCTATAAGCAAAATTTCATTTAACGATTGAAGCGTCAAAGAATTAAATAATTGTTCTAGTAAATAGTTTTAAAATTTGCTCTCTGGTTCCCGGCATAGAATAGGGCTACCCCATTTTTAATTGTGTATGTTATACAAACCGACTGCGGGCGCAAATACCAGTAAATAGACAACAGCGTCTATATAAAAGTAATGAAAATCAATCTGCGATCACCAATTCGCCCGCCAATCTTATGGATTTTTTTCATCATACGAAAGGAAGGCTAATATCGTACACAAAAGTAAATTATAACATAAAACAAAATACTGAATAACAGTAGATTATAACATAAAAATACAATATTAAAGCCACGAAAAATTACATGTATGTAATTATAATTTATTAAGAGGTCGGTGGAGGATGAATTGTCCATGCAAACGTAATACTAAAATCATTTGCTATTTAAGCGTATTTTCTCCTCAATATTTTGTTATTATTTTTAATGCAAACTAATTATTACCTATTGCAAAATAATAAAATTTGCAAGCGTATTGTATTTCGTACTTTTTCTACATGTTATCTTGTCATTTGTTTTGCATTCACAACAAAACAACAAGTCACAGATTATTGTCAAGTTACAGATTATCGTAAGAAATTGTATAAATTTTAAATTTTCATTAATTATTTTGGGTATTATGGAATATGTCTAAATTTATCACAAATTTAAATGCCACTAGACAGACAAGTAATATTTCGGTCGATTTTTACCCTCTCCTATCTATTTGCAGTTGCGAACGACATTCGCTGGTTTCTTATATTATCTTTTTTTTTAAAGGCATTTATCAATAATTCTCTTAATGTATAAAACTTTTATTATATACTGTATATACAGGTCTTTGAGAACTTCTGAAAATTTTATATTGAAATGCCTGCTCATCATACTAAATTCTTTGACTAATCTTTCACAGTACAGGCTATTATGGAATATGTTGCCGCTGGAGGTGAGACAAGCGAAGTCTCTTTTGATTTTCGAAAATCTTGTCAAAAATCAATCTAGTTTTATATATATTTATGTATCTTTTTATTTATGCGTTTATTATTTACAGTTAACCCATATTTATATATACTAATATTTTTGCTTATGCCTATTAACTTTGCTTATTAATATTTTTTTGTATAATCCTGACGATAATTATTTCACATCAAATTCAAATCAAATTATTGACATCAAATATAATTAAAAATATTATCAACTTATTCACATCAAATTATTTTTTTAACCTATGTCCATCCTACGCTTGTCTGCGAGAAATCGCTATAAGCGATAAGGCCGCCATTTGTATATAAATATTGTATTACAATCAATAATTGTATAATTTTGTTTTTGGTGTACAATAAAGAATATATCGATCTGTCTATTTAAGCATTCGAAAAAACAAATTTTTCATCCAAATCCTTTTTTGTTTAAGATTACGGCGGGCTAGCGCGAGAGTGGTTCTTCCTACTATCAAAGGAGATGTTCAACCCTTACTACGGGTTATTCGAGTACTCGGCCATGGATAACTACACGCTGCAAATCAATCCCAACAGTGGGGTGTGTAATGAGGAGCATCTCAACTATTTTAAGTTCATTGGCCGGGTGGCCGGTATGGCAGTCTACCACGGCAAGTTATTAGACGGTAAGAAGTTCTTCATAATATGTAAACTTACTTCATTTATATATATATATATATATATATATATATATATATATATATATATATATATATATATATATATATATATATAAATTTATATAAATATAAATAAATTTGGAGGGCCACCCTTATCTAGGGGTATAAAAAATAGTTTACGACCTATTCTTGGACCTTTCAAATATACAAAAAAATTCATAAGAATTGATCAAGCCGTTTGGGGGGAGTTCGATAACAAACACTGTGACACGAGATGTTTACGTTATATATTAGATGTGAGAATCGAAATCTAATAGCCTTTGGTTCAGTAAGGAGAGTTCTTCGCCAATGCGCAGATCGAGTTCTCAATCGGGTTGTCAACAATATATTGTTTTTTCTTTGTCTATGTGACTACTGTTTTTTTTGTCGGCAGCATTCTTCATCCGTCCATTTTATAAGATGATGCTTGGCAAGTCCATTGCTCTTCAGGATATGGAGTCAGTGGATTTAGAATATTACAATTCTCTTATGTGGATTAAGGTTTGTTAATCTCTATTTCAAAATATTGTATTTTTATTTAAAACTTAAGATACATAACAATATTTTTAATAATTCGAATAATTAAATCTAAAATAAGTTAATTGTTTTTTATTGGTGGTTTGCTACATAAAGTTTTTAAAGAAATGACTTTTAGTGAAGTTTCACGTTTCCAGGAAAATGATCCCTCAGAACTGTACCTGACATTCTCGGTGGACGAGGAACAATTAGGCAAAACTGTCCAGCGGGAGTTAAAGCCGGGCGGTGCCAATATATCGGTCGACAACGAAAATAAATTTGAATATATTAAGTGAGTATTGCCTGACGAATTACAGATTGAGTTCATAGCAGTCATTAGATTATAGATTAAATAAATCTGATGGAGGAGTTTAAAGCTATCGTTTGATCTTACATCTTTTTCCAATGCGGCTTTATGGAGGAGAAAAAGAAATGAGAAGTGATAAATATATTTATATTTCATTATTAACTATTCACGGTAAAAATCCAAAAATTCTTTGACTACTGCGTTACTATACGTTACATTTTTGTACGGAAATGAAATTGAAATAAGTAGTTATTTTAATTATTAGGTGTACAAATAAGTTTCCGCGGTTTGTCAAAAGATGGCCCCACCAGAAGGTTATGGAGAAATTGTCAGATGTAAAACGTAATATCCCAAGTTTAGTCATCTGGCAACACCATAACCTTAAAGTACTAGTGATTCCGTATCAGCATCACGTAATTTTTTTCGTGCAAAAATGTCAAGTTTTATTCCGAATAAGCATCATTTGCGGGAACTTTTGATTTACTTCTTTAATGTGAAAAAATCTGCAGCTGAGGCGCATCGATTGCTTCTAGAAGCATATGGTGAAGCTGCTTTAAGTGAGAGAAGTTGTCAGGAATGGTTTCAAAAGTTTAAGAACGGTGAGTTTGACGTTAAAGACAAAGAACGCAGTGGAAGGCCGAAAGTGTACGAAGACATGGAATTAGAAGTACTATTGGAGGAAGATTCGTCCCAAACGCAAAAAGAACTTGCACTTACTCTACAAGTGACTCAACAAGCAATTTCACATCGTTTAAAATAGTTAGGAATGATTCAAAAACAAGGAAATTGGGTTCCATATGAACTAAAGCCGAGAGACGTTGAACGCCGATTATGCATGAGTGAAATGCTGCTTGCCAGGAATAAAAAAAGAGTTTTTTGCATCGTATAGTCACTGGTGACGAAAAATGGATTCACTACGATAATCCAAAGAAGAGAAAGTCATGGGTTAAGCCCGGCGAACCATCAACATCGACAGCTAAGCCGAATATTCATGGAAAAAAACTCATGCTGTGTATTTGGTGGGATCAGCTTGGTGTCGTGTATTATGAATTGCTGAAACCAAGCGAAACCATTACTGGAGCTCTCTACCGAACACAATTGATGAGATTGAGTCGGGCACTTAAGGAAAAACGCGCCCATTACTACTCCAGACACGACAAAATTATTCTTTTACACGATAATGCTCGTCCACATGTTGCGGCGCCGGTAAAAACATACTTGGAAACACTCAACTGGGAAGTTTTACCCCACCCGCCGTATTCACCAGACTTAGCCCCTTCTGATTATCACCTGTTCCGGTCGATGGCACATGGTCTGTCTGAGCAGCGCTTCACATCATATGAAGACACCAAAAATTGGGTAGATTTGTGGATAGCGTCAAAAGATGAAGAGTTTTTTCGACGGGGTATCCGAATGTTGCCAGAAAGATGGGGAAAAGTAGTGGCAAATGATGGAAAATACTTTGAATAAAACGTAATGTACTTTTCCTTTACAATAAATTCCTAATTTTTTATAAAAAACTGCGGAAACTTATTTGTACACCTAATATTATTTTCACATATAGGGTATCTTTCATAATTTTTAGAAGCAAAAAAATTGTACGGTCTTAGGATCCTAGAGTTTATTCTAGTCCTTTAAATAAGAAAGATATTTTTGGTATGCAAATGAAATGGAACAAAATTGGACTTCATAACACACTGTGATTCGTTTTGATGTGCAATACTTTCGGATGAGGCCTTCGATTCAAAAATTTGCTTTAAAATTTTACAAGGTGGATAGTAAATACGTTTTTTCGTATATTTTTTTACTTTCCCTCCTCAATCGGTATAGCTTGTCACTAATGTAATTATAACACAAACCCTTCAGCGCTATTTTTGAATCGATACGCCATTGGCATTTTCACAAAACAAACTAAGGTATGTGTACCTTCAAGGCCACTACGGCAACGATTCCGTCATCCCTGTGGTGTCACGGATGTCTACGGCCGGCGTGATTGTTTTTCATTAGACGACACTTGCTCATTTGCCCTTCTATCCCATTAAAAAATATTTTTTTTCATTTACAGGTTAGTTATCCAGTGGCGTTTCGTGAGTCGAGTTCAAGAGCAAATGTACGCATTCTTAGAGGGATTCGACGCACTGGTGCCGCTTCCGCTCTTGAAGATATTTGATGAAAACGAATTAGAACTGTTGCTGTGCGGTATCCAACATATCGATGTCCGCGATTGGCGCGCCAACACCTTATATAAAGGAGACTATCACGCGAACCACCTGGTTGTGCAGTGGTTCTGGAGGGTGAGTGTAAAATGGTTGTTTGTTTGAGTGAAATTGTTAATTTGAGTTGACTGTTAAAAAATTAAGGTTTATTAGTATTTTAGATAGATACTCAGCTTTATGTAATAGCAGTGGAATATATACAATCCATATATACCCCACTGCTGTTGAGCAGTTCTGATACATATACTGCTTTTATATGATTATTATTTTATTTGACGACAAGTTGACGCAGCGGCTGACTTCCTCTTTTATTTTATATAGAAAAAACTATAAATATATATTTTTTTCTTAATAAATTTAAAAAGCAGTCAAAATGATTTGTAGGGCAATCTAGTGTTAATTAAAGGACCGGCTCATCCGGGGAAATATCATACTCTCGCAGAAAAACGACTTCTGAGTTTTTGTTATTTCAGTTCTCTTGATAAGCGATGAGAGCTTAAGGATCAATCTCTCCCTTTTCTTTATCTCATGTTTCCTATTTTTATTTTTTCTCTATTATTCATTATCTACAATTTTGTGATGAGAGCTGGAGGAATAACCTCACCCCTTCCTTTATCTCCTCATTCTCTTATTTTATCTCCTTCTCCATCATTAATTATGTATCATTTTGTGATGAGAGCTGGAGTAATAACCACTCCCCTTTCTTTATCTCCCCATTCCCTTATTTTATCTCCTACTCCATCATTCATTATCTAACTTCGTTCTTAAAGTTGACAACGCATCTGCAGTACTCTAGTTAATCTTATAATCTAACCAATCTTAAATGATATATTATATTTAATAATGTATTCAATTTGATCTCAAGGTGGTGCTTTCATTCTCTAACGAGATGCGGTCAAGATTGCTTCAGTTCGTGACGGGCACATCGCGGGTGCCAATGAATGGTTTCAAAGAATTATATGGCTCTAACGGCCCTCAGTTGTTTACTATTGAAAAATGGGGCACCCCAGAGAACTATCCAAGGGCACATACTTGGTGAGAAAATTTTCTTTATTAACACAGCAGGTGATTTTAATATTATAAGGATCCTTCTTGATCCAATCCAATTTACTTCTATAGTGCTAGTTTTAGGAAATATCCTTTACAGGGCTATTGATCCCTGTTTTACATGTGGGTAGTAGGTAAGCGACGCGTGTTTTAAACAATTAATAAAGATCGGAGGCAGTTATAACGACTGTCAGCAGAAGTGTAAACTTTAAACTGTATTTTTAAATTTCAAACTAATTGTAATATTATATAAATTATATGAGTAAATAAAAATTGAAGTCCTTTTAATATAAAAATATTAAATAAAAAATTTAAATAAATTAATAATAAAAAATAAATAAATAAAATATAAATCCTTTTAATATTTTAATAAATTGCATCTTAAGCATCCATTGCTGACGCAAAGCCATAGATTTTTTCCCTATTCAAAGTCGTATAACGCGGTTATAGAAATTGTCACTTATATGTTAATATAGACATGCGTCCGGAAGTCCAAATAAAAAAGAATTTTGATCAATAGTTACAAGTTAATGTGAAAAGATTTTCTATGGAGAAATATGTTTGTCTGCGGTAATAAGTTTGCAACACCACAGTAGCTTTTTCACAGTAGCTCACTTAAATTTCAACTCGATTAAAATTAACAAGAGACTTCATTTTAGTATATAATTTAAATAAAAATAAATTTTATAACGGTTTTACTATTACTACATTTACACATCAAATGAAGTACCATCTAATGCCAGCAAATACCGTTTTTTTTAAAAAGACATGTTAATGTTACTTTTCGAACATGAACATAATGTTTTTCATTCATGTTGCAAATTCGTAAAATCACTATTTATGACGGCTTCGCCTTAGTGTCTAGTGATAAGTTAATAAATAAGCCCAATTGTTTCAGTTTCAATAGAATCGATCTCCCGCCATATGAAAGTTATCAACAGCTGAGAGAGAAGTTGGTTAAAGCAATCGAGGGTTCGCAGGGCTTCGCGGGCGTTGACTGAGGGCCTGCGTGCGTATTGCGAGCATTCGCAAGGACCATATTCGTACTGTTAGGAGGCCGTCCCCGTTTGTCTTTTTAAAAAAAAAGAAACTGTATACACTGCGGTAGACTTGAATGTTAACACATTCCTATCGGAAAACGAGATTTCTCGTTTTTAAATAAATTAGACATTATATAATTTAGTATCATCCATTGTGTCAGGTAACATTAAAAGTTCGTAATGCGTAAAAATATTTAATATTAATTGACACGCAATCCTTCAGAATAAAAGTTATAAGAAAAAAACTAATGAAAATCCTGATTCATTTCGTCTTCAAAAATTATGTGTCAATCGTTTTCATCTGTATTGAAATCTTTTATATAAAATACGATTAAACGAGCGTTCACTTTTGATGACATTTAAAATCTAAGGCTGAAGCATAACATCAGAATAATAACAACAGTTTTAATTCCCACGTTGAAATATGTTCATTTCATAAAAATACTCCGATTAACCCCTTAACCTACGATGTAGATTCGAAGATGTTGGGCCGAAATCGTATTCAAGCTCGCGCAGCGTTCGGATTTAAGATTTTGGATTTGTGTGTATATAAACATGTTATAATACATTTTGCGTCTACCACAATTAGTGCATCAGCCTCTAATGCATATAAAATATTCCACGTAGTATTCACTTCTGACCCGATCACCGTACGCGGGCTATGTCCGTAATATTTACTTTTGGCCTGACCATCGTACGCGGGCCATGCCCGTCATTGTAGGTTAAGGGGTTAATAGGCAAGTTTCAGCAAAAACAGCGTGATGGGAATGTGTTAAAACAATTTTCCACAGGCCGGTCTTTACTGGCACCGATTTCCGAATTTTCTGAAGCGAACCGCTCTTTGCGACGGAAAGAATCTAATTTTACTTTTTGTACGTAATGTGAAAAAGAAATAAACATGCTGACTGAGTAGGTACAAGCAATGGATATATACTGGAATAAGTTGAACGCTGATTCGACATCGTAAGGAAACTATATCGGGTTATAATAGTACTTGCTTGCGCTCTTCGCCTTTTTAAACCAGCGAGGCCTTACGACAGCAAATCAACAGACAGACAGAGAATTATATTCAACATTCGCGGGGTTATGATCTTTTTTCCCATACGATTACATCGCGTCGGGGTAAACATTTTAGATTTTGCACTTGTCAATTAGTCTACATGACGATAAATTGGCGCAGTGGCGGGGTCCCTCGACCGCGGAGTCAATGGTCGCGGGTTCGATCTCCGCATCGGAATAAATATATGTATGGCCTACAGATATTTATTTACAGTCTGGTATCCTGGCCAATCTGCATTGGACAAGTGTGGTGGGTGAACGTCTGGTCAATGGGGAGGCCCGTGCTCCGTAAAGTGGGACATAAATGGGCTGTGAAAAAAAATATACTAGTAGTAATAATATAATAGTAACTTTCATTAGATTATCTAATAAATACAAATGACTAATTGATATATGCCTTATTTTTATTAGATTTTCTGATGGAGCTGGGGAAATGACAGAATAAGAAATGAAGATATAAATCTTCATTCCTTATTCTGTTATTTATAGTTACCTCACACACATATATATGGTGTACTCTTATACTACACTGTGAAAAATAGTAAGACCTGTACTCATAAAACGCGATGTAATCTATACAAATATAATGTATCATTGTAATAAAAATAATATAAATACAGTAAATCCTTCTATAACGTCAAATCATTATAAATTTCATAGTACAAATGACTTGGGGAAATCCCCGCCTTATACGAGGGATACGTGTTATACGAAGGACGTGAAATCGCATTATAAGAGTACCGAGTTATAGGAGGGTTTACTGTATACTGAAAGCAATAATCGTAATTATATTATAAATTGTTTATAAACGATTATTATTGCTTTATTTTGTTCAAATTACACATAATTTGAATATTTCAACAGCCATCTATATACATATACACGTACGTCAGTAATGAAAATGTTTATTCTTATAGTGTTTGCCTTTTGATGTTGAAAATGTAGTGTTTTTCATTTAAATACATACATAAAAAAGGTTGTAAAACTTAGGATAAATAATATTACACAACTGTATAGTGGAGATATATTTTTTTATCATACGAATTGTTCATTGCACTACTAATTGCTTTGTCGCATCTATATTTTATTTTACAGACGTCGACACTAGTTGGCGGATGAATGGACAGTAGTATGGATAGTACTATTCATACCACTGTCCATTCATCCGCCAATCCTATAAAGAATATCAATTTGCGATTGGTGATTTAAAACTCTCTTGTCGGTAAAAAGAATAGTTCAATGAGGTCAATTAATGCGAGTGAGATGTATCATTTTGTGGATTTGATCTTTAATCAGCGTTAAAACTTATTTAGCGTATAGAATTTCATAAATAATTAGCAATATCAGGATTTGGTTATTGAATTTATACATTATATAATGATAGTAAAATAATCAACTTGATATATTAAACTGTAAGTATACACGGTCGGCGTAAAGAAATGTCGTAATACAAATGTTTGTGCCGAATACAAGTATGAACTCGATCTTTGTTATAGTTTATCCACGTGTTTCATAACAATAAGGCGATGTAATTTATCTCAGGAGTACATAGGCGTACTGCAGTTTCGTATGTTGTCCGTTTCCAGAAACTTTTGGATATTGTAAAAAAGTAACATATTGGGCAAATGAATTTAAAATTATGTGTTAATTTACATAAATGTCGACTTATTATATAAGTCGACATTTATGTAAATTAACACATCTTTGTGGCAGTTTCTATGTTTTGGCTTTATCTGTGTGCGTGATAGGAATGCAAACGATCCGCCTAATGGAAAGTAATTAATGTTGCCCACAAACATCTGCAACACTAGAGCTATTGCAGGAGCGTTGTCGACCTTTGAGGAAAGTGTAGCGTTTTTTTAAGTACTACTGAAGTTGCACAGAATGATGATACGTGGAAAAGAGTTACGATTGATGACACTTTTTTTTAGTTGTGCGAGAGTGGAATTCAGCTGTAGCAAGTTTTCCGAACTAATTCTCGTATTGCTCTGTATGGTATAAGCATATTAAATTCCAATGAATTGGTTAATGTATACTTTGATTGAAATAAGGATGGTGTTGATGTTGTTCTGTTGTTAAATTTAGTGTAATAACCGCCTGAAATTTCTATATTTTCTTTTAACTTAAATGTTGATATCATATCACACGTGCCCAGACACTAAAATTGATTATCTAACGATCTAGATGTAGAAGTAACGAAACATACCTTTCTACATTGATAAAAGGCATTGGTAACGACTCCTTCGAAAGCCGCTATTCCTCAGTTGGCAAGGCTCGGGCTAACGACCTGTACGTCGTGAGTTCGTATCTTTCATTGGACTATTAATGTGAACCATTTCCTAGCCATTCCATTATAAGCTTAGAATGGTTAACAATATTTATTAGTAATATTTAAAAAAATGCTAGTCTTCTTAATAAAAAAATCAAGCGTGTTGTTCGAAATAGCGTTTTGTTGTTAACGGTCAGGTTTTTTTATGGGATAGCAGGGCAAACGAGCAAGCGTGATTGCCTGATAGAAAGCGATCAACGCTGCCCATAGACGACCGCGACACCGCATAAGTCACGGAAGCGTTGCTGGCCTTTTAGGTATGTGTATGCTTGTTTTTTGAAGGAGCCAATGTCGTATCGGTTTGGAAAGACCGCCGAAGGTAGCTGGGAAAGAGAGTTTATAGGCAGTACAGAGTTTATGCAATACGTGTTTGTTTTGACATCTTAATTCCTCAACTGGGAACGTTCTGCCTGCGCTCATTTACGGTGGCGAAACGTGGATACTGACGTGGTCATGGTCATCAGAGTAATGAAGATATTTATGCTTGGAGTTGCACTGGCTAGCGGATTTGAAACAAAGAATGCTGTCGGCAAACTAATAGTCACCGCCGGAGCTCTTTGAGTTCGCAAGTAACAATGGGCTGGTAACCCTTATTGAAGATTGATTTATAGAGTCAGCAAAGAAACGCGCTTTGCGAAAATCTATTACTATGTGGACAGTCAGAATTTTTAGTGGAGAGTTGCTGTCAGCCGTTTTTCCGTAAGATTTAGTTTGTTCCCTGGAAATTCCACTTAGTCCAGTATAAAAACACGTTATTATTTTTCTAGTTTTGTTATCTTATCGCGGAACTTAGCTAAGTGAACATTCTGAATGTCCACTTATTGGAAATTGATAATCATTTGTGTAGTGGAGTGCTGGAGTGGAAAGTCCTGCCAAATAAAACGACGATATGCGCAGGGCAATGTTGGCAGACTCGTCTGTTGCCGTAGAAATTGCTAAATACCGCGCCTTCAGTTCGAGAGAGAGAGGAGAGATCTATTTGTGAATGCCTCATACTGTTGATGAGTTTTTTATTATATTATAAACTAACTCAGTGAGTAAGTATGTGTAGTACATTGTTTATATACATCATTACTACACCCATAGTCCACTGTTGTTTGGATGATATTGTTTATTTATTCTATGTATTATTTAATTTTAAGAAGATACATATAAAGTAATTTTTTCTCGTACATTATTAACAAGAACTTTATATTGATAACTATCTATAAAGTTCTGAATGGTTTCTCTTACGACATCACGACAAAGTAAACCGCAGTCTGATTCCTCGCGATGTCGTACGTGAAAATATTAGGGAACGCAATAAACGCTAAAATATTACCATGGTTCAAACAAAAAATTTCAAGCGGGGTTTGAGAGATTTTTTAGAATGGTTATATATTTAATACTAGTGAAAATAGTTTTGCTAGATTTCTGTGATCACGGAATGTATTGTTGAAATGAATACATTTTAGCTGCCTTAATTGATTATAATTACATTTTTCAACCCAATTTAGTGTCCTCATATAGAACTTAAAACGTGTTACACAATACTGCAATATCATTGTAATATAAGAAAACGTGTCGGAATGGCTTATTAAACTTTAAATATATTGCTTATTATATTGGTTTATCGAAAGTAACTATTGTAGCACTAATATTAAAGTATGTTTTGCCATCATATTTTGTTAAGATAGACTGCTTTTGGGTTTATACAATATTATTCAATTTAGTTCTATATAAGAAAAGCTAACTTTAATTCATACAAATCATCTTATATTTTGGCTTGACTTGTAAAATTGGTATTATTATGAGAGTTCGCTTATATTAGACAGAATTGTCGCTTAAGAAGTCAAAAGATATTTTCATATTCGTAATACATTGTATATAGCATAGTATAAGGTGTAAAAAATTGCTACAGACTGTATAACATTAGAACTGTTTTTCCATAAAATGGAATCAAATTATAAAGAAAAAATAGTAAATATAATAATAAATATATTGCTACAAAAGGCAATTATTTACACCCTGTATTTATTTAATTTTAATTACATATTTTAAAATGAATAATTGTATTTCAATTAGGAAATCACTTAAGTCGTTTTGTAACTTAGATATGATTTTATTAATTTTACAAAGGAGTACTTTTTATATTATAGGATTACTTTATTTTTCAGTTGCAAAATAGGAACGGATGATAAGAGCAATACGTTTTTACATTAGGAATTTTTGTTTTTTATTTACACTTATAATTTCCAGGTCCTAAGGTCCTAGTTTAACACTTTAAAAAACAATCAGTGTGAATTTCAAATATCTATTTGTATATATAAAAATGGTTTCAAAACTATACTGTCCGATTTTTGTATAATATAAAATTAAATTATTGATATTACGAATAAAAGTATCAATTTATACGGAGATTTGTTAGCGTTATTTTTCACGGAAAAAATGAGATAACATTCAAACATAAATGTATTAATAATATAAAATATAAAATTAAAACTTGAAGTTAATTAGTTCATTTCAATTATTTTTGTTGCTGTGTGCATAGTCCATGTGTCCATAACATTTTCGTATTTATGACATCTGTTTCTAGCAGAGTCCAAAAGGCTTTTTATTATCCGGTGTTGAGATGAAATTAAAATAAATTGCATTTTTTATTAGTAAACTTTATAGCGCATTTCATTTTCATTTTCATCATCATCATCATCACTGCGCGTTAGCTTGTTGCATGACATCATCTTAAGTAATGAGTATTTTCACGTCGGTAGAAAATCTCCGTACTAACGCTGCCCAAATGTAAATACAGGAGTTCGTTATCTCGTAGAAAAACAATACGTAGATGAAGATTAAATTAAAATAAACAACGAATATGACATAAATTTAAGGAATCTATGACCTCTTTTAAACGGACGTGTTTTAATAAATCTCACCATCCCACTGGCGCTGGTCCACTGACACGTCTATGGGACACATTTGGAATTATATGGATCAATATGAAATAAATATACGTTAAAAAAGATATTTTTTAAAATTATTGCCTTTGGGGTTAAATGGGTAAATTTTTTTATACTTATTCATTATGTATGGCTTACAGCAAGAGCTCCCAAACTTTTTCAGTCCGCGGCGTGCTCGCAGGTTTAGAATTTTGTTGCGGTGCCCTAACTAGTCGGAACACTGATACGAGGTAGATAGCGCCAACATTGAAATATCCACAATATGAAGCTGCGTTAAATATTTATATGGACACACAACATATATATTTATATATTTATTATTTAAGAAAAATAGGTAATAAAATAAAAAATGATACGGGATGCGGGAATCGATCGGAATAAACACTTAGCCAATGCGCCATTTGGGGTCATAGTCATTTTTTTTTTCCAAATTTTAATATTCTGAATACATAGTCCAAAGAAAGATGCGAAGATTTTAAATTGATAAGAACTATAAAAGATTGCTGTTAAAAATCAAGAGAATTTCTATAAAGAAAGAGTTGGACAAGAAATAGAATTAAAGTCACGAATACTGCCGCCGCTACGTTCCTATTTTATGAAACGCGCTTTATACCGTCCAGAATTTTATTATTGAATGCAATATAAAACGTACTCCAACAAGTTATGCTATATTTTAAAAGTAATACACTATGAAAGTCGCAAACTGCAGAAATAAACAGTCCTGTATTATTTTAAATAAACCAACCTTTAATTTTTAATTAATTTAATAATATGTGTCAAGAAAACTCAAAACTCTATAAAACAATTTTTATGTCAAGATTATACTTACCCCTATAATTGTTAATTACAATGTTTAGTAGAATTATATGCTTTGTGACAAGAAAATATAATACTCAAGTTCTAAATAAAACATTTGAATAATGGAATTGCGTAAATTTGTTTCAAATAAATATTTATTTGAGTTTTCCTCACCATTTCAAAAGATATATTAACAATAAATGAAGTGTTGTACTGAAAGGTTCTATCCAATAAATAGACGAATTAAAGAATACGAACGAATACAATTTGCCAGTATAATAAATTTACCAGTATTAGAACTGATTTGTCATTTTTTTGGTTGGATCTTTTTTGCACATCGGTTCAAATGGTAATCACAATTTTAAAAATCAGAGGCCTTAAAATGACTGCAGATTGCGACTATTGTTGATAAGGTAAAGTGTTTGGAGCCATTTTAATGAACAACTAAATTATCCGAGTCATAACACCAATTACTATATTTATTATTATTGTAACGATTATTTTGTAAATAAGTTATTAAATTGAGAAATTAAGACAAATATAAAGTTACAACTGAATTGTTTATTATTTCTTTTCCATTACATCAACAGCGGGATTATTATCGAAATTGTAATACAACTTGTCTGCTGACATTACTACGGCTGCCTTGTTGCAATCGTTTTCAGTTTTTAAATTGTTACACCAAGTCTTAGGTTATCCTAAAAACTAAAAATAATATAATTATTATTTTTAATTTTTAAGTATCCTTTCACGTTGTTAAGATACTTGTTGATAAGGTTAAATAAGGTTTAACCTTTTTGGTTTGAAGATTCGGTGGAATTCCTCAAGGTAGACCGCACCTTGAGGATTTTTTTTTTATAAAAATACGGAAGTGTTTTCTTTATATGCAATTTAATCCTATAAGGTTGTTTAAATTAATATAGTTCAGGCAGTTTAAAAAACACTTAAATATATTTTAAATTATTAATGGAGTCAGGCGTTACTTTGCAGAAATCCATCACTATATGGACAGTCAAAAGTTTTACTTAGCTAAGATCCGCGACAAGCAAAACAATAACAGAAAATTAACAATTTATGTTTTTCTGTTGGGTTAAGTGGATTTATTTGGAACTTAAACCAAAAACTTACCGAAAATCGGTTATTCACCCGATTTAAACTATTCACCCGATTTAAACTATTCACCCGATTTAAACGCGCGCCCGAAAAGACGACGCCCGCGTAACGTGTTACACGATCCGGACGACGAAACAGCGTCGTTCGGATCCACTCACGACACCAACACTCACACGCACCCCGGCTCTAGCCGAGCACGTAGAGTAGGGAACACTTCTACACCGGCCGCTTACACGAGATTCTCTCACGTACCCGGTCGGTTCTCACCCCCTAGACTATGGTCTATGGGACTAATAGGGACTATAGTTACTAAAGTTCAATCCTCCCCTACATGTTTAACGTAGAATCATGACGAGTTTAAAATCAGCACACACACATATGTGTACCTCCGACACGGTGTCAGGCCGATGGAGTCTGCGATTTGCGCAGATTCCCAATCATATTTTACTTGAATACGATAAAGCTGTCAAAGCCAATAGGCTACCAGCATTAACATCTTCGAATCCAACCGAAAATCGGCCATGAATTCTTCACCCACCAACCACTATACACAACACCAAACGTGTCGTTTACAAGATGGAAAAGTGATAATGTGTGTTTGGTGTTGTGTATTATTATTGTTTTAAGTTCCAAATAAATCCACTTAACCCAACAGAAAAACATACATTGTTAATTTTCTGTTATTGTTTTGCTTGTCGCCGATCTTAGCTAAGTAAAACTTTTGACTGTCCATATATTTTAAATATTTAACACATTGGCACACATTAATACATTGGCTTGTTATAACAGCAGGACTTATATGTATAGTATAAAACGACCTCATACACGATATATCGTATTTGGTCTCCCGCTTCTAACTGTACTGCACAAAATAGTTTAAATTACATGTCTTTTGTTTGTTTTTTTTTTTTACAAGAGGGAGGCCTTTTATATATATTCCATAAAAAAGAACCGTAGTATAAGCGTCAGTAATATGTACTACAACGTCATAAGGTAAGCCAATTCTAAGTATTGTGTATATAGGAGGTCACTCAATAGACCGAAAAAATGCTTCTTTTTTTAATCTGGAAACGTGAAGCTGTTTACCTACATGTATCCTGATGCGATTTAATCTATTAAGCAATTGAAACAATTGTGCAACATCTTATTTGAGATTTAAAAAAAAAATAACACCCAGTTTAATCAGTATTGGTACATGTTTACAGAATAACAAAGATATCGACAAAGTTAACCGGTTTACGTTATTGGGCTTCAGTTTTGTTCTATCGAAATCACATCTGTTGTAAGACGGCACGGCAATATACAAGAGAAGGGCGCAGACCTCTACCCTGAGGAGACATTGCATAAAGTTCTTTCGTAATTTTCTTTTAAATTCCACATGTGTGTCCGCAACGGTCGGCCAGTCTGCCGTCGACACTGCCCGCGTTTGTGCATACCTCTTGCAATACTTGCACGCTATTATCGTCTTTATATCCGCGGGTTTCGAATACATTTCGGTCAACAATCACAATTTATGGTGATCGCTGATAATCAAATACTAATCGCGCTACATTTTAATATGTAAACATATAGAACAAAAATAGTTTATTTGTCATAATGTATTCATTTTTAATTATTTCTCTACTTAATTATAAGTAATTTCTATAATAAAAATAATTTTTTATACTTTTTTAATAATTTTTGCAGCTCTTCATACGTTGTATAATATTATGCGCCGTGAATATATTTCAAAAGTTTTGACATGCATAGTATTAAAGTAAATATACGATAAACAATTGAGTGTGATTAAGCTCAAAAAATAAAATAAGTATATTACAAAAGTGACAATGATATGCAATAAGAAGATTTTAGTACTTTTAAATTTCATGATATCATGGAAAGAAATATGTGGAAGTTTGATAGAATTAAATGGTAAATAATATTTAACCCTTAAAATGATTTTCAATACGTTGTTCACACAACAAGAAATATTAAGTATTTTTATACATTATAATATGATTAGTATAAAGAAAGAACGTTCCATTGTTTTTTTGGGTCTTGCATTAAATTAGAATATATATTTTAAGCTTGATATATGTATTTTTAGTACGTAAAGTTAGTTTAAATATCTTATTTTGTTCGATTTGATTAAGTAGAAAAAACTAAATAACTAAATTCTGATCAAAATGAGTCAATATGGTGACATATGAATGATGTTGATGATGATTTGATTGAGCAGCTAGTAAAATATCACTTTTTCTGCGGCTGTTCTAAAAGCCAATATGAATATATAAATTGTTTCCTGTTTTCCATAAATTTTTTGTAAACATGAAAATAATTTTAAAAGTGAAGCCCATTGAGCCAACAAAATGTTATTATAAAAATGACAAAAATAAATATATCATTTGTTGGTGACGTTTCGAAATTTTCTTAAAACTTTTTTAGTACTCTATGTTCGTTATTATAAAATGAACTATGAATATCTCGTTCAATATATTTTTTATAATTAAAATATATTTAACATGTATACGACGTGGCAATAGAAACAACATATGCTTCATTCCCGCCTCTGTACGCCTTGGATGAGTGGAGCCAATGTCAAACATCTAATGACGTTTACTGCATGGTCGATGCCGTCCTGGTGTCCCGTTCACCATCGCCCCTATTGAAACTGCTCGAGGTGAGTTTCCTAATGAAAATAACCGTGTTTTGTTATATATTTTGCAAAATGGTATACATTAATGTCATCCATGGTCATGGGCTCGAATCTCGAATCAAATGTATGTCCCACAGTAATTTTTTTTAAACCTTAATGTTTGTCCTTATTTACATATGTGCGTATATTTTAGCGTTGGGCTACGATTGTAAACCACGTTATTCAGCGTTAACCTGAAACAGAAAAGTCTATTTTATATATCTATAATTCTAAAAACATAAATTAAAACAAATATTATTCAGTTGCACGATCTGCTTGTAATACAATTTTGTGGTGTGAACATAGTTGTATGTTAACAATAAAATAGAGTTATTATAAAATGTTAACAATAAAATAGAGTAAGCATAGAAGTGATAAATTTATTTTCTTTTCTTTCTAAATAAATCATAAACTTAATATCTAATATGTCGCCTATCGTAACAAAATAATAGAGCTTTACTACAAATCGAAATTAAAGTGATGAGGTGATCATAACTACTTCATATAAAGTTAAGTAATTTAAAAAGTTTTATTATGCGAATATAATTGTAAGTAAAAGTATATTTGGACATGGTACAGTTCTTGTAGTAAATCAAGAATAATTGTAGTGTAGATAGTAGTAAAAAAAGACTTGTAGTTTCTATTATATTCCTTTATTATAGATAATTCACATTACCTGTGCCTCTTAAAAAAATCTTAAAGTATAAAACGCCACCTATAAACACAAAATAAAACCAAAAACAATGTTAATTTATTATACAAAAACAATTTCTGTCTATTTATCTAGTCTGTTAATAAAATCCCAAAAAGATATGAAATATAACTAAAAATACCACGAGTATACGGAAGTAAAAAACAAAATTTCTTTTTGGCTGGAACAGTAGCGGCAAATTCCCGCCAAAAGTTACTTCGTAAAGTTTTGGCCTTGATTTTTCATAAATGTAGTAAGTGTTTGCGTACAGCCAGAGGAAGCAATGTTTGTTGAAATAAATGCGGTCAACACCAAGGAGGTCGCAAAATATGTATCGTAATTATATAATTTCTTATACTATATTTTTAAATTATCATGTAATGACATTTCACGGTATTGTTTTAAAGGTTAACTAAATAGTAGCCAGTTATAGTTTCGTGCAATTTTTAAAGTTCAAATTAAATAAAATATAAGCGATAGTAACATACAGTTGCTATTAATTGGGGATATATGTGCATAACTATATATGTATATAGTATACATATGTATGTATGTACGTACGTTACATTGACTAAAGTATAATTCCATTGCAAAAAAGTTTCACAATATTATAATGTATGTTACCCAGAGTTTCCGTAATTATGTATATGCTTATTAATAAAAAAAAGAAGATATCTTAAAATCGGATTAGCAATAGAAGTAATAGAAAATGTAAATATTATTGTGTAAATGTGATTATTCCCCCAATTATGTATGTATGTACTGACTATGTACGAGGACCCCTTATTTTACTTCTTTCTTAATAAATGTATGTAAGAAGTATAACAGGAGGATTATACTTCTTACATACATATCCTCACGCCTGTTTCTCTATAGGGTTAGGCAGAGATCACAGATCTCCATCTGCTACGATCCCGACACACCTTACTTGATTCCTTCACACTTCCTTCCTTCCCCTTACATTCATCATAGCGAAACGGCTCTCCGTTCGTTGCTTCTTGCCCTCGTAGGAATCAGGATGGCAAACATCGTCATAGCAATTTTTTGACGAATTAGGTATATAAAGATTCGTCATAGTGAATCCCGCGACTAAGCTCCCTCCTAGCCACGAATCGTTTGGCACGACAAACCGTGGATTGGCGGAGAGAAAGGAAAAGGCAGGGGATAGAAAAGATAGATTTAGACAGGATGATAGGGATATAATACTACCGCAACGGAATGGAAACCGCAACGCAAACCGGACAAGCGGCTAAGCAAAGATACTCCCTGACCATTTCTTAATTAAAATATACATAACCCCGGAAAACTTAGTAGCATCTTATATTTTTTTAGGGATAATTTTATTTGCTTAACCGGTGATTCCTGCCATAGGGAACCACTGTCCTCCTCGAGGCCGCTAACCGTCACCGGTCTATTGTTACTTCAGTGTGTTAACTCGGAGAGTTAAGTCGGTGACTTTGCATACCTAGTAACTCTATATAACAGTATTAACGGTCATTCTATATTTCGGCAGATTTGTCATATTATATAGCAGTGTGGTGAATTATCCTTTATCACACTGCTCTATAATATGATGTATGTGTATGAAGTTTATACCACTTTTCAAGCTGTGTACGGTTTATACTATAAACCGTAGACAACTTGAAAAGTGGTTTACATTCCGAGTAAAACCTAAACGTAAATATATTCGAGTCACACATGTAGGTTCGCGCATATTATGGACTGGTTAATACAGAAATATATTTTATGAGATTATTTAAAATATTTCTTATAATATATGTATCAGGACACACGGTGACATCCGGGATCTTTAGGGGTCTTCAATGTAATTGAAATTCTTTCAAGTCAAATTATTTTATTTTTCTCTTTATTGTACATTTATATGTTATTCATACTTTATTCACACTTTTCAGTTTACATTTTATATCTCAATATATATTATTTCAATTTCTTATGCTGGACGGGTGACATGTCTATCGAAAGACGTCACTCGATCTAATGTTTTTGTTTTATATGTATTACGAATTTAACAAGAAGTTATATAATATAAAAGGTTTTAATACATTTAAATAAAAAGTACAGTACACTTTTTATAAAGAGAACAAAGACATAATGACACAAAAACCTTTGCACACACAAAGGCACAAGTCGTACCTTTGTATGATACGACTTAATGAAGGTGGGATTTTATGGTACCTCTGAACTTCTGGAGGATATTATGATATTGTGTGATGGCTTTAGACATATAACTAAGTTTAATGCTTAGACATCGTTTTATTACTTTTTATCCTTTCTATATTCATTATGAATATTTATCATAATAAAAATGTAGTCTATGTTAGAGGACTTTTACACACAATTATCCTTATTTCTTTTTTTATTGATGAGGTTTATAAATGAGAAAATGGGTCACTTGACGGTAAGTAACCACTGCTCGTGGACATCTCGGATACCAATCAATATCTGTATCGGGATAGAATGTGAATAATACGAGAGAAAGTAAAGAATTATAATAAATCGAGCGGAGTAGAGAAACAACTGCTCAAAAGTTGGTTTTATGCAAATACGGTTCTTCAGCGGACGAGATAGTCTATTTATGGTACAAAAATGTACCCAACAAATTACACTTTGAAAATTTTTTATCAAACTTTTCAAACACAAATTCGTCTTTTAAAATTTTGAATAAGAAAACTCTAAGGCCACTACCGCATAAAATCATATTTAAATACTAAAAATAAAATTACTGGTCATCTCATTGCAAGTATTGTCACATAGAGGTGCTTGAACCGCGCGAGTAGGCTAAGGTCGACCGCATCTTAATTCTCTGCGGTTAGATCACGTAACAGCGATTTAGTAAGCATTGAAACAGGTTGTGTGAGCTAATTGTGTTATTCATATTTGTATACATTAAAATGTATAACTGCAATATTATCAAACAACAAGTTTGGTTTTACAAAACAGTTTTATACTGGAAACACTGACACAATTCTCCGAGTTAGCAAAATGAAGTGGCAATGAGCTAACCACGTTTGTCGCAGAACCGACAATCGCTGGAGTGGAGACAACGTCATGTCAGCCCCGGTTAGAAACGATCTGTGCAGGATGTGAAGCCGACGATCAGCCTTGGTAACGTGTCTTGTTCTTCGGCCTATGTCCAGCAATGCACTTTTTGAATACACTACATTAATTAATTTGCAGATAATATTTTCATACAGCTCGATCGGTGGAGTATCAGACCCACACATAATATCGGCGTTACGTTGTAGCATTTTTTCTTTAACTGCATTCTATTCGATCAGTGTCAGTGAGTCAGAGGTTCTACTCCTTTCTTCCGCACTAATGGAAAACGTGGTTTCCTTTGTGTTGCAGATGTCTATCCTTTATGTTTCAGACGTCAATGGGCGACGATAGTTATTTACCGTGAACCTGCTTGTTCGTTTCTTAAAAAGGTAGACAATTTTTTAAGAAATTATTAGGCTTTAATTTATTTCGGGAGGATTTTTTTTAATGGTAGTCCTTCTTCTTCCACACCTTCTCTCGATCGAGGTACCACTTAGTACCACTCTCTCACAGAACAAAAATAAGTGATAGCGTTTTACTGTGTTATCGCGTTTCGAATGGTGAGTGCTACGATCTGAAGAACCAACTTTTTTCTCTTTCCTTATTTTCTTACTCTCCTGTACTATACCTCTTATACTTCCTTGTTTCTCTCCTGTCAAATCCTTATTCTTCTCCCATTGTTCACATCCTAACAGGTTACCTTCCTGAAAGATGGCAATGCAACTGTAGTGCTCTAAGTATTCCAGATAGGCGGCGCTGGTTGCTTGCTAATGAAATAATAATTAATGAATTTTGTACGCCATAAGTGGCAATGTGATGGAGCTTTTAAACGACTTTTTTCATCTTGTTGTCAACATTATGCAAATAAAGAATTATTATTATTATTATCAGGTAATCGGCTTCCCCGTTTGCCTATCTATTCCGGAAAAAATTAGGATATCTGCAAAAAAGTTAAAAATTATTAAAATGTTATGGACGAGAACGAATTAAAAAGCCTTTGTGTCTATTTGATTTGTTAAATTGATTTTTTCTTGATAATTTAGGATTATGCCAGCCAAACACTGAAGCATTACAACAGAACGGTCGTACACCGCGGAGTGTGTGTGTCACAATGTGGCGCTGTGGAAAGCGGAGGTGACTGGCGTTTGGCGGCTCAATACTGCGTCAACCAGAGCGTTCTACAGTACGGTCTTGAGGTAGGAGCAAAGTAATCTTTTTTTAAATGACTTAGTAGCGAAACTACTGCTTAAAGAGTCAACGTATGTATGGCCATCGACGTATGTGGGGGAAGACCACGGAAAACATACCTTGACCAAATTGGTGCAATTTTTAAGAAAGGCCAGGTAAAGAGAACCCCTTAATTGGCGAGCTTGCATGAGGAGTAATGAGTGTGTAGGAAGCGAGGAAAGTATGCCGAGATAGTAGCAGATGGAGATCTGTGGTCTCTGCCTACCCCTATGGGAGTCAGGCGTAACGATATGTATGTATGGCCTACAGGTACACATTTATTCCGAGTCAGGGTGCTTCACCAATCCGTCTTAGACAAGCAGGTTGAGTTAGTCTCCATTTCTCCAGAAATTGAGAAGAGCGTGCCCAGAAATGGAACATATATGGACTGTAAAAAATTATAACAAAAATTTAGAAATGGTATTTGCTTATATGTTACTCCTGGCATGATGAAGCGATGATTTAATTAGGACGGCTGGTAGAAACTCGATGTGTGTGTCCGAAAAGTGCGTTAGGCCTTTGCAAAAAAAAAATAAACAAAAACAAAAACCTGTATTCTGCACCGCAAGCAGTGAAATAATAAAGTCCTACAAATCTATTTTTCTTTTGTCTTACTTTACGTCATTTTGTATTTGTCATTGACTAAATTTATAATACATTTTTTTTGTAGGCTGAGGTTATATCAGCAGAATGGTGCAGCTCGCGAGGTTCTATCCACGTGACCAGTTCGGGACGTTCCCTCGCCGCTTTTTGTATCACACTACTGGTGTTAGCTGTTCTTGCTACTGGTTTACACATGTTGGGAGATTACTGTACTACCGTTGAAGGTATTTATTTTATTACCTATATACAAATTTTACCTACAGTCATATACAAATTTTACATACTGTTTGTAATTAAAATTAAGAATGTAATCTGATTAATTTCTTAAGTCTTTTATGTCACATTCTGTACTAAAGTATATAAAAAATTTACATATTATAAGTTAAGAAAATCTTTATACCCTCTTTTGTACATTTCGCGCACGGAGGCGTGTGAGAAAAAGAGAAGCGCACATTAAAATTATGACTTTTGCGGAGAGTCGAGTAGAGGCGCCAGAGCGTAGCCAGAATCGAGACGACGGCTCGGTGTCTACCGTATACTCACGGCCACTTGTAAGTGACCCTGTATAGAGTCGAGTAGAGGGGAGCGTAGCCAGAATCGAGACGACGTCTCGGTCTACGATTTTACTCTCATACCCCGCGCTAAGATAAAATAAAAAAGTAATTAATTATTTACAGTTGAATGTCGACCACTGGACGACCTAGTATTATAAAATGGCTGAGCTACTTCCTCTTCCGTCTTTTATTTTTCACTTTTGTTGTATATACTAATTAATCAGCATAAATCAATAATTAGATCTTTCATTGTAGCTTATTTTTATTTGTTTATTGTTTCTATTTGTATTCGCATTGTTTTGTAGAAGACGAAATAAAGGTTTTCTTTTCCATAAAAACACTATAAAAGAACTGTTCGCAAGAATTTTCAATTATCACGAACGTTAAATTATAGGCGTATTATAAATGCTTTGTATTAATTAAAATATTTGGTATTTGAAGTTAGAGAACCAAACTATTTTTTCCAGGTAACAAGTATCTTCTCGCATTTTCTTTGAAACGCAATTGGTCAATACTAAAGTATGATAGATCAAAGCCGAGAACGGATGATCGCATGAAGAACTTAACTTCTATGGAAGGTATCAGGTAAATCGGCATACCTAACTTAGTTGTACAGTATATATAAAACAATTTGAATGAAAATCCCTATGGGCATTATTTTTTGAAAATTGGAGAAGCATTCTGTAATATAATTCTTTTTTGCACAGCCCATATATGTCACACTACTGAGCCCTCTTCTGCCTCCCCATTTCTGGAGGAAGTTACGTTAACCCACCACGCTTGTCCAATGCGGGTTGACGGGGGCTATACATTTATTTATTCCGATGCGGGGATCGAACCTACGATTGTTGACTCCATGGGCGCGGCGGCCCCACCACTGAGACAATTGGTCGTCATATTTTGCATTTATTTCAGACTTAACTTTTCCATTTATAGTTTACCTTAATCTTATAATGTGGTGTTTGTTGTGAATATTAAAATAATTCGACATATTATGTTGCATTCATTATCACTCAAACATCATTATCATTGAATAAAGTCGTTTTACTATAATATTAGTTTTCTATTGTCATCCTTTCGCGCCGAAGATCGTATATTCCCGTATGTATGTATTTTTTACGAGTATATAATTACCAAATTTATATTTTTAATTTAGTACAATATTCTTATTAATGGAGATAGGCGTTACTTTGCGGAAATCCATCACTATATGGACAGTCAAAAGTTTTACTTAGCTAAGATCCGCGACAAGCAAAACAATAACAGAAAATTAACAATGTGTGTTTTTCTGTTGGGTTAAGTGGATTTATTTGGAACTTAAACCAAAAACTTACCGAAAATCGGTCATCAATTCTCCACCCACCAACCACAACATCAAATAAGTTTAGATGACATTAGGGTTTTGAAGAATAATTGTAGTATCTGATGTACTAAGGACATCCATAGCTTAGTCGGCGCTTCATGTATTATAGTATTACGGACCACGATCAAGTCAGGTCGACGGTTCTGGCAACGAGGGTAGTTGAAGACTGTTATATCTCTTTTAATATCTAATATTTCTTGATAATTAATATTTATATAATATAATTTACATATAATAAATTCTTATATATTACATATCGTCGGTGTACTTATGAAAATTATTAATACCAAAACAATTTTTGGCATTACTAGTATAATGCCATCTAACGGTTAATCTTAAAATGTATCGATAAAAAACTTTGTATATACGTGCACAAATATTTTTTTTTTTATACTTATAGTAAGAATGGTTTTTCAAAAAAAATGGTAAACTAACGAAATTCAATATTCAAATTCAAAATTCAAATAAGCCGAAGGTATGTATTATATGTATGTTAAATTTATATTTCAGGTTTCTTGGAATTCAGTGTGTTATATTCTCACACGTTTTGTTGATATACGTATATTCTTACATCGACAATCCACAATTTATAGAAAAAGTGAGTAGTATATTATTAAAATTATAAAGTTCGTTACGTGTATAAGATATATTTAAAATACAAATGCTATAATATTGTTTTTATTTTAAAATGTTATGTATTGGTTTGTCATATAAGTTCGTTCCTTTTTTTTAACATTTATATCAAGCAAAATACATTCTAAAATAAAGCTTTTATTATTAACTATATCGTCCATTATTTTGTATCACTTTGGCACGTTCAGACAATTGCATAATGCCATCTCTCAAGAACAACAAAGACGAACTTTGTTCTTGAAAAATCTCTCAAGAACAATTTATATTTTTTTTTATTTATCCAAAGATGCGAAATTATTCCCGTTAAGATAATTTTGTATTAAGCGGAATAAATGGTAGTCGTATGGTGCGATGTCCGGGCTATATGGAGGGTGAGATAGAATATCCCATGAAAACTCTACCAACTTCTGTATAGTGGCAACAGGTGTATGTGATCGCGCATTATCATGGTGAAAACATATTCGTCGTCTATCACACAATGCAGGTCGTTTTGTGCAAGAGCTATCTTCCGACTGTCAGTTGCTCACAGTATTTGACCGAGTTGATAGTCTGTCTATTAGGTAGCAGCTCATAGTAGACTACGCCCTATACATCCCACCAAATACACAACATCACTTTCTTCGCGTAAAGACGAATCTTTGGCGATGTCTGAGGAACACAATTTGTTTTAGACCAATATCTACGGTGCACAACATTGTTGTATAGTATCCATTTTTCGTCGCCAGTAATCCTATTCTGATACATGGCACTGGGCCTAAACAGGGAACGCACATTCCACGTGGCTAATCGAAAGTCCATTAAGTTATGCCGTAAGTCGTCGTTAGGATCGGATCGGTTCCTTATACTTTTCAGTTTCGTAACTGGCAGGAGGTGGCGCAGGACAGAGCAGGCTTAAGGTCTTTTTGGAGGTCAAGATCCATTTTGGGTCTCTACGGCAACTAAGTAAGTTAGTGAGTTAATCATATTCTGAAGAAATGATTCTTCCTGGTTCTTTTTAATGAGCTAAACACAAACAAGCACACATTGCATTAGCTGGCGATCGTTCAAATCATGCGGAATCTACAAATCAGCACGATTGACATAACCTTCAGCGTGGTGGTTTCTTTGAACGGTACTATGCGACACATTCACGACGTCCGCTATCTCACGCAGTGTAAAATGAGGATTTTCGTCCGTTATAGACAATATCGTAGCTCTATCAGTTGTTAGAGGCTGTCCGGAGCGCTCGCAATCTTTTAGGCTGAATTCTCTGCTTTTGAACCCCGCATACTACTTTTGTTTGAAGTGATCGGTAACTGCAGATGCTCCGTAGACATTGCATATTTTTTTCGCTGCTTGGTCACAAGCTAACAAACTAAGTAGCAAGATTACATAAATTTAACACTAAAATGTAAAGAGCTACAAGCCAGCCACTACAACTGACGTTACGAAAATATCCCCTTCACCTAAATATTTTCCGTCCAATAGGCGTCAATATTTACGTGCCGAACTTATGTGATAAATCAATAATTCTGGTATCTTACACATACGTCCTCTACAGTTTGCTAGAGGAGTTAGTTTACCTAGTTTAAAATTTAAAGCTACAAATAATCTAATAATTTTCGAAATGGTTAAGCTTTAAACTTTTAAAATATTTAGATGACGACAGACACGAAATTAAGTTTATGTACGCCAGGGGTAATCATACTCTTTTGATGTCTACGCCCCATTTTTTTATGGGATAGGAAGACAAAGGAGCAAGGGTGTCGTCTGATGGAAAAATGGTCAAGAATAAATCTTGATAAAATAACTATAATAGAAAAGTTTATTCCGTCAAATTTACGACTAACATAAAAACTGCAATGTCCATTAGTCGGCGGTACAAACCAAGGAGACGAGCACTGATGTATGCAACATTTTAATTTTATCCTTGATTGCAGATGTATGACCACTTTATGTGGAAGATGGTATTGAATTCTCCACTATGGCTCCAAGCCTTTTTCTCTTTGTCTGGTTTCCTTACAGCGTATTCTGTTCTAATTTTTTCGGAGACCAGATCTATGACATTAGTAAAATGTGTGATATCCATTGTTAACAGATGGATCAGGTGAGAAAAGTTGTCTTATTATTTAAAATTTTTAATGCTTTTAACAGCATTTGTATATGTCCTATTGTTATGCACGGGGCTTCCCAATTTCTAGGCGAATGGATATTAACTCACCACGCTTATTTAAGGCGGATTGACGAGACACCAAGACTCGCAATCAATACCTATAGGTCATACATATAATTATCCCGATGCTGGAATTGAATTTACGGCCAGTACCTCTGAAAGTCTCTTCGCCATTGAGCTATAATGAGACCGGTGCTTAATAATCCCACTACATTCTATTCATTTTTTTTTTATATAATATATTCACGCCTATCCCCCGCAGGGGTTGGCAGAGACCACAGAGCTCCATCCGCTGCCATTCATCGCAGCGAAACGGCTCGTCATTGGTCGCTTTTCGCCCTCGTGAGAATCAGGACGTGACGGGTGGCGAACCACGTCGCCGTCATTTTCAACAAATTAGGTATATTAAATTCGTCTTTAGTGAATCCCACGAGCCGCAAGGGAGGGTGGAGGTCAGCCCCAGCAGAGCCCTGCATGCTGAGGTAAGGCACCATAGTCCCCGGGGGAGCCCGACCCCGGGACGATCGGCACGCTTACGACTAGGCTCGCCCCTAGCCACGCATCCATTTTCACGGCAGACCGTGGATTGGCGGAGAGGAAGGGAAAGGAGAAGAAAGGAAGAGGCAGGAAAGGAAATGTGGATTGGGGGGGTTACCAGACTCGGAATAAACAATTAAAAATCCATATAAATATTTATTCCGATGCGGGAATCGAACCCGCGACCATTGACTCCGCGGGCGGAGGGCCCCGCCACTGAGCCAATCGGTCGTTATATTCTATTCATGATAATAGAAAATGAGACATATATAACATTTGTTTAATACAGGTTGCGTACACATTTTCAGTGAAGAGGTGACGACAATGTGTCATTTTACTTTCTTCCCACAAAATTGTTTCTTATGTAAAAAAGCATAAGGGCGCCCCCTTATGCTTTTTTCGTCAGAGAATTATGAATCTTGTTACTTGTCTCACTAAATAATCTAATCCGGTCAGGACTCAGGGGTAAGGGGCAATTTTATCCATCGCACTTAGTTCAAATCCGCGCCGGTCTGAGATCTTAGTACCATTGCCACAATGATTCTATTATTCAAATAAATGACATCGTTGGTTATATAAAAAGCGGAACATTTTTGTTATGGCTTATTTATAATTGACTTCTTACTAAAGTATACACATGTATATATAATAAAAACTAATATTTATTTTCTATTATGTATGTTCACATCTGTTAGGTAGAAAATGTATTTTGAGATCACAACCAGAAATATACAATATAAAGTTTTCAGACAACAATAAAATATAACTAAGAAATATTAAAGTGAAATAAGAAAGAGATCAGTAGGATGTACATAACTTTATTTTTTTATTAATTGAATGTAATTTATGGCAAATATTTACACACGATCGAGGTGGGGTGAGTTACACCACAAGTCTTAAAATCTAGCAATATTGTTGATAGATTTTTTATTCCTTTTTAATAATTCTTATTACATATCCTATGTAAACTAAAGAAATATAGATAATTATGTTATAATAAGTTAATATAGTTCAAATCTATAGTCCAATGGTAGAATAGAATGCACGACCTTAGATCCTAAGCGCAGTTCTTACCAATTTAACAAAATTTAGCTCTTTAATCAAATTAACTCTTTCATATTATTAAATAATTATTTATTATCAAATATTATTTTATTAAAATAGTAATTGCTCAAAACTGCAACAAGCTAAATAGATTTAATTCGAGCTTATAATCTTAAGTCATACGTTCGCTTCCACCTACTATAGAAACTACTTTTGTAAACATAAACATAATTATAATATTAGGTTGGACTAATTAACAAGAATTTTAGTACAGTAGTCCCTAGGTATGTTTTGCCGGTCAACTTTAAAAAAATCCTATTAGATATCTTTTCCCTCATGGTCCGTATAAGCTTTTATTGATATTCTTTAAAAGTAGTTCAAACAGTAGTGGACATATGTATGTATGTATTGCTAGACGATGTTGCGTTGTACTGACCAGCCGTAAAGAGAAATGAAAATGTATAATTTCGAGAGCAACATTTCAAGGTTAACACCGATAGCCGTTTTCGCGCTCTGGTTCACAATAGCGTGGTTCCCACTGCTGGGATCTGGACCACAGTGGACTTGGCTCGTACAACGCGAGGCTCACGACTGCGCTGAGCGGTGGTGGTACCATGTCCTTTACCTTCACAACCATATTCCACTCGGCAAGATGTGCATGGGGCATACTTGGTAAGTTATTTTTTATTCTCTTACCTGACCAGATGCATAACAATTCTAGATCATCATCATCTGCTTTTACATATTTATCTTATGCACTTAAAGGTTTTTTACCGTATTTTGATAACTTATCCTTGTAAAATGTAAACAAAAAAAGGATACTTTTCTTTTCTTTGACAGCAATTAGTTATAACTATTATGCTAATGTCAAGTAAAATACATATCATATCTCTTAAATGTACCTAGTCCGCTTATTACGTTACGTCTTGATAAAATGGTGGTTATTCTACCAAAACCTTCTATAAACTTTTTCAACCACCACAATTAAAGAATATAACTGATAATAATATGTGATTATGAAAATGAAATAAAAACACAACGTCACCTGATGTAAGTTGGCGGGAAAAGTCCAAAAGATACTACTACTTAAGGGTTACTTTGCGGAAAGCAATATACATACATAATACGCTAATTTCCACAACAGGCAAAATAATGAAGTAATTAAAATTTTTCTTTGTATTTACTGTAATTTAATTAAATTTTTATTGTCTTCTATCAATTTTATTGTCGTTTTTCGTAATATAATTATTTAGAAAAGGTTATAAATATAATTTGTCTGCTACCTATAATGATAAAAGGTTATAGAAGGCAGAATAATTATTCTGTTTTCTAATACTTACTCTAGCAGTTCCCGTCGGCTGTGGTTAGATTTTTGTTTAGGTGAAATAATTTAATTACAAACAAACACATATACGTCTATGTTTTCAAGTCTTTTGATGAAGCACCACAGAGTATTCAAGACAAGATGACAAAAATGGAATGTTTAAATTCTGAATTGACAAATAATCTGTAACCTCTACAGTTTATATCTTACATAATACTTTTTCATGAATATCAATTTAGGAATTTAATTGTGGAAAGTTAAATTTCAGGTATTTGGCGGCTGATATGCAACTTCATATCTTAGGTATCTTAACAATGTTATTGATAATTCGATGTCACAAGATCACACCTTTTGTACTGGGTAGCCTGGTGTTTGGCTCTGCAGTTGCTGCCGGTCTCGTTACATTCCTTTATCAACTCACGCCCATCATAACAGCTCAGCCACCAGAGTAAGATTTATTTATATTGTTTGGCCTTATACATTGCGCTTACGTGCTTTGTGTACGTTCTACTTACCTAGAACCTACTTTTTAACAGTGGTAGAGCCACGCTACAGACGAATAATTTGTCAAGAATGACATAATATTTGTCTGTAGCATAAATGGGCCGGCTCGCTGGGAGAAGTATCGCAGACCCGCAGAAAACCGGCGTCTGAGTGGTAGCTTAGCTACCGCGCTTCGTACGGTGAGCGGCCTAGTTCCGGAGGTTAACTCTCCCTCTACCCTTCCTACTCCCATTCCCACTTCCATAAGGACACTTTCCTTAAAGGTGAGCAACGCTTCCGCACTGCCTATGGCGCTACGGAAATCCTTTACGCCTGCTCGTTTGCCTCCTATCCAATAAAAAAAATAGAACCAAGAGTCTTTTGGGGTCTTATTTAACATACTTGCGTCGCAATTGTTCATTTTTTTTACGAATATATCTGCATTATTATACAGCAGTTATTTATTACCAGATATTTATTTAAACAATACATGTGTGTATGTAAGGGTGAATTGGCGGTGAACCCCGAACTGAGTGATTGCCCGTATTTCGGGAAAAATTATTTTAAAATTTCTTGGTTAGTTATTAAATATATTAGGGTAAAAGGGGGTAATGGGGGAGTTACAACTATATGCGTGGTACAACTGTGTCCTCAAAGTACTAAGAAGTTGTATCAGTATAAATATAGTTTCTTTTTTAAATAAATTTAAAATTTGGTCAATCTAGTGTTAAGTGCCTCAAGAACAATTTATTCCATTCGATTGGAAGCAAATTCGGATATAGTATCAAATGGATACAATGGATATACACAAATTACATCACATTAAACTATATAGACAGGATACAAATTTTAACGACGAATATTTTTGTCTATATAGGATGCTGCGTAATTTGTTTGGCGGATCGAAAATTTTACCATTGCTGTATTTACCATGCTGGATGAACTTCGCGGGTTACTTCGGTGGTGTGGCTACAGCGTTAATATATTACCATAATCAAAAAAGCGAAATCAAATTAGCTGATTGTAAGGTATAAGTAAACTAATGCGTAGTCTTTAGTTTTTTAATACAAACTGCACTATTTAATATGTATTTTTTCTGTGCGCATTATTTCTGTCGATCGTAGCCCAAGTAGAATGTACCGTTTCAGTTAGTCTTTTTCGTCGTGATTGGTCGCGACTTCAGATACCATCTATGATATGTGATGCAAAAAATTCTTTATTGTATTGTAAAAAATAAAGTTTCAGCACAATACTTCTATTTAGCATATTTATTAATAGATTTAGACTACAAATGTATAATTTACAATCATTTTTTTTGCATTTTAGATACTTGTGGCGAGATATTATATGTTGAATAAATATACATATATATGTATGTATATCATTAAATAAGGAACGATTGTACTATAATTTCCTCTAATAAATAAATAAACAATCGAATCTAACTATAAATTCCAGTTCAGGATACAGTCCGGTACCTAACGGAGAGAAGCTGATATTTCAGATGATGATAACACTTTACTTTTTGATTACCACCCCGCTAAACCATGTCTTGCAATCTATATACATAAGTGGACTTTGAGAAAACCAAGAATAAAATTATTATCAATTTAATACTGACTAATTATCAACTACATAGGCACATACATATATTGAAGTTATGAAATGTAAATAAAATATCTTGCATGATAGATGATCTTAAATCAGGTCCAGCTCATCTTATTAATAATCTCTGCTTCAGAGCACAATAAAATTTTTCAGATTTCTTTGAATATACATATATTTTTTTTCCACAGCCCATATATGTCCTACTGCTTCACGCTTGGCCAATGCGGATTGGCTGGGTTACCAGACTCGGAATAAATATTTGTAATCCATATATACGGCAAACGAGTTTTTAACGAGTCTGAAATTAAACATATTTTTTTTGTAGTGGTACAATCTACTATTCCATTCCTCCTTGATATTGGGGAGTTGTGTTGCACTGGCAGGACTTGTGTTCTTGTCTGACACTACCCTACCTCAGTGGGTCACTACTGTCTACGCGGCTGTGGACAGAACCCTTGTGGCTGTTTTCTTTAATATCTTCATACTAGGTTGCTTTAGTCGTTGTAAATGTAAGTATTATTCATAGTATTGTATTAAAATAAATAGTGTTAAATATAGAAAATAAATCCCGCGTAAATACAAGTAAGATTATGTTGTACCAAGTAAGTATTGTATCCGAGTAAGGTTATGATTCTTAGTAAATGCTAATGCTGATAATTTTAAAATAATCATATTGACGTAAATAAATTATAATCAAGTGCAATTCCTAGTCACATTAATTGATTTACTACTGCTTTCGTTTCTGCCTGACGATTTAAACTAATGTCTTCTCAATGTTTTTTACATTTCCAGGACAAAGAGAGAGGCATTGAAATATAAATTATGAATTATTAGTATGTGTCGAACATACACGGCTATTAAATAGGATATTTCAGGGAGTTTGAAACATGAAATATATTTATTTTTTAAAATAACAAACACGTGAAGTTACCTTGTATACTCTAATTTATTAGCATGTTTGATCGAGTGATCGGTGGAAAAGTTTGGATTGTGTGATTTTCGATTATATATTTCTTTGACATAAGAGCACCTGCTCCTAACTATGCTTCTGAAAATAACTTACTTCAGATATTTTTTGATTTGATTTATTGTATCTAAAATAAAAATTATTTTCACAGCTCTATTTCGAGATTTTCTAGAATGGCGAGGGTTTCATCTTCTAGGGCGATTATCTTACTGCGCATATATAATACATTTTATTGTACTCCGTCTCATTCTTGCTGGTAATACGCAGTTGGGCCATGCTTCTATTCTATCAATGGTGAGTTTACTATTTGGACTACTACTATTGTATCTAAGAAATCTTTTACATTCTTTTTCGATACTAATAATTGTTTCGAAGTAACAAAAAAATATGTTTCCAAATATAATAAAGTTAAGACATTTAAACATTGATTTAAGACATAAGACAATCTTGCAAATTTGAGTAGACAAGTTATTACAATGTCAGTAGTAAACATTCAATACCTTTTTATTTAACAGACTAAAGTTTAAGACAGGTGGAGCATAATGAAGAAGCAAGTCCCCTGATAGGAAGTAAAAAGCGCCATCCATGAACATAATAATACTAAACTGCAGTTGTTGCTTACCAAAGAAAGAATGTGTATAATGCGAGGGGAAGAAAGAAAGAAAGAAGAAAAGTTTAGAAGTCAATTTATCCATTGATAATATGGTACTTTTCCGTTAGCCGGCCGCTAGCGAAAAATCGCCAAATAATGTAAAATTTCGCAAAATTTCTTATAACCATAAGAGTAATGTTAGTTTGGGCCATGTGCTTTATTCTTTCTTTTAAATTCAATTAAAAAACATGTTTTCTTTTTTCTTCTATGTAAATTTTTATTTTAAAAAATAATAAAATATGGGATTATTTGGGTAGGTTAGGGTTTTGTTTTTCGTGGCAAAAAAGGTTAAGTTAGGGTAGGTTGTGACAAAATTTGGCGGAGTACATTATTTGGCCATTTTTCGCTTGCGCCCGGCTAACGAAAAAGTACCGACGATAATTAGCATTGATAAATGTAGTATCACACAATATAAAACAAAAAAATGTACCTATTGTTTCTTTTATTTTTTCCAGATTTCTCTTTTGATAACAGTGTCGGCAATCACCTATATTGTTTCGATACCATTGTGTCTGTTGGTCGAGTTACCCATTATACAGCTTTGGAAGGCTGTAACTGGAATGGAAACCTCTATGAGACCACCACCATTGGCGCCACCTCAGGAGACAGCACCATCTAGCCCCCAAAAATTCGATCTTGTCGCTAATTTATCGAGGCGAAACGACGTGTAGTGCTTTGTACTATGCAAGTGAAAGTTGACATTATATCATTGTGCATAAAAAGAAAAAAATTGAACTTATTTATGGAAAAAGTGAATAATGTAAAGATTTTCTGTATTCAAATTTCATTTCACATACAAGGACAAAGTTGTGTGTAAAAGTAATGTGATGTGTAAATACTGAATTTATATAAAATAATAAAACGATATATAGTTTAATTATATGTATAATTCAAATTGTATGTCAACTTCTTTCGACTGCATTTTAGAACAACATCTATTTTAACCTCATTATTTAGGCATAAGGAGAAAAAAGTTGCATCTAATATATGTATCTTTGTCTTTAAAAAATATTTCTTTAGAAGAAGATTCTCACGACTCTAAAGCTTAAGGTTCAATTTATTACGTGCGGCGTAGTTTAACTTATATGAATTATTCGCTAAGCTGAGCAAATCTTGGTAAAATAATTATAATTAACAATACATCTACGCTTTAAAAAAGTCTGCCGTTTCCAAATTTGCATTTTATACAATTTTTATTCCGCGGAAAATCTATAATTTTCTAGGATAAAAATATCTTAAATTTTTATTTAATATTTTAATTATAACTATCCCAAATATCAAAATCTTTCAGCAGGTAATATTTATATTGGGAGTACACAGACAAAATCAAAACATTTATAAGTTGCTCTTTTAAATATGGACAATTATTTTTTATACAGACACTGCTACGCTTCTGTTTCATTTTATTTTGATTTTATCATAAAATACATATGCTTCATTAAATTCATTTTGAAAATGAAATTCTCACATGGAAGATTAAATGTCATTTGATATTTTAGCTTATGTTTATTATAAAAGACGAATGCATAATGTAATAAGAATAATGATGTTAAATTTAAAACGTGAAACAATTCCACCATACCATTTAAATTTTATTTTCTAAAAAAATATTTAGGCTTGAATGTTAATGAAGAAAATTAATAAAATCATGATTTAATTTTATAGTTCTTTAATAGAGCAATCTCTTAGACCTTTAGATATTCTTCTTCGAAATTAAACTAAATTTGTTGTACAGTGCCACTTTCATTATTCTTGCCATGGGAGCTTCCACGAGTAGGTAAAATGGTAAGGCCATCAGATACGATAGTGTTAAAACGCCCAGATAGTTTATTACCTACAACAGAAATAATAAATAAATACAAAAAAATTAATACCAAACATCAGCCTTCTTCAGTATTGAAAAGAGACGAGTCATTTAATTTTTGGAAGCCCTAGGGCAGCCGCTTTCTTACAGAACAACTGACGTAGATTATCGTTCAAACTATCGACGACGGGTTAAATGTTTTCACGTCTCATAATTGTCGAATTTTGTAACGCGAAGAAAATCACAAATCATTGGCCTTGAAATATTCTTCGATTGCGATCGCGCGCTGTTCAGGTGTATACTGCGACATTGTGACTTAATATCCCGTAAGCATGTAGACAACGCGGCTCCCCCCCTCCCCACCACAATTAATCCACCGCACCACCACAATTGAAAAATATAATTGATAATATAATAATACAAGATGGTGGTAATAGAAGTTGGTGGGAAAAACCTACGAGGACTCTTCTTCTTCTTTTCTTTGATGGCAACCAGTTACAACTATTATTCCAGCGTCAAGTAAAATATGTTGACATCGAATAAATCCATTGAAATAAAACTTGTCAACTTATCACGTTACGTCTTGATAAAATGGTGGCTATTTTACCAAAACCTTCTATGGATTTTTTCAGTTAAAACACATGCATCTATTTCATATCACTTTACTTTCGCCTTAACAATATAACTGATAATAATTATAAGATTATGAAAATGAAATAAAAACACAACGTCACTCATGTAAGTTGACGGAACAAGTCTACAAGGACACTTGTATCAATATCGTGTGATTTGGTTGTCATTAGTGACGGCGAATTGGCAAATCAACACAAATTCAGAGTGTAAATCGTCCTAGATTCAAAACATCTATTTTGAAATTATTGATGTGTAGGCACAGAATACAGTAGAAGAAAAATCTGAGTAGATAGGAATACGACTTAATGTTTTACAATATTAAATTTAAAAGTAGATAGTGTTTACATACCACGAAAAAGAAGGACACGTGTCCAAGCTGCGTTCGCATACCGAGCAAAATATGGATGATGTTTACGTGCAGGAGGTTTGCACTATAGGACAGCCGACTGGGAACGAGCCAGCCGTCCCATTCCAAGACCCAACTGTGTACATCTGTTAAAAAAAAATTAAGTTGTCGTGTGCTTAGTAGTGTTTTAGATAGATACTTTTCTTTATATAAAATCAGTGGGATAAATATTTCGGCTTCGACGGCGGTTCGAATTACTTTAGTATGAATCTCCCCCTACCCCCGACTGAAATTCGGCTTTTATACACAAAATCAATATACAGACAATATACAGAGTGTTCAGTACAATATGAACATATAATTTATGTATTTTATTAAGCTGTCACCATATTGTTATTATTATTTTTATAATTTTAGAGTAGTAACACTCAATTTTGTCTCCTTATTCTTACACAAATTACAACTATTATAATTATTTCATATAAATCAACATTAACCTTACATAATCTGTTAACAGATGGCGCCGAAATACATATAAAAATAGTTTTGTCTATTGCATAAAATAATTTAATAATGATGTTCTAATATGCTGACATATACAACCCGTATATGTATGTCCCACTGCTGTTTAATTATTATTGGCTCACTGGCGGGACTGCCGTCTACGGAGTCAATGCTAGCGGGTTCGATCCGCGCATCGGGATAAACATATATGTGGCCTACAAATATTTATTCTGATTCTTGTTAATCCGCCAATCCGCATTAGAAAAGCATACAAGATATTAACACACTTACTACTTATGTTTCTTACCGATCCTAAATACCATTGCTAATATCCATACTGCCATAATAACATCTAAAAACGCACGATGCGTAGCCGTATATGCCATTCTCATGGTAAGAGATGCTCGCTCTCCATCAGTATAGAATACACGCCCCGTAAGTAACAGTCCAATAATAGTTGGGCATATACACCAAAGGAAAGGACGGTATTTCTGAAAAAATGTATAAGCAGGCATTATTTTTGTGTGTTTATAATCCATTTATTTCTAATTTCATCCACGAATTTACGACGCGTTCTCAGAATTGGTTTGAAGGCAGTGCAACTTGTACAAAAAAAACAGTTAAAAACTAATTATATAAATTTAAATACCTATAATACATATACACATACATACATACATAAACGCTTACATACATGTATATCCATACAAATACGTATAAAAACAAGAAAAAATAAAATAAAAATTTGAAAATAGAAATATTTACCTTGCAGCCAGTATTCTTATGAACAGGACTTAAAAGATTGACGGACTTTGATTTTAGACTTCGAATTTATTTGAGGCTTTTTTAATGTTAAGAAGAATGTCATTCCAGAGCTTTTTAGCCGTTAAGGCGAAGGATTTAGAGATAAAGCCAGTGCGGTGTGAAGGAGTAAGAGTCTTACTTTATCAGATTTTCTATAAATGTGAGTTGGTATAACCTATCATAAATAATATTCAAGAAAATGAAATAATTCTTTACTACATGCGAATAAAGATAGTTTCGACTGTTTGGCATCAATATCTAAATTTTGGTCAATTTGGAAGAAGGATTATTTTTTCGCAATACGGTCCATATAACAGCTATACTTTGATAGTTGTAGTGTTTTTCTGTGTGAAACTAAATAACATAATAACAAACTAAATAACATCATATTTAGTTTGTTAGCCACTTAGTATAACATTATTACAATAAATATGGGTACCTTGTACTTAGAAAAATCAACATCTCGCTTTTGCCATTGGTAGGCTGCGTGACCTGTTATCATGCCGATTACAAATGAGGAAAGATTATTATGACCCATAAAATAAAGGTATCGAAGAGTTTTGCTTGTAAACATACGGTAAAATCTGAAATTAAAAACGTGTTCATTATGATGTTATTTGTATAAATTTAATTGAAATATTTAAATATTAATTAAATCAATCAACTATATAGTCTATTGGTTAATTTGTAACTAAATATATATTTTTAAGATTTAATTTTTATTGCATTTGTTTTCTTCTCTTTGATGGCAATTAGTTATAACTATTATGCCAGTTTATTAATGGAGTCAGGCGTTACTTTGCGGAAATCCATCACTCTATGGACAGTCAAAAGTTTTACTTAGCTAAGATCCGCGACAAGCAAAACAATAACAGTAAATTAATAATGTGTGTTTTTCCACCCACCAACCACTATACACAACACCAAACACACACTATCACTTTTCCATCTTGTAAACCACACGTGTTTCGCCCCAACACGAGGCATCTTCAGGTATAGTAGACTCTACGGAAGACAACCGAAAAGATACTTGATTGATTGTTGGCCGATTTTCGGTAAGTTTTTGGTTTAAGTTCCAAATAAATCCACTTAACCCAACGGAAAAACACACATTATTAATTTTCTGTTGTTTTGCTTGTCGCGGATCTTAGCTAAGTAAAACTTTTGACTGTCCATGTATTATGCCAGTGTCAAGTAAAATACAATAATATCAAATCTCTTGAAATGTAACTAGTCAGCTTGTCACGTCACAAAAGATGGGCTATTCTACTAAAGCCTTCTATAAAGCTAGCTGTTTCCACTGTGGTGTGGTGGTGTTGCGTGGAATGAAGTTAGTTTTCAATGAAGCAATAGAATCTCTGACTTGATTAGAGAAGTTTTTTTATAGTCTTACTTTTTATTTTTGGAAGGATAGGCATGGCATAGTAATAAATTGTTTTTTTTATGTAAATTAGAACTATTATGCCAGTGTCAAGTAAAATATAATAACATTAAATATTTTGTAAATGTACTAGTTAACCTTGTCACGTGTATCAAGAAGTATAAAATGATGGCTATTCTACCAAAACCTTCTATGACTTTTGCAGTCGACTTAAAAAGTGACGATACACGCATTTATTTCATATCACTTCACTAAGACGCCTTAATCGAACCTTATTTAATAATATACTACCACAATTAAACAATATAACTGATAATTAGATAAGATTATGAAAATGAAATAAAAACACGGACGACCGATTGGCTCAGTGGCGGGGCCCTCCGCCCGCGTAGTCAATGGTCGCGGGTTCGATTCCTGCATCGGAATAAATATTTATATGGATTTATAAATGTTTATTCCGAGTCTGGCAACCCCCTAAATCCGCATTTCCTTTCCTGCCCCTTCCTTTCTTCTCTGTCCTTCCTTTCCTCTCCGCCAATTCACGGTCTGCCATGCCAATGGATGCGTGGCTAGAGGCGAGCCAAGTCACAAGCGTGCCGATCGTCCCGGGATCGGGCTCCCGCGGGTACTATGGTGCCTTACCTCAGCATGCAGGGCTCTGCTGGGGCTGACCTCCATCCTCCCTTGCGGCTCGTGGGATTCACTAAGACGAATTTAATATACCTAATTTGTCGAAAATGACGGCGACGTGGTTCGCCACCCGGTCACGTCCTGATTCTCACGTGGGCGAAAAGCGACCAATGACGAGCCGTTTCGCTGCGATGAATGGTAGTGCATGGAGCTTTGTGGTCTCTACCAACCCCTACGGGGGATAGGCGTGAATATATATAAAAAAAAATGAAAATGAAATAAAAACAACGTCACTGATGTAAGTTCGCGAGAAAAGTCCGTCTAATAACGTTCTAGCTTTGATGGCAATTAGTTATAACTATTATGCTATTATCAATTAAAATACTACAAAATCAAATGTTTTGAAAAGTAGCTAGTCATCTTGTCATGTTACGTCTTGATAAAATGGCTATTCTACCAAAACCTTTTATGGGCTTTTTCAGTCAACTTTAGAAGTCACGATACACGCATTTATTTCATACCACTTTACTTTCGCTTTAATCGTACTATATCGTATAATACGCCACCACAATTAAACGATATAACTGTCAAAAATAAAATGAAAGTCAAATAAAAACACAACGTCACTGATGTAAGTTGGCAAAAAAGTTGTCTAATAACTTACTCAGGCGTCATTAAAACTATGGCTTCTAGATCTTGCAGCCAAACATGTAAGACCGGTGCTACCATTCCTACTAATAACAACAAGCCAAGGCTGGACAGCCTGACTCTTGGTTTAGCAAATAAATATATAATTAATCCCACACTAAAAAGCTGCAAATCTGTGGCGAAATGCCTGAAAACAAGTATAAATAAAACTTAATATAATTAAGGTTATTTTGATGATACAATAAAAACTGGCCATATTATTATATAAGCATTACCTAGCTTTCTTGTCAAAAATTTCGACTCATTTAATATTTTTAGTACTAGAAAAGATGGGAGAAATAAATAGTTAAAAAGTAGGTAGAGTTCAACCTACGACGTTCGATCGTAAAAGCAGCTTTTAACCAATTTTAGCGGATATTTATATATGTTCAAATTAAAAAAAAGATGAGATTAAATGTTTCCATTTTTTGTGTTATTGTTGCTTCTAAGTCTTTGAATATTTTTAGTCTCAAAAATATTTTAGTTATGCAGGATTGGAAGTGGTTATGTAATTTGATGTACCATGTTTGGACAGCGCACGCTTTATTTGCCAGATGGTAATTATTAATATATAACATATGAGTCCACCAATATCTTCTGCAGTCTGAAACGACGTTCATGACGTACAAGTTCCATAACGGACCAGATCCAAGGTAACGTAACCATGTGGCTGTGAACGCGATCATAATAGCATTAGCTGGCGTCAGTCTGGAACATAGTAATTATTATTATTTTGTATATGTAATTTAACTCTTAAATGCATAATATTTAAAAATATAACACTTTTTTAACTCGTAATTAAATTATTGATATTAACGGTAGTGAAAGTTTTATTTTTGGCGCTATGCCATAGTAGTTGATGAATTCAATTGAAAATGAAAAAAATAATCCGCGCGCTTTTTTTATAATCAGTTTTTTTTAATATTCAAATGTTATAGTAACACTTTTTAATAACAACTGTGCGCCTGAAAATAATGCATTTAACGGTCAAAGTTAGGTTAATCACAAATATTACTAAAGTAAATTTATATGAAAACTTACTTCATGTTAAAAATAACTCAATAAAAATAATTTTTATGCAAAATGGAAAATCAAAACATACTTCGCTAAGCTCTGCGAAAATGAATTAGGCAAATAGTAACAAAAACGAAATTCTAACTGCAAAATGGCCATCAACAAATCGTCATCAATGTCTGTTTCACGAAAAAATCACAAATATATTTTACTAAATATGTCTTTTGCGTAGGTTGCATTATTTTCTAAATTTACCTCCACCATCGCAGCAATAATAATTTTGGTATATTTCTCCATGTGATTAGCAAACTTTCAGATATATTCAACTTGTAGATCGTGAGGAAACCTGATATCACGAAAAATAGTTGCATAGTCATCGTGCCGTTGAATATAAGTTGGTAGTGAACACTTTCCGAAGTCTGTGAACAAGTTATTTTTATTACGCTGTTATTTATTTATTGCTATTTATTTATTTATTTCGCACAAAAACAAGTTTCAGCCTTAAAAAGTAATATAGTATATAATATATATAGTATAAACTTAATAACGCTCGGAGTTATACTCTTCTAAGAGTAACTCTAAGATTTGCCACATTAGGGTTACTTTACTTATTCAAACATATAATGAAATAGCATAAAATTATACAGATAAAATAAAAATAAAAAAGAAGAATAACAATAATCTCGTGATCTATCGGCTGCCAAAGATATCCGGGAGCGATGGCTTTAATTGGTGTTTTTTAACATCGAAAATATCGAATGATTTTGTTTGTTTGTCAATCAATCATGGTACGCATTTGTCGGCTGTACAATAATATATTGTATAGGCGACAAATGCGTACCGTGGGTGATGTGATATATTATTTAGATAAGATATACACAGTTAACACTAAACATTTTATGGGGATTTCGAGATCTGATGTAGGTGTTAAATTTAAAAGAGAATTTGCAGAGTCAATATGCGAGTGGATTATTTTATATAAGTAAATCAAATTATGGCAATCTCGACGCGAATTTAGTGACTGCATATGATATGTTCGCAATCTGTTTGCGTATGATTTAAGTGTACGATTTTCATAATTTCAATAACACAACGTATTGAGCAGTTTCTTTTGAATATTTTTAATGCGATCACTGTGCACTTTGTAAAATTGAGAACAGGTGAGTTGTATTCCAGATTAGACTTTATAAATGTGCACTACAAATGTACAAGTACACGATGACTACGAAATACTTTGTTGTTTTTTTTATATATATATTCACGCCTATCCCCCGCAGGGGTAGGCAAAGACCACAGAGCTACATCCGCTACCATTCATCGCAGCGAAACGGCTCTCCATTAGTCGCTTTTCGCCCTCGTGAGAATTAAGACGTGACGGGTGGCGAACTACGTCGCCGTCATTTTCAACAAATTAGGTATATTAAATTCGTCTTAGTGAATCCCACGAGCCGCAAGGGATGAGATGGAGGTCAGCCCCAGCAGAGCCCTGCATGCTGAGGTAAGGCACCATAGTACCTGGGGGAGCCCAATCCCGGGACGGTCGGCACGCTTACGACTAGGCTCGCCCCTAGCCAGGCATCCATTGGCACGGCAGACCGTGGATTGGCGGAAAGGAAGGGAAAGGATAGAGAAGAAAGGAAAAAGCAGGAAAGGAAATGCGGATTGGGGGGGTTACCAGACTCGGAATAAATATTTATAAATCCATATATATATATATTTATTTCCATGCGGGAATCGAACCCGCGACCATTGACTCCGTGGGCGGAGGGCCACGCCACTGAGCCAATCGGTCGTTCTTATTACGACGCCGTATACTTTGTTGTTTTAAAATATAACACTAAGGAGCTTATTACATCTATTAATTACATCATCATAGTGACACTTACAATTTAATTTATGATCACTCACATCACTCTATAACACTACACTGAAGTGTCGTGTTATAGAGTGAGTAGTGTTATATTTTTGTTTTTTATTAGTGAAAGATTATTATTTTTAAAAGCATTTATCAATATTGTCATTTTATTTACTAAACACCACGTGACAACTGTACAGAGATCACGTTGGACGTTCGTACTTTTAATAATTCGAAAGATTTAAGGATCATCTGCATATAATAAGCATGGGCTAGAAAGTTGTTTCACCAGGTCATTGATAAAGATTATAAAGAGCCCAGATGAGATCACTGGGGTACACCAGATGGTACCGCAACGAAAGCCTTAGAAAAGTCAGTATACAATTTATACTGACTTTTCTAAGGCTCAATCAATCTGTTCTGTTTTAACACAGTAAAGGTAGTTTTTATATTCCAATAAATGACTGGTAGTGGATTTGTTACAGACAAATCCATGCTATTGGGAAGATGTTATTGGCTTAAGGAAAAAATATAACAGACAGAACAGACTCAAATAATTTGCAAAAGTAGACAATGTACTAATTGGCCTATAATTGTTGCAATGTGATATATCACCTTTATGTATAGGAATTTTATCTCAGTCGTAAATTTCAAGTGCTCGCGGTGTTATATCTTTATCGGATATAATGGTAGAACCCCCATTGCCACGATCATTATATTCGTAAAATGAATAATTAATTATAATACCTTTTCTAATTCTCGTGGATTGTCCGTGAAGCCAGTGCCTATCAACCACATGACATGTGCTATTGGCATCAGAAAACTTAAAAGAGCCCTGAAAATCATAATCATAAATTAGTTCATATCATAAGCAGCATATGCATAAAATTGTTATACATAAGATTCATACGACTTTGTTTGAAGAACATATTTCTCAGTTTAATATAATTATGACCTGGTGTTACTTTCTATTATTTATTGTTTAAAAAATATTATTATTTTACCTTATGCCATGTAAACCCTTCAAAGCATTAAGTCTAGGGTCTTTAACCGAAGGTACCATCATAGTTTTCCAACTTTGAAATATGGAGAAGCATACCAAGTAAGATGTTTCTAAAATAAAAATGGAATGAAATGTAGCAGAAAAACAAAACCAAGTTAATATTAACCGTGTTTTTCATTGCCAATTTGCTTATTAATAATCATGTCATGTGTAAAATTTTAAATTGTGACCTTTTAGGTTAGTTGCTAGACTGGATAGTCTAAAAGGTCGCTCAGTTATTCAACTGAGCCAAGGCTTTTGGTTGAATGTCCCGGTGGAAAAAAATTGAATTAAACAAAAAAACATTCCTCTAATCTATGTACATCTTTTAGGTCTCGAAAGTACAGCATTTTCACTCTCTTTCAACCGTATCAACAAAGATATTATTTTTTTAATTTATCATTTATTTTTATATGTCTAACATATTTCTTATTCATAACATTAGGTGTGTATAGTAACCATGTTGATGACGGTAGTCATAAAGTGTCATAGCCGGCAACGGGCGACAATGTTTTACGGTGCAAGCTAGGCTAAGTGGTCAGAAATTTGTGGTACTTATGGACAAATTATCTCTAATTAACGGGAGCGTGTGTCCTATAGTGGATTGCTAAAGGGTTATATCAAATTAAGTAATTATAATAATTTATCAGCTAATAGATGTAAATACGTTTAATTACAAATTAATGTAAATTATAGTTTAGTATGACAAAGTTATGTTATGACAAGAACGAGAATTAGGGTTGAATGTAAATGGATAGAAGTTTTAAAGTTATGAGATACCAAAAGGTCAGCATTTATCTATCTTTCTTAAATATCTTCTATTCTTATATTCTTAAATATCTATATACATAAAACTAAAACATCTACACGCAGCGACACAGCTTCTCTTTTGATTCACAACATACTTCTTACCTTTTTGTTTCGTATTGTCAGTTTGGTTCTTAAAATCATATATACTTCCAATTATATTGAGAGCTAATAAAACTAGCAATAATGAACCAAATATCCAATCGGTATAGTCGCTTACAATATGTTGATTATGTTTATCACAGTAATATATATTCATTAACTTTGCTTGCAAGCCGTATTCTTTCCATATAGAATGATTGACACAAGCTTCAATGGATGCAGTAATATTGTGGAAAGTGGAGTCATTTATGTATCTTTTGCAAGTTTTTGTAACGCATATTCCCTTTTGTAAGTAACTATGGTTGTAATGTTTTGTTGTATGCTCCGAATATTCCTGCAGATTAACACATTTTAATTTAGATGGACAGTTCATAACTACCTTGCTAAGATCTGCGAAAAACATATCTCATACACACAAAACAATATTTTATACACACAAGACCACTTTTTAACAACGTATATGACTTCTATTTATTGTTGTGCAAAAAATATAAAATAATCAGAAGAGCGACGCACATCAATTTTATATTTTTAATTTTTTTATTTTTATATATCAATAAAGATTATTTATTTTATACCAGGAGAAGGTTCTTTAATTATTAAGATGAAACAAGGATTCATACATAGATTTTTACAAACAAATTTGTCATTGTATGTTTTATAAATTTTTAAAATATTGTTGTATAGGCACATAATTTACATTATATGCATGTAAGTGTGTAAAATGTTTATATAACTTTATATGAACATTTAATAAAAATATTGTAAAATCATACTGTTAAAAAGAAATTGTTGTAACGCCTGTATTATTTAAATAGCAATATTGTAAAATATGAATGATGCCCTGGTACTTCGAGTACTTAAGAGTAATATATGAATAAAGTGTGATTGAAAGCCTACTGAAAGGGTTAAAGTTTCTAATATGAAAGACTGATTATATGTTCATAAAATAATGCAATGTTTGATATAAATAAGGCAAAAAATGTGTGATTTAATAAATTATAAAAAAGTATTTAAAGATATAACCCGACTAATGAAGAAATTCCCTTTCCCTTTTTCTGTTTCTTTTTGGTTAATGCCTCCTTTAATCTTTTAATCAAAAGTAATCAGACTAAATTTTTATCATGTAGGAAAGTCCAATATCTAAATTATTGATATATATCTATTATGGGTCTATGTAATTTTGCTATATTTGAAATTAAAATTTATGCTATATTTGAATTTAAAATCAAACAAAAAAATTATTTATTTGAAATGGCAAATATTAAGGAACGGCGATTTTATAGGTATAAACCTAATATAAGACCCATTCGTGCTACCATGACTCTCCTTTCTTTCCGTTCTTTATATCCATCCTTCTATCACATAACAAAAGCTAATAAAAATAACCTTAAAATATTCCATCATTAAACAATCAGCCGTTTGCAAAATAAACCATGACGGACGAAAATTTCAATTTTATTTATTTGTAACTTAAATATTACGCTTAAACGTAACTTTCCGAATACAGCGAAAGCGACAGCGACAGCGACAGTCGACAAAGACAGGCGACGGCAACAGGTGTCGCCCGACGAAAGTGACACTACCAGTTATTATTATTTTGTATGTATATGGAATTTGGTAAAGCATTTTCATAATTCTGGCGATTCCTTGAATATATAAATTATATTATACCGCAGAGAAAAACCATGATGGTTATTCATCAACTTCATTTGAACAATTCTTACGAAGAATTGTTCAAATATTTCTTTGATCTTATGTCTCCAAGAGAGACTCATATACATATAGATATCTATATGATATTAAAGTGGTTAGGTTATTTATGAGTTATGTATATCTCAAACTTTAGTACTTACTTTTATTAATGTAATAAGATCATTAGTTGGTTCAGCAAACAACTCTAGCCTCACCAAACAATACTGACTGTTAGATTGTTTCAAACATGACTCATAATGATCTAATTCGAATAGGCGTGGCATACGCTCATATTCTGTGTCTGCAAACAAAGTAAAAAACGTCCACAAATAAATACCTAATTTTATATATATATATATATATATATATATATATATATATATATATATATATATATATATATATATATATATATATATATATATATATATATATATATATATATATATATATATATATATATATATATATATATATATATATATATATATATATATATATATATATATACTGTTCTGGAAGATTCTATCTAATCTATTAAAATATTAACTTATTTACAATATTGTCTACAACTAAAACTTCCATCCCCTAAATATTAGGATTCTGAATTTTTATACTATAAATTATTAATATAACAGATAACAATATCATAATTACTATATGATAACAAAACCATAATTTAAATTGTTTTCAATAATTATCTTGCTCTACTTTTAAAATAAACGGCATATGTTAATGGCTTACCATTTACACTATATAGAATACTTTCACATTTTTTTATTACAAGAAAAATGAATATTAAATAGTAAAACATTACGGTTCACAGTATTAACTTGAAAATTGTTTCACATCCACACATAAATACGTAAATACGAATACGAATCTTATGCTATCATTCTTCCCGGTTATATTGTGAATTTATAAGTAGGCGGCTCATAATCCTCAGATTTTATCATGGCTTGAAGTAATTAATTACTTTGAGCAAAAAATAAAAGAATAAAAACGAGTTCATTTAATTAAATTATTGGTTTTGGTCTACAGAACATTATAATTAACGAATTCATTTCCAGTTACTTAGTTAAAGTTACAAGTAATTTTAATAAACAATAATAATGCACCCGATTTGGTTTACATGAACGTTGGAGTGTCTGTGTATTGTACTAGAATTTCATTTGGAATCCAGTTAAAAAAATACCAATAATATAATTTTCAGAAACATTAGGCCTGCACTCGTAATTTATATATTTTTCAAATTTACAATTTATCAATTTTTTAAATTTATCAAATTCGGCTCAGCCGTTATCAAGATTTCTCGATGAAGCAAAAAGACCTGATAAATTCTTAAAATTATATTTCAAGTTTCGTACAAACATTGTACAAAGAGAATTATTATATAAGCTCCACAAAAAAAACATTTTTTCTCACTTCTTACTTTTGATGCCATTTATCTGATAATCTTAAAGCGTATCAAATCGAATTCGTATGTAACAAGAAATTATCATTCAACAAGAACAAGTTTCTCAAACTGTGAAAAAAATCACTTTTTTGTTGTTCCTGTAAGATTTACTTTTATGGAGTTACAAATTCTGATAGGCCAAGGATATGAGCTTAGAGAAAGGCTACATTTTTTTTATAGCGGAGCAGGCAAACGACCATGTGGGTCACGTGATTGGAAGCGATCACCGCCGCCCATTAACATCGGCACCGCCGAAGGCTTTTAACAAACACATAACGCTCTTTTCTTGAATATATGTCACACACATCGCAGGTGGTAAATTGTTCCACTTTTCCACAGTTTGTGACAGAAAACTACGAGTAAATCGCACGGTCGTTGAGGGGCAGTCATCCAGGTGATGGGGATGGAACCTATTTTTGTGGCGCGTAATGCGATGGAGGAACTGTGCGGCTGGGAGGAAAATAAATAACTCCTCAAAGCATTCACCGTAATAAATTCGATACACGTTGTGATTGTTCAAGTGGTCATATACTTCTTTCAAAGTGACAGGAATCACCGATAGTTTACGTCAAGCAACAAAGGGAAGTCTTAAATTTATCATCATAATTTTCAATGCAACCATAATATTCCATTAACTTGAGGGTTGCCGGACTTAAGGAACAATATCATGGTGGCAAAAGAAACTGATGAATTCTTTAAAGGTGTTTGTCATCGTTGATCTGAATTTCAAGATATATTATATAAATAAAAAAATTAATTAAAGAAAAGGTGTTTGTCGTAAGCAACAGAGTATAAAGTTGTACAGAGGAGATAGGAGTCAAACCACGTCAAATGTTCAAATGAAACTGTTTTATTAATTATATAATACTATCGATATACAATTTATTATACGTGTTTAAATATTATGCAGTACAAGACGTTCCAGTCAAAGTTCCTGCAAGTATAAGAGATCAGACCATCATAATATAGTAAAATCTAGACGATTGTTGGCGCGTAAAAGTAGTTTAGAGCACGTAATAGGTCCGGTTTGTTTAATAGCAAAATCTTTAACATTTGTGTCTATTATTTCTGTAGAATTCGAGAATTATATCATAATAATTTTTCCCCAGGGCTGCGGGCACTTGATTTTTGCTCTATCTATATGCTTTAAGATTATTCAGTCGGTCGGTTCGGTCTCCACTCCAGCATTTGTCTGCTCCAGCGATTGTCGAATCCCAGGCAAACATGACCAGCCCATTGCCACTTTAGTTTGCTAATCAGTATGTCCGTAAAGTCTATGTCGATGATTTTGGTTCTCTGGCAGATTTCTTCATTCCGAATCATATCTACCGGAAAATCTCCGAACATAGCTCTCTCTATACCTCTCTGAGCGACTTTAAGCGTCTCTAAGCTTATACAGCAGACTGCCAGTCAAAATACATAAAAACTCTCACATCGATCCCCTGAGCAGATGATTAATAATAGATTGTCATATTGCAGCATCAAGCCACCCTCTATTGAGGGTGGCTTGATGCTGCACGGCGTCACGAAGAGCAACCTCAGCAAACGTCACAGGGAGAGGCTCAACGCGGAGCTGGACACGCTGGCCTCACTCCTACCCTTCGAACAGAACATCCTCAGCAAGTTGGACAGGCTGTCCATATTACGACTATCTGTTAGTTACCTACGCACCAAGAGCTACTTCCAAGGTAGGCAGCAAAAATAAAATAAAATTCGAATCACACATAATCCATTTATTTATAATACTCAAATATCAATGTCAAATATGATGTAGTTTATTTATTATAATAAAAGCCTTTTCAACATCAACTTTTTATCTTTAATTATTTCAATAATACATACTCAAATTATTTTTTCATATGATTCTCCTTTTTGCATAATTTCCAATAGTCTTTTCGAACTACTTCCTCTCTTTTATTCTCAGACTGAATGGAAGGAATATTTTGTATAAAGTTATATTATAGCCAGTGTATGATTTAGATTAATTAATACATACAATTTTATTATATATCTTATACTATAAAATTCTGAGATGATTGACGCAATAAATCCAAAATTACACACTAACATTTTCTTGTTTAACATAATACTGAAATCATAGCGTTATTTTACCGTTTTTATTTTATCCCAAACTGTAATTATTTCAAATAGGGAGATTACAATAACAGAACAAATAGAAATTCTATTAATCACATCAAAGAGCTAGATTATGGAAATCCATACAGATCATAAGTAAACAGTAGGTAAATGATTGTTTATTAATTTTACAAATAAATAAGTAGGTACGAAATGTATTATCTCCTACTTTAAAAATGTTGTTTTTTATAACAACATAATATTAATATTAATTTTAATTCTTTCAGTAAATCTATGAAGTAAGATCAAATCACGCATTTGGTCCATAACTCAAAAATATGAATATTGTATTTAATTTGCATTAATCACAATGCATGGTATTTTACAAAAAAATCTCTCTGCATTGGAACAAGACGTATAAATAAAATTAAATATTAATTTACAAGTTGACCTCCAACTATTTAAGCGATAGTTCTAGAATCATAAATAGGGGTACCTGCATTCATTTATTATTAACATTTTGTAACCGTGTGGGAATGATCGCTTAAATGCGTGGCGTCAAAAGGCTTTTATAGTTTGTTACAAAAATTAGTTTTGATAGGATAATTATTCTATCACAGTCCACAACTTTTTTCTTCAACTCCAACTTCATCAGTCTATTGAATATATATATATATATATATATATATATATATATATATATATATATATATATATATATATATATATATATATATATATATATATATATATATATATATATATATATGTGTATATGTATAAATATAATATTTATATAAATAAGTATGTAAAAATAAACAGCCTTTATCTCCTCTAAACATCCTCCAAACATATAAAGTTCTTAAAATTTGTTTATATATAAAAATAATAACTAACTAATATGTATCAGGTATCGTATATTAATTCATGTCAGACTGTCATGTGACATATGTAGCTCTCCTTTATTTCCCTTATTTACGTTATTTTTAATTAAAAAAAGAAATTAAAAGTGACATTATTAAAGCCTAAAAGGTAGTGAAATCTAGAGATGTGAATAACAAAGATATATATTAACCTTTGAACCAAGAATATCTATACCGATTTAATATGCAATTAAACGTATCTCTACGATTACCTTTCTATTCAAATTTATGTTATACTTATTTATTAAAGAGTGCAAATTAAAAAATAATAATAATTATTTGGGTCTCTGGAGACTAGAACATTGTTATTTTCATTTGGTCTTTTTCAAGTCTTTTCCGTTGTCTAAATTAGCTTTTATATCTTCAACCATTGGGGATGTTAATATCTTGATCACTTTATTCATTGGTTCTTCTATTATGAGCCAGTATACAGCAGCCACGAGATATGTTAACAGTCCCAAACAAATGCTCGATTGCTATAGTCAAACATAGAAATAATTCATTATTATGAGATTATTTAATACTGTTTGTATTTCAACATTTTTTGCATTAGCATTTTTTGCAGTAGCATAACTCGGTTGTTTAATGATCTAAGATTGTGAAGAAGTCCGATGTAATTTACCATTAGACTATTAAAGTTAAACATATAGGTGATGGTTATGATCAGTAATTACCAATATCATAATAATCACCAATATCATAATCATCACCAATATTATAATCATCACCAATATCATAATCCTCATTTATGATGATTTTCATTCATCACCATCAAATTAGCCATAACATTCGTAAACGTAATTACTTAGTACACTGCTGGACGTAAGCTTTCCTTAAAATTGATGTGTTGTCATAATCCTTGCTTGTTAGGCGAGTTGGGGATCAGTACATCCGGATATCCATAAAAACATCTAGCATTCTCCCTTCAAATTGAGGGTTATTGCCGTGGATCTCAGATCGTTAATTTTCTCAGGACAGTGGATTGCCGTAGGTTGATAATGATGAAAACCAGGAAAATTTCGTGTTTGAGAGTAGTAGGTACTGGTAACTAACTTACGAATTTTATATGTGATAAGTGCGGCAGTTCTGACTGGTTTCCAAACAACAATCTGAAGATGATGAATTGCAGTAAATATGTAGGGTAGAGCAATCTCGCTGGCACTGCCCAACCATGCCACTCGAAGAAAGTTCGATAAATGTCTGAAATATATTAATAATTAAAAATCCGTAGTAATGTAATGCCTATGGTACTGCGGATGTCTATGGACGGCGTTGATTGCTTTTCCATAAAAAAGTAATCGTGCGACATTATTATATATAAAGATTAAATCTATTTTTTGTACATTTTATATTTCTTATTTAATTATTGACACAAACAAAATAAAACATAAAGGGACTTATTCACATCATAACGATGTATATTTGAGCTCCAGAATCAAATAAGAGCATTATTTAATTAAGTTGATGGTAAGGTGACATAAATGTGACTAACTGATATCTTAATCTAACTATTGTCACATACAATACACCCCAACGTCTACATTGTCACTTACAAAAAAACTTAATTGATATAATACATAATAAACAACTTAAACTAACTTAAAATTAAACTTAAAAATTAACCAATAACCTCTATAATGGCGGGATCTGGTCAAGCAAGTAACCACCAACATAACGACAATGATTGCTGCGTCAACAGTATGACGATAAGAAGAAGACATTAAAATTAATGTTAAATATGTCGAGTCATATCTTGACATATTTAACATCCAGTTAAACACCTCATTGACTAGCAAAAGTTGACGGCGTGTTGCGATGACGTATGACAGTCCGAATTCTTACTTGGCTAAGATCCGCTACAAGCAAACTAAAGTAGAAAAAATAATTATGTGTGTTTTTCACTGGAGGAAGTGAATTTTCAGGGAACGTAAACTAAATCTTATCGAAAAGCGGCCGTCCGCAACTTTCCACCTCCCAACCACTATCACCAACACCAAAGACACACCACTAGTCTTCCATAATCTACGCGACACGTGCGTCGCCTCAACACGAGGCATCAGGTATAGTAAGACTCTACGGACGACTACCATTAAGTCGTTAGTCACACATTAACATGTCACACATCGACACGTCGACACATCGACACGCCGACGCGTCGACACATCGTCAAGGTCAAGTGGTTAGGAAAAGTCAAGTGTCGCGGATCATATCTACGTAAAAATTCTGACTGAAATTCATAGTAATAGATTTCCACAAAATAACGCCTGACTATTGATCATCGTACGGCAGGTAATGAAGCCAATAGCTAGTGATGACTATGCACACGTCTTCTGGGTGCTGCTTCAGTACCATGCAAATACTTTAATAGCCTAAGTCTTTCAGCATTATTTAATTGTTTTATGCAAAAACAAAAACCTATTAAATGACTTGTGACGCCATCTGTTGGCAGGCTATGTAAGAATAATATTGGTTTACATAAAATAATTATAATAATATTAATTTGTGTAAAATAATTGATTGACAATAATGTAAAATTCATATGAATATGTATTTTGGATATTATGCTGTATTTTTAGAATTGTTTTGCAGTAATTTCATTTGTTTGTTATAAAAGATTGTTATGTTGTAGCAAATCTATTTTACTATTTATTGTCAGACTCATTGTTCGTCTTTTCGATTTTTTTATTAAAGCCGAAATTTAGTCGGGGCGACATTCTTTCCATATCTATATAAATTGTTTGCCAGTCGTCACTTGTTTTGAATCTATGTACATGACAGAACTGTCTCAAAACTTAAGAAGTCATTACCCTATTTTTTTATATATTTTGCGAAAAAAGGTTGAGTACCACTGATCTAGACGTTCGGGAAATTTGCAGGATACCAATACAAGTTCCTAATATGGCGGGCGGAAAAATGTGTGACCACTATTGGCCAAGCGCACACGAGCGCCTTTGTTTCGTGTAAAAAATCCGACACCGCTCCGAAGTGAAATATGTGATCGTGAGTGACTCCAAATTGTAGAACAAGCGAAGTGTGTAACAACCTACCTCAAATGAGTTCTATACAAGTTGGCGCTTACCTTCGCTCAGCCAACTGGACAACCGATAGCGAGCAATGGCAAGGCAATGGCAAATATGCTGTCTATACATTAGTATTTGCCTTCGCTTGGCTACACTCGGTCAATATATATTGCCGACTTTACAAAAGGTAACGGATAAATATACGGTTAACAACTACAAGCTGCCATGCATCGAACATCAATTGATTTCTATGCTGTTTTTATTCTCAGCATAGAATTGGGTTTCCTTCCTTTACGTATCTTACGAAGCAAATGTTGGAGCTGATACAAGTTGGTGGATCTACCTAAGAATTTAAAACTAATCTGTGATCTACAACCCGGTTCGTGCGTAGAACTTACGAGAACACCCTTCTACTCGTATTTTGAGAGAGGCTAATGTCCAGAAGTGGACTGTTAGGGCAAAAACGTTACAATTTTAAATCGTAACCAGTTAAACATTTTATGTCAGCAAGCTTGTTCGAAACTACACGCAAAACAAAAAGTGACATTTATGTCTACTTTATACAAATATATTTTTTTAATTTGTTGTAACTTTAAAGAGCACGGCATAATCTAAAATATACAACTAAAGTTGACAACTCACTTTCATATTTGAATACAAAGCCAAAGAGACATATAGCAATGGTTAATCCAAACAGAGGTTTTGAAATCGCTGCATACATCGCCCTCACAATTATTGATGGACGAGGACCGTCAGCAAAAAAGATATATCCACTTATCGCTATCAAAGTGCATGCAGGTATCATCATCCAGTATATATATCTGTACTTCTGGAAATAAAAATTTAATATATACGTATTATACTATTAGGTTAGCGCTAAATTTAAATAATTTGGCTCAGTGGCGAAGCACTCGTTTTCAGAGTCAGTGGGTTAGATTTCCGAAAAGGGATAAATATATGTATGACCTATTGATACTTTTTCGAAGTTTAGATGTCCCATCAAAAAAACCTTGGAGGAGTGTGATGGGTTTATGTCTATTCTTCCAGAAATAGGGAGGCCCGCTCCTAGGAGTGGGATATGTATGCGATCTGAAAGAGAAACTTAAAGTGTTTTATAGATTTTTATAATGTTTTACGTCTTTTTAGTGGGTAATGAATGTAACAAAATAAAACGATAGTAGGAGAACCGACTATCGTTCCAATGGAATTAGAGTGAAGATTGCGTCCTGGCAATCGTAGTACGGGAAAGTCACCCGCCCCTATAGAGGAGCACTTGGGAGTGTTTTACTAGTGGCAGACGAATTGTTTGTCAAGAATGGCATAATATTTGTATGTAGCATGAATGGGCCGGCTCGTCCGGGGAAGTACCACACCCGCGCAGGAAACCAGCGTCCGAGTGGTAGGTTAGCTCTTGCGCTGCGTTCGGTGAGCGGTTGAGTTCCGGAGACCCACCCCCTTCCCATCCCATAATGACACTTTCCTTAAAGGTCGGCAACACTTCCGCACTGCCTATATCGTTACGGATGTCTATAGGCGGCGGTGATTGCTTTCCATAAAGTGACACGCCTGCTCGTTAGCCTCCCTATCACATAAAAAAGACATTTGTTCAACAGTGAAAGTGAAAATCTGGGGCAAGTGGATGATGATTTATAAACAAATGACTGATATACCTCCTACAAATAAAAAAGCGTTTAAACGTAAATATATATTTCAATAAGGATTTTAAAAGCGCTCTGTTTTTATTTGACGCCCTGCGATACGTTGAGTGAACAAACGTAAAAGTATTTTACTCACCCTGTATTTGTGAATTTTAAACTGCTTAATCTGTAAACTGTGCACTAGGAAACCAAGAGCGAGACCCAGAATGAAGCTGGACATGTTGTTCTCAGTAGTTCTATATAATTTTATATATGAAGCGTCATCTATATACATTTTTCGGACGTTTCTAAGGAAAGAAAATTTTTTTAGAACCTGTTGCTGGACGTTGTTGCTCTGGGTTAAAATTGCTGATCCCCATGATACGTATAGAATTAATTTTTGTGTTATCTGCGGTGATTTGGTTACGATCTTCAGAGAAATCTCACAATCATTTAATCACTATGTAAATAACCATAAAAATTAATTTCTTTATTATTAGGTAATATTGTTATAATACCTAGTAAAAAAGAAATTAATTTTGGAAAGGATTGAAGAGATTTTTTCGTGTAATACATACATATAACGTCGGCCTAATTATCATAATTCCTAAGTCCATATGAGTAAATTTTACAGGAACAAAAAAAATCAACTTTCTTTCATAGTTGGTGTTTGCAAAATACCGCTTTCCACATAAGGAAAAATATACGTATATAGTAAAAATCAAATAATATGAAATAATAAATATACGTATATAATATCAAACAAGTCTGCCAATTTGCCTTGGGTAAGTCTTAATGTTATTCTTTTAGAAAAGGTGAGGTCCCGTGTCTAACAGTAAGATATATGTCCTATAAAAACTAGATTGACGTCACAAATGAATAATTTCACTATAGTAGTTTAAACACTAATTGAAAAATGTTAATAGCAACATCTAGTTAATTTTTAATACAACTGACTTTTCACATTTAATTGATCTAAGCAGCAATAACTCTATCGGTAAGGACCACGCTTACGATCTGAGGTTATGTGTTCGTGTCTTCCATTGGATTAGTAATATAAACCATTTCCCAGCACAAACATTATTTTACTTTGTTAGTTAGTAAAAATTCAAGTGATATTAAAAATATTGCTAATCTTCATTTTTAAAAAAAAAAAGAAAATCGACGTATTATATTACTTACTCGGGGGTGAGCATAAGTATTGGGTCTAAGTCGTTGAGATAAGTTCTTACAGCGGGTATAATGAGGCTAATAAGAAACAGGTCGGTTAGAAATATTTTTCGCCTCCTGGCAGTGGTTGCTAGCAAGCAAACGAATAGTCCTATAAAATGCAAGTGCAGCTCCACTGAAAGATACCTAAAAATAAATAAAATAATTAATATTGACATTATTATATAATATACAAATCAATTTTTGTTTGTTAGATTGTCGAATGAATAAAAATCAAAATTGCTTGTTTGTTTATACGTGTTATAATCACAAAAATATCTCCTCGATTTAAAGATATTAAGCCATTATTTTTAATATTACTGGAACTATCCCAATAGTGGTGGGGGAAAGGGTATATTAAGGGCACATTTTGGTGTATCAGCGCTGTGTTCGCTCCCGACTTACCTATGCCGCTCCGGCATGGTATGCGCTAGTGTCCGAGTCACATTGTATTCGCGTCGAGATCCAGCAGAATCTATCTCTGCGCGCAATTGTGAGGGCGCCTCGCTATGTTCCTAATGAAGTCATAGCGAGGGCTCCAAGATGGAGAGCCAAGGTGCAGAGTGGAGTGGAGAGAATGTGATTATAACTGCTATCATGTATTGCACTTAGTTACAAAAGGCTGCTCAGCCAGAAAGCAGTAATTTAGCCTTCGTCGGATCTAATTACGTTATTACATACGCAACCCGACGTAACAAAACAGATATATTATAAAAAATAGAATAGAATAGAAAAACTTTATTTATGACACCTTTTTTTTACAATAACTTAAATTAAATCCTTAATAATATTATACATACAAATAAATACACAAAACAAAAAGAAAATAATTTTAATACAGCAAGTGTCATAAAATGGTTCTTGCTCAGTATGCTGGGCGCTCTATTGGAGCACCCGGCGCTGGTTTTCAGCAAGACCCAACGTGGTCAATTCGCGGACCACAGCGACGACATTCATACTGACACACTCGTACATGCACATCCATATATGTATATAACTACTCATACTCATATACACATACACATAAATACCCATACAGTACAATAGAATTAAAAACAACTATTGTACAACATGTACTAAATTCACCGCATCCAAAAGAACAAGTTCCTGACCTTCCTGACTGACCCGAAGTTGCATACTTAAAATTAGATTTGTTTTTTAAATATATTTATTTACTGTATGCAAGTCTCGAAGAGGTGGTGGCAAGTTATAATATATACGTATTTTATTTCATAAAGTTTGAGAGGGCTCGATACTTTTAAGTCAAGGAGATATTTTGCTTAATTTTTGCCGATAATTAAAAGACACATTGTTAAGAAAAAAATAAGTATTCTATTATATAGGATAGAAGTAATTCAATTATTTATGCTTCAAATATTAAAGTATAATAGAGTGACCGTTATTGTTCATAATGTTATGTGTAACATTGAAAATATTTACCAGGTGTGTAAGAAACAGACGGAGTCAGTTACGTAATTGTTGAGAAATAATATGTGCCACAGCCAGTTGCGGCGACAGTCCATCACCTCTGGCATCATGCCTATATCAGTCTGCAATAAATAATCAGACAAGTTTTTGTAAACACGTAATCTATATTTACATTGCGACAAAGGGCCGTACTAATTTTTTTTTTTTGTAAGACTAGTTTTACCCGACAAGTATTGCAATGAATTCCTGTGTCATGGGTGTCATTATAAACACACTCGGAATTTGTCACTTTACTTTAATACTTATAAAAAGTTAAAAAATTGGATATATTTACCAGCCAAAAAGCACCATTTCCAGCAAACCTCAGCCATGTTACTGTTAGAGCTAGAATGAAAGCGTATGAAGGAACTAGTCTGTGGAAGAAAAGTTATAAATATATATTTTTTTATCATAATAATACATTCATTCAAATTACAGTTTCTATAAATATATGTAAAGATCCTTATGTAGGTCAACCTGTATTTTAGGAGTCAAGTATATACTAGAAGTTTTACCAAATATTGAAGTACTTAACTACTGAAAAATGGGCGGCCCAGAATTTACTACCGAAGGAGACAGAACCTAGTATTTTTGATTATTCCTTGACTTTTTTATGTGATAGGAAGGCAAACGAGCAGGCGTATTACCTGATGGAAAGCAATCAATGCCGCCCGTAGAGATCCGTAGTATCATAGGCATTGCAGAAGCGTTGCCGGCCTTTAAGAAAGAGTAGACTTGTTTTTTGAAGGTTCCAATATCATATCGGTTTGGAAACACCTATGGTAGTTGGTTCTACTGGATATGGATGCTTGGAAAGAAGTTTCTAGAACGCACGAACGAAGAAACGCACCGCCCTGGATCGCCACTCATCCAGATAGTGGGGGATGAAATTTAATTTGCACTCCACCGCTGAGCATAGATTTCTCTTCCGTTATGAGAGTTTGTTCAAGTCGCTACGATAGAAATTGGTAAACGTAGATTCCAGCATTTTGCAGTAGGTTTTAAAATAATTGTACCTCTATTGCCATCATTAAGTTATAGGTCGTCTTTAGATAATGTTTAGTATAACGCACCACGTACCGATTTGTCACTCGGCGTTTAGAATTATTGTTCAAGAAATAGTTCTTACCTGAGCCATCTCAAACAAATTACTTTAAAGATTAATGCCCATGTCAGTACGTTTTTCTCACGGTATACTTGTATATAATAAGATAGTAAGTACCCCGATATTACGAAAAACGCTTGAATAGCCAGAGCGCCGTTGATAAATATATAATAGATTTTATATTGATATAACTGCAAATTGAAAATAGACATTATCAATTATTAAGAATATAAAATATACTGCACACTCTACGTACTTAAAAATACTCTATTATTATATTTGTAAATACCTTATTATTATATATAATAATTATTATTGAAGATTGATTTTAATTTACATAATATTAATTAGACGTAAAATAAATATATATTTTTATTAAATTGACGTGTCTACCTTTAATGTAAAAATTGTTAATCTTATGAATGACCGAACCGTCTACGACGAGAAGATCAGATACATGTTTAGAAATTACAAGTAATATATTCTTTTTTAAACCAATTCCTACCTTTTTTCCGGCGATCTACACGCTTCTCCGGTGTTTATTTCTAAATTTATATTTTGATAAATATCATATATAATATAAGATAATTTTATTTCTCCCATATAAAATGAATTAATTTAATTAATGAATTAATATTTGAATAAACTGTATTAACTTCAAGTGTCAACCACTACAAGTTTAAAAAATGTATCATATAGAAGTAAAAAAATAATAATAAAGGAATATATTTGGAATAAATTGGACTCCGAAAAGAAAAAAAGAAAATTTTTAAGCTCTACTACATACTTAAGTATTGTATGTAACAAGAAATCACAAGTTTCCATTTTATCCAAATATTATAGGACGGATGGCAGTGCCTATTTCTTATTCTTCCATGAACAAGAAAAACAATTAAAAATGACGTTTTGACTTCTTAACTAATATCCGCGACTTGTACGTCCTTAGAATTAACTAAATTCAAAAATGTTATATTTGAACTCTAAATATAACTAGAATTAGAAGTTTTAAGTAGAATTACTTTTAAAATTTTATTAAAATTGGGCTAGCCATGTCCGAGATTAAATAGACATACACTTTAGTAATATTTATATGTAATAGTAAGGTTTATTGCTGGACGTAAACAATTGTATAAAAGAAAAAAATATTTTGATATATTTTTCTTTCCTACAAGTTGAAACCTCAACATGTTTACCCAAAGTTTACGATTGTGGTATTTCCCACGTGTCTGTTTGTACCGATAACAATAAAACAAAGTATTCATAAAATATCAATAAGGTGACATTTTTTATGCATTACGTACTTCACGAATAACAAACAGCTTGTCAAAATAAAATGCTAGACTACACAAAATACCACGTCCCTTACGGCTCTATAAAGATTACATTTGGTCAGTGTGTGACTAATATACACTTGATATCTAATTACTTATTAATATTTACTTTTTGTTTTCATTTCATAACTAGATACGAAAACATTCCGTAACTCATAGCAAATGCAACTAAATAGAATAAAAAGAATTTTCACATGTACATATTTATTTTTTGAACATTATTTAAAAAACGTAGTGTTTTAGGAGTTTGATTAGATCTCATACGCACTGCAGTAAAGGTGATCTATTTGAGCATTTATTACCGAATAAGAACTTAGGACAATACTTGTGATTGGGACTTTTCCCGCCAATTTATATCAGTGATGTTGTGTTTTTATTTCATTTTCATAATCTTATATTATTATCAGTTACATTGTTTAATTGTGGTGGCCATTTATGCAATATAGTTCGATTAAGGTGTATAAGTAAAGTGATATGAAATATAAATGCGTGTATCGTAACTTTTTAAGTTGACTGAAAAAGTCCATAGAAAGTTTTGGTAAAACGGCCACTATTTATCAAGACGTAACGTGATAAGCTAACTTGTTATATTTCAAGAGATTGGATAATATTGTATTTTACTTGACACTGCCATAATTGTTATAAATTAGTTATATAGCCATCAAAGAAAAGAAAAGAAAAAAGAATACTTGTGATTGCTATAACTTTAAACTTACCTCCTCCATAAAATGTGGGTTTGAATTGTATTTCATAAGTGTAAAATTTGAGTGCACTGTAATTGATAGTAACATTATTACCACTCTGAAAAAATAAAAAATAAATTAAATAGGAGCAGTATGATAAATTTTTAATCGGAGAATAGTCAATATTCATGGGTTGCGCTGCAATCTAGTATCTTGTTAGTGTAGTAATAGTCGTTTAAAATTAATGAGTAGGGTTAACACGATGAATTTCTGTACATTATGTATATTTTTTATATTTAATTAATTAGTCGATAGGTGGAAGTTACGCCCGCCCAAAACATAACAGATCCTCAACCATAAGAAGTGATTTCTTCAAAACACACGTTAGAATAGCGTTTTCCTGGTCTTCGTAACAGTCACCAACGTTGGTGAGGATGCAGATAAATTCGAACCTCATCGGAGAAAAGTACGCTACTCCAGTTACTGAGTGTCCAATATAGGCAATTTCTAGCGAAGCTCAATCGAGCAATCCAGTGGCCAGGTAACTTGGGTGCTCGTGCTGGTCATCGACTACGTATTAGCAGCTAAAAGCCTTCTCCTAACAGTCCAGAATCTAACTTGAACTCCTCCTACCACTTCAAGGCTTCTTTTGAGATCTATGTAACTGCACTGGCGGTTCCTCAGCACCTGAGTCACTAAAAAGCGGTCGTCTCGTGCTTGTGTGCAACATTTTTTCCCAGAACCTTGAATTCTCAGAACGAAACCTGTCTCTTGGTATCGAGTCCAGGTTCTTTGGACGGTTGAAGACTTACGTTTAACCACTGTGAGACGTAACATTGTCTACACCCCTCTTCCAGCAGCACAAAGTTATCTGTTTTAAATCACAATAAGGCAAGATGATGCGACAAACATGAATTATGCTACTAAGTTAGTTTTAGTTGCCTGATAACCTTCGCTATTAAAACCTCTTTAGAAGTAAATTATTACCAATAATGTAGCAAAATCAAAGTTTTTTTGCAAAGGAGTGTATATTATATATTATACAGTTATCTTGTGACTAATTTTTTATTGCATAATTTACATGTATGCTATTTGCGTGTCTTTAAATAATTTTTTTTTAAATATATTCACGCCTATTCCCCGCAGGGGTTGGTAGAGACCACAGAGCTCCATCCGCTACCTTCATCGCAGCGAAACGACTATGCATTAGTCGCTTTTCGCCCTCGTGAGAATCAGGACGTGACGGGTGGCCAACCACGTCGCCGTCAGTTTTCAACGAATTAGCTATATTAAATTCGTCTTAGTGAATCTCACGAACCGCAAGGGAGGATGAAGCGGAGGGGAAGAGAAAGGATAGAGAAGAAAGGAAAGGAAATGTGGATGGGGGGGGGGGGGTTACCAGACTCGGATTAAATATTTATAAATCCATATATATATTTATTCCGATGCGGGAATCGAACCCGCGACCATTGACTCCGTGGGCGGAGGGCCACCCCACTGAGCTAATCGGTTGTCTAAAATAAAATAAATGTAAATAAAATAAATGTATTTCTATTCTGCTTTCAGATATCGCAGAAGGTAGGTGGTTCAACAGACTAGTGATGCGTGGGAAGAAGTTACGGGAAAAACGCATCGTACTAGATAACATGAATATATTCAACAATAAAGGGTCAGTATTATGAAAAACGAAAAAGTAAGTTCAATTAAAGTTTAATGTGAAATTTTAAAGAAAATATCTAATTGAAAGATAGAGTCTGTTACTATCGCATACAATGTAGCTAAATATTTATAAGTGGCAAAAGATAAAATTCAAAACACAATACAAACTAACCTTAAACCATTTATTCCTCGCATGTCAATACCATTTTCAGACAGCTTCGTGTTTATCAATTTGGCCCAATTGTTGGACAGTGAGAAGCACTGCAAAAACCTGTTATCTTTGACAAAAATATATTATTTTACTTAAAGGTACTTTATTTTAAACCCGTGTGAGCATTACCCAGTAAGAATATTTAGTTTTCTTTTTATGGGATAGTGTGGCAAACGAGCAAGTGAGTCGCCTGATAGAAAGCAATCGACGCCGCCTATAAACATCTGCAACATCACAGGCATGGCACAGATGCGTTGCCGGCCTTTGAGATATGAATACGTTTCTTTTTGGAGTTTTCAATGTCATATCCTCTCGGAAATACCGCTGAAAATAGCTAGTTCTGCAAGTTAGTGGTACATGAAATGAAGTTACGGAAAAACGCAACCTACTTATTATTATTTATATATTTCGTGTACAACTACCTAACTAATCACTTACAATTTATTACGCGCGTATTTCGTGTACAACTACCTAACTAATCACTTACAATTTATTACAATTGCGGTTCGTGACTTAACCACCGACGCCAAATTAATCTATCAATCAGTCAATCTAATAAACAAGCAACAAATAGTCCAAAAATCAGTATTCAATCAACTTTAAAATGATATATATGTATATATGCCATGATATAATAGGAAAAATACTTTTCTATCTTAAATTGTAAAACCTTATATTCGTGTATTTGTGGGACAGAAAAATTCTGAAAATACGGTCCAATGAAATATTACCTTGATTTTTATTCACAGTTCCAATTATATTGAAGACTAATATCGCAATACAGATAACTGCAACAAATATATCCTTCAACTGTAATTCCGTTTTGTCATTCCTGGAGCGGCATGTAGGTCTTTTGTTTACTTTTGCTTCAAGGTGATAATTTTGCGACAATGATTCATTGAGGCATTCTTCAAGTACCTTCGTATGGTCTAATTGGTCATGTATTAAAAACCGTCGACAAGTGTCTGATACACAAATACCATATTGTAGAAACGAGTGGTTATAATGGGTTGTTGTGTGCTCGGAATATTCCTATAACATAATATAAGAACGTCATAGCGTTATTTCAATGTGTTTTTTTTTTAAGATTAACAAATTGTATTTTTAAGATTGACGGTTTTGTATACATTTGTGTAAATATTATGCTTATACCCGGTGTTATACATGCTGATATAAAAAATAATACACAGATAAAGTACAATTTAAAGCAACAATATTTATTCTACGACTGTCTATTAAAAAAAAACATTTAAATTATTTACTTCATAATAAAAATGAATCTATAAGAACAAAAGTGTTTCACTGTATGTACAACAAACAATGCGATGACGTCATTCATTGATACGTATCCATTTGCAATTTAATGAAAAATATTTTATAATATAATTTTATATGAAAAAAAAAGAGATGTTGAATGATAGTTTGTAAAGAAGATGAAATTTGCTTTGGAGACAAATTAAAAGTGGGTAAACCATTTACACTATAAGGAGGACACCTGTACATTATTTTTTTTTTAATTATATCTTGCATGATATTTGTCAGGAGTTTATTCCATTGTATGAAAATTTAGTCGATTTCTGAGAAATCCCACTAGTATCAACGTCTTACTTTACATCCCGTGCAGTGTGTGTCACAGAAATAGCTTTCTTCGTCCCAATCCATTTAATGTAATGAAAATATTTTATTTTCGTTACGAATGGCTTCGAAACTCATTAGTGTTACACAAATTTATCTAGAGCCCCGAATACTAATTCTTCTATTTAAATAGATCGGAGCTCCGAATCTCTGTACTCATCGTTATAAATATGGTAACATGGAAAATTGTTAACACTTAACCCGGATATTTTGTGATTATATGGGATTTCCCCGGCTGAACCAGCTCATTCGTGCAGAAAAATATATATTGTCACACCTGTTTCCCGTGGGGGTAGGCAGAGACCACAGATCTCCATCTGCTACGATCTCGGCATACTTTCCTTGCTTTCTCCACACTTATCACTCTCTTCGTGCAAGCTCGTCGGTTAAAGGTCTTGACCTGGGCTTTGTTAAAAACTTCTGTCATTTAGTTAAGGTATGGTTTCTTTGGTTTTCCCCTACCGATCCATTCATCTACATCCGCAAGTAAATTTCTTTTGCCAGTCGTCTTTGATCTATCCTCTCTATGTGCCCAAACTATCTAAGCATCACTTTCTCAACTTTTGTCACGACACCTTTTACTTCACATCGCTCTCTTATATCTTCATTCCTTATTCTATCATTCAGTTTCCCCACACATACTTCCTAGTGATCTTATTTCCACCGCATTCAGTCTGCTTTCATGACTCTTCTGCCAAAACCAACTTTCACTACCGTACATCAGAGTCGGCACAAGCACTCCCTGATTAACCGCCAGTAGAGCCGTTTTAGACACATTCTGACTTTTCATAAATGCCTAACACATAATATATGTTATATATTACTTAATGTACTGGTGAGGACTGCTTCTGCTAATTAATATATTAATGTAGTCGTGAAGCTACAACCTTGAATAAAATTTATCAACAATAGTCAAGGTTGTAGATTGTAATGCACTAATGATTGAAACATTGGAACATGACTTAAGTTGAGAATATGAACTGAAAAAATGAAACACTAATTTAGAATTTTAACAGGTAACGTAATTTGCATAATAAGTACGTAAAATAAGTAGGTACGTTAAATAAGTAATATGGTACGTTAAATATATAAATTTAGTTAAATCAAGATAAAACTACGAACAACGTTGAGTTGGGTGTATATTCAACATATAGGTTTAATATATACCTTATACCATGCCAAATTCCGAAAATAATAAATTGAAAAATACAAACCGTTTTATGGTCTACATAACTCACAGACTACAAACCTTGAATTATTGACTATAATATTACACATTACATAGTAAATCATTAATCAATCATCATCATCAACAGCCTGAGGCAGTCCACTTCTGGATATAAGCCTTCCCCAAGAAGCACCACCTAGAGCCGATCTTTGGCTTCACGCATCTAGTTTCTGCCAACCGCCCTGCGCAGATCGTCGCATCATCTAGCCAGAGGGCGTGCCACACTACGTTTATCAAGACGCGGTCTGACGCGGTGATTGTCGGATCTCCGACAAACGTGACCAGACCATTGCCCCTTTAGTTTGCTAATTTGAGAGATTATGTCGGTGACTTTGGTTCTCTGGCGGATTTCTTTAATGGGAATCATATCTACCAGAGAAACTCCGAGCATAGCTCTCTGAGTGACTCTGAGCTTGTGAAGCAGACGGACTGTCAACGTTTCTGCGCCGTAGGGGGGATAGGTAGGACACACTGGTCGAAGAGTTTTGTCTTCAGGCTCTGAAGTATGGGCGACGAGAAGACCTGACAAAGTTTCCTAAATGCTGCCCAGCCTAGCTGAATCCTTCTGTCGGCTTGTCAATTCATAATCTCGACAGCGCAGCCTTTATGAGCCCCTTGGATTTGGGAGGCTTTAGGTTTTCCTCCCACATCGCTGAAGACGCCCCGAAACACTAAGGGCGTTCTTCAGCTCGGGACCTCAATAAGTAAGTAACCCTTATAGTAAAATACACATAGGTATATATATATATATATATATATATATATATATATATATATATATATATATATATATATATATATATATACCTATGTGTATTTTAAATATATAATTAATTTACATACTTATTGGGTAATCTGTGTTCAACTATGTAATATATAATAAATTATGGAAATCAAATTTATTAAGAAGAAAACCATTAATTATTTATGCAACCAACTTCAGAGTGTATTCATAGATACATTGATTATATAAAAATGGTTAGATAAACAAATCAAAAACACCAAAATTATATATTTAAAATACACATAGGTATATATATATATATATATATATATATATATATATATATATATATATATATATATATATATATATATATATATATATATATATAAAATACACATAGATAAGCTTTAAAATTATCCATTTGAATGGCATTTATTACATACCTTGTAAATAGTAGGTACACAAATTAAAAAATAAATACACATCCATTTCTAAGAATTGTTTAACCAATTATAAGAAATTGAATTTATAAATAATCGATTGAACTAGAACATTATTTTTTTTCAATCAGTTAATTTATATACTTGTACGTATTTACATTATTTAAAATTACTGGTTTTGCCTTATAGCAACTGTAATCTGTATGTAAATCAGTATTTAAATTATTTAATATGCCTATATTATACAGTCCGTCAGCTTCGCCGCATTTCTTATTTTTTTTGTCGCCGACAGCAAAAATGATTATCAGTTTAGGTGGATTCAAGGCGGTTAATGGAGTCAGGCGTTACTTTGCGGAAATCCATTACTCCGTGAACAATTAGAACTTTTATTTAGCTAAGATCCGCGATAAGCAAACAAAAACAGAAAAATAATAATATGTGTTTTTTACTGGAAGACGTAACTGCGGAGAAAGTGCGGAGAACTGAAATTTAATCTTACCGAAAAAACGGCCGTCAGCAACTGTCCATCATTTTGTTTGCTTGTCGTGGATCTTGGCTAAGTAAAAATTCTAACTGTTCACATGGATTCAAGGCAGCAATAGTTGTGAAAAATGAATTACTTCATATTATTTACTTTTATTTAAATTAACACTTATTTAACCATAAATATTTTTTTATATTCGTACTTTTCCTTATGAATTATGGTAACTTAATACGTAATATTTTATGTATGCTAATTTAATTTGTCATAAATAAAATTCTTAAACTCGTTCAATAGAAAACGAAAACGTTTTCGAAAACTTCACTATTAGCCACTAGCTACTAGATCACTTTCAATTTGAAAAATATCAAGCAGTATAACATTTAAAGTTTTCTTACTTTAATCATTGATGAGAGTTCACTTTGCTCATTAGACATAAGATTTAGTTCGACAAAGCAGTATAGTCCATCTGGTTCATTGAGGCAAGTTTCAAAATCATCAAATTTAAATATGGGAGGCATCTTTTCATATTCAGAATCTAAAAAAAACATGTAATTTGAAATATATCAAATACAAGAAAAATACTATTTAAAATTCAAATCGAAAAGCAACGATAGATCAGTTGGTAAGGATCGGGTTTACAATCTGAGGTCATGAGTTCGTATCCTCCAATAAACTATTGCTGTGAACCATATCAATTTAATATAGATATTTGTTTAAACATATGTATAATACAATAATAAAATAATTTTGGATTCAATTAAATATTCTTCAAAAATTGTAGTAGACATAAGATATAACATTTTATAACATGACTTTTGCATAAAAAATATTAAAAGTAAAATAATCATTTATTGCTAATACTTTTCATTATTTCCTTATTGTAATTTTATCAAAGGAAACTACAATGCTCATGATAGTTTCTCTTACATGGAAAAACACTCGGTTTAAGTAACTAGGGTATAATCAGAGCATTTAAATAATTATAAATTAAAAAAAAACTTACGATTTAATCGATATATCACTCCCAAATTTTCACGAATTAAAAACGATAAAATGAAAATGAGAAAAAAGTACATTTTGGAGAGATGATGTAAATATTTTTGTACCACATGTATCAGTCTCAACGTTTAACCGCGAACCTAAGAGCAACAACTGACACAAGTCTTACGTATTGACATTTATATTGTTCCTTGCAAGAGATGGGCTGCGGTCGAGGGCATACTATTGTGTAGATATTATATAAAAAAATTGCGGCTTTATTAATAATAAATTTTTATTTTAATAAATCCTATTTATTACCTGTCAAATTATTTATAGTTTATGCAGTATTGTAGCTTAGAAATAGTTTCACATAACTTTATAATAGAAACACAGTGCTATTTTTTCCGTATACAGCATTTTTTACAATTCTTTTATAATAATAATATAAATTTTAATAAAAAAAATGAATTATTTCTTTTAATATTCTAGAATTTCAAGAAATGAAATCAAATCTTGATAACTCAAAGGAAAGAGAAAAGACCCAAGAGATGACCCAGAGAACACTTTACCAGTGTGATAGTGTTCTCTTCCTGAGCTGAGAACCCTAATCGTGGGTTTGATCCCCAAGGTAAATATTTTTTCGGCATGCAGTTTATTCTGTCTGAGTGTATGTCCTTTCTATTCGTGTTTATGATAGGAACTAATGTGTTTAAGCGTTTTATTTATTACTATTTATTAATTCAAACAAAAAGCAACTTATTCGCTATGGTTTATACGTTCTATTGCTTATGGTTCGACTAAAAAAATATATATCAAACCAAATTTGGAAATGCTAAAAAGTAATCTACATACTTTCGATGCGACGTCTACCTTATGGTATAGATGTCAATAATGGGAAGGAGAAAAGGAAATAAAGGAAGAGAAAAGGAATTGGGCCTTCGGATACTTGTTCTCACCGTACGAAACGCGTTTTTTTACGCAATGGGAAAGCAAACGAGCAGGCGTGTCACTTGATGGAAAGCAATCAACGCCGCCCATAGACTTCCGCAGCGCCATAGGCAGTGCGGAAGCATTGCCGACCCTTAAGGAAAGTGTCATTAAGGGAGTGGGAATGGGAGGGGGAGGGGTAGAGGGAGGGGGATGGTGTTGGGCTTCCGGAACTCGGCCGCTCGGTTTTCGCGGGAGTGTGGTACTTCCCCGGGCGAGCCAGCCCATTCATACTACAGACAAATATTATGCCATTCTTGACAAAGTATTCGTCTACAGCGGGGCTCTACCACTATCGTGATCTATGTATATATCAAGTAAGCAGACTGAAGTAGAATAGTGCTGGAGTGGAGACCGCGTTTCGGCGAACGTAATGTGGGATGCTGCCCCCCTGCTAGATGGAGCGACGATTTTCGCAGGGTGGCTGGCAGAGACTGGACGAGTGTAGCCGAATATCGGGCTAGGTGGCGCGCCTTGGGTAAGGCCTATGTCCAGCAGTGAACTGCCGTGGGCTGAACTGATATATATTTATCCTGATGGAGAATCGAATCCGCGACCACTGCCTCCGAAAGCGGTAATGTCCCCCACTGAGCTAATTTGATCCCCATAATTTTATTTATTGAATATTCCAATTATTGTTTGTCCAAGTATAACCAAATTTTTATTATATTGCAATACAACCATCCAAAGTTCAAGGCTAACTATATAACCTTACAACGCGTGAAAAGGTTGACAAATATCAAAATACGCATTTAGATATCTTAATTTATGGGGTGAATAAATAAGTAAGTCAATATTTACCGTTCAGACTTTTGAATTATTAAACAACTCTCTTACCATTGACAACAATATGACGTCTAGAGATATTTAAACATACAAATGATGCTTTTTTATGGGATAGGAAGGCAGACGAGCGGGCGATGCTTTTTTAGATAATTCGAATTATTTAGTTTTGACGATTACTTACACAAAGAAAGTAATTGAATAACAAGAGGTGTATAGATATTGCACATTACCCATAGTCACGTTTCTAAAAGTACATGTCGAGTTGTTAATACAGCTCAAATAGTAGTGGGGGAATTAGGAAGAGCTAGATAAGTAATATTTCCCTAAACATCACACTGTTCCGCACCTACTCAAGGGAAGCATCTAGCATCCCTTTGTGCATATGCAACAAACAGTGAGAGTGAAAAACCGCACGCGCATTGTCACGGTAAGTCAATTTTGATATAATTTTTGTCATGTGTTATAATAGATGTAAATATCATATTTTTGAGTGTAAAGACACCATATTGCGTTACTATCATGCACGTGCTATCTGTTTTCAAACCCCACGTAGTTTGAAGGTCACCAAAAATTATGTTAAGTGTTGTGGGTATTTTAATTTCTAATGACTACTTTGGGTAATTGGGAACGGAGTCGGGTGGGTAATTAGGAACGTTCCCAATAACCCCTTCTCATTCTTAACTACCCGTAGTTCGGGTTGTTTTTGTATTGTTGAGTTGATTTTGTAAAGATATTTGCTATTTTTTTATAATATAACATCAATCTAATTAGATAGAATTGCTTTTCGATATGCTGATGCTAACAAACTGAAATACAATTTTAACAATGAAACTTAGCAAGCAGGCAAAGACTAGTACAATGATTTTATAGCCTGATGTCCTTCATTATCTTACGGATTGTGACATAGATATAGAATAAAAAGAATAAGAAGCATTGCCAGATTTTATACAGCACGCCAATTAAATTATACGAAAAACAGAAAGGACAAAGTGCAAAGAACGCCGAATTAGACAAAGTTACAAATAAAAATCCGTAAAAGGACATTAAAACAATACAAAAGAAGCTACTAGGCTTTACAAGAAAATGAAAACAAAAAGGAATTTACTGTATAATATGTAACGAAAAGTATGAATACCCAACCACGGAGATTGGATGATGTGCGCCAATTGTAATCTCTGGGCACATGAAAAATGTACTACCGACGAGACTATAAAAGGTTACGTGTACGATATATGCCACACAAACAAATTGTAATTTATTATTAAGATTAAATTGTGTATTTCTTAATTACCCTATTTCCCCGTAGAATGATCCCAATCACTCCATAGGGTATCGAGTAAATAAGAACGCCAATATTTTTTTGTTTATATTTCTAATAAAACATTGCTTTTTAATATTTTTTGTGACTTATAAATATTATGTTTGTGGCTTCTTTCTACAATAATATTTTAGAGCGTTGGAATTTAAGTGTTCCCAAGTACCCCACTTTCCCCTACGTAGTATTATGTGACAAGCAAACCTGTCAGTTATTATTTATTTAAACTGTTGCGTGTGTATCGAGACAAAACGATATATTAGATGAAAATAGCATTATTTTTACGGTTCATCCTAAAATCTCGCCATTTTTTTTAGATCAACAAATTTAAAGAATGATAATACTAATAAAAGGAAAAGAAGATCGAGAAAAGAATTTAAGAAACTAAGATATTGTGGTCAAAGTTACTGAAAATTCTTCAGAGACAAGTTAAGGCATTAAGTACATACATACATCACCCCACTTTTTTTTTCGTAAGGATAGGCAGAGACCACAGATCTCCATCTGTATAGGAATCATCCATGTATAGGAAATATAGAAAAGTATGCCGAGATCGTATGTCATACTTTCCTTGCTTCATCCGTAATCATCACTCTCTTCATACAAGCCCGCCGGTTAAGGGTACTTTTGACCTGGCCTTTCCTAAAAACTTTGGCAATTTGGTCAAGGTATGTTCTCCTTGGTTTTCCTCTCCTGACTTTTCCATCCACATCCGCAACGTTAATATCTTTTACCAAAGTTGGTAAAAGATATATACTACTATAAATTAGAGTTGGAACACTCCTCGATGAACCGTCAGTCGGGCCTTTTAGACACATTTTGACTTTTTATGAAGGAGTGCAGGGCTCCATTAACCTGATTACCAGATTTTACTCGCCTTACAATGCCACCTTCACATTTTCCATCTCTTGTGAACAATGACCCTAAATATGCAAACTCATTCACTTGTTCAACTTTTTCTGCTGCAATTAGCACCTCACACTGCGTCGTAGTGACCTATCTTTCAAAAATCATCACTTTCGTCTTGCTAACATTCATCTTCATTCCTTTTCTTTCTAAATTTAGTTTTAGTTGTGCATTTTCCGCCATCTTGAAATAACTCGGTTCTCCGTTGAGATACGAAAATTTAACGTATCGTTCATCGTTATTGAGATATCGATCGAAAAAGCCAAAAGTTTCGGTGGTGCAAATGCTATTTTCTTTCTTCTCATGATCGATATCGAAAAAATGTTTATTATCAAACTTGTAGAGTGTGTTCAGAGCTACAATTTTAGCGCGACGCAAAGTTGACCGCAGCGCGCCCGACACTACAATGCGATCGTTGGAAATCGCCGGCGAATATATAGATTTTTTGGTTTTAATAACCGGACTTACACAGGACAAAAAAAAATATTTTTTTTCGCAAACCAGATAAAGGTATAAAAAATACACTGACAAAACTATACTCTCCGAATAGTTTCAGGCAAGATAAGTCTGTTCCTGAGATCATAATTTTCTTTTTTTATGCTTTCAGCGCTCGCGAACGTAGTAGGCAATGTTTGCCTCGCCAGAGTCGATATTTTATTCAATGACAACGACGATGATGATAATGTTCAAGAGTCTTGTGGAGGAACTTCTTCAGAGGGCCAACAAAACGACAAAAAATATAAAAAAATACCGCCTTTAATTATTATTTTTAACTACACAAAAAAATATTTTTTTGTCAACTTTAATTAAAATATTTCTCATGTTTTTATTCATAATTTGGCTGGTTTATTTACTTATTTTGTATTGCAAATATTCCCTGAACAATCTTTAATCCGTTTCAATGTGTGAATATAACCGTGCGAAACTCGCCAAAGGCTTACCGATTTCTAGGCGCGCTAGAGGTCATAATTTTTTATTAAAAATAATAACGAAAATTTAGGACTGAATACAACCTACAATTTTGATATTAGACATTTTTTCGATATATTTCACGAGAAAAAAGAATGTAATAAAAAACAATTTTCACTACCGAAATTTATGGTTTTTGCAATCGATATCTCAATAACTATGAACGATAGGTGAAAAATGTAAAGGACCTTAATTGTAGATCGTAAAAAAGGCAAGAAAAAAGTATTCCGTTAAAATGCACTTTAGTTTTACATGCATATCCAAATGTCAGACATACTAACAGCTCTATTTTAAGAATTGTTTTGCATTAATTTCATTTTTTTTTTTGTTAAAAAACATATTGTTGCTATGTTGAAGCAAGTCTATTTTAAGTTATTCTTTGTTCTTCGTTTATTATCTGTATATGTTCCCCTTCTCGATTTTGTATATAAAAGCCGCCATTCAGTAGAGAGAGAATTCATTCTAATTCGAACCACCGCCGAAAACGCCGAACGGTGCGAATTGGTCTGCGGACAGGTTCCGTCTCTCCTATGTTGTGACGATGTACTTATTTACGGGTTGCAATTAGTGAAGTACTAAAAAAAAAAACTAACTTTGTTGGCGCAGCGACCCAAAATGGATCTTGGCCTCTGAACAGATCTTACGCCACTTTGCCCTGTCCTGCGCCACCTCCTGCCAGTTACAGACTACAGAAGGTTTTCAAGTGAACTACTACTGAATAGTAATTTTGCTACTCGACCCAAAAGTTTAATTTGTCAAATGTAGTTAATTTTGTATTATAACGTTATATATTATTAATATAACTTTTACAATGATGATTACAAAAAAAAAAATAGTGAGCAAGGTTTTTGTCCTATGTGAACGATTGTATTGCGTTGTTCTTTTTTTTAAACACCTACATTGTATAATATTCTTTTCACTTTGCTGAGCTTTTACGTACATATATTGCTTTATTATGATTTACAACGTTTATGACTTGTCTTATGTACATCTGAATTCAATCAATGAATTTGATCTGAATCAGAATTCTAACACAAGGCAAAATGCGAAAAAATACACAAGGATCAAGTTATATTATTTTTAATTTCCATACAAAGAACATAATTTAGATATAATACCAGACCATGGAATATATCTTAGATACTTTTTGCCCAACACTATATTTTTTTCATGTTACGTATACTTCAATATAGTTTAATATACTTTATTAATATCTATTATTGACTTAAAATCCATTATTTTTTATCATTTATAAATCGAGAAGATAATTAATTTACACTTTTAATATTCCCTCTTGTTTCGATTTCTATGTTAATATTTTCCCCATTCCTTGGTTATCTTATAAATTTATTATATTGTTTTACTTTTCACATTTTGAGGATTGTTTCGATCCATTAAAACTTTAATAAGTCTTCCCGTAGGTACTTCTGTGAAAAGGTAAAATGGCAGTGCCAACAAATATGACATCGTCACGATTGCAAAGTGCATGGTAATCTGTAAATAGAAAATATATAAATTATTTCCTCTGGATAAGTGTTTAGTTCATGATTATTATAATAAATTGGATTTCACTCCCAATTTTATGATATTGTCATGAATTTGACGACCTTATTGCCTCAGTGGTTAATTACCACTTTCGGGGTCAATGATTCGATTTAGGAATCGGGAGAAATATATATATATATATATATATATATATATATATATATATATATATATATATATATATATATATATATATATATATATATATATATATATATATATATGGCCTACAGATATAGTGTGGGGCGTTGATGTCCATTCTTTCAGAAATTAACATATAAGGGATGTAAAAAAACATATGTTTGACTTTTCTAGAATGACACATCATTATAAACACGGGGTACGGGTAAGGGTACGGGTATATATATATACATATACATATGTACCAATTATAGTTGACTACACTACTTTGAAGTAGATTGGACATTTATAGATAGTGTAAATTATGTTCAATTGCTATATAACACAGTTAGCTGACGATAACTCACCAAGTAAAAGAATGAGACGTGTCCCAATTGCGTTCTAGTGCCCAAAAATACGTATATTAGGATCATGTGCAAAAGGTACACACTGTATGACAACCTACTGGGTATTGTCCAGCCGTGCCATCGGAAGAAACGTAGCGGCGTTGCTGGAAAATATAAATAAACTTGTAATGGCTGGTTAAATAAACATAGATAATCAATAGTCATTTTTAAACACACACGCAGCAAAGCCACGCTGCAGACCTTTATCAAGAATGGCATAATATTTGTCTGTAGCATGAATGGACCGGCTCGCCCGGGGAAGTACCACACACCCGCAGAAAACCGAGCGGCCGAGTTCCGGAGGCCCAACACCCTACCCCTCCCTCTACCACCTCCCCCTCTTATTCCCATTGCATAATGACACATTCCTTAAAGGTCTGCAACGGAAGCGTTGCCGACCTTCAAACAACACCAAACCAACCAACCACAAAACGCCGCCCATAGACATCATAGTTTTCCATCAGGTGACACACTTGCTCGTTTACCTTCCTATCCCACAAAAAAAAACGCACATAACACAAGGTTGGATGAAACGACACGACATCAAAAAACGCACATAACACAAGGTTGGATGAAAACAGGAGTTCTTACACCATTAGAAGTTGTCGAACGTCCATAGGCGTTCTTTTTATAGCAGAGAGCAAACGAGCATACCGGATCACCCGGTGGTAAGCGATCACCGATGCCCATAAACATCCGCACCGCCGGAGTCGTCGCATATGTGTTGCCGGCTTTTAACGAACATATACGCTCTTTTCTTTATTACCCCCATGTCAACCACGTGGGAACACCGCATGAGGTAAATTGTTCCACAGTTCGTGGCAGAAAACTGCGACTAAATCTATATAATTATAAAATAATTTTCATGTACTACTAATATTCTTTGTAAAAATTAATTTATAATATACTTCATTATTTTCCAGAAGAAATTCTCATTTACTCTAAAGGGTATCACGTTGAGAGAAACTGGCGGACGATATAAGCGGCATTGAAAAGCACAGACTTTCATAGAAATCCACCACGAAGACCCAACTGCCTCAAGTTTATCATTTGCAGACGCAAATATTGAGAATTTAGATGGTATGCCGCCCTCAATAAAATTTATTAATTTTTAGTCCACATCCAATATCACGTAATATTCCACATTCTTTTATGATGGGCCCAATTACGTAGTTGTCAAGTGTTCTGAGCAAAGAGTTGTCGGTTCGATTCGTGTACTATAAATTAATATTTGTGTGGCCTATGAGTATTTATTCTTATTCGGGGTGTGTCTTTGTCATTTTTGTGTCAAAAGAAATATTACTACGGAAGTATACGTGGATTAAAATAGGTACAAAGAGTTAACAATAATTTTAGAACATCATCAAAACCAAAGTATTCCACCGCTAGACACCCTATCCTTTATATCTCCATAGACTTCATAATGGACAGACGTATCTTTGACCGCAGAAGCCAGCTATTTCACATCGGAAGCGCTGCTACCAAATGTTGGCTTGTGAATATTTATGCTTTATATTAGAATTAATATCATTATTTAATTATTTTATGCAATAGACAAAACTAATTTTATATATATTTTAGCGCCATCTTTTGGCAGATTATGTAAGTATAATGTTGATTTATACTAAACAAATATAATAATTGTAATTTGTGTAAAATAAATTACTTAGAATTATGTAAAATTCATATAAACATACATTTTGAATATTGAGCTGTATTTTACGGTAAACAACTGCCTGTGAGTTTTTGATTTCGTAAGGGGAGAGAAGCTGTATGTAAGCTATACAATCTATTCAACATATTAATAGTTACCATTCAATTGGAATACGATTGCCATGATTAAATATGCAGTGATACCGCCAATGATAAGGCGGTGTGTGCCCGCGTAGAACATTCTCATTGACAATGAAGCACGTTCGCCGTCCACCAAGAACATATTTCCCATGTGGAACAGTTTAATGATGGCTGGAACGATGCACCAACTGAGAATTCCATTGATCTGAAAGTGTGAGAGTATTACAATATATTAAGCGATAACTAATCTAGGTCACATAACATTATTATGTATGTATATATATATATATATATATATATATATATATTTATATATATATATATATATTTATATATATATATATATATATATATATATATATATATATATATATATATATATATATATATATATATATATATATATATATATATATATATATATATATATATATATATATATATATATATATATATATATATATATATATATATATATTAGGTGTACAAATAAGTTTCCGCGGTTTGTCAAAAGATGGCCCCACCAGAAGGTTATGGAGAAATTGTCAGATGTAAAACGTAATATCCCAAGTTTAGTCATCTGGCAACACCATAACCTTAAAGTACTAGTGATTCCGTATCAGCATCACGTAATTTTTTTCGTGCAAAAATGTCAAGTTTTATTCCGAATAAGCATCATTTGCGGGAACTTTTGATTTACTTCTTTAATGTGAAAAAATCTGCAGCTGAGGCGCATCGATTGCTTCTAGAAGCATATGGTGAAGCTGCTTTAAGTGAGAGAAGTTGTCAGGAATGGTTTCAAAAGTTTAAGAACGGTGAGTTTGACGTTAAAGACAAAGAACGCAGTGGAAGGCCGAAAGTGTACGAAGACATGGAATTAGAAGTACTATTGGAGGAAGATTCGTCCCAAACGCAAAAAGAACTTGCACTTACTCTACAAGTGACTCAACAAGCAATTTCACATCGTTTAAAATCGTTAGGAATGATTCAAAAACAAGGAAATTGGGTTCCATATGAACTAAAGCCGAGAGACGTTGAACGCCGATTATGCATGAGTGAAATGCTGCTTGCCAGGAATAAAAAAAAGAGTTTTTTGCATCGTATAGTCACTGGTGACGAAAAATGGATTCACTACGATAATCCAAAGAAGAGAAAGTCATGGGTTAAGCCCGGCGAACCATCAACATCGACAGCTAAGCCGAATATTCATGGAAAAAAACTCATGCTGTGTATTTGGTGCGATCAGCTTGGTGTCGTGTATTATGAATTGCTGAAACCAAGCGAAACCATTACTGGAGCTCTCTACCGAACACAATTGATGAGATTGAGTCGGGCACTTAAGGAAAAACGCGCCCATTACTACTCCAGACACGACAAAATTATTCTTTTACACGATAATGCTCGTCCACATGTTGCGGCGCCGGTAAAAACATACTTGGAAACACTCAACTGGGAAGTTCTCACCAGACTTAGCCCCTTCTGATTATCACCTGTTCCGGTCGATGGCACATGGTCTGTCTGAGCAGCGCTTCACATCATATGAAGACACCAAAAATTGGGTAGATTTGTGGATAGCGTCAAAAGATGAAGAGTTTTTTCGACGGGGTATCCGAATGTTGCCAGAAAGATGGGGAAAAGTAGTGGCAAATGATGGAAAATACTTTGAATAAAACGTAATGTACTTTTCCTTTACAACAAATTCCTAATTTTTTATAAAAAACTGCGGAAACTTATTTGTACACCTAATATATATATATATATATATAT